>CM069858.1:186316019-186916019 GCA_036172795.1 Pelodytes ibericus | reverse complement strand
TTAGGGGGTTAGAATTAGGGTAATGGGGGTTAGAATTAGTATTTAGGGTTCGGGGTTAATTTTAGTATTAGTGGGGTAATTTATTTTAACTTGTACGTTTGTAAGAGCTGACAGTTCAGCTCTTACATAGCCTTTCCGCGATGAAGCAGACGCGTTATTCTTCATTACTGACAGTTCAGTGTTCTAACTGCAGCGCTGAACTGTCAGCGATGAAGCTGCGGCGCTGATCTGTCCTAGACCCTTACCTGGGGGGTCATCAACCCGGGGGGAAGGGTCGCAGAGTGTTTTCCTGTTATCCATTCTGCAGCAGCTTTCCTATCGTACCAAGTGCCTTGTCCTGAGGACTATCCAGCTTCTGCCGTGTCCGTAAGCTTGCAGTCTGTTCTGGCCATCTGGCTAAAGTGACAGCACTGTCTTGGTGCACAAACCTTTCTTAGTGCTCAGTCCTATCTGTGCCAGTCAGCCCTGTCTGTATCATAGGTAGCAGTCTGTCTTAATGACCAGCCTTGTCTGTGTTATCTAACCGGCCCTGTAGCCCCCAGACAAGGTCTGGGAGGGGCAATCATGACAGGGTGCTGAGGGGATATGTCAGCCTATAGTGGGAATTAGTGGGAGGAGTTGGGAGTTTATAAAAGCTAGGAACAGGAAGTTTGGGGGCCATTTTAGGAAAGTTTTTTCCCCTACCTGTTGTCCCACCCACCCTCCCTAATTTTTTCTGGTTAATGAGCCTTTATCTATTTACATGTCACAGCGTTGACGGAAGCTTGCAGGGTATCCAGGAGGGTTAATGGAGAATGGATTGGGGAGAGTCAATCGGGACTCTGGTGGGAGGTTCGAGGGGAAAGTGGTACCTCGAACCTCAGGTATTGGGGGCATTGGTATATGCCCAGAACATGGACTTATTCGGCAGCCACCTGGATACTCGTGCAAGCTTGGTTGTTTTTTTCTGTATATGGAAT
Source organism: Pelodytes ibericus (assembly GCA_036172795.1). NCBI lineage: Eukaryota > Metazoa > Chordata > Amphibia > Anura > Pelodytidae > Pelodytes > Pelodytes ibericus. Next base: position 186,915,060 of record CM069858.1, on the reverse strand, counting down.
GTTATGTTTAGTCATTGTATAATACGGATATATATGTGTGGAATGTATATATATAATGTAATGCAATGACTATTTAAATAAAGTGCTGTGGCCGTTATTTTACCCCACAGTCTGTTTTTAAGTTTCAGTTATTTCTAGGCAAATACATATCCCCAATGATAGAAGCTACCATGTCATGTACCTTCTAATCCAGCCCCATCTAGTCTATTTGTACTATCTGTATCAGCCAGCCATATCTATACCTTCCTGTCTGCTGTCATGCATCATGGAATACAGATAGACTCAATCATGGCTTCTGCATCGAGGCTCCTCCCCAACCTCCTCACCCAGTGTGTAACACTTGTGCTATGGGTTTGAATTATTGTGACCCAGAAACAAAATTATAAATGGGGATCATGATACAGTTTAAATACTGGTTTGAGATCATAGATACCAAATAGAATATACTAGGTTTATTTATTAGCATGAATGACACGTCACTTATAAATATCTTAGTGATACAAACCCCCAAAGTAATATGTGGCCTGCTGGAATCTCCTTACTTGATTGCTAAACAGTGTGTGAAGTGCACTGATAGGTGACCATAAAAATAAAGAAAACTATTATACCTTTCACAACAGTGCAATCAATACCACAGTCCACTTTACTCCATCCCCATATAATGTAACCAAATGGGAAAGAATGGGATGACATATATAAACCCTTCCCAAGGAGGCATGACAAAGTTTGGGAATTAGAAAGTTCATTCTCCATCACGTCAACACTGATATATGAAAGAAAGTCTTGTTCCTCTCCCTCTCTCTCTCTGGCTGTCATCATACCCCATCAATCCTTATTTATCGCCCCAGGAAACAGCACAATTATGGTAATAAATAATAATAGGATCCTGTAGAACTTGAGTGATGAGGACTCTCCGAGCTCATTCCCATCGCTTTGTGTGGTAACAGCCAGCTCTTTAATGTAATGCCAAGCAAATCAGAGGCACTGAATGCTGAGAGACGACTGGCACTTCGCATGGGCAATAAATCACATTGGCACACATGCCATTCCTGACAAGCATGGCAGCCACATGGTAATTGCCAGTAATGTATTAAAATGTCCCAGCTAAAGCCATACTTAACAACATTTCATAAATCTGGAAGTCATAAAGGGTCTGAAAAGAGATGGACGCTTTTTTTTTTTTTAGGTTGTCAGAATTAATTCTGAACTTAAATGTTATTCCTGACCTGCCAATTAGTGATGTCATCCTATTTATTGCTAATGACGCATCATAGGTAAAAATGTAATGTACATTTATTCCACTGCAGTTACCACACCCATTTCTGGAATTAATAACCCGTCAAGCTAATGGTAGATGATGCAGGTCTGGGGTATTTCGCTTCCAAGAGCCCTTAGTGACCTTATAATGTCCTTCAAAGACTTACCAACTATACGGCATAGCACAAAAGAGCAAATACAGCAGGGAGACAGACGGCAGCTGCGAATTCTGCATTACAATTTTCCTATATTTTTTTTGCTGGTCGAATTGGCAAAAGCCTGAGTGACTCTGATGCCGAATTTGCAACTGCCATCGGCCCCTTGGATGTATGTTGTGTGTTTATGGGGTTTGTATGCCGTCTGTTCGGAGCACACAAACCCCCGGAAATAAATTGTGCCCCTGAGTGACAGGTGTTCTCCAGACTGGCAGGAGGTGACCTGTCACTCAGGGGCACAATATGCCCCTGGTGTCAAAGGCAAGGCATATGTGACTTTAACCATGTGGTAGGCATAGGCACCACCATTGTTCATGGTGGACATTTACTGGACTATGTGAAGGACACAGCGATACTGTGTTGTGGACCTTCACAGATTTTGCCACAGACATTTGTGTCCTTCTACACATACTTTGCCTATTCCTACAACAGAGAATAAAATGGAGGCCTGTCCTATGTCATGCAGCAGTGGCCTGTACTATGTCGCAAAGTAGTAGCCTTGTAATTTTAATAAAAAGTAAAAAGCAGAGTTACAGCAGCGACATTCATTAAAATATATTTGCTAACAGCAGAAAAGCAAGTGAAGATGGGCCAACAGGAAATGGTGGCCAGAGAAGCATCCAATTCTAGTTTAGTATGGCAAATCCCTTAAAATAAAGTAACACAATATTTGTACCAGGAAGGACATACAGAGTTGTGGGTAGGGTTGCCTCCTGGCCGGTATTTTACCGGCAGGCCGGTAAAAAATTGGCATCAGGCCAATGTTAAGTCTATGGAGACAGTACCAAGGCCGGTATTTTTTTGAAGAAAATGTGGCAACCCTAGCTGTGGTGTTAATACTGCTACCCACCTTGATGGCGCTCATTTTATCAATCTCATAAGGTTGAAAGTTTACATTGATCCTGGTGAGAATCAAGCATGCAATGCCAATTATATCTCTTGCACCTTAAACCCTGCAACTCCTACCATTCCACTATGTTGGAGCCATTTTAGCCAGATACCGAACAGCAAGCATAATTCAAAGGAAAATGACTAAACTTTTGCCTTTTTTGTTGAAACCATACAAATCCCCCACCCCCGATGGTGACCCATGTCCCTTAGCTGGACAAACCTTTCCTATATTTTCATATGTTCTGCATTATTAGACTTAACCTTCGGAGTGCCAGAAGAGTGCACTAGTTCCTTTAAACTTGACAAGGTTAAAGGTCATTAACAATTATTGCAAACAAAGACCTTAGAACCTAGCTAAAAACAATAATTATAACAAGGTATACAAACATTGCTAAGGGATTAAATGTGAATGAATGATGACTTTTTATGTCGGATTTGACACATGATTATTTTTAACTTAAATTAGTTTGCGAGGCTGGTGATCTGGACCTTTGGAGGAGGTCTGTTATTCTGCGTTTGCTAGTTTCGTTTGTGAAGGTCTGTGCATACATAGCCCCCTATTCAGTAATTTCAAATCACTTGTGAAAAATATGTATTTTTTTTTTTATTAATGTTAATTTTCAGCTCCACAAAATGATAACAAAGCAAGCACTTAAATAATGATGAAAATATATGAAAAAATAACATTGAGTAGTAAATTAATTCAAATAAATAAAAAGACAAAACCCCCCAAAAAATACCATTTAAAGAATTCCTTTACTATGGCCAGTTTATAGAACATACTCCTTTTGCTTTGTTACATCACTGTGGTTTACTATATCTGACTTTTAAATATATTTCTATTAAATATATAGGCTGTATGCATAGACTATATGTATATGGCTTGCAATTCCTTTGCACCCCACCCCAAGCATGGAAGCCAAAAGCCAACTCAACACCAGAGGAAATGAGGTTTCTGAGGCTTGCGGGATTGTTTATTAGGTTCTCAGCTTTAATCAGCCTTAAGTTACATCATGTCAGGGCAGCTGCCATGTGCACTAAAAGCTGCCTGGCAATTTTACCCAGACTGACAGGCTAAATCAGAAACAGAAAAATCAACATGTCAATAATTGTGCTGGCCATGATGGATGTATTATGCAGCATGTGGAATGCTCTGGACTGCATTAGGCCTGAAACTCTGCTGTTCTGTGCTGTCCAGGGAACACAGGCTGTTTGGGCATGGCCTCAAAGGGATAACTAGCACATACTCTGTGCCGCATTTTCACTCCGTAACCCCTTCCTTGCAACAGCAATGAATAAGAAGGAAATTTCCCATCTGGACTGTACAATGTTTTATTTTCTTTGGGGGTGGGTGTTTAGAATACATAAAGCTAGCAAAAAAAGAGAAATGAAATACTAATGTTTGTTTAGCCGTGGATCCCTAAATATTCTTGGCTGGTTCTCGAGGGGTCTATATACCAAGAGGGTAAGGGACACTTGAGACATGGAAAACATAGACTTTTAATCCATAAAAAGAAATGCTGGTGTAAGTGTGTTACAGAAGATAAATTGGGTGGGCAGTTATGGTCAGTATTTTACCAGCAGGCCAGTAATATATTAATACATTGGCTTGAAGCCCATGTCAAGCACGGAGATAATAGCCGGTATTATTTTTTGTTTGGAAGAAAAGGTGGAAACTCTATGGGGGATATATATAAAAACTCCGCACTGCAAAGAAAGCACACTCGCTGTTTGTTATGTATAATGGTGATTGTGCTTTTTTGTAAGTTCCGACACTTTGCAGTGTGGGAGAGAAAGAACTCTGTCAAACAGTGCTTTGCAGAGATTCTCCTTTACAGCTCCTGTTCTTTTTTATACTTAGACTGTGCCGGCACAATGAGTGCCAACACATCCTAAATATACGCATTTAGCTTAGATAACACCGACTCCAATGAGTCTACTTTATACATTGGCGCAGAAGGGAAAGACGCAATAAATTGTACAGGGCATGTATGAGCGTAGTGATCGGATGACTGACAGTTGCCAGGGGGAGGGGTCAATGGTAGTTGATAAAAGTCCTGGGCTCCCTCTCCCTGGCAGCCATTTTAGAGAAAAAATGTCCCACTCTGTAGCATTTTTATCGCCCCCTCCCTCCCTAATTTTCTTGTGTTTCTGATATTGTTTGCTCTAATTCTCTTTGTCGCAGATGGCGGGGGTTCATTCCTTGTCAGTCGGGGTTTGGATTGGAAGGAGAAGTCAGGGATAATAGTGTGTAAATGGGGGCTCGGTCTTCACATAACCTTTTCAAGTTAGTAGTTTTTCCTGGACATTCGGTAAGCTGGAAGGGTTAAGGGAATAACACTCTAAGGGATGGGGGGGGGGGGGGGGGGGGGAGGGTTGGGCACCCCTTAGACAATAGAACTATGTATAGTTAAGTTAAGTTGTTCGTGGCTGGCCAGAGGTTGTTCGGCTGTATTATTTTATATATATATATATATATATATATATATATATATATATATATGAACAATTATGGTGGTCGGCTGCCACAGCCTTATGTTGTTCTTAATAAAATAGCCGTGGCCTTTTTACACCATCATCAGTCATGGGATAGGAAAAGGGTTGAACTTGATGGACGCAAGTCTTTTTTCAACCTAAACTACAATGTATCTATGTAACAATAATTGCACCTCTTATATCTTGAGCTGAGAGGTGGGACTGCAATGTGCTTGGGTAGAGAGCCAGAGATCCCATGCAAGCTAGGAAGCAAAATGGCAATGGTAAGAGCAGCAGTTGATGCTAAATGTCAAAAATAACTGAACATTTTGCTTTTGTAAAATGGCACAACTTATATCTTAGGGCTTAATCATGTATTTCATGCAAAGTCACTTATGGCATCACAGTTGTCCTTTAAGAACTGAAGTCACATTGGTGATCTCTCGCTGTATACAAAAATAAACAGGCATGGCATTATACAGTCACCATGCGACACTCAGTCAAGGAGCATAATCCAGTCAAAACTGAAAACATGTCAATTCTTCACCATAACATTCAGCAAACAGGCAATGATATATGACTATGTCTCCAGACTCTTCATTACATTTTCCAGTAAATGAGTGCAGCTTTTTCAAGCCATTTGGGTATTTTTTTCACAGTATGCAGTTTTGCACATGTACTGCATGTTATAAAGGGAGTTTATTTGTCTACAAGTATTAATATTTGTACATGGCACTTATATCACTAATTTAACCAATGCTAATGCTATTTATTTTTTTACTTTTTATTTAAAAATGTCCAGGGGAAGGACCTCAAATCTCAGCATAAATTGTTCATAATACAAAAACAAAAGGTGAACCACCACTTCATTCCTATGACAACAATATTAGAAATATACATAAGTTAAGATAAACATACATTATAATCAAAAGGGGAGGGGACATAATTGGAGAGGGAGGGGGAAAGGGGAGGGGATTCCAACCAATGCTATTTTGTAATGTGTAGGCTTGATGCAAAAAACGTAATCGAGCATCATTACTTGAATCATATTTATCACTATTTAGGACATACCGATTCTATTGTGTCCTAAATCCTTCTATCACTCCTTCCTCCTCTGGTGTCCCTTATATCTGGGAGTTCAGGATTTGAGGTGTTTGCAAGTGTATCACAAAGCTCCACAGCAATAAAACATATTAGTGTGTCTAAAATGCAGTAAATGCGTTTATATATTAGTTTTTGTAATAAAATGCATTATTCTTATTATACATTGCCTACCAAATTTCCTAAACACCTCTCAATTAGCTAAAAGGTCACCTAAAAAAAAAATCCCAGCCCAGAGCCACACCTTCAGCCATTCCCCAAAAACAAAAGTGTCCCTCTTTGGCCATTTGAAATGTTGGGATGTGTGACACAGTTTTTGATGGAAGGATTGTCACAGTGTATGGGTATTTTATAAATATATGTCATGCATACAATCTGCAAGCATGGATGGCAGTATTCTGTATATAAAAGGCCACTTAGAGTGCACACAAATGAAGACCGAACCACATTGCAGATTTATTAACCAAAAAAAAAATAAAATCCTTCTTTTACTACACCTCACTATGCTGACCCCATGTTCCAGATTGCCAGGGACAGGCCTGCAAGTTTATGTCCCATACAGCATCATTGCCGGACAATGCAGAGTCCTGGAATGAGTGCTCTGAGTGAAGGAAACATAGAAACATAGAATGTGTCGGCAGATAAGAACCATTCGGTCCATCTAGTCTGCCCAATTTTTTTTTGAGTACTTTTAGAGAATACAGACATGAGGAGGAGGAAAAGAGAGACAGATAAACAGAACGACATTCGGTTTATAGACTTTCGGTTTATAGAATACATGTAATGCTATTGCTATTCTATAAACCGAAAGTCTATAAACCGAATGTCGTTCGGTTTATAGACTTTCGGCTTATGGAATACATGTAATGCTATTGGCTTTCTATAAACCGAACTATAGTCCCCATTCATAAGAAATTCTTATGAATGGGGACTCTATTTCAGTTTATAGAAAGCCAAAAGCATTACATACAATGTAATCGCAGAACCCCGAACTCCCACACGGACTTACAGAGAAATGTCCGTGTTCGGGTCCGGGGTCCAAAAACCATAATGTTCGGTACGGACCCGAACAGTGCGGTTCGGGTTCGCTCAACACTAATCCCAAGCTTTCTTAAGTTCCTAGACTATCTTTAGACTTTTGTAAAAAGTGGAGTTCTAACCCAGCACCCATAGAACTAACTAATTGTAATCAGATATATGATTAAACAGATTGAATTGTTACCAGACACATACTGAAATTGATGTAACAGTAACTAAGCATGTAATGTAATATCTGTAAAAAAAATAAAAAAAAAATAAAGTAAACCTAAACCCCAAGTTATACTAGTAGTATAACATGGACTAGAGTTTAAGGTTGGGGTTTAGGTTTACTTCAGTTATCACTGATTTTTTTTCACAATGCCTGCACTCTTCAAATGATTGTTGTTTTTTATCATTTAGTATCTGTAACATAGGCTACGTAACAACTATAGTCATTCACAGCACTTCCTAGAGGCGGCTGGTGTTTGGTAGTGAGGATTTTAGCGATATTGACGCGTTGGTGGCTTAGATGAACTCATTTGTTGTATTTGGCCTAGTTACCATACCTCACATTCTGTCTCACTTTTTGTTGCTACTGGACTATTATTGGATTCACACTATCCTGTTTTATCCACAGTCCCTCCTCCACACTATATATAAGGAATATGGACAAAGTGTGCCTGTAGTAACCATGCTCTGTAGGTTTTTTAAGTGTTTTGTATATTTTCTTTTCTCTTCACAAATATCTATTACAGGTTACGTTTTATTCTTAATGCATGGTAACACTCTCCTTGTTATTACTGATTCCTTTGTTTCCTTGGGTTATTCTGTGCTAGCTGATACAGTAAATTTTTATGGCATCCATATTGTATTAAGGGCACATTTTCTAACTCAGAATAGACTGAAGGGTGCACATTCTTATTCTGAATACATGGATCCACAGATACATTATAAGAACATTCACTTTTTTCCTTTGCACGCTTAAAGATCAGCTTTCTATTTGAGAAGATACCTAAAAAGATGCATTTTCTAATTCCGTATAAAAACTGCATTAAACTGAAATTTGCACATTCTAATTCAGGATACACTGAAAGATAAACATTCCAGTTCAGCCTACAATTAAGGGTGAACATTCTAATTCAGGATATAGCAAGGATGTATTCTTCTCATTAATAATATACAGATGCATGCATATTTTATCCAGAATACAGTTAAGTAGAACATTATTTATACACAAAATTAAAATACCAGACTATACATTAAAACATTCCTAAATATACCCAACACACTTTATATTTCAGCATACACTGAAGGTTGAACATTCTAATTCAGTATACACTGAAGGCCACCACACAGTCGTATCAATAATGTGTAGAAGCATGGATGACATTGGATATTCGAATCCAGAATACACTTAAGTAAAACTTTATATTACACAAGAAATGAACATACCACAGTATATATGAAAATATGCCTAAATTTACACAACACACTTTCTAGTTCAGAATACACCGAAAGGTGCATATTTTAATTCAGCTTACAATTATGGGTGTACATTCTAATTCAGCATACACTGAAAAGTGCACATTCTAATTCAGCTTACAACTAAGGGTGCACATTCTAATTCAGGATACAATGAAGAATATACACATATTTGGATATTCTTATCCAGAATACACTTAAGTAGAAATGTTTTTTACTCAAGAAATCAACATTCCCCAGTATATATTAAAATATACCTAAATATACTCCAGTCAGTATTGCAATATTGCAACTTTAACCATTTGTGTAAATGAGTAACCAATCACCCAACTTGATGTGAAAAAAACTGACCTGACTGTAATGGAGCATCTAGTACCTTTACAAAAGGTTTAACTGGGAATCACAATCACTCATAACCCTCTATTTCAGTTTTCATTATCTCCTCTATCAAGGATTCCTCAACCCCATTAAACTCAACATGCGTTACTCATCTCCCCTTGAAAACAGAGCGTTCGCTTTCTTCCTTTGCGCGCTGAAAGATGGATACTTTTGTTCTGTGTGGGAATAGTCTTCAGCTGAATCCATCATGATCTTATAATACTTTGCTCTTCCCTTGTTCCGAACCACTGCAGTAATATCATGGCAAACAAGGAAATGAATTCATTTTAGTCCTGATCAAAGAAGTCGGGGATGAGATTAACTTTTATTTCAAGAATGTGTCTGAATCCTTGTAGAAATGACTGTAGCACTGTGAAGGCCTTCTCCTTGTACAATAGGTAGACTTATTCACATCACTGAGGAAAACAAGTGCTCTCCGCAGGAGGGGTTGGAAAATTCCCACAGCATCCAGCAGACAGACAGGTTTACTTTGAAGTAACCTGATTTTGTTAAAGGTTCTAAACAAACTAGAATGTGAAACAGAAAGTCTGACGTCTCAGGCGCTTTATTAAAAGGGAGGGAATTCATTCCAGGTGATAGACTGATGGCCTTACAAAATTGCACGGGTGCAATATTAATGGCTTTATTTATTAACTGCAGGGAATTAACAAGGGAATTGCAAAAGTAAGGTCAAACTTGCAGAGTTTGAAGTATAGCTAAATGGGAGATTTGTTCCAACTCAGCTACTTTGGCCTAAAGTTTGCAATTCCCTTGTAAATTCCCTCTGTCATGAATAAAGTCCTTCAAGTATTATTTTACTCAAGTTGGCCTCTACAAGTAATTTACACAATGGGAGATGTTTTTACATTTTTATCACTACTGTGGACTGTATTGTTTACATGGCACTGTTGTGTGCGATTTTTTACGCTTTCTAAAAAAAATGTAATACCTACATTTTCATACATTGGCTGTGCAGTGAAACATGCTGGAGCAACCCAGGAGTATAAAACAGGCACTTATACTGCTAACTCCAGACTTCCACATGTACCACTAATATACATAACCTTCATAGCTTACCACATGCACCACTATTATACATAACCTTCATAGCTTACCACATGCACCACTATTATACATAACCTACATAGCTTACCACATGCACCACTATTATACATAACCTACATAGCTTACCACATGCACCACTATTATACATAACCTACATAGCTTACCACATGCACCACTAATATACACAACCTTCATAGCTTACCACATGCACCACTAATATACACAACCTACATAGCTTACCATATGCACCACTATTATAAATAACCTACATAGCTTACCACATGCACCACTAATATACATAACCTACATAGCTTACTACATGCACCACTATTATACACAACCTTCATAGCTTACCCCATGTACCACTTTTATACATAACCTACATAGCTTACCACATGCACCACTATTATACTTAACCTACATAGCTTACCACATGCACCACTATTATACATAACCTACATAGATTACCACATGTACCACTATTATATATCCTTCATAGCTTTCCACATGCACCACTATTATATATAACCTTCATAGCTTACCACATGTACCACTATTATATATAACCTACATAGCTTACCACATGCACCACTATTATATATATCCTTCATAGCTTTCCACATGTACCACTATTACCGTATTTGCTCGATTATAAGACGACCCTGATTATAAGACGACCCCCCAAACTTTGTATATTCCTTTAGGAAAAAAACTAAAAGCCTGAATATAAGACTACCCTATAGGAAAAAAAAAGTTTAACTTGTATATATGTAAATTGCTTTTTAATATGTAATAAAAAATTGATATTATACAAATGTATTTCTTGTTTTTATTTCCTTGCGGCCTCTCTCCCTCCCCCCTCCAGTGTAGTCTCTCTCTCTATCTCCCCCCTCCCTCCCCTAGTCTCTCTCTCTCTCTCTCTCTATCTCTACCCCCCCCTCTCTCTCTCTCTATCCCCCCTCTCTCTCTCTCTATCCCCCCTCTCTCTCTATCCCCCCCTCTCTCTATCCCCCCCCTCTCTCTCTCTATCCCCCCCCCCTCTCTCTCTATCCCCCCCTCTCTCTATTCCCCCCCCCTCTCTCTCTCTCTATCCCCCCCCTGTCTCTCTCTATCCATCTCCCCCCTTTCCCTGGTGGCTAGTGGGGGCAGCTGGGGGATGTCTGCACTATACGTGCAGATATCCTCCATGCTGCCCGACACCTCCGTCTATTATGACGGACAGCTGGTCCGTCATAATAGACGGAGGTGTCGGGCAGCATGGAGGATATCTGCACGTATAGTGCAGACATCCCCCAGCTGCCCGCTTTTCCCTGGTGTCTAGTGGGGCAGCAGAGGAAGTCTGTGCGATGAGCGCAGACCTCCCTTGCTGCCGCCCGGCACGCTCGCCGGGACTTCTGTGACGAAAGCGGAAGTTCCCGGCTTCTTCACAGAAGCCCCGGCGGTCGTGCCGGGCGGAAGCAGGGGAGTCTGCGCTCGTTGCGCAGACATCCCCTGCTGCTAGAGAGGGGGATCCAGGTCCCCTGCAGCTCTGCTGGGGACCTGGATCCCAGTCTTATAGTCTGACCTCAATTTGAGGTCAGATTATAAGACGACCTCGAATGTAAGACGAGGGGGATTTTTCAGAGCATTTGCTCTGAAAAAAACCTCGTCTTATATTCGAGCAAATACGGTATATATAACCTTCATAGCTTACCACATGTACCACTATTATACATAACCTACATAGCTCACCACATGTACCACTATTATACATAACCTACATAGCTTACCACATGTACCACTATTATACATAACCTACATAGATTACCACATGCACCACTATTATATATATCCTTCATAGCTTTCCACATGCACCACTATTATATATAACCTTCATAGCTTACCACATGTACCACTATTATACATAACCTACATAGCTTACCACATGCACCACTATTATACATAACCTACATAGCTTACCACATGCACCACTATTATACATAACCTACATAGCTTACCACATGCACCACTATTATACATAACCTACATAGCTTATCACATGCACTCACCAGGTTTGTTCTTGCAGAAAGTGAAAACTGAAATGTTCATCTCACCTTTTAGTGAATAGACCTCACTGACTTGAATTAGAATGTTGACTGCAACTCTTGGTTACAATAAATGTTCTATCCCAAAAGGCCTGTAAAGAGATTTTCATTGCCACCAATTCCACATATCCCTGGATATTTTCAGGTACAATGTTTGCCACCAATATACTTTTCTCTAGAGGGAATAGGGAGTGGGTTCATATTGGACCAGCTACTCCAAATATAAATGCATTATTGTTTGTTTTTGTTTCTACAAATGGTTATTAAAACATGTTTCTGTATGATTATTACCGCCTTATTTTGCAGCTATGATATTTGCAAGATTTATTTTGGTTCCTCTTCTATATATTACAGGCTCCTTGCCTTCTGTCTCTTTGTCCTTAAATATAACATGAAGGATTGATAGAATGGTATGGATTTTCCTGATTGTGATAATCTCGCCCTTGAGTGGTACATTATTATCATGCATATTGTGCATCAATTTCCTGTGTATCAATTACTGTATAGTTTATGTACAGTGGTAACAGATGCACTGGCCCAGAAGGGTTAAAAAAAAAAAAAAGTAACTACCAAGGGCCCCATGGCTAATCAATAGGCACAGTGGGACGCCTGTCTCAAACACAAAATTAACATAAAGATGTAGGAAATGTTGCAGCACTTGCTGGCTGGTTAGCTTGAGATGTTTTGCCTCATCGCTGGCAATGAGCGGTTACGATTTCTGTGCTACAATTTCTTGAATTTTTCCAGACGTGGAGTCTGTTCTGTTTACATGCACACATATATACACTAATGCAATATTTAATTGCAGTTAACCTTAAGTACTTCATCTGTTTGTCAGTTAAAGGAGCCCCCTGCTTAACTGTGTGAACCATATGTTTTCTCTCCGTGAAGTAAAGATCTCATTAAAGCCATCTCATGCCCCATATTTGCTGTGCCCATCAGAGCAGAGAAGCTGGGGGAGCTGCTGCTCTGACCTCTGGTATCACTGCTGTGTAGCTTAGCCATTTCCAGCGCCCTCCTTCTCCTCCGCTCTTCACTGCTCTGACCTTTAAAAAGCCTTGGACCAGCCCTCCCCTACATCCATCTCACAGTCCCTTGTCTACACCACTGAACTCCTGCTGTGAGATTAATTGTTCCCATCACCCCTAATCCATCACACTTCCCCAAGATTGTTTTGACATTTAGTTAATTTTTTGGCTGATGATTTATCAAATTCTTATTACCATGCTCTGAAGGGGTTCATTTATTGTGTTGATTCATGGTAATGCTAAAAGTGGAAGCCTGTGGAATTTTAAATACTTTATGCTGCTTCTCTCTCTCTCTCTCTCTCTCTCATAGGCTTGCGGTGGGAATAATGATTGAAATAAAGTCGAATAAGAGAAAGCATGCAATGTAAAGAGTATACAAATTACAAACAAGTGTAGCATCTGACATATACCGTAATTATACAAAGGGAAATAGTGAACAATATATATAATAAAAACATGAAATAGTTACAGGAGGGGTGCGGTAAAAATTGTTTGGTTTGAGGCCAATGTTACGTCTATGGAGGCAATGGTATCACTGGTATCATTTTTTTTGAAGAAGAAGAAGCAGAAGAATAAAAGGTTGCAACCCTAGTTGCAGATAACCTTTATGTACCCCACTTAGCATTATATATAGTTTGTGTATATATATGCTTTCCCTGAGGTTGGATTTGTTGCGTTTGCTTTCCACACTCCAAGATACCTTCACCAGGGCCTTCACCTACAATAATGGCACAACATGGATACTTTTGTTCTTTTGTTACTTGCCCTCAACCCAGAACTTTGTCTTCGTAGCATAGACTTGCTGCTACTGCTGCTGCTCATCCTAAGTAAGGTTAATTAGAAGACAACTTGACACCCTAGTTAGCAGCAGTGACAGGAGGTCTGTGTCAGACAATGTCTGGGCCTCCCATGCCACCGAGCACTAAGGATGAGCTCCAGAGATGAGCCCTTAACATGGAACTCGCTAACTATGGCACAAGTTTATATATTGATGGACGCAATATTGTGCCACCTACAGTTTCTGGAAGGAGAAACAAGTGGCTGGCTAACTATATATTATTATGAGCTTTCCTGTACCACTGTTGATGTCTTGCTAAAAATATGTTGATCCTTTGCTCAGCTCAGTTTGTTAAATAAAGCCCAACATTGAGTCGACCCTGACATCAACCTGTGGTGATGTATAAATGTAGAAAATTACAAAGCAGCAATTAAAAGGAGGAGCCTAAATTCTAGCATTTAAAATTAGTATTATAATGTATTTCATTCATGACATCAATGTTTTGCTAGTTTTTTTTGAAGGTAGGAGATTGGATGTGTATGTTTATGTAAAGAACAAACTATTTATGTAATGGTGGAGAAAAGGTGATGGAAAAAGTCAGTGGGTAGCAGAGGGATTATCTAATCGAACACAAATCTACACTCACCAAACAAGCCAGAATGCTTGCTTTTCCCACAAAAATCACACATTCACAGTGCTGCCACCACCAGTGCAAGGGATTCTGGGTAGGCACATGCAAATACGTTTGCAAGCTTGCCAATTCACATTTAGTAAATAAGATACTATATATACACATAGACCTGTGTTTAAATATATTGCATTGCATTTTTCTGGAATTGAAGATGTTTCCATATTCTACAGGTGCATGGTTTAAGAAAAAAAAAAAAAACCACCATGTTATTGCCTTCATAGACCTGACATTCGCCTCAAGACATTTTTTTTTACCATCCTGCAGTTAAAATAGTGGCTAAGTGGAAATTCTATACAGGTGTGACTCCATGTTGGAAACAGTCCCCAGAATTTAATTTTGTAATGTTTAACCTGCATTACAGGTTCTGATCATTTGATTTTGATTAAATTCACAAAAAGACCTCAGGGGATATTATTTCAGTGACTTGAGTATATCTGCCGTGTGTGTGGGAACACAGGATGGGTAGGCCACAGTTAAAAAAATATAATGTTTAATCCTTTCAATAGGCAGAAAAACTGGCACTGCAAAAATTAAAATTTGATTAATATGTGCCTTTCACATACAATTAAGGCCACATATAATTAGTCAGTCTGCGGAATGACAAAAAAATCAACATGACTGCTACATTTTTAAAAAAAAATCCACATATAGTTAGTGTCACTAGAAATGACAGGTAGAAAGTAAAGCATTCTCAGAAATATCAGAGCCCCCCATTTCTCGTCACCTTCTTGCCTGTGATCATCTAGTAAGGAGAAGGGCGGGGAGGAAGTGTTTGATCTCCTCCATGTCTTCCTGTCATCAGAGTTTGATTTCACAGAGGGAGGAATCAAAGACGGGATGCGCTATTTTTCTATTTTTTTTTCCTGTTCTGACAAGTTTTTCATTCTAATAATCTACAATTTCACATGCACAGCTTGGTATAGGACAGTCACTCTGACACTGGAATTGATTCATGTACCACGGGAATGATGCAAGGAGATTCTTTGGACATGCGCCAGTGTAGAGCTGGCCCACAACATTGTGCTGCCTTGGTCCAGGAACAAAATGCTGCCCCACCCTCTCACATATACACACACAGTCATGCATGCAATGTCATGCACTTAAACACACACAGTCTCATACACACACAGTCACACATGCAAAGTAATGCACACACTTACACACACAGTCACACACAATATTAATGCATGCCATGCACAAAGTCGCATACAAACACAGTTAAACATAAAAAATCATGCATGCATACACACAGTCTCGTACACATACAGTCACACAGACACAGTCTGGCAGCCCCTTACAGCCACCTGTCGCACGACAGCCAGTTCATTGCCTGACATAATGGGATCGCATAGAATATTAGTATTATTAGAATTAGGGGTTAGTATTAGGGTTTAGGATTAGTATTAGGGGTCAGTATTAGAGTGAATATTAGGGTTCCTGGTTAGTATTAGGGCTTAGTATTAGGAGTTAGTATTGGGGCTCAGGGTTATTATTAGGGCTTAATATTAGGAGTTATTATTAGGATCCGTGGTTAGTATTAGGGTTCAGTATTAGGGTAAGTATTGGGGTTCAGGGTTAGTATTAGGGTTCAGTATTAGAGTGAGCATTGGGGTTCAGGGTTAGTATTAGGGCTTAGTATTAGGAGTTAGTATTGGGGCTTGAGGTTAGTATTAGGGCTTAGTATTAGGAGTTAGTATTGGGGCTTGTGGTTTTTATTAGAGCTTAGTATTAGGAGTTAGTATTGGGGCTCGGGGTTATTATTATGGCTTAGTATTAGGATCCAGGTTTAGTATTAGGGGTCAGTATTGGGGTTCGGGGTTATTATTAATGCTTAGTATTAGGAGTTAGTATTAGGATCCAGGGTTAGTATTAGGGGTCAGTTTTGTGGTTCGGGCTTAGTAGTAGGTGTTATTATTGGTGTTGAGGGCTAGTATTAG
Organism: Pelodytes ibericus; assembly: GCA_036172795.1. Lineage (NCBI taxonomy): Eukaryota > Metazoa > Chordata > Amphibia > Anura > Pelodytidae > Pelodytes > Pelodytes ibericus. The sequence continues at coordinate 186,898,658 of CM069858.1, read as the reverse complement.
GGTTGGGGGTTAAGGGTTAGTATTAGGGTTGATATCAGGGCTTGGCTATTAGCGCTCATACTAGCGCTGAACTGTCAGTGCATACACTGTCACGATGAAACTGCCATGTTGCCATACACCTCTGACAGATCACTTCTCAAACTGCCAGCGGTGAAATGGCAGCGATGAACTGTCCTAGACGCGTTTCACCTTATTGTACAATGCATAAGAAGGCATGAATTCGTTGGCATCTTTGCTATAGCTGCCGACAGTCATAGATCAGCAATCATTGCTTATAGGACATACGAATTTATAGTTTAAATATTTCTCAGCAAATTCTGCCAGTGCCCATATTACCTGTTTCCATTTCCATTCCATCAAACTCAATATCCGAATGCTATCTATTATTGCTATTTGGTGTAGGATATGTGCATCAGTCCAGCAATTTCTGGATAGCTGAGATCACCATTACTTTTAGAATGTTGTGTTAGTATGAACACTTTCTAATCACTCCCCATTACGTTGCCTGGTCGGCAACCTCATTCTCCCGAAGCATTCTAAAAATTCTATACAATAAAAGTAAAGGGACTTTGATCATTTTTGTTTATTTACATAGTGAAAGGAGACACTTTGTGATTTTGAAAATAGGTACGATTGTCTATTGAGTAAGTATAGTATTACTGCCATTTAAAATACAACTTCTTATGGGATGCATTTTTTTTTTATTGAATTGCAACATATTGCAAACATGTTATACAAACACATGGAAACTGCCCTTTTCATCTGGTCTTGCAATGCTAATTTAAATTGTTTTAGAGCCAAATTAAATGTTATATATATTTGATATCCACGGTCATCAATAGGGCATTAAAAATTTAGCATTGTCTTTACCCTTATGTTCATATTATGCAACTGGTGACTTGAAAACGGAAGCAGCACAGAATGTTATTGATACAAAGTGTTGGATCTTCCCATAAAATGCACTGATTACATCACGCTGCTTGCGGTAGGAGCTATTGCTTTAAGTAAGGTCACACAAAGTGACTGAAGGACACAAGGAAAGATAAAAGGTCAGCATAAGATCCTTCTATCTAATAACTGCCTTGCCAGTGCATGTGGACATCTCATCCATCACCAGCTCTGTTACTCCATTAGGCCTGTGCATATGAAATATGTCCTACTCTGAAAGCTCGGGGTATACATCTCCAGTCTAGACACCTTCCTGTTGTGTGAAGATCAATGTGGCCTCCTCATGCATCATGTGCCTTCCAGTATCCCTCACTGTAATAATCTTGTCTATTCTCCAGTCAGCAGTATAAATTATGGCAATATGAAAGTGCTATATTATTCAGGAGCCTGCCTGCTAATGGATGAGCTGTTTATTGGCCGATAATGTACATTCATTTAGCTGGCTCCTTGTATATAACCTGTATTTCTCATAGAAATCCATGTGCCCTAAAAAAATATTTAACATTAGATTAAATTCTTAATTACTTGATTTCTTTTATTCCCTTGCTTAGATATACTTTAGGGGGCGTCATTAATAATAAATGTACAGAGCAAAAAATAAGCACACTGTTATGTATTAAAGAAAATGTAATATCATAAAAAAGCATAATTATTGTTTGAAGGATATCCTGGTATATTTCAGAGTGATATGTTTGGCAGTGTTAGAAGTTATGCTGCGTATATATCTTTAAATGCTCATGGATATACCATCCCAAACAAAAACTGTCTTGAGACCAATGTTAAGTGTAAGCAGGCATGAACATAGGCTATTTAATTCTGAAGAAAAAGGGCTATCTTATGTCAGAAATCAAATACCACTGTGTGCCGCCATAAGTTTTACCCCTTGTTACTCTGTAACAGGAGATGTGGGAGAATGTTCTTACCCATTTTATGTATGTTTTAGGGCAAATTCCACCTTTTTTTGCTATTTGCAGCCACAAATTCTGTGGGCAACTGTGGTGTATGCCTGGTTATAGAGTCCCTCTATATGTACATATCAAGGATATATTATAGTATTACATTAATATTTTTTTATATAGCGCCAACAATTTACATAGCACTTGGTACAGAGCATAGAAGGGAACTACATACTACGTTAGACAGAGATAGACTGATACAGGAGGTAGAGAGCCCTGCTCGCAAGTCTATAATATAGATATAATACAGAAACTGTGAATTTACCATTGGAACATCTAAACAAAGTGAAATACATTTGTTCTCTTATACAATCCATGCAAAAAATTCACTCTGCTTTTTACCTCAGCGTTTTCTATTGCAAATTATGGTATCCAGTGTAAATTACTCAGGTTTTTTAATAAAGACGAATATGTTGATATTTGTCTACGAGATCAAATTCCTGTATGCAGGAACAGGTGTTATTTTTTCGATGTCGTTAAGCAGCAAAATGCTATTCCGTATTATATATGAATACCTCCTGCTGTTTATTATTCCCTAGATCTACAGTATTATCAGTTACTATTGCCATGTCACACCAGGAAAGGACATTTAAGAGCAAATATCAGGCCTAGAAGGATGGATATGGGGTCACTGCAAATTAAACCAGCAGAAATCTCTTAGGTAGACTTTTTTTATTGGACCTAATCAGCAAAATAATTGTCTTGGGCACTCTGTCACAGCAAAATGAAAAGGGGGCATTGTACAGTGAAACCATCATAAATCACCCAGTACCGACAGAGCGAGGAAGAAAGTGAGAAGATAGTGACTTCATTAAGGATTATGTATTGTGTCATTAAACGGCTGTGGGGGTCACCTTTAGTGTCACTGGCGCAGATTCTGATGTATTGCCTGGGTCTGCCGATGACAAAATTAAAAAACACACAAGGGGTGAGCTGGATTTACTGGGAAAACAGAGCAAGAGCTTCTCACAGAGGAAACCTGGGGCCTCGAGAGATGATGTAGACATTCTATGGTAAAGAGCAGGGCCGGACTGGGAGAAAAATTCGGCCCGGGCATTTTTTGATCACAGCGGCCCACTAAGAAGGGGGCGGGGCAGAGGATGTGTGTTTTGTCATCACCAATGACAAACACGCTCCCTCTCAAAGTGAGCATATTGGTTCAATGCTCTTCCAGGGCAGACCATGCGCAGAGCTCTGCTGAAGAGCTCTAGCATGAGAAAAAAGCCCTGTATGTGTTCTGCACAGTGCAAGCAAATGTAATAACATGCTTGCACTGTGTTTCCTTGCAACTTGTCTCTGGTGTCTCTATAAATGGATACCAGGAGACAAAAATGCCAGGAAAGAGTATTGAGCATGTGTTTGGAGCCTGCTTGTGGGATTGTGTGTGTGTAGAGTAAGCTGATTGTGGTGTGGTATTGTGTAATAAGGTTCGGTTTTAGTAGTGTTGTGTTTGTGGTGTAATGTGATGCATATGTGGCTAGGGGCTGTAGAGAATGTGTGTATAGGGGATATAGCAAGTGTGTGCATACAGGCTATAGTGTGTGTGTGTGAATATTATATATTATATATTATATATAGATGTAGTGTGTGTTTAGGGGTGTAGTATGTGTTTGCTTACAAGGAATCTAGTGTGTGTATATATACATATATATATATATATGAGTCTAGTGTGTGTTTGAAGGACCCAGACTGTGTATAGGAGATCTAGTGAGTGTGTGTTTATAACGGTTTCAGAGTGTATATAGGGATCTAGTGTGTGTATGTGTGTAGATGATCCAGAGTTGGGTAAGGGATCTAGTGTGTGTCTGGAATGTAATGTGTTTAGGGGTGCAGTATGTGTGTGAGGGGTGCTGTGTGTATATATATATATATATGTAAGTATTGTGTATGTCTGTTGTGCAGTGTGCTGGGTGGTTCTGTGTGTATGTGAGGGGTGCAGTATGTGTGTGTGAGGGGGCGGTGTGATGAGGGGGGCAGTGTGTGAGAGGGGGGCGGTGTGTGAGGGGGGGCGGTGTGTGAGGGGGGGGGCGGTGTGTGAGGGGGGGGCGGTGTGTGAGAGTGATGGTGTGTGAGAGTGATGTGTGTGAGAGTGATGTGTGTGAGTGCTGTGTATGATGTGTGTGAGAGTGCTGTGTGTGATGGGTGTGAGAATGCTGTGTGTGATGAGTGTGAGAATGCTGTGTGTGATGGGTGTGAGAGTGCTCTGTGTGAGAATGCTGTGTGTGATGGGTGTGAGTGCTGGGTGTGAGAGAGTGTTGTGTGTGTGAGAGTGCTCTGTGTGAGAATGCTGTGTGTGATGGGTGAGAGTGCTGGGTGTGAGAGTGCTGTGTGTGAGAGTGCTGTGTGTGTGAGAATGCTGTGTGTGATGGGTGTGAGTGCTGGGTGTGAGAGTGCTGTGTGTGTGAGTGCTGTGTGTGTGAGAGTGCTCTGTGTGAGAATGCTGTGTGTGATGGGTGAGAGTGCTGGGTGTGAGAGTGCTGTGTGTGAGAGCGCTGTGTGTGAGGGTGCTGTGTGTGTGAGGGTGCTGGGTGTGAGAGTGCTGTGTGTGATGGGTGAGAGTGCTGGGTGTGTGAGAGTGCTGGGTGTGAGAGTGCTGTGTGTGATGGGTGTGAGAGTGCTGTGTGTGAGTGCTGTGTGTGATGGGTGCTGTGTGTGTGAGGGTGCTGGGTGTGAGAGTGCTGTGTGTGATGGGTGAGAGTGCTGTGTGTGTGAGAGTGCTGGGTGTGAGAGTGCTGTGTGTGAGAGTGCTGTGTGTGATGGGTGTGAGAGTGCTGTGTGTGAGTGCTGTGTGTGATGGGTGTGAGAGTGCTGTATAAATGTTAGAATGGATTGTGTGTGTGTGTGTGTAGGGGGGGGGGGGTAAATAAACAAATAAAATAACAGGCATTATGGGGACATAATGCCTGTTATTTTATTTGTTTATTTACCTACCCCCCCTACACACACACACACAATCCATTCTAACATTTATACAGCACTCTCACACCCATCACACACAGCACTCACACACAGCACTCTCACACCCATCAGGGCCGTCTTTAACGCGGGGCAAACGGGGCAGCTGCCCTGGGCCCATTTACTCCTGGGGGGCCCCAAGGCAGCTGTCCCGTTGTCCCCCAGCCCCTGCTGCCGCGTTCACAGCGCATTGCGCTTGTGAACGCTTTTTTCCGGCAAGCCGCATCCGATGGATGCGACGGCCGGAAAAAAACCCCAAAAAAACTGACGCCGGATGTGACGTCACGTCACATCCGGTTTCTGTTTCCCTCCTCCGTGCAAGAGGGAAGACTGCACGGAGGAGACATCCGGCGGGGGACACGGAGCAGCTTCATGTAAGTACGGGGGGGGGGGGGCTGGCTGGCACAATATTACTGGGCATCTGATTGGCACTATATTACTGGGTATCTGATTGGCACTATATTACTGGGTATCTGACTGGCACTATATTACTTGGCATCTGATTGGCACTATATTACTGGGCATCTGATTGGCACTATATTACTGGGTATATGATTGGCACTATATTACTGGGTATCTGACTGGCACTATATTACTGGGTATCTGATTGACACTATATTACTTGGCACCTGATTGGCACTATATTACTGGGCATATGATTGGCACTATATTACTGGGTATCTGATTGGCACTATATTACTGGGTATCTGACTGGCACTATATTACTTGGCATCTGATTGGCACTATATTACTGGGCATCTGATTGGCACTATATTACTGGGCATCTGGCTGGCACAATATTACTGGGCATCTGGCTGGTACAATATTACTGGGCATCTGGCTGGCACAATATTACTGGCCTCTGACTGCACACTATTACAGGCATCTGACTGGCATAATATTACAGGCATCTGACAGGCACCATATTCCTGGGCTCTGACAGGCACAATATTCCTGGGCTCTGAATGGCACAACAATTATGGCATATGTGTGTGTGTGGGGGGGGGGGTAACATTGCGATGGATGGCGGGATTGCATGCAGGGGAGGGGGCAGGGTCCAGGGGGCCCAAGCAAATGCTTGCCCAGGGTCCAATCAATCGGCCCTGACACCCATCACTCCTTTCTTACCTTTAGCCTGGGAGGGGGGGACCGGCACGCTGGTACCTGGGACTGGCGGTGGCAATGTTCCCTCGTGGTGAGTGAACTCTAGCCTGCCGGCTAAAGTTCACTCTCGCGAGATCCGGTCGTTGCTATGGCAATGCTCCGGATCTCGCGAGAGGAACCCGGTGGAGCTGCAAGTTAGAGCTCCGCCGGGTCCTCTTTTCAGTCTCCCTCCCTCTCTTCCCGCCGGCGGCCGCATTTGAAGGCATGTGGGCCGGTGAGGGAGATCTTTGATGTCCTCACCGGCCCTTCATGTCAAACAGTGGGGCCGGCGCTCGGATAGTGCCGGCCCTGCATAGACCGGCAGGGGAGATTCTGGGACCTCCCCTGCCGGCCTCGGCCCATGGCCACCGCGGCCCAGTCCGGGCCTGGTAAAGAGCAAGAAGTTGTGTTATTTAACTCTCCTGTGCCCTTTTCATACGTTTCTCCTAACCCCACTCCCTCTAGAGATCTCTCCCCCTCATGTCTTGGTCTGTCTCAGTTTTTTTAACATAGTCTGTATTCCTCTTTATGCTCTGTACCAAGTGCTGTATACGTTGCTGGTGGTAAATAAATAGATGTTAATGTCATTGTTAGCTAGAAAGCTAAGCCAGCAAAGTTATTTATTGGTATTACTTTGTCTCCATCACCCATCGTACATGTGTATTTGTACATGATCATTTGTAGGAGATTCACTGCTTGCAATGGCAATATGGCCTGACATGGTATTGAAAGGGTTAAAGTGAATGGATGACAACATCTGCTATCAGTGATCAGATTGCAAACGTATAGATATGTTTACCTCGAATCACTCTTGTGAGGGCTTTGCAAAGTTATTGGAGTGCGGTGGACACAATCACCACTATCACAACTGCCATGCCAGCTTGGTACTACTTTAGAACTGGCAGGTTTTGTGGAGCAATGCATTAATATACATGCCAATATTATGCTTGAGTAGCCCAAGGCAGCAGGGTTATCCTGTGTTAACAGTTCCAATAGACTATGCAAGTAATTTATGTGGCAATTATACATGTTTCTACATGGCATCCTAGACGTTGATTAATCACTGCATATAACACTGCAGAATCTTTGTGCATGCGCAGGATGGCTACCTCACTAGTGTCCCAAAGAATCAGAACACAGGAGAGGTATTACTGACTATGGGCCTATGCAGGGCTATGCAATAACTTCCACACTAGGGTTAAAATACTTGACTCCACTAAAAAAACACTGGGACCCCAAAAGGCAGGACAGTTGAGATATATGATAATGATGGCTAATGGTTTCCTCTGGTAGCTGCCTGTTTCCTGGGCTACAGGTGCTACCTGACTGGTGATCAATGAAGGCTGGCAAATGGCAGGTGCTTACATGTCGGATTTAGTAGATGGAAGAACTGAAGGATGTGCTGGGTGCTGGAGTAGATAACTGGTTGGTTGTCTGCTAAGCCACAGTGGTTGGCATTGCTGGGTTTCACCCAACGTGGTTGAGAATGCTAGAGGTTCATTGATAACCCTGACTTTGAAAATGTAATGCTCTCCAAACCCAAACTCAAATAGGGCATTTGTTAATGTGCAGAAGAAATGGATATTATACAAGTATTTGGGTAGCATTTCAACACTATCACTATCAATGCAAAAGTCCGGGGACATGCTCTAATGCTACTAAATGTAAAACTATTAAAAAAGTGCTGGCTTATATGCCACTAGATCAGTGCTGGTTTAAATACCACAAAATCAGTGACAGCTATACACTAGATTATAAGACTGTCTGAGTAGTTTCCAAACATCTGCAGTGCCAAGGTTAACTCTCAATGAACTAGATGATAGTACCCTTGAGGCAATATTTTATATTAAACTACTAAATGATCATACAGTTCTTTTGAGGCAGGGTTTGTTACCATGCCACCTATACTAGGTGAGGATTCTCATTGTGCCATTAGATTATAAGCTCTTCAGAACAGTGTATTCACTGCTTGATATCATTGAAAATGACTAAAAGTCTCCATTATTTTGTGTTTATTATATTTTTCTGTATAGCAGTGCAATGGCTGTGATTTACAATTTACTACTTTATATACATGCAGAAGAAAGTCATTTAAAAAGCTCTATTGCTACAGAAGCCTGTATATAATTATTTGCTATATGGATCACAGGGGGAGCTAATGTACAGATACTGCATTGAAGTAGAATGTAATCCTGACGGTACTCAATATATTGCAAAGTAAAGGAATTAAAAACGTAGGTGGAATGGACAGTATATGTCATAAAAAAATCTGTAAGAAACTGCCTTCCCAGCTGAGCCCCCCCCCCCCCCCTCCCATCTAACTTTTTTGATGAGCAATTGAAATAACTGATTTAAAAGGAAGTGCTGAAAGGCAAGGTCATCGAAAAGGGGATTTGGTGAGAACATTCGAAAATTCCCCAAATCGGTGGATGTGTCTGGTTTGATTTCTAACAGCAGCCGAAATGAGATGGGAAGAAAGATGGAAAACTTGAAGAAAAAAACCCAACTAATTTGTAACAGATGTCAAGAAAGCAAACTTCCTGTCCGCAGCTTATAACAGCAGAGAACAGATCCACTCCAGCCAAAATAGCTCAAGAACGATCAAAAGCAATTGGGTTTGGTGGAAATAATAACTTCTAATTGCACCTTTGAATGACACCCCGGGGACTTGTGTTTGATGGTCAAATGGTCTGTAACGTATTTGAGAGTGGTTCCCAGGACTTAAGTCAGATTTTCCATAAAACTTGTGCCCGATTCCCGAAGGTAATTACTGGGTCTTTTGAAGGAGTGCGGTTTATTTGGAAATAACTTCCACAGACATGTCAGGAGTAGAAGCTTGCTTGAAAAAAAACGCCTGCCAAGGACTGTGGGGAGTTTCCACTCTATATAGACAAGAAGAGAAGACTTCTTGCAGCTAATAAGCAAATATGTTTTTCTATTCAATCAGCATCCGTAGAAACTGACTGCAAGAAACTTGTACAGAAATACGTAACGAGTGATTGGGTGGCAAGCCATATCAAGCTTGTACTTCATGCACTACTGAGATCTCTTCAGTAGGATTCCACCAGGATCCGTTCTGGGGCAAAGGCCTAAAAATGGAATAGACAGCATGGAAGCCAATGCAACGTTACTGCTGATTGTTCCACTATTACACATAAATTCTATTTCACATAAAATAATGGTTAAAATAATTTTTCATGACTGTTATGCAACCCCCAAGTGGACTATTTGGTAAGCCACACAGGAAGCTGTGTTTAGCTGTGTGAGATCCCCTCATTCCAAGAGTTACAGTCTTTTGGTATTCTAGATTTCTTAGGACCTCTGATGGACTTTCTGTAGTGTTTGCATATCATAACTCCCCATGTTAAAGTGCTGATGGAACTTGTAACCTGAGAGACTGGTCAAACCCTGTCTGCCACAAATTCCCAGTCACTAGGCATCTAACATTGCCCTCATATAAATCCTTCAATACTTATCAAAGACCAATCTCATTCCAATTGCAGAAATGTCCAGTGACTGCTTTGCATTGGGTGAAAATACATGTATCAGCTTTTTAAAGGACAAATTATTCATTTACTATTCACCTCTTCAAAGAAGCTTACAATTCATTCAAGTAAAACACCCATTAAGTAACCTCTGGCAATACCCACCTAGCTGTCACTGTCTCCATTGGCGTTCAGAGGTGGGGCAAGAGGGAGTACTCCCCCCCACCCCCCCCCCACCCCCCCGACACTGGGATTTCCAACAGACCCAAAAAAACAGCAGCAAGGGAGAGAAAAATAGTGGGCTTGTTGACCAAACATAGGGGGTTATTCACTAAAATGTGAACTGCAGGTGAATTGAGGTAGTGTTGATATCCCGTTGAAGGGATTTAGCTATACATTGTGCAGGGATGAACCTGGTGAGTTTGCTTAGTGGGGAGATTCACCAGGATTGTCCATGCACAAACGTATAGCTAAATTGCTCAGGATCATGGGAGATGAGAATCATAGGGACTGTTAGTTACTAGTCCCACAGTTATGTTTCTTTCCTATTAATGGTTAATTAACATTTGGCTAATTAACTCTATCCCAAGCCAACGCAGACAATTGGGAGGAGAAGAGGAACTATTTGGGCAGTAGAAGGGAGGGGAGGGATATTATGCACTGCAGATGCCCATAACTGTCCCTCCAGTGCACTACTACAGGCTCTAGCTTCTTTTCCCGCCTACCCATTCCTTTATGTGTCTCCTGTCCCCCACCCTCTCTAGATTGCAAGCTTACGAGCAGGGATTTTTACCTCATGAATCGCTCTGTCTCTGTTTGTATAGCGTAGTGTGTCATTGTATTCTCTGTACCAAGTGCTGGGTAAATCGTTGATGCTATATAAATAATTGGTAATGGAATGTAATTTATTTCAGTCCTGGAGCAAAGAGACAGTGTAAATGCACTATACAATTATATGCATATGTTAAAGCATCAGTGTATTACTCATTACCTTATGGAAAATTATAGCTGGATGTTTATCGGTGTAGGCATAGAAACGTAAACACTTCATTTGGTGCCACATAGCTATTATAGTAATGTGTGTGCATCTGAGGTGTTGAGTGAGGTGTTAAACATGTATGTTCCAATAAAATGATTAAAGCAATAATCATAATTAGTAACCAAGGGAGTAGAAAGATGTATTATAATGATACTATTTTATATCCTCTTTAATTTCCCTTAAGTGGGAAGATAATAAGCAGAATTAAAAAAAATCATCATTAAAGGGTCAGTAATGGCTTAATATGCGTGAATTGCTCTTATATAAAATGGCACGCTGACAGAAGTGGAAAAGATTTACCTCATCTGTGTTTCATATCTTTTTAATATTTCAGGAGAGAGAAACAGTGGAACATGGGGCAGTGTCATTACATATGTGGAGGTTTGACTTGTGACATGAGCTAACTGCACCAGGGGAGAACTGGCCAAAGGGGTCAAAATATCCCCCCCTCCTCCCACTTTTCCCCTTCAGGGGAGGCGTTTCCTTGTGGGAGGCAAATGTTAGTTACACATTAATAGGAAATATTATATTACTGTGGTAGTAATAGCTAACAGACCAGCATGTAGCTGCACAACATGAGAACTTTACTTGACAATAGCTGGAGTGGTTACAACTAGGGTTGCTACCTGGCCGGTATTTTAACGGCAGGCCGGTAAAAAATTGGCATCATGCCAATGTTAAGTCTATGGAGACAATACCAAGGCCGCTATTTTTTTGAAGAAAAGCTGGCAACCCTAGACGCAACTACCTCAGTCTACAATTTCTATGGTGTTCTGCCAGTATATCATAAGAGCTGCAGTCAACAACAACAGTTAGTGTGTTGCCACCACAAGTTCAGTGTATAGCTACAATTCTCATCAGTTTCAGTTTGCACTATGGCTGGCTTAATATTATTCTAGGTGTTAATGTTTGTATGATAGACTTGGTGTAGCACCCACCCCTATCTACATGTAGATATTATTCCCATAATAATCAACTAGCAAAGTTGCATGCTCAAAGTCATGGGAGTTACAGTCTACAAATGCTAACGTTGTATAGTGGGGCTCAGTGATGCACAGCAAACATCCTGAGATATTACAAAAAGAGGGTATGGCTTAACAATTTTATATATACTTTAGGAGCCAGCCTGGCAATTCTTAGGAACCAGGTAAATTAAACTTCCATAGAGTTCAAAGGGACTGTATTACAAAACATTTTTTTACTGTGAATATAGACCATTAAAAAAATATTCAAAATGATCTATACATTGTATCAGCAATATATTAGTAAGCAAATGCCAACATTAGGAGAAAAATGTGTTTTAAATATGACTGTGGAGTCTCCTTCTTATGACATCACCTGTGGGAGGGTATACAAAACACACATTTCCCATTGAAAAGCAGTTCATTTGCATACTGTGCCACAGGTGAGGTCATAAGCAGGAGGCTCCAACTGAGAGTTGTGGCTGAGAGTCATGGGAAATGTAGTATCAAGAGCTAGATTATTAACTAACCCTGGCTGCAATACATGTTTGAAATAATTAAACTACATGTCTGCATCATGCAAGCTGTATCTCTGCCCAGGCAGGAACGTGATGCACTTGAATAGCAGCAGCTAGAGAGAGAGGATGTGAGCAGACCAAACCACTCTGATAGCAAGGGAGTGCAAAGAATTAAATAAAGCAGAGAAAGTACTTTGCACATTTCTTATAATGCAGTATTGGTAATCCCAGGATCAAGGAAAGTACGTATGCAGGTTCCAGGTAACTGAACATATGCATGTTAAAGGTATAAATGTGTAAATTGTCCATTTGTTAGAAAATAATCCTCTAAGGAGAAGTCCGCCACTTAGAATCAAATTCATGTCATCTTTGACCAGAGATACATTTCACACTCCAGCAGCTCAGCATAGTACACCTGATTAAGGTAACAAATCAAAGAAAGAATAACGTATCTGCTTTCAATCTTAAAGTCACATTAACAAAGCTTTTACAGAAGCACTTCTGCTCAAGGGTGATCGTGAGCCCCGTGAACCTCTAAAATAAACAAATAGCTTTAAGTTAATGTCACACAATATGATCATTATGAATGAGTTGTTGATTAAAATTGTGAACTCTGAAATGAAATAATTAGGATCAAATATAGACACGTAGGAGGTGTCGGCAGATAAAAAAACAACAACAACATTTGGTCCATCTAGTCTGCCCCAGTTCTGCCTAACTTAAATAACTAAATAAATAAAATTTCAACTTTCACTATTTGCTGGCCTTATCTTATATCTAGGATAGCCTTATACCTATCCCATGCATGCTTAAACTCCTTCACTGTATTAACCTCTACCACTTCTGCTGGAAGGCTATTCCATACATCCACTACCCTCTCAGTAAAATAATACTTTAAGTAGTCCCTGGCCTTATCTTATATCTAGGATAGCCTTATACCTATCCAATGCATGTTTAAACTCATTTACTGTATTAACCTCTACCACTTCTACTGGAAGACTATTCCATGCATCCACTACCATCTCAGTAAAGTAATACTTTCATTAGTCCCTGGCCTTATTTTAGATCTAGGATAGCAGTATGCTTATCCCATGCATGCTTAAACTCCTTTACTGTATTAACCTCTGCCACTTCTACTGGAAGACTATTCCATGCATCCACTACCCTCTCAGTAAAGTAATACTTCCTGATATTACTTTTAACCACTTGCACCTCTAAATTAAGACTATGCCCTCTTGTTGTGTGTTGTGTTTGGGGCACTAGCATTGTTAATAGCAAAGGTGTCCGAGGGCATCTGCTTTTGCTTCCAGAATCATCTGTGATTTGGAATCTCTCTTCACAATGTGGAAAAAAGAGACTTGAATATAAATCAGTGCCATATTTTTATTGCAGAAGGCAGAGGTTTCAAGGAAGCATTCTTTCAGTGTTAAAATGACCCCAGAGAAGTTTACAATGGACAGGAGTAGAGAAGATCACACTTTGAAGACGACCCCTTCTATAACATGACATGAGTGATGAACATTTGTAATGGTCCATTCTGGGATTCACATGGTGCAAATGAATATAATTTACTCCAAAGTCCCCATCTCACCGAGCTTTGAACATCTGATAGGAGAGGAGCTGTCATCAGGTAATATCACTCACTCGCTGGGCTCCCATTATTCAAGATTGCTCTACTCCTCGGAGAGCAAGTTGGTGAAGAAGGAAATAAGGAGAATGAATCTGTCAACACGTAGACTTGTGGTTCTCAACCTTCCCTACACAGCAGCAAACTAAAACACATTTCCAAGTTCTCTTTCGAACACAATTTGATCTGTGCCCTCACACATCAATACTTATTTAACTATTTCAATATTACACTAGGTAACGGAATAGTACCGTGCTAGCTGTGGAAAAACAGGAAACAAGTACGGTTAAAATGATACCATATATTGGCTAACTGAGAGTTATTCCATAAATGGTATCATTTTAACCCAACTTGTATTCAGTATTACACTAGGAGATCAGAAATATAATATCTTGATAAATCCGTCCTGGTAAAATAATTTATAATGAAATAATATAGTTAGTGCCATGTATTAATATGGGGAGACTAGGAAAATGCCCTGAACAAGGCCTTGACAACAGATGAAACGAACATTGGTCCGATTACCTACGCTGCCAAGCACTATCCCATATGCCCAACTAAGGCTATCCCATATGCCCAACTAAGGCTATCCCATATGCCCAACTAAGGCTATCCCTTATGCCCAACACAGACTGCTTTACGTCAAGCCTGTGGGATGATCCACTATGTTTGGAGCTGGTACCTGAACTCTTGTTAAAAATATGTGGTAGAAGTGCGACAAGAAAGATGAGAGAGAAGAAGGAAGAAAAGAAGGAAAAGCTGCTATAGTCACCATGAAGAGCTGTTCCCAGTAGCTCTGGACAATAATTGAGGTGAAGTAAGGAGATGGTGAAGTAAAGAGATGGTGCTAGCGCTTAAAGGGACACTACCATTTACATAAGATGTAATTAGATAACCTGTGAATTTAAACAAACTCATATATAAGACACGTGACACTGTTTTTATTTTCCATATTTGAATTAATTTCATATAAATGTAAAAATAAAATTAGGTGTTTATCTCCAGCATCCATTTTTAACATTTTACCTACGATGCACATTCTCCAAAATCTTCCAACAAATCTCACTTTACAACTGTGGCCAAAGCCTGCATGATGATGTCATAAGATACTCCCCTGCTCTCTTACTGTCTCCTGTGTATCATAGTGGGCAGGAATATGACACTATGTACAACATTTTTTACCTGCCTTCCAACTTGACCTTTAAATGAGAACAGTACAGTATAAAAACATTTTTTTTCATTTATGCCCCAATACCATATTTGATAAAATAAATAAATACATTCAAGATTACAATATTTGTTCAAAAAATGAAATGTGGCCATATATGGAACAATATCCCGGTCAAAAAGAGTGGTAGGCAGCAAAACCCATGTGCAGCACATTCACCAATCAGTAACCACAATGAAAATAATGGTGTGTATATATATATATATTAATTGTCACTGTTATCCACAATCACAGAGCATCACCTGTGAAATAACAAGGAATATAGAAATCTGATATGTGTCCTGATAATGGTGGATAATTTTCAGAGTGTTCCAGAGACCAGGACAATGCTGATAGCTAAGCACATCAGTAAGTAGACAACTCCATAGCTTACCGTGTTGTGTACACATATCAGACAGCTACCTATGGAATAGCTACAATGTACCTGTCATACACAGAACTCACCGTGAAAATCATGTCTGCCCTGGTGTTCTTGCTAGAACCCAATTCACCTCCTGCAAATTATTTATTTATTTATTTATTTATTTATTTAGAAAGTGTTTTACCAGGAAAAATACATTGAGATTTCTCTCGTTTTCAAGTATGTCCTGGGGACCCAGTCCAGAATGGAGTTACACAGAGTTACACATTTAACAGTAGATTCAAAAATACATACATACATACATACATATATTAAACAAGTTGGAAGGGGAACATACAGGGTAAATCATTATTGATACAAAATGGAACAACATGTACAGTATACAAAAGAGTTTGTAAACTAATAACAGGTACAATCTGATGTTGGGAAATCTGGACTCACCAGTTGCCTGCTGGTTGTGTGTTTCCCACTTGTTCACATTTTAATTCTCCTCCTATCCATGTCTTCATTCTGCTTCTGTTCATGTCTTCACTCTTCTCCTATGATGTCTTCACTTTTCTCTCTTCCCATTAGCAATTCTAATAATGTAATTAGCCCTTACGGAACCATTCCCATACCTTTCACCGATCGAACTAAAGTTACAAGAATACCCCTATACCCATGGACCCCTGCAAATTACAGTGATATAACAACTGTTGATGAAAAACAATTCCAGTGATGTCATGGTGTTTGTTCTATGGATAGTTACTAATAAAATAAAAAAAACAACCTTTTACAATTGTATAATTAATTGAGAGAAGAGAGGTCCTAATATTGATTGGTCTACACATGACCTACCAGTGCCTTGAACTAAACTTTATTTTTCACTTCTATATTAGAAGTTAAAAAACTGGAATGTAGTTTTGACAGTACATGCCAGCTTATCCTCTGACTGGCAGCTGTCGTGCTTACCTGGAAAGCAGGCAGTGCGGTCTGGTTGGAGACTGTCTTGTGCATTTTCTCCCCTGAGACAATTTAAAATGGGAATTAGAGACACTGCAGATTGCCCTAAATGTAACTCACCTAACTTGGACGGGTTCCATGGTCTGTGGTCTTGTAATAATGTCAAGAAATGTTGGGATGAGATACAGAATTATGGGATCTCTCTAAGTTGACTGTCACTTCTGAAATGACATTACTTCTGAAATGGCTATATTTGCTTTAGATGGTGATGCCTTTACTAGGCAAAACATGTTAGATTCAGACTTGTTTAAAGCAAAATAGTATTTCATATTTAGAATGGATTGGTTGGAGACACAATGGACAATGATTGGAAAACCAATTTTTTTCCCCCAGATCTTACTCCCATTTGTATTAACATTGGAAAAGGAGAGACAAAAACAGAAATAAATAGTACTCAAGTTGACTTCCCAGTTTTCGGCTCAACACCTCCATAATAGAATGCATGGCGCTGGCCTTAAAATTACTTATCCAAAACTCTTGGGAGCAGAAGTATTTTGGATAACGAATCATTATGGATAACTGATCGTTTTCACCAATGCACGATATTAAAGCCTCTCAGCATGAAACGAAGTAGAATCAATAAAAAATACCATATAGAGTAAATAACTCATAATTACTTTGATGAAGCTGTGATGTGAGGCATTGCTGGGAACCTGCAGTTGGCATATCAGGCTTGCACACTTGACAATTTATTACCCTTTGTGGGCATGGGGGAATCTGAGCATGCAGGGAAAGGCTATATCACTGAATAAACTGTTGTTCGCTTGCATGGCAAAATGCATGGCAGAATCTTAAAAAATGTTAGGATAACGGATCATTTTGGATAACAGATTTCTGGAAAAGGATACTCAACCTGTATTTTATTTAGAGGGAATTGGGATTTGTTTTGATGGGACAGTTAGGAGAGGGGGGTGGGGGTTGGGGAGTTTCAGAGTTATATTTCTAAGTTTTAATTAATATTATAACTAATAATTTGGAAGTAAAATCAAAAGAAAATGTGAAAAATAATAAAATGTTATTGTTTTATTTTGATTAACATTTTTTATGATGTTTGTAATTATTTAACTTGTTTAAGGATAATAGTATTATCCTGGTTGTTTAACAAAAAAAAAAAAACATTTTTCCTACACTGAACAAGACCAATGATTTTGGAGAGAAAAACATCCATTTTCCTTTTGATCGGGTTTGCTTTGACATTTAAGTCATTGTACAAGACTGGTTTCAGTCATGTGCATATAGTAAATTGTGCATGTTACTACATCTGCACATATCCAGGTCCCAGCATGTGAACTTGCACACTTCCTCATAGCTTCAAAGAAAGATAGATTGAATGAAGATACATTGCAATACATAATACACTCTGTGTCCCTTATTTGTGTTTTGCAGTCTGGCCTAAAAAGATGAAAACCAAATCAATCATATTGTCTTGTCAATTGAAAGGCTCAGTGTTATTTTATGCTCAAAATTGACAATCTGTCAAACAGACCTTCCTCAGAAAGTACACATATTAGATAGCATTACATATTTATGTTTCAGGCACAACAGAGACTAAATGCCAGTTATAACCTGGCTCGCATTACTCACCAGGATACAAACGTATTAAAGGCAATCTGCTACCTAAAAGACCTTTACTTAACCCCTTCGTGACGCATGGTGCTTGCGTCCCAAACGACGCAAGCACCAAAACGTCACGATTTGTTCCTGGCCATCGATCACAAGGTGATCGGTAGCCAGGAACACTCTGGCAGAGACCCGATCAGGGTCTTAATAGACCCTGTGGGTCCCTGCCAAAAAATCGCGAGACCTTCGGACGTCACGTGTGACGTCACGGAGGCGTGCCCGAACCCGGAAGTTCGGGCACAGCGCGATTTAGCAAAATGTAGCCGGTGCTCGCTTTGAGCACCGGTTACATTTTCCCTGTCAGACTGAGGACACTCAAAGTGGCCTCATCTGACAGGTGGGATCCCGCTGTAAGTGCCTGCAGCAGGATCCGAAAACAGCTCATCGCGGAGAGCCGCGATGAGCTGTTTAGTACAGGACATACTATGCCATCCTAACAACTTTAAGGCGCTTAAAGTCAGGACGGCATAGTAAGTCCTAATGTCGGGAAGGGGTTAAATCACCAGAAGAAGATAAAAGGAACCAACTTGAAAATTAATATTTTAGGGGTGTGGCTAGAGTCAAAAGAGGAACCAACTGGAAGATTTATGTAGTAGGGGTGTGGTGTGGGTTAAAAGAGGAACCAACTGGAACATTTATATTTTAGGGGTGTGGCTAGGGTCAAAAGAGAAACCAACTGGAAGATTTATATTTTAGGGGTATGGCTAGGGTCAAAAGATGAACCAACTGGAACATTTATATTTTAGGGATGTGGCATGGGGCAAAAGATGAACCAACTGGAACATTTATAATTTAGGGGTGTGGCTAGGGTCAAAAGATGAACCAACTGGAACATTTATATTTTAGGGGTGTGGCTAGGGTCAAAAGATGAACCAACTGGAACATTTATATTCTAGGGGTGTGGCTAGGGTCAAAAGATGAACCAACTGGAACATTTATATTTTAGGGGTGTGGCTAGGGTCAAAAGATGAACCAACTGGAACATTTATATTTTAGGGGTGTGGCATGGGGCAAAAGAGGCACACAATATTTTAGGAGTGTGGCTTGGGTCAAAAGAGGAACCAACTGGAACATTTATATTTTAGGGGTTTGGCTTGGGACAAAAGAGGGGCACTTACATTTAAGGCGCGTATCTTCCCCATAGCAGGGCAGTTGCAAGTCATTTTAGGTAGTTGGATAACCAATATGTATGCTATAAAAAAGTAAGTAAGAACATTTATAACGTATTTTAATTACACTAACTCATGTAAACTGCAGTTCAAACTTATACACAAATCCCAGTTTACCTGGGGCACTCATTCAATCTGAACTTGAGTGCTGTGTCCTAGGCAGCCTCCCTATGGGATAATACATTGCCCCAGAATAAATGTTTTTAATTTATCATGGCAGAAGTGTGCACCAGATAGTCACAAGTGAACTACAAAACCAGGCATTTATTGCCAAGTTGTATAAATTCTCTAGCTGGAAAAACTTTCCAAATTCAGATATCAGTTCACCGTTTAGTGAACAAAGCCCGCACTGTGCACCAAACATGTCGCTCCCCACTTCCTGTTAACCTGATAAATGTGAGTCTTTTACATTTTTTGTAACCTGATTAAAGCAGGGTTTGACAAATATGTGTTAGACTGTTTGTAGAACAATTGAGGAGCCAGCTGGGGTTTTGGTTAGGAGCCAGGAAATGGTACTTCCATAAAGATCTATATAAAACAATCAAAAAAGTTAGGAGCCAGCAGTATGGGTATTAGGCGCTCTGTAGCTCATGTGTTTTTTCAAGGCCTGGTTGGAAGATCAATGTAAGGCTTTGGTTAATGGGCTCCTTAGCAGTTAAGTTACAATATTAAAAATGTTATAAAAATGACTGAATAGTTAGAAAATAATACTAACTCAACAGTCTGTATGTTCCTTAGATCAGTGCAATGTTGTCTTAGTTGACAGATCCACTTTAAATTATACTGCGGACAACAGTTCAACCTCTGCAGGGGCCTTCATCGACTTTCCTAATTTATTACTAAATACATGGACCAAAATATTAAGTCTGCCGAGTTATTTTTCAGGATCATAAATATTTACTTAAGTGACAACTTTGGTTTCTTGACATATGAAAAAATGCAATAATTCATCACTGTGTTAGTTAATTCCTAATATGTGATTGATGGTGCAAAATGCTTATATTCTGTGTTCATCGTTATAAAACAGATGTCCCAAGGCTAGAAGGATATGCTGTTCCCAACAACAACAAAAAAAATATTTCTTGTGAAAAGATTGAAGAGTTTGCTGACCAGCTGAGAAGAACCAGGGAACGTGATGTAAGGATATTAACAGTGTCAGAGACAAAAAACAGTACACGCCAAGTTTAAGGAATGGACAAAACAGCTGCCGAGCCAATGGGTCATTCATTAATCCAAACGTACGTCCTCTCCAAAAAACAATCAAAATGTAATCACAATATGTGTTGGAGTGATGATAAGATGTTTTCCTTACACAGCTCTAACCGAGTGTGCATCTGTGCGTGCATTATATGTACAAAGATCACATTCACAGGCAGAAGAACTGCATGCTCCAAAAGCTCGCAATCTAATTCCCAAATGTCGCTCACAGATAGATAGAGTGGCTAAAAGTGGACATGGCAAAAAAAAATTATATTAATAAATAGTGCATAAAAACCTCTCATATATTGTGTTAAAAACATCTGTGTGTTTTTTTTAAGGGGAGGGGGTATGTTTAAAACAGCAAAAAAGTTCAAAAAAAGAATGCCAGTTCGGCCTAGTGAACCTGACATTGTCTTTCCCTTTGTATGTCAGTTGTCATAGCGTAATGACATACTATATATGTCATTACGCTATGAGCACTGCAAGGAGATGCTGGAGCTTACAGCATTAAAATGTGTGTTAAAGATTTATTTAACTGAACCAATGCTTTCTCATCTATAGTTAAAATGTTGAAATGAAATGTTAATCTAAACTCACCGTTTAGTAAATAGGACCCTAAGAGACGAAATAGGTTTTCTGATGACCTAACAGAGTTTAAGAGAACAGTGTGACCAAGAGTTTCAAGAGAGAACCTATACTATCAAAGTAAGTAAGAGTGTGGAAATAAATCAGTCCTACATTCATTCCTGTATGATATGATCATCTATTTTTATTTTAGTCTGTAAAAGGACTAAACAACTCTAGCCTTATTACTAACATAACCAAGACTGATAGACAATTATTCATCCTACCATTACACACCCACAATAAAGACAAACTAGACTCATTCTATGCACTTTCAAAAATAGAACTACTAGAGACTATGTGTACATTAAAACCCACCATGTGTAATCAGATAGATCCCAGCTGCACTCTTCACGAACTGCATACCATCAGCATACCATGGTTTTAATCAAATGGGTAAAGCTTGCTTAAATCAACACCTGCATGACGCCTTTTAGATTTTAACCAGTGAAAAAACAGTGATATCAGCGCTTGAGTCGCAACCTAAGCAGCACTTAAAGCAGTGTGTCCCTAAATCACACACAAATACAAATATTCAAAATAAAACAATATAAAAAGTGCGCTGTAAGGTATACTGAAGTATAAATGGTGAATATAGTGTAGTGATAAAAGTAGAGACTGAAGCAGGGGAGACTTATGTGCATACACCGAAGGTATGCACTCGCAACTTCAATTACGTAATCAAAATCATAATGACCAATAAGCACCAAAGTGAAATAAAATGACATATTGCATATCTGAGTATAAGTAATAACGTAACTCAAGAGTCTTTTCTGTCTTATGGGCCATGCTCAACAGTGTGAACAGAGCTCCCCTGAAATACCAGAAAAAAAACCCACCATAACCACATAAGGACTGGGAAATAGGAAATCTCACCAAACTGAACTGTATGATCATCAACACGCAAGGTCTTATGCTGCAAATTAATGCTCTTCAAAGGGTGAGTGAAAAGTTACATTCTGGTTACCTTGCACCTCATTATATATACGTTTCCTGATTGTTGGTTTAAATTCAAATATAATAGTTTAAAAAAAGAACATTGCTTCTTGTCGTAAAAAATGTCACAGTGGCCAAAGAATATTAGCATGTTCTGTTCATGCAGGGTTCTGTTTTTTTCCAGGTTCCAATCTACTAAAGTGAAGAAAATGATTACATGACCCTCCACCTTGGTGCACACTAATACAGTATGTTTCCGCAGCTCGTATTTAGAAGTGGCGTTTGGCACCCACTCTTATGACCTTGCCTGCCATTCCTCACGACTATTTTTGAACCTATATTTCACACATTCCTATTTGCCAGCGATGTACATTAATCACAGCTTGGCCTTATTTCCCCCACACCTTCAATGAATTGCTGATCTCCTTCTTAACCCTTTATGGCAGGCCAAGGGTTAAACAAAGAACCTGACCTGGTAACAAAGCCGCATCCGTCAAGAAACCTAAGCCTAGTTTTTCTACGCTTGGAAAGAGCGATTCATCAATGTTCTCCAAAAATATGTGCTTTCTGGCCAGGCAGTTACTGCTCGATCAATCTCATCCGACCGATCAATGAAACTCACTTTTCTAATCTTATTTTTTTTCTTTCCTCTCTCTCGGATTTTGTTGCTCTACAATTAGGTTTTCCATAGTCGTGGACAAAATCTCTGTCAAGCTCTGTCAAGTACACTTAGCTGCTAAAAAATAAAATGAACACTTATTTATACACATATATATATATATATGTGTGAGTGTGTGTGTATATATATGTGTGTGTGTGTGTGTGTATATATATATATATATGTGTGTGTGTGTGTGTGTGTGTGTGTGTGTGTATATATGTGTGTGTGTGTGTGTGTGTATATATGTGTGTGTGTGTGTGTGTGTGTGTGTGTGTATATATATTTATAAAAGATTTAGGCAGATTTGCAAAAAAATGGTGTAATGTAAGAATGCTTAAGATAAAGGTTAATAGTTTGTTTTTATCAGTTAACAAAATGCAAAGTGAACGAACAGAAGAAAGATCCAAATCAATATTATTTATACACAGATCAGCCACAACATTAT
Source organism: Pelodytes ibericus (assembly GCA_036172795.1). Classification (NCBI taxonomy): domain Eukaryota; kingdom Metazoa; phylum Chordata; class Amphibia; order Anura; family Pelodytidae; genus Pelodytes; species Pelodytes ibericus. The sequence continues at coordinate 186,875,779 of CM069858.1, read as the reverse complement.
GACCACTGACAGGGGGCAAGCCGGCAGAGGCAGTGTGATGCTTTGGGCAATGTTCTGCTGGTAAACCTTGGGTCCTGCCATTCATGTGGATGTTACTTTGACACGTACCATCTAGCCAAGCATTGCTGTAGACCATATACGTCCTTTCATGGAAACAGTATTCCCTGATGGCATTGGCCTCTATAAGGTGGATAATGTGCCCTGCCACAACACAAAAATGGTTCAGGAGTGGTTTGAGGAACAATGAGTTCAAGGTGTTGACTTGGCCTCCAAATTCCCCAGATCATAATCCATCTGTGGGATGTGCTGGACGAGCAAGTACAATCCAAGGAGTCCCCACCTCACAACTTACAGGACTTAAAGGATCTGCTGCTAACGTCTTGGTGCCATATACCACAGCACAACTTCAGAGGTCTAATAGAGTCCATGTCTCAAAGGGTCAGGACTGAATTGGTGGGCAGGTATTGGTCGGCAATATTGGGCAGGTGGTCATAATGGTATGGCTGATCAGTGTATAAATAAAAATGTAATCCTTGTTCCCATCAGAATAAAATGCAGCCCAAATTATCTTTTAAAATGCCAACAAACTACACAGAACTTAGAACTATACTAGTTTATTAAAGATCTTATTATTAAGTACAGACCTAAAGACATGTTTTACTTTTCCATATAGAATAACTGTAAATATCATTGTCACAATTAGTTGCATTAGGTGTTTGCCACAGTTTTATATACCATAAATAAATGTAAATATTACAGACACAGGCATTATAGCATATGCATACTACCCTGATAGGTACCATAGTCCAATCAAAATTAATATCATTGGAGATAAATTCATTCTGTGGTGTAAATAGAGCTCTTTGAGTTGTAATGCATTATATTACATACATTTATATAGCACCTCAACTAGCCGTACAGAAAGAGAAATATACTTATGCAGTGGGAAGACAAAGTAGGCAGAGGCTATGTTATCAATAGCATGTGTGGTATTTTTGTGAATAAAACGTGTCAACCATTCATGGCCCCACTACATTTTTAGTTCTTTTATTTTGTGTGTGCTAATTCTGCCAGGCAAGGGAGATGGACAAGATAATTGCCATTGGCTAGGGAGGATTGGTGGTGAGTAGAGATAGGTGAAGCCAGGTTTTCCTCATTTTTTTTGCCATAACAAACTAGAATGTTTGGGAAAGCTCACATGGACTACCTACCTCCATCCTTCTGCCTAGTCTCCCTTTGGAGTAATCACATGTCCTAAGTCGATAGATGATAAGATGAAGACATGGTTGTAGTAGAACATATGCGCTCGCTCTGTGAGAAGTGCACGTTACTCAAGAGTGGGGATGCGGCCTAGATGGCAACCATCTAGCCGCATTGTGGGAGCTCAGGAGGTGAGTGCAACAGGCCAGGGGCCCTGATGCCGTATTTCAGCATGTCCCGGAACCTGAGAATAGCCCAAATCCTCCCAAATTCCCCTGCTGCAACCTTCCTATGCTCTGGACCAAGCACTGTATAAATTGTTGGCACTATATAAATAAATGTTAATGTAGTTTAATTTTTTTTAATGTACATGAAAAAAACACACACCATTTAGTAATCCCAATAAACGTTAGGGAATGGTAAATACATTAACACATTTAATTGAACACACGACCATAATGGTTCTTGTGGTTTAACAATACCATTAGTGATGCTATCATGTCACGTGTATCACGGTACTGCTTCATGACCACAGTATGCATGGCAATGGTGGTAAGTTTGCCACATGACCCTCTGACCACAGACAGGCCCGGACTGGCCATCAGGGGAGGTCCCAGGATCCCCCCTGCCGGTCTATGCAGGGCCGGCACTATCCGAGCGCCGGCCCCGCTGTTTTCCATGAAGGGCCGGTGAGGACATCAAAGATCTCCCTCACCGGCCCACATGCTGTCGGCGGGGAGAGAGGGAGGGAGGCAGTCTGGAGAGAGGACCCGGCGAAGCTCTAACTTGCAGCTCCACCGGGGTTCCTCTCGCGAGATCCGGAGCATTGCCATGGCAACGACCGGATCTCGCGAGAGTGAACTCTAGCCCGCAGGCTAGAGTTCACTCACCACGAGGACCACCAGGGAACACCGCACCGCCAGTCCCAGGTACCAGTGTGTGATGGGTGTGAGAGTGCTGAGTGTGAGTGATGGGTGTGAGAGTGCTGTATAAATGTTAGAATGTATTGTGTGTGTGTGTGTGTGTGTGTGTAGGAGGGGGGGGGGGGAATAAACAAATAAAATAACAGGCATTATGTCTCCCCCCCCCCCCCCCGACATAATGCCTGTTATTTTATTTGTTTATTCCCCCCCCCTCCTACACACACACACACACAATCCATTCTAACATTTATACAGCACTCTCACACCCATCACACACAGCACTCTCACACCCATCACACACAGCACTCTAACACACTCAACACTCTCACACACACAGCACTCTCAAACACAGCATTCTCACACACAGCACTCTCACACCCATCACACACAACACTCTAACACACTCAGCACTCTCACACACACAGCACTCTCAAACACAGCATTCTCACACACAGCACTCTCACACCCATCACACACAGCACTCTTACACCCATCACACACACATAGCACTCTCACACACAGCATTCTCACACAGCACTCTCACACACAGCATTCTCACACACAGCGCTCTCACGCACATCATAGACAGCACTCTTGCACTCTCACACACATCATACACAGCACTCACGCACTCACACACATCACTCTCACACACAGCACTCTCACACACAGAACTCTCACACCCATCACACACAGCATTCTCACACACAGCACTATCACACACAGCATTCTCACACCCATCACACACAGCATTCTCACACCCATCACACACAGCACTCTCACACCCATCACACACACATAGCACTCTCACACATAGCACTCTCACACACAGCATTCTCACACACAGCGCTCTCACACATCATAGACAGCACTCTTGCACTCTCACACACAGCATTCTCACATACATCATACACAGCACTCTCACACACATCATACACAGCACTCTCACACACATCATACACAGCACTCTCACACACAGCACTCTCACACACATCATACACAGCACTCACGCACTCACACACATCACTCTCACACTCCGCCCCCCTCACACACCGCCCCCCTCACACACCGCCCCCCCTCACACACCGCCCCCCTCATCACACCGCCCCCATCACACACACATACTGCACCCCTCACATACACACAGAACCCCCCAACACACTGCACAACAGACATACACAATACTTCCATATATATATATATATATATATATATATATATATATATATATATATATTTATATATACACACAGCACCCCTCACACACATATTGCACCCCTAAACACATTACATTCCAGACACACACTAGATCCCTTACCCAACTCTGGATCATCTACACACATACACGCACTAGATCCCTATATACACACTCTGAAACCGTTATAAACACACACTCACTAGATCTCCTATACACATTCTGGGTCCTTCAAACACACACTAGACTCATATATATATGTATATATACACACACTAGATTCCTTGTAAGCAAACACATACTACACCCCTAAACACACACTACATCTATATATACACACACACACACACACACTATAGCCTGTATGCACACACATGCTATATCCCCTATACACACATTCTCTACAGCCCCTAGCCACATATGCATCACATTACACCACAAACACAACACAACTAAAACCGACCTTATTACACAATACCACACCACAATCAGCTCACTCTACACACACGCAATCCCACAAGCAGGCTCCAAACACATGCTCAATACTCTTTCCTGGCATTTTTGTCTCCTGGTATCCATTTATAGAGACACCAGAGACAAGTTGCAAGGAAACACAGTGCAAGCATGTTATTAAATTTGCTTGCACTGTGCAGAACAAATACAGGGCTTTTTTCTCATGCTAGAGCTCATCAACAGAGCTCTGCGCATGGTCTGCACTGGAAGAGCATTGAACCAACATGCTCACTTTGAGAGGGAGCGTGTTTGTCATCGGTGATGACAAAACACACCTCCTCTGCCCCGCCCCCTTCTTAGTGGGCCTCTGTGATAAAAAATGCCCGGGCCGAATTTTTCTCCCAGTCCGGCCCTGACCACAGAGCACGACACCACATGATACCAACATTGCAGTGCAGTGGTTGCATGGTCAGAGGGCCACATCACATCTTCCCACTGTGGCATGATGGTTTCTGTACATGGCACTGTCTAATGCACCCATATAAGTATATATAGCTGGTATGACATCACTGGTATTGTTATACTATACGAGCCGTTGTGGAAGTTGGTTAAATTATATATGTTTATATACATATAGCTAGTTGGTCATTCCCTAAGTTTCACTGGACTTACTAAATGGCATGTAGGATAAATGTGTGTTATATTACGACAGTTGATTGACGTGATAATTGCACCATTTATGCCGTAATGTAATATTTTATAAAAATACTTAAATCATGAATTATTTTGATCAAATATGCTGTTACGGCATATAATTAGCAATTTCCATGTGCATTAACCACCTTTTGTTTTTTACTTCTTTTAGTCCTACAATGTTTCATTGCCCAAATGTTATTTTGCCTGAATTCGGGGGACCTCAGACCTTTAAAAATAGAAGGGATCCTTTGGAATCCCTAGGCCAAGTTCCCTAAACCCAATCGTAAAGACTCTGAAGGAGGATCAGTGATGCAGGACCTGATTTCAAAGGAAGCTGAAGACTAAGAGGTATCCGAGATGGATTTCACTCTGACCAACATGCACCCTATGGTTGAGCCGCATATGGAGGAGGCCAGAGACTTGTGCGGCACCCAGACCTACCTCTAGAAAACAATTCAGCTGGTCGGTATAGCAAGCCAGTCAGAAGGGCAGGAGAAGGCAGAATAAACAAAGTAACAAGCCAAGGTCAGAAATCCAGGGAATCAATCACGGACAAACATGAACTAGACAAAATATGGAGAATCAGTATAAACAGGTACAAGCCGAGGTCAGGAATACGAGAAGGCAGGATGGTCAAAAAAGCAGGAGTCAAAATACCAGAATAAGGAATTTCAAATAATAAAACCACAAATAGGCTCAAGACACTATCACAGGCAAAGGTTCTAAGCAGACCGAGCCTTTAAATATCTCTCCAGAGTATGTCCCCGCTTCTGGGGTGAAATTGAGACTCAGCCAACTCATGTCTATATTCTAGACCTGGAATTTATTTGGTAAATGGCAACTTCCTTGTAAACTTTGACCTTTCGAGCCCCACACTATAACCTTACCCAAAATGTATAGACCATAAATAGGGCCATGGTGTAATGAAAGCGAGCATTATCAACATGATGACTGGACAGGTGCTAAGTCATTGGTCTCAGCAGCTAGTTTTACTAATGGTCAGACATTAGCTTTGGATCCCAAGTGGATCTCCAACCAAGCCCAGTAGAGCAGGCATCTAGTTAGCACTGGCAAGGAAGTTAACCAGTTAAAAAAAAAGAGAAAGGGGGGCAGGAAGGAAATGGGGGCAGAGGATAGAGAACCAGGATATCATAAGTATGCAAGAACATTTAATTAAACATAGTATTACCAATAAGAAATTAGCTACAAATTATCTAGATAAAATTAGTAGCATAGGCCAGCATTCATGTTCCCTTTCCTAATGGTGTAGGGAGTTGCTGTATCTTTTATACGATATGATTCTTAACTATTTAGTTTCTTGCCAATTTTGTTATGTTCCAAAAGTCAGACCTACACTTAGTACCAACAGGGGGAGAAGCTGTAGGAAAAGAATTAAAAATAAAACATTTCACTTCATTTTTTAAAACATTAAATGGCTTCCTAACCACAGTTCAGATGGCCCATTTTTCATTGCAGCGTTAGATGAAATAAGACTAAAGCACATTTAAGAAAAGTAAAAAAAAAAAAACGAAGAACGGCAGACTTTAGTTCAGCATCCCTTTTTTCCATGTGTGTCCGACAACCCCAGCGAAACTCAAACCGGCCTACAGACAGCCTTAGACAAGTCAATAAAAGCATGGAAATATTTTCTAACGGAACCTTTCATCAGCGCTGCCATAAAAGGTCAACATAAGCCCGAGCTCCGATAGATCCTCTCTCACTGCTGTCCTAATGTTATTAGCAATGACTGTTTCCTGCTCAATCACACTCCCAAAGGATTTCCAATAAAGTTTTTATGTGCCATAACTGTTACATTAAATAAAGCTGAAAAGTATTGAGCAGAACTCTGAGTAAATCACTTTCCAAGCCGGGCAATTGAGTTAGGAGTGAGAATTATGGATCCGAGGCAGCTGTTTATTTATATATTTATTTATTTTTAAAGCTGAGAAACAGCAATTTCAATTGGCAGTTTTTTAATTAACTACATGATATTTTACAGTTTTATCTTTCAAGAACAAATTTGTAGCTTGAAGTTCGGGAGGGGGTAGTACGCTAAAGCCAAGACCATTTTTATTATCAAACATATTAAAATAAAATATCCCTTACCATGCGGAAGCAAAAACTAATGGGGATGAAGGTCTCTGACATTGCAATTTGTATCACTCTGTAAGATTGACCTTGAGTTTCCACAGAACCGGGGTGTCAAGAGCTCATTTCTTGATAGTGTATATGTTTTGTATAGACATATATAGTTTAAACGCAATGCTAATTTTGAACAGGGCAAAGCTCTATCCACAGGTAGCAGTCATACTGGGACAGCCCAAAACATGAAATCAGGACTATCATATAAAATGCAAGACTGTTGGCAACCATGCCTTGCCTGTTTATGTTCTGGACTAGCTTTGGCCCCTTCTACAAGGACATACCTGAGACTATATAATAGGTCAAGCAATACTGTATAATGTGTTTTCCAAAATGTGGTCTTGTAATGGGAAAATGCGGGAAATGTGGTATTTATAAACAGAACCCAGTATGCAGAATAATAATTATCACTGAATATTTCTGACACTCCATCACAGGTATCTGATATGAGATGCACGGTAAACACCTCAGATTATCAGATTGAAATCACACTTACTAGCTGTTCCACATTATAATAAGGAAGATGGTAGAAGTAATTTATCTTGCCGAGTTCTCTCCATGTGGAATAGCCTTCAAAATCAGTGATTAGTCTAAAATCCCCAGTTTATTTTCTTTCCCCATTAAAATGACTGGGAGGTGAGTTTAATGTCGCTCCCATCCATTTCACATATCTGCACCACAACTCGAACTGTCAAAAAATACAAAGGGAATATCATTTTGCGAGGCTGTGATGGAGGCATGGGGGGTCTGGAGTTTGATATGAGCTGGTAAAACATTTCATAAATAAAATGCGGCAAATGTGTCTGTATTAGAAGAAAACCACTTCTCGGTCCATTATTTTATTGCTGCCCCTGTAATTTCCCTTGATGGGTATCTTATGATGGAGAAGGTGGAATCTATTTTAGAGGCCAGGGGATTCATTGGAATGACTGGTACCTTGTTACTAAACAGGTATCATGTTATAGTCCCAACTTCTACCCCTGGTGAATCAGAACAATGGGGTGGAGCTTGGAATGTCAAGTGTCATTGCTACTATTCATTCGCAATATGCAATCTCTTTGACACCGGATATAAGATAGGGATTGCCAACATTCCAGGACCAGGTCTCTGGATGCCATGATGGCGGAGTTGTGTTGTGTGAACCCGGAATACGGAGCTCCATTCTTTGTGTTTAGACTTTGCATCGTCATACAAGTACTGTGGCTGTCATGCCAGGACGGTACCAAATTTGGGGGACAGGACTCTTAAAAAAAAATGACTATCTCGTAAAATCTGGTACTGTTGACAACTATGATGCCAAGTAAAAAATAAAAAAAAATACTGAACTAGTACATAGTACAGCCCCTGAAACATTTTTACCAAAGTGGTAGTAAACTAGTGTGAACCGATGAGGTTAACTCTTATTCAGTGGCATTCATATGGGTATGGGCAGGAAAACAAACAGGAACATTTGACAGAAGACAGATAATTGCTGAATACTAGGGATGATCTTCATATGTAAATAATTGTCCTATTATTAATATATATATATATATTTATATATATATATATATAAATTAGCAATTTCATCATCATTTTCATCATCAACTTAATTGCCATCACATAGTGTCTTCTGACAGACACGTAGCCATTGGGTATAGATGTTTTACTTGCAGTCTAGTAGGACGGCGATGCCACACTTGCCCTCATTGAGAAGGTAAAACATAGAGTGTTCTGACCACTTGTAACAAGTAATCTGAATTCTAATATATACTGGCAGGATTTATTCTCTAGGTTGATCGACGTGTAGTGATAATAACAGGCAGTGGGGTCTAGTCATTAAAAAGATGAGGAGAGTTGAGGTGATTAACATGTAATCTCAGGGACTCAGCTACGCATTGTGCAGGGACACATTTGGTGAGCTGGGAAAGCTCAGCTGCCTATGGATAATGCATAGCTAAGTATTTAAAACCTTTTTAACAATGCATTGTGCAGGACCAATTCTGTTTTGAATTGTCCTAGTGAATTCATCAGTCGTAAAATGTATAGTTTAGTAAGAGAGATGAAATGCACACCTGAATCCTAGGAGTCCACAGCAAAAGCAGAACAAAGCACAAACTAAATGAAATAAAATGGATACTTTTTTGATTCTTGCCGTCCCAGTAGCACTCCTGGAAAATCTGCTTATTTCTCCTGTCGTAGATAGGGTTGCCACCTTTTCTTAAAAAAAAAAATTGCCTCCATCGACTTAACATTGGCCTCAAGCTACATTTTTACCGGTAAAATACCGGATGGGTAGCAACCCTAGTCATAGAGGGAAGGAAGAACTATATGTGGAGTGGGAAATGAGCCTTGTTTTGGCTTGCAAGGTTCCCGGCAGTTTCCAGTACTGTAATTGCATCATTCAAAGCGTTGTATTCATGGTGAGGCATTTCTCCTTCCTGTGATGCTCCCAAGACCCATTTTTACTCCTGGGCAGTGCAATACAGCCAAGAAAACACATATCTACAACGCTAGAACCACATGATTTTGGTGTGGAAATTCGCCATTTAAAGCTCTCCTATCATCTCTATACTAGTGGCTAGCACTTTCAGGATCTTTTTTGTGTTCATTATGTGAATACTATGCCAGTCAAGTTACTTGTTTGCACTCTATTGTTTTAGTGTCAGCCCAGTAGAAGCCTAACGCAGAGGAAACCTCCCAAAAAAACTAACTTAAAATTCAAACACTATTGTAATGGATGTGACAAGCCTTTTTGTGATTCCTCCATTTGCTCTGCTTGCTTAAAATGAGAGGCATCTCAGGTCACTGCCTCTCCGATGCAGGATCTGGCCACCTGGATCAAAGCTGTAATGCAGTCAACAGCAACCTGCACAACGGTTCATCACAGAGGACAGCTAGACTCTGAAGAAGATGAGGCCATTTTTGAAAATATATCCTCTGAAGAAGTGGGCCAGGCTTCCCAAGATCCTTACATGTTTGCTGTCGAATATATTGACAAATTGGAATCCTTAGTAAGATAGGTCATAGCTTTTGAAGTTGAACCTCATCACAAAAGGGATTTGTTTTTTTACAGAATCCATGCAGCAGGGCCATGTGTTCCCAGTCCATGAAGCCTTGCACAGGTTAATTTTGGAGGACTGGAAGCACCCAGGACTATCGGCGCATACAAATAATGTTTACTTTTGAAGAAACATATATGGAGTCTTGGGATCATCCCAAAATGGATGCAGCGGTGGCAAAGAAAATTAGCCATCCCTGTTGAAGATGCCTCTCACTTCTAAGATGCTATGGTCAAGAAGTGTTCTTTTGATGCATTCACATCCAGTTTCAGACCAATCATCAGTGCACTTCAGTTATGGGTGAGCCAGATAGAATCTGAAATATCAGCAGAAATCCATCACCAGCAACTGCTCCTCAGCCTAGACACCATAAAAATGGCCATTTATTTTATCTGTGATGCTTTGCTAGAAACAGTACGCATGACAGGAAGAGCATTGGCCCTGGCAGTTATGGTAAGGACAGCATTGTGGTTAAAACCCTGGCTGGTTGTCACAGCCCCAGAGAACAGGTTATGCAGCATGCCTTATGTGAGCCATGAAATGTTTGGAAATTAAAAAAAGAAAAGATAGAAAAACAGGAGATAAACACTGGCTTCCTCAAACAACTAGTATTTTCTCTCCAACCAAGTATCAGACTACAGAGCCACCAGATCTACCAGAGGTTAATCCTTTTTTGAGGCAAAACTTACAGAGGAAGAGGTCAGTGTGACCACCACTCATCACCACATCCTCCAAGCATGACACCAAAGATTTACCCCTGTAAGCAGATTAACATTTTGTTCCCGACACATGGCAAACAATAACTACAAACAATTAGGCATTGAATGTGGTGAAGTATGGCTACAGAAAATATTTAATTTCCCTTCTCTTATGATAACCTCCAAGTGCCCATTATTATCAGTGCAATAGAAACTTTCTCATACAACATAAGGAAACCTAGAAGCCTTAGTCCTTGTTGCTGTACCATCCATCAAAAAAGGAAAAGACACATACTCTGCATCATTTCTTATACCCAAAACTTCTGGCAGCAATAGACTAATCATCGACATGAGATTTGCCATGAGTTCAACAGGCAAGAGAAATTGAAAATGGAAACAATGAAGTCTGCACTCATCAAATTGTCACCTCTCGACTTCATGGTCACTATCTAGACGACTGGCTGTTAAAAGGCTAAGAAATACTTCTACAGCAAACTCTTGAAGAACTGGGATATCTAGTAAACAGAGAAAAATCATCACTTCTTCGTTCAAGACACATCTAGGCCTTATTCTAGATTCCTCTGAACAGAGGATCTTCCTGTCCAACCTGCAAGCAGCAAAATTACAAGATCACATAAACTTTCTTGTACTAAAAGAACGGCTATATCTTTCCTTGGACTCCTAACAACCTCAAAGTATGCCATTCCGTGGGCCATGGAGCACATGCACCCTCCTCAGAATTTCATCCTTCAGTCATGGGACTGAAAGAAAAGCTCTTTAGACTATGTTGTAATACTTTCACCTCATGCCTCACTTCCTTGGTGGATAACCAACAAGAGGTAACGCAAAGGGACGCACTTAGCCCCAACTACCTGGGTCCTCTTAACCAGAGACACAACCACATCTGGATGGGGGGCACATCTCAAACATGTATTGGTCTGGGGAGTTTGGAGACACGTAGAAGCAAAGAATCAATTCAGTTTATTGGAGCTGTTGGCATTATGCAAAGCCCTGAGACATTGGGATACAATACTCCTGAACCAATCAGTTTGCATCCAGTCCGACAGTCCTACCGCAGTAACATACCTGAACAAGCAAGGTGGCCCACACAACTAAAAAAAACTTTGAATCCAAATTTTCTCCTGGGATTAAGATCATCTGGATTGTCTCTCAGTAACACACATACACAGGAGTGAACAATATAACTGCAGATTATTTGAGTGGAACCCAGATTCTTCCTGGAGAGTAGAGTTTTCACCCAAAAACATTCCACTTAATGCTAGAAAGACCATAAGTAGACCCCATGGCTTCAGCAACAAACACAAAACTCCAGAAATATTTTTTTCTCAACATCAAAGACAACTCCTTTGGCACAGATGCCATTAATCATCTATGAGACTTCGGCCTCTGCTACATTTTCCCTCCAATTCTCATGATGCCCAGGTTGCTAATAAAGATTGCTCAGGAACAAGCATCAGTGGTCCTTGTAGATTCAGCCTGTTCATGCAGAAACTTGTTTTCTACTGTCAAAAGAAGGGCTTGATAAAGGACTAAAGCCAGCCCATATCAAGTGTAAAGTTTTGGCCTTAAGTGCCATCTACCAACCTGTCCTAGCTGACCACATCTTCATCCTGCAAGACAGCATTGCTAGTAGCAATCATGTCAGCCAGACACATTGGTGAGCTACAGGCCGTGACTCCTTTTGGAATTTCAACCTAAATGTTTTTCCTATCTCCACAAAAATCCTATCTACCATCTTAATCTAGCCACAGTCTCCAGACGAAATTCAACTACACACTCTTGAGCTCAAATTGTGTATTTCAGTTTATTTGGAAGGACTAAGTCATGGAGACGTTCAAAACGGTTGTTTGTCACATTTTTGTTTCCAACAAAGGTTCCGGAGCTTCTAAAAGAACTATTGGCAGGAGGACTGTCCAAGTCATCTCAAAATCCTATGAATTAGCAGGCCAGGATCTACCAGGAGCTCACTCCCCCAGGGCACTTGTCACCTCCCTTGCAGAGATCTGTCGTGCAGCCACTAAGACCTGTCTCCACACATTTGCCAAGCATTGCAGAATAGCGATGGTCTCTTCGGAGACAGTAAATTCCTCCACTTTGATATTTCTTAATCCCTTTCTTACTTTGGCATATCAATCCTGGTGTGCTACGGGGATGGCATGGAAATGTTAAATTCTTTACCTTGGAATTTATTTTCCTTTTTAATCACTGGTATCAAAACATTTTTTCCCAACCTTAATAATAAATGTAGTTTTTCTGCATATATTTCTGGTACATGAGCTTTATTTGCTATAATGATGACTCCTTATGGGGAGGGAACCTATTTATAGTTTTTTCCTGAACTATCTCAGGAAGGAGGTAGGGTTGCCGCCGTTTGTTCAGAAAAATACCGGCCGTGGTACTGTCTCCATAGACTTAACATTGGCCTGAAGCCAATTTTTTACCGGCCTGCCGGTAAAATACCGGTCAGGTGGCAACCCTAGAAGAAGTAGCTTGATCAACTGGTGTGTTAACAGTGATAAACAAGGTAAAGAAGTGCCAAGGTACAGAATTAGACATTTTAACTATGCTATGGGAACTGTTATGAAAGTGTTGATGCCTGAGCTTGGTAAGATATATTATCTAGAACTGCTGGAATGTCAGAAATGGCCAAACCTTACTATCAGTGTGTTTGGTCTATTACAATTCCCTAGAGTTGTAAAAGCACCTCATTAAACACCCTATATCTGTATATTGAATATAATAGTTTTATCATATCCGTGTCACCAGTTCATTCCGATCTAATAACACACTACACCCTTGAACGCCACCTCTCTCACCCGTTTGTCAGTCGTGGTAGCACCTCACTGTGCTTTTTGCTGCTGTAAGGGCATGTCTCTAAAGTCAGCAGTCCGCAAATATTGATCCTGCAAAGCCAATCACTGTGATTTATGGAGCCAGAAGGTAAACATTGACCTTAGCAGAGCCAAACTCAATATTTACCTTTAAGGACAATCCATCCTAGTATTCTATTTTACAGAAGTCAATACTTGTTCTGCTACCTACTCTGCATTTCTAGTTAAACAGGTTCCCCTCTAGAGAATGCTACTTCTTTCGGCACTACTTGGGGATATATGCATTATCATGTGTACCAATGGATTTTTATAATTTTCTACAGCACACTTTACACACACAGGACATTATATATATATATATAGACACTCGCAGTAAATCATATTACCTCCTTAAACTGATAGAAAAGCATTGACTTTTGCTTTTCCAGTAAAAAAAAATTCTAACATAGTTACATAGTTAATTAGACTGAAAATGCTAGCTGTCAATATCTACATTTTCACGCACTCATTTTTATAAAGTGTTTTTTTCTGGCCACATTGCATCATGAAAATATCACAATAAGTTTAAAGGACAAAAATAGCAGAATAGGATACCCTCCCCCCAAACCACTTATTTGCCACTTAGTGGGAGAGGTCATCTTTGGTCAGATCTGACCAAGGATACGCATCCCCACTCTTTCCAGGCTGCAATGTGCAGACGGCATCTTGAAGACGTGCAGTTAAATTAATGGGCACATAACAGGCAAATAACTGGAAAATGGGCACGTAACTGGCAAATGGGCAAATAACATTGGCAAATGGGCACATAACTGGCAAATGGGCACATAACTGGTAAATGGGTAAATAACACTGGGAAATGGGCACATAACAGGCAAATAACTGGCAAATGGGCACATAATTGGCAAATGGGCAAAAAACATTGGCAAATGGGCACATAACTGGAAAATTATGGGCAGAATAACACTGGCAAATGGGCAAAATACCATGGGCAAGTAACTGGCAAATGGCCAAATTAACACTGGCAAATGGGCAAATAACTGGCAAATGGGCAAAATAACACTGGCAAATGGGCAAAATTGGCTGTGGCCAAATAGATACTGTGGCATGTTCTGTGGGGCAAAATAACATGTACTATGGGGTAAAAGGAACACTGTGGCATGTTCTGCAGGGGCAGTTCAGTGGGACAAAGTGACGCTGTGGTATGTTCTGGCGGGCACATTTATACTGCAGCATGCCAAATCGTGTGGGTGCAATATGAGTACAAGCCAAGTGCTGTGGGTACTGTATAGTGCTGTGTTAAGACCTTTAGGTGCAATGTGGGTGCAGAGAAACATAATAAAAATAAGAAATTAACAATTTTTCAATAACATTTTCATTACATATGAAAATAGTTGAATATAATATTAAAAAGTTCATATAAGTATAAATGCAGCTACCAGTAGTTATATACATATATTTTGGGTCCACATCAAGCTTTTGATAAGGCTGGAAATATTTTAACGTTTTTTTTTTGTGTCCAGAAAAGTAATATTACTTTACTGAGAGGGTGATGGATGAGAGGTTAATATATGTAGGAGTTTAAGCATGCATGGGATGAGCATAAGGCTATCCTTGATATAAGAGAAGGCCAGGGATTAATGGAAGTATTACTTTCTGAGAGGGTAGAAGATGCATGAGACAGCCTTTCAGCAGAAGTGGTAGAGGTTAATATAGTGGAGGTCAGAAACTTTATTTTACTGAGAGGGTAGTGGATACATGGAATAGTTTGCCAGCAGAAGTGGTAGAGGTTAATACAGTGAAGGAGTTTAAGCATGCATGGGATAGGTATAAGGCTATACTAGATATAAGAAAAGGCCAGGCCCAAAGCGGAACAGTTGGGAGGCATGTAAGAGGCATTTCTGGGGTGGAATTGCATGGTTGGGTCGGGGGGCCCCGAGGCAATTTTTTCACCGGGGCCCGGTGGTTTCAAGTTACGCCTCTGGCGCTCATTAAATGGTGAATGAATTTTTTTAGCTTTGTAATTCAAACCGATCAATGATTATTTTCACTAGCCTGAGTTGGTGGAAACCTAAAATCAACAAACTCTAGTTACAGATAACGTATTTTTTAAAATGTTCAACTACAAGACAAAATGAACAAGATGTCCTCATAACGTGCCACGAAAGGGATTACGGAAGGTGCCACTGCAGGCGAGATTGATCGAGACTGATTGGTCAACAAATATAGAGGACCATTGAATTGTGTAGAACTCTCATCTCTCTATAGAACATGAAGCTGGTCACAAGTGTACTTGCAGCATTCATATTTGCACCATTGTTCAAGGAACTGTCTCAGCTACATGTTGCTTATACTGTGAAGGTAGAGAATGAAAAAATAAAGATCAAAAATGATCACCCCTGCTCTCTGGCTCCTGTGTATCATGGTGAGCAGGACTAGGTGGTTGTGCACAATGTTTACCTGCCTTCCAAAACAAAGAGAGGAGGAGCATAACTCTGCCCCCTTGTGAAGTAATATTTACATTACCTTTAACAATTCAGTGCAAGTCTATGATGAGAATTCTGACTTATAGACTGCATTCTGTGTCCCCAGCCCCAAAGTGAGATACTGGTGCTGTAAAGTGACTGTGGGGTGGCACCCAAACACACTATATTTCACAAAATGGCAGCAACCAGTCACACTTGTTTCATTACATATTTTATTAAACTCACATAACAGAAACAAAAAACGTATCTGAAATCAACAATACAAAATAGAAAAATAAGACCTTTTCATTTTTTTGTGGGAGTGTCCCTTTTACGACTGCTGTACAGTATAAGCAAATTATGTTTTTCCTTCACATCTAAGGTTGTCACCTTTTTCGGTAGAAAAATACCAACCATGTTATTGCCTCCATAGACCTAAAACTGGCCTCAAGACAATTTTTTATCAGCAAACCTATTCACACCACCTTCCAACAGTCATTATACCTGGAATGTAATAGATTTAATTCTGCTGCCTTTTCCTTTGTGTTGTGCTAATTCTCTCTAATGAAAGTAATATGCATGCAATCTAACCTATTCTAGTGCAGTATATTTATATATGTATATTTATATATGTATATATACCAGTAGACTGTGGCTGATAGTTTTTGCTACTTCCATGGATGTTGCTATACATTTACTTAACCAGGTGCCTGACAGATGGACCTTCAATGCTTTGCTAAGCACGGAAGGTGTTAAATGCCATTGAAGTGCTATCTCTCCATTTACCTTGTCAATAGGAAAGCAAAGGTTTCATTTTGAATCTTTACAGGCCTTCAACATACACATTTGCCTGTCTTGGTTTTCCTCCCCAAGCAATGAAAAGGTTGTCAATAGAACTGTCAATACAGAGACCAGAGTATTGACCAGCTTGAGACTTAAGGGTCAGCAAACTGCTGGCATGTAAAGTCCAATGATGAAGGGATTGATGGCTTTCACAGAACATTGGTGCAGCAAGTATCCCAGTGGGCAGTACAACACAGCTCAATTTCAATGGGCAGCCTGTCGATTTCCTTGGGTCTGAAGGTTGGGAAGAACTTTCCTGTCTCGTTGACAACAGCTTGCAGACAGTAATTGCTCAGAGAAGAAAAAAAGCTGTTACACAGTATTGAACACAGTGTTCAAATGTAGTTCAAATTGCTTCTCACTGACACTTCAATGATATGCTTGTTTTGCAGTCCACAGATGCAGCAGTCTAAGAAGCAGATAACCTGCTGCCCCCTAGATGGTGTTAGACTGCATACCCACCTCAGCCATTGATGGTACATATAGATTTTTTTTTCTGGATGCAAAATTTGTATATTACTTTAGCTTGTCAGTGTCGTATACATCCTCAAACAGATTGTCATTTCCATATATATGTGTCCCCAAACAGTTTGCTAATACAATATACACTATATGGACAAGTATTGGGACACACCACTTAATTATTGAATTCAGGTGTTTCAATCAGACCCATGCAGTCTGCATTTAAAAACATTTGTGAACAAATTGGGTAGTTCTGAAGGGTCACTGAAGGCAAGCATGGTGCTGTGATAGGATGCCATCTTTGCAATTAGTCAGTTTGTGAAATGTCCCCCCTGCTAGATATTCCATGTTTCACTCCAGGGGGCCCGGCTGCCCTGTTGACCCCTGCAAAAAAAAAATGTAAAAAAAAAGTGTGGGCAAATGGGGCAGCTGCCCAGGGCCCATTCATTCTTGGGGCCCAAAGCAGCTGCATCGCGGGCCCCCGCTGCCCGTGTGACTATCTCACACAGAGACAGTCACTATCGGGCAGCAGCCTGGCTTTTCTTCAAGTGACAATGTCATATCTGGTGGCTGTATTTCCTGCATGCAGCGTGCAGAGACGGCCGATGAGCAGCATACAGAAAATAATTGCCAAATGGGCAAAATAATACTGGCAAATGGGCAAAATAACTGGCAAATGATGGGCAAAATAACTGGCAAATGATGGGCAAAATAACTGACAAATAACACTGGCTAATGATGGTCAAAATAATACAGGCAAATGATAGGCAAAATAACTGGCAGATGGGCAAAATATGACTAGCAAATGATGGGCAAAATAATACTGGCAAAGTATTGGCAAAATAATACTTGGAAATGATGGGAAAAATAACACTGGCAAAGGAATGGTAAAATAATATTGGCAAAGGAATGGTAAAATAATACTGGCATATTAATGGCAAAATAAAACACGGAAGAGACTGCCAGGTGAGTTCTAGGTAAGGGGGAGGAGGGTGGTGGTGTATTAATTCACAAATTATCTGTGGCATATTAATGGGCAAATTGTCTGTGGCATATTAATAAGCAGGCTAAATATGACTAGCAAATGATGGGCAAAAGAATCCTGGGAAATTTTGGGCAAAATAATACTGGGAAATTATGGGAAAAATTACACTGGCAAACAAATGGTAAAATAATACTGGCAAAGGAATGGTAAAATAATACATATATTATCTGTAGCATATGAATGGGCAAATTGTCTGTGGCATATTAATAGGCAGGCTAATAGTGGCATATTAATGGGTAATTGACTGTGGCATATTTATGGGCAGGCTAATAGTGGCATATTAATGAGAAATTGGATGTGGCATATTTATGGGCAGGCTAATAGTGGCATATTAATGGGAAAATTGGAGGTGGCATATTGGCACTTTGGCTGTGGCATATTAATGGGCAAATTGGCTGTGGCCAAAGTGATACTGTAGCATGTTCTGTGGGGAAAAATAACACGTACTATGGGGGAAAGTGACACAATGGCATGTTCTGCAGGGGCAGTTCAGTAGGACAAAGTGACACTGTGGCATGTTCTGGTGGGGAAATTTACACTGCGGCATGCCAAATCGTGTGGGTGCTAAATGAGTACAAGCCAAGTGCTGTGGGTACTGTATGGTGCTGTGTTAAGACCTTTAGGTGCAATGTGGGTGCAGGGAAACATAATAAAAATAAGAAATTAACAATTTTTTCAATAACATTTTCATTACATATGAAAATAGTTGAATATAATATTAAAAAGTTCAAATAAGTATACATGCAGCTAGTTATGTACATATATTTGGGGTCCACTTCATGCTTTTGAAAAGGCTGGAAATATTTTAATGTTTTTTTTGTGGTCAGAAAAGTAATATTACTTTACTGAGAGGGTGGTGGATGAATGGAAAAGTTTTCCTTAAGCAATGCTAGAGGTTAATGCATGAAGGAGTTTAAGCAATCATGGGATAAGCATAATACTTGATATAAGGCCAGGGAATAATGAAAATATTACTTTACTGAGAGGGTAGTGGATGCATGGGATAGCCTTTCAACAGAAGTGGTAAAGGTTAATACAATGAAGTAGTTTAAGCATGCATGGGATAGCCTGTCCTAGATATAAGACAAAGCGGAACAGTTGTAAACAGTTGTGAGGCATGTAAGTGGCATTTCTGGGTGGAGTTGCATGGTGAGGTCGGGGGCCTCTGGGCAATTTTTTTTCCCTAGAGCCCGGTGGTTTCTAGTTACACCTCTGACTTCAGGAGAGGCTTCTGAACACTCAGATAGGAGAGTTGAGAAGTCTCTCCTGATTGGCTAAGACCTCCTTCACTCAGAAGCTTCATTCCAGTCCCAGATTGAGGGTGGCAGCAGCTAAGGATGTCTGTGCACAGTACACAGAAATCCTTTGATGCTGCCCCACTAGGCAATAGGGAGACTGAGGGTGCCCCCTATTGTGTGGAACCTGGGGAGGAACCTTTCCCCATAAGTGAGTCCCTGCCTTGCAGTTTTGATAACACTGAAAAACATCTCTGCTTCTCTGCTGTCTTGTCTGGGATATAATGATTAAAAAAAAATTCTGACCTGAAATGCTGATAATATTAATCCAATATAGTAATTGTGGCACATATTGCCTGCATTAAAAACTATAAGAATAGATAAAAATATGGAAACACAAACCCTTCAAGGAATACATTTTCCGGGTTCACTGATTTATTCAGAGTGCCAAGGCAGGTTTATTATTAACTCACTCGTATTACATTACACATACTGTGAAATCTCTTTAACAAGACAATGATTCTCCATCCATTTAAAAGCACTGATCGTTCTGCTAGCTTCAGCTAGCAATAATAATTGCAGCTTGCATCCCACTAAAAACAGCCATGTGGACTGCCAGGAAGCTACCTCACAATCCTGATTTGGGCTCTGATCAAAGGCTGGAGATGGGTAATTATTAAGCAGTCTAAAGCCAAGAGACAGTACTTCCAGGAATTGGTATTCAGGGCATGCTGCACACAAAGATCAATAAAGCTCAAAGGACTGGTCAAGAGCAGAATATTCTCAAACTAACCATCATGAAGAATAAAGGGCAGAAAGTAAGATGAACTAAATCAAATCACAACTGATTGCTGTGATGGTCAGAACACACAAATACAAGTTTCTCAATAAAACTGGACTGTTCCACATGGTAAGTTTCCATGGAGTTTAACCTGCCCATATGGAGCATTGCATCCAAGCTATCTCTGGTCTTGTGATATGGGATGCATGTGATGCCAGCTAGCTGGGATCAAGGGAGTTGGGAGAAGGATCACATTAGTTGTGTTTGACTTGACAGTTGCTGGAAATGACAAACAAGAATCACTGTTAGCAACAAAAAAAAAAACCCCATCAAACATAAAGCCACTTACCTGTTTTTGAATGAAATTGTTACAGGACAGGCTTACACAAAGTACAGGTTGAACTCTATCAGACGCCTGGAGTGTCACTTTAATTCCCATGTGGTGTGTATCACAGCCCTCCGCAACATAGGGAATCTCAGATCTAAGGCCAAGGTAGCTGAGTTAGCAACATTCTACAATTCTGCTGAATTGGATATTGTTTCCCCCTTCTATTAATAAAGCCTATTTTCTTTACATTTAAACAGTTTTTTCACTTGTGTTTATAAAAATGTATGCAAAGAAACTGGCCTGTACTTTTGATATTACATGTCAATGTTTCCTCGGACCAGCAGCGGCCATGGAAGCAGGCAGCCTGGTCTGGTTGGCAGCTGTCTCTCTCTCTATGGTCTGAAACGCGTGAGGCATGCCATCCTCTTCACCCCGCCGGTCTCCACCATGCATGCGTCATTGCTTCACCAAAATAAATGTGGGTTTGCTACAGCTACCAGAAATGTGCGCTTTGTTTGCCTTTCATGCTACAATGACTTCAATGCTCGGCAAGACTTAAGTTTGAAATTCCCTCTTTCATGAACAGAGACGAAAAATGTTTTCCACCTCGAACGCTGGTGTCAGGGAGGCTGTTAGTGCAATACACTAGCATTCCTATTCAAGCTGCAACTCTTACTCCATATAAATAGATCATCTTGTAAGAGTTGGGACTGATAGATGAAAAAAGGAATAATTATGTATGTTATAGAAAGACTAATACCTTGAATAACCTTATTGTCATTGGCTCCAATGATGTATGGCAGACATGCCCAGACTTTGTAGCCTATCAAGGATAGCCAGTTAACATCTTGCCTTCAAGGGTTTATACTCTTAAGTAGATTTTGGCTATTGTGGACATTCTCAACAGCCAGATAATGGATATCCACCTTTCCTACTTATAGCAGAATCTGGCTTTTGTGGATATTCTGGCAGAGAAACCCAGAAACTACTCTCTAATAACATAAAAAAAAAAAAAAAAAGGAGGAGGGTCAGCAATACATAAGAGTCACATGACAGTTGTAGCCTCGACTACCAGGCTGTATCTTTACCATAAATAGAGACACATGGCACAGACGTAGCGGGTAGAAAAGGCCACAGCCATTTTATTTAATTATACATGTCATTGCCTCCAACCTTAACATAAACATCATAATGAAGACAAAATAAATATACAAAATTAGGCAATGACAAACCCACATATTCACACATATGTCATAAATGACATGAACCTCAAAATTAACATAATTAACCAATAACTTTATTAACATAGTTAACATAACCAAGGAACATGTACTGCACCAACTTGCTCCCCAGGGGTCCGATGTCCATCGAATCCACTGCCAGGCAGACCTTCTGCCCAGCCCACCAACCGGATAAGAGCCCCCAGCTTAGCTCAGAACCTCTCTCGTAATCCATTTGAACTATGGCTGACTCCCGATATTCTAGCTATAGACCCCCCTAAGGAGCAAGTTACCGCCAAAGCCCTTCTGAGTTAACCCTCACTACAGAAGGGCTACCCCACCCAATAAAAAGAGAGCCTTTTCCACCCCTTCCTGAATACCTAACAAAAACACATCCCAACCCAAGTCGGACATGTGTACTCCATCTTTGGCTATCAAGCCTGCACAATCCCCTTCGAAAGTGAGGTGTCTGACCTCCACCCTTTTCTGCTTCCGTACAAAAATAGACATCAATTTGTTAATCTTTCCCCTGCTGTGCTTCATTGCCCCGAAGTTCCGTGCATACCGTCACTGGTCTCTCGGCACCATTTCTGACCATACAATTTTAACCCCGGGAACCAGTGTTAGAATGTGGGTAACATCCCCCCGCCCAACGCATACCCCGGGCCCCGAACCACTTAACCTGAAGCAATTTAGCAGAAAAGCCCAGCCATAGGCCTGATAGCCTAACTGCGGCCCTCCGTCTAGCCCAGAAAACGTAAGTGTCGCCAATTATCCACACCACATAGACGGACCCTAAAACAAAAGGAGTGGAGAGGAAAAAGGTGGGGGAAGGGAACTATAGTGTTGCCAACAGTACTCGAACTTTCACAGCATCCGATGAGGCCTCACATAGGTTCTAAACCTGTTGGATTCCCATCTCCCTATGCGCTTAACCACGTCATCACCCAGACCTAACCGCGCCGCCTCCGTGGCCGCCCCTATCCGAAAGGAGTGAGTCCCGAATGCCTTTTCCTGCAAACTCAACCTGGTCAACCCCAACCGGAAAACCCTAAAAAACTGAAATCTCGAAAGTGACATCCCACTCCTGTGCACCAGGAGGGAGACCCCCCCTGAAGGCCTTACTGCCAGGTACCCCTGCAAGCAGACTACTGGGCAGGCAACACTGCCAGGTACCCCATATAGTAGCACCCGGGCCCCTCGCCCAGATTGGTCCATTTTGGATGAGCGCAATAACACTATTACCTGATCCGTTGTGCAGGAAACGTTGCAAAACTGAAGGCCCCCCGCAAACTGACGCGAGCCACTGACTAGCTCAGAGATCTGAAAAGCCCCGAAAAACACCAATGAAAAGGCAGCCCTGAAAAGCAATGTTTCAAACTCCGAAGAGCAAACATCACCCAGGACTCCTACCACCCTGCATAACATTCCCATGGATACTGGGCGGCGATGATCCTGAACTGACCGGCCCCGTTTCAAGCCTTTCATAGCCTGACGAATCACGAAGTGCTTCGTGATATCCTCATGCCCCCGCAATTTAAACATAAACGCCAATGCTTCCAACTTTGCGTTCAGCTGAGAGGGGGAAGTCCCTTGCGAAGCTAACCGAAATATGAACCAAATAATAAGTCCAGTTGATTCCCTTCTATCGCATCCCTCCCTGCCCAGACCGCCAAATCATCCCATTCCTGCCATACCCGATTATAAGCCGTCCACGTAGCGGGAGCCAACGAGGATTTCACCCATCCCTGCAACACACTACCTCTGGGTATGGGTAACCCTCGGCCTCTGCCCCAGGTGGCGCCTTTCTGAATATGTCCCACTGTAGGCGAGAAAGAGAGTCTGCGATGATGTTCTGATAACCCGGAACATGTTTTGCCCTAAATGACACGTTGAGCTCCATGCATAATAACACAAAATACCTCAAAAGCTTGACCACTGAAGGGGAGGATGCGGAGATCTTATTGACAGAATACACCACCGCCAGGTTGTCTGAATATAAGACCACTCGTCTATCC
This sequence comes from Pelodytes ibericus, assembly GCA_036172795.1. Lineage (NCBI taxonomy): Eukaryota > Metazoa > Chordata > Amphibia > Anura > Pelodytidae > Pelodytes > Pelodytes ibericus. The sequence continues at coordinate 186,852,185 of CM069858.1, read as the reverse complement.
CTCATGGACCATCCCCATAATGAGAGTGCCACTACCAGCGGGAATAGTTCCAAAAAGAACATGGCGCCAACTAACCCTACCCGGACTGGCCCTGGACACATGCCTCCCCCCACCCCTGGGTGACCTGCCCCTATCGCCCTCCCATCTGCCACTCCTACCTCGGGACCCATGTCTCGATGATACCCCCCCATGTCTCCTCGGGGCCCGAGCCCCAGGGGAAACCCCATGGCTGACAGGGGTAGGGGTAACGTCCCTAGTTACTCAACTTTTAGTTCCCACTTCAGACATCCTGGGCCTCTTGGATCCTGGCGCCGCCTGCCCACGGTCTTGACCTGATTGCGCTGCTGCCACCCTCACTGCCGTAGAGCCTGCAGAACCGCTCGGCATGGCATCCTCCTTGTCCCGGCCCGTACGGTGGGCCCTTTGTCGACCTCCTTCCTAGACTCCTGGTAGGCTTCAGCCGCCTCAGCTCTGTCGCTGCTCTAGCCTGCGTCGGACAGGCCACCCTCCGGTCTTCCGCAAGGGGGCTTGGTCCCCTGAGGCCAGGCCATCCTCCAGCGATGTCCTGCGGTCCTGCAACACCCCCATGCCATGTTAGACCTCACCACACACATCTTTATCCATGGCCTCCCCTTTAGGCTTGTGCACGGCCCCCGGTCGACACATCCGCACCCTCCTGGATCGGACTGCGACATCACCCCCAGCCTGGCACTCCTGCTGCATCCCCTCGTTCTCCTCGGCAATCCGTGCTGCCTCGTAAGTCCACACGTGGTCGCGACCTTTCCGTCCCCAACCGTCCTACGCCTTTGCTGTAGGGCCTCCCCGTCCCACCACGTGGCCCATCCGACCACCTGACCCTGTCCCTGATCACCTGAGCAAGGCTCACCGGCCTCCGTTTATCCGTCGCACCGATCTTCCCACTTCCGGTAGGACTCGATCCTCAGGAAACCACCACCGATGTTCCAATCCTCTTTGGGCCTGGGGCTCGGTCCCCTGCGGCCTCCGATGTCGCGCTGGAACCCTTGGCCTTGCGTTGGGCTGCCGCTCCTGCACCGCTACCGGAGGCCTTCTCCCGATCCACCGGTCGGCCACGTGGTGCTCCTCCCCACGTCCCCTCCTCCGCAAAATTCTGGTAGGCCAAAAATCTGAAGATTTTCCCCAGTGTCCAGACTTAAATTCACTCTGGTCCCCACCCCCAACTCCTCCCTTAATACTTTACCACCAATAGATACAGCCTTGCTACAGCACAAGCTGTCAAGGCCCTCCTGCACCTAGGCGTCTCCATGGGCTGCATCAACTTAGATGTGGCCAAAAAAACGGTGTATAAACACTGTGTGTATGAGCTGACACTGTGAGCAGACCACTCAGTGGAGAGTGATAAGGGAGGATGATCCCAAGCCTGGAAAGCATGAGACAATCCCAAGGATGATGCTGCTTCAAGAATTCCAGGACCTCAACTGCTTGTAGGATGCCCTACATAGTGTGGCCTTAAAGGAGGTCATGGGAACTAAGCCACTGTTGGACAGTGGTGTGGTGTATTAGGTTTTGTGCTGCCCTAGCCCTGACTAAACAGCCGCACCTGCTTTCCAGTGCCATCTTTGTGCTCATAAATCTGTCCAGTGCCCAAATCAGCTTCCCAGTTCCATATGTGAGCCCAAAACAGTATCCCAGTGCCATCTTTATTCCCAAACACCATCCCAGTGCCAACATTGTGCCCACAACAGCTTTCCAGAGGCCACCAAAACAGATTCCAGTGTCATATCTGTCCCCAAAATGCTTGCCAGCGCTTACCAGGAAAACTGACCAGACAGGCAACAACAGCATATGAGCAGCTTTGTATGCCAGGGTGGGACAGGCAGAAAGCTGCCCCCTTGCACAGTGCCACCTTATGCCCAACACCACTGCTGATGGAGGAGGATGGAGATGCATGGACTAAGCTGCAGGTGGATTAATATAACAAAGGATTCCTAAGAAGTTGGGCTGCTTAGGGGTGCAACACAATGAGGAGAACTGAAAGTGCCTGTTAACAGTAAATGGTAACTATGTTGTGATTGCCTTTTTAGTAGCTGTGTTAATGTCCAGTATAGTTAAAAGTGTGGTACTATAGTGTCAGTATTGTAATTTGTGTTCCATGATTGAAGTAGGTGCATAATATTAATGTAGAATACTGATTTACTGTTATGTAACTTTCCTATTAATATAATTTTAAAATACATATTGCTATGTTCCTGTGTTTATGTTGCTAGATGTCCCTGAAAAAATTTAATAAATATATTTGGGGGTAATAGTATATTTCTTACACAATCTTCTGGCAAAGAAAGAAAGATATGAAACAAGTTCAACACATATTTTAGTGAACCAAGAAATCATCTTGTCTCAGGCAATGTTTAGCGCCAATGCTACCCTGCTGATTTCTGCTTATCAAAAAGAAAAACACTTTACTTTACAGGGAATGTTACACAGCGAAAATAACCTGTTATATGTAAATAAATCTAAATCTCCCAAAAACCCACACACTTTAAATACAATGATACACCGCATTCCGACTGAGGAAAGAGTTAAGCAGCCTGGAAGTCAATAGAATGTACTCTATTGGATGCTACGCAGGAGATGTTTACTACTTTAAGACAACTGTGCTTTTCTTGGCCTATCCCAAACGGCCTTGTCACATTCCTGTGTACATCAATCTGTTCAAAGCAAGCTGTCTTGCACCTCTCTTAGTGACTGCTCCTATCCTGCATCTTCTTGTATCTCATTACCAGTCTGAGACTCATTTGCACAGAGGAAGTAAATAAAAGCTGTCAGCAGATCACTTTGCCTGAAATTTCCTTTCATATATCTCTTTCTAGACAGGTTGTTGGAAGTTGTGACTGTGTCGACAGGTAAGCGCATCATAATCTGAGCAGTCATTTGATATTCTGTTTTGCAGCGAGAGGAAAAGTGAATTGAATTTTTAGATATTACCTATGTGTATGTTTTTATTTTTTTATACAGATAATGGATTGTGGGTTAAAGCCAAATTCAGTCATTTCAGGGCCAACGTGCGAGAAAGACAGTAAGAGTCTAAAATGTTTAACTAAAAAATTATGATAAGTTGTGAAAGGGCTAGAACACAAATGGCACAGTGAGAATACTGAGGCAAACCCAACACAAAATAATAGTGGATGCCAGATGGTTTGGTGAGGATAATGCCTCCATAGAGCTTGCTATGATGACCACAATGGAGTGTGTAGGGTGATGGTGGTTAAATGGAAACTACCTATGGTCAACAAGAGCTGTAACTTGTAGTTTTTGTGCTCAAGACAGGAATAGGAACTGTCAAGAAAACCAATAAACTGCCCAAGAGTATGCTGTACTGCCCAGAGCTCCATTCACTGTCCCGCAGCCCGCTCCACTCTACCTCAGCTTGATCATTGCACCACAGGTACCATTATTCGTCTAAATCCCCCATTCCATTGCCTTAGCCCTTGGCAGCTTGCCCTCATGCTGTCCATCATATGTTGTTATTCAATACAAATAACATGCACATATTTTTATTAAACCACTTCCTGTTTGGGCCCCAGCAGTGTCTACACCTAGCAGTGTAGTGAAGGGAGTGTGAGGTCTGTGTGCTGGTGGTCCAGTAGCAAAGACCCCTTTTATACTGCTTCTTTGCTTTACGTGCCACCCCATAATGCAGTGCACAAGTGTCTGTATGATAGGCTTAAAGTGAGGGTGCAGTGTAAACATGATCTGTATTACCGGATCACCCTAGCACAGACCAGTCTTCACCCCCCTATTGGGTGCACTGAGGCTAGTGACTGACTCGCTTAGCGCTCACTGAACTGTAAATAGCTGTGTTGCAAAATCTTTCCCATTTGCCTATCTTTCTAACTCAGCTATTTATGCTTCATTTTTGCAGTTCACCTTTTAATAAATTTACCCCAGAGTTGAAAAAAGCAAGGCCAAAATAGAATATTTGGTAGATGTTTATACACCTCGGCATGTAGCCAATCATGTTTTAGAACAAGAACTTCTCTCTCCATCCCTGTTTCTTTTGCTCTTCCTTTCTCCTAGTCTCTGTGTATGTATTGATTGTGGTGACTGAAATATACAATAATACGATTACGTCAAGCTGCAGGAATTTCCATAAAGCTACCAGCAATTATTGAAAGAAAATAACACATGAATCTTAAGCAAAGCAAATATTTAGCAAGATTGTGTAACCCTTGTTTTGTTAAAACTGAACAGAGAAAGCCAGGCAGTGTGGGACCAAATTGGGAGAGTTACAACAGGATATGACTAGAGTTTGTCAATGTTGCACACATTGAGGAAATAGGATGGGTGGTATATTTTTAATGCATATTAAAAATATGTGAACACTAAAGATGTCTTGTGTCTCACTTAAAATGGTAAAAGCTAAAGCAATTCATTTCTTCCATGATTCTTTCATTTCTGCAACACGCCCTGCAAGACCATTTACTGTAAAACCTCTGTTCAAGCATGAACTCTGGTGCCATGTGGGTCTGCCAGTTGCTTAGCAAACCCTTTGAAATCCTATTGGCTCCTTCACACACGTGCAGTTTCTCCCTAACAATAGCCTTGTTAACAGAAAACACTGATTTCATGTCTTTCAACCAGCGTTACGTTAGCTTCTCGAAGGCACTGCTTCTATCTCTATTTGGCAAATTCCCTATAAATTCCAATACAATGACATCTCAGTAGGGCCTAGTGAACCTTTAACTGGAATGAAAAAAAAAAATCAGCTATTATCCAACTTGCCTGCCAACTCATTTATTAATATGAATTTGTGTTCATTCTTCTCCTTGCCCTGGCAAATGACATTGAAACCAACCCAGGCCCCTGGCCTAGTACAAATGTCAACTTCTCTTTCAATAAGGGCCTCTCCTCTGTCCATTGCAATATCCGCAGCCTTCTACCAAAAATTGATGAACTAAGAGCATGGTGTCAGGTGTACAAACCTAAAACTCTTGTCATCACTGAATCCTGGTTAAGCCCTAGAACCCCAGACTCTGCAATACATATACAAGGATATATCTGTTCCAGAAAAGACAGAAATAAGAGAGGAGGAGGTATTGTTTTATATATTCATGAGTCACTTAATTTCATAAACCTTTCCTTATCAAGTACCCCTTCTACTTTTGAAGTTATAGCCGGAAGAATATTACACCCATTCTCAAAACCATTAGTACTTGTAGGGATCTATCGCCCACCAAATTCCCCTGCTCAGTCACTTACTGACATCAAGAAACTACTGGGTGATATTAGTGCCCAAAATAAGAAAAGTGAGCTGCTCATATTTGGAGATTTCAATGTAGACTGGTTAGACCACAAAAATGTTAAAACATGCTCACTGTTCAAATCCATGAACCTAACACAGCTTATTTCATCTCCTACTCGGATGAATCCCAACAGCTCTAACCATACGCTGCTGGATTGGGTCCTTTCCTCTTGTCCCCAAAGAATCCAGCAATCTGGCATTCTACCCAATGTGTTCAGTGATCATTGCATAGTGTATTGTGTACGGAAAGTAAGACCCATCAAATCGACCCCTAGGGTAATTGTTACAAGATGTTTTAAGAAGTTTAATCTCCAGTCTTTTCTCAATGACTTGAGTAATTGTCTGTGGAGCAGGCTAAGCTTGATACCCGATCTGGACTCTGCAATTGAATATTTTCAATCTGAGTTCATGCAGGTCAGTGATAAACATGCCCCCCTGCGTAGAGTGAGAGTAAGGGGTGCCCATCTTCCCTGGGTCACTGCTGACCTCTTGGACTTATTCCATTTCAGGGATGCTTTATGGTCAAAATTTAAGCAAACTGGCTCAGACCAAGATCACAACACTTATCGGCACCTCCGCAATAGATGCAAGACTCAAACCAAACTTGCCAAAACAACTTATTTCTCTGAACGGCTGAATAGAAATCTAGCGAACCCTACCAAATTTTGGAGCGTCATAAAAAACATGTATGACCCTCCGCGCCGCTCAGAACCTACCACAATTAAGACACATAATGAAGTTCTAAAATCTCCAGTGGCAATAGCAAATGAATTCAACAACTACTTTGTAGGATGCGCCACGGCTCTTATAGCAACACACCACAATGAAGATCATGCCACTTTTTCTATGGCAGACAAGTCCCTATCGATATCACCCCTGGCCAAACACATTGCTGAATTTGAATTTACTTCTATATCAGATAGTGAAATAGCAGCGCATCTCCTCAATCAAAAAATGAAATTACAGTGTGGGCCGGACCTACTTCCATCAATGCTACTGAGGCTGAGTGCGCCTGTTACTGCGCGACCCATTTCCTGCTTAATCAATGCGTCCCTGTCCTCTGGTTATGTCCCCAAAGCCTGGAAAAAAGCCAGAGTTATCCCCATCCACAAAAATGGAGATGTAAACTTGGTGTCAAACTACAGGCCTATTTCACTGCTACCCATACTTTCTAAAATCCTGGAAAAATGTGCCCATGATCAACTGTGCGAGTATTATCAACGGTCCAACTATCTAACCTCGCTTCAATCTGGGTTTAGGTCAAATCACTCCACGATAACTGCCCTCTTAAAGGTGACCAATGACATTCAGAGTGGCATGGAGAGGGGTGAACTCACAGGTGCAGTTTTCCTTGACTTTGCAAAGGCCTTTGACACGGTTGATCATGAGCTGCTGCTAAACAAACTAAGTTGTTCCGGTGTAAATGAGAGGTCGCTCTGCTGGTTTCGTTCATACTTGTCTGATAGATCTCAATATGTGTCCATTGCTGATACTACCTCCCTCATGTTGCCAATTAAGTGTGGAGTGCCTCAAGGATCAGTTCTTGGGCCTCTGCTATTCTCGCTATTTATAAATGATCTACCCTCGGTGTGTGACCTGGCTCGTGTGCATATGTATGCTGATGATACGGTCATTTATACTTGCGGTACTCAACGATCGCAAGTGGAGTCCGTGCTACAGGATCAGTTTTCTAAAGTTGAAAATTGGATAGCTAACAACAAATTATTCCTCAATGCTGAAAAAACTGTGTCCATGTTGTTTGGGACAAATGCCAAACTACTTAAATTAAACAATCCTCAAGTAACCATCAAGACCAAAACCAGTTATAACCTGACCCAGGTAAATTCATATAAGTATCTTGGCATGTGGCTAGATCCATACTTATCTTTTGGTCTCCATATTGATAAGCTTGTGTCAAAGCTATATCCTAGGATCGGCTTTCTGTATAGAAACAAATCTAACCTAGATTCCACGGTAAGGAAACGTATTGTGCAGCAAATGTTGATGCCGATCTTAGATTATGGAGATGTTGTGTATGATTCTGCCCCCCAGACACATCTCGGTAAACTCGACACTCTGTACAATACATTGTGTCGTTTTGCGCTACAGTGTGATTATAAAACGCATCACTGTAAAATGTTAAAAGAGTTAAATTGGCTGACGCTTGCCTCCAGGCGTGCTCTCCACCTAGCTTGCTTAGTGCATAACCACTTCTCTGGAACGCTCCCCCTCTACCTGAGCGGCATGCTCGCTCTTACTCCATGCACATCCCACAATCTCAGATCCTGCACCAACCCTTCACTAGCGATTCCCCACTTCAAAAAGGAAGCAGGTAGAGGTGCGTTCTCTTTCAGAGCGCCTCATATGTGGAATAGCCTTCCTGTTTCTGCCAAATCATCATCTACTCTAAGATCCCTGAAAATAAGTATCTCCCAAATCCTCAAAACAGACTGTACCTGTTATTAGTTTACAAACTCCTTTGTATACTGTACATGTTGTTCCTTTTTGTATCAATAATGATTTACCCTGTATGTTCCCCTTCCAACTTGTTTAATATATGTATGTATGTATGTATGTATGTATTTTTGAATCTACTGTTAAATGTGTAACTCTGTGTAACTCCATTCTGGACTGGGTCCCCAGGACATACTTGAAAACGAGAGAAATCTCAATGTATTTTTCCTGGTAAAACACTTTCTAAATAAATAAATAAATAAATAAATAAATAAATAAATAAATAAATAAAATATCACTCGCTAGTGACTAGACCCCCAAAGGGCTGAGTCAGGTATGCTGGAATTAATAACAATAGCAGTACATTCAATTACTTGGCTGTCTTTAGTAAAGATTTGGAAAACAAAATGGTGTCCTTGATATCATCTTGCAAGCTATCAATAGTTATTAGGAAAAACACACTATGTTCATTAGTATTTACGCTAATAGAATAGCAGGTGTCTCTTTACAGGGCTTTATTTGTGAAAGAGAGAACTGCTGGGAATTAAGAAGGGAATTTCAAACTTAGGACCAAAGTAGACACTTTGGGAACATTGTCCAATTCCTCTAAATGGAATGCAACTCCCAATGGGTGCAAAAAAATATATCCATGCATTCACAAGACTAGGCAAGCCTTGAATATGTAGGTGTAGATCCTCTATTATACCAATATCGTGGGATTTTTTTTACTGATGGCCTTTTAACAGACCTCTAAGAAATACAAAAAGGTGCAGGTCTTTTCTTTTCCAGGTATTTACACCCTGGGATCTGGATTTGACAGTATTGTGTTACTACATCTTAGGTCATCTTTGTTTTGTTTTATACACAAGTGCTCAGGTGAGTTTTGATATTAATAAAAAAAAAATCAGAAATCTACAGATAGCTAGAAATAGACGTGTGTATCCGTGGACTGATAGATAGACGGGTGTGTTTGAAAAGGATTTCTAAACATTGTTTATATTGTAAATGTATAGAAAAAAAATTATCTATATGTTGGGTTGCCACCCAGCCAGTATTTTACCAGCATGCCAGCAAAAAAAAATGCTTTGACCCCAATGTTAAGTCTATGGAGGCAATAACACGGCCAGTATTGCTTGGATGAAAAGTTGACAACCCTAGCTGAGAATCACTGAAAATATAATCCACAGCAGTAGGAATTGACAATACTAACACAAACCCTTTTCCAAATCCCTACCTGTTTCTTGATCTCCCAGCATCATGTGCACCCCAGTATTATGAGCTCAGTAATAGTGTAGAGAAATGGACAATGTATCTTCTGGGCCGGCCAAACTCAGTTGGAATACACCTTGTAGAACAGTCCACTTTTATATAGAAACTTGTATTTTGTGCATCCTGACCGTCCCAGAATAAAAAAAGGTATGATTAGATTTAATTAGGTGTTATTTCAAATTATCTTGTTACCTTCTGGCATTTATTCTTCACAATGACCAGTTTGAGCCATATTCTGCTCCCGACCCGTCCCTTGAGCTTTCAGACAAGGTGGTAACACTACAGCCTTTATTAATGAAAGAGGAAATTGCAAGGAAATGCCTAGAGATTTTGTACTTTAGGCCAAAGTAGCCATGTTGTGAAAATTCTTCAATTTATCTGAATGGGAAAAATATTCCAACTCTGGAATATTCCAACTCTGATACTTTGGCCTTCCATTTTTAATTCCCTGTATTTCCCTCGTTTTGTGAATAATTTGCACTTGTACTTTGTATTTCTGTATTTTTGTACAAGCACTGTGAAGCCTTTTTTCGGATTAAATGTTTACTTAATCAGCTCTTGTCTTTGTTCTCTAATATGAACTCACACTTTTGAGGATAGCTCAGGTAGAACACGTTACCAGAGGGTTAATTATATATGTGTCTGATCATTAGAGTAAGGTTGTGATACTATATTGTACTATATTGTACCAGTTTGTCACGAACACGGGCTATTGGCCCGGCTGAGACAGTGGAAAGAGTGTGGGAGTGAAAGGGTTAATGACACCAGATCCCTGGTTACCTGTTGCTAGTCCCAGCAACCACTAAATTAACCCCTGCAATACCTCCTACACTATTGCCCTAGTACACAATTTGCTGCCACCACCAAGACTTTATATCCGGGCGTCTTCGGTTACCCCAAACACAGTACAATATAGTATCACAACCTTACTCTAATGATCAGACACATATATAATTAACCCTCTGGTAACGTGTTCTACCTGAGCTATCCTCAGAAGTGTGAGTTCATATTAGAGAACAAAGACAAGAGCTGATTAAGTAAACATTTAATCCGAAAAAAGGCTTCACAGTGCTTGTACAAAAATACAGAAATACAAAGTACAAGTGCAAAACAGTCCATAAAATAAAATAGGAGAAAACACAAGAAATCCTTACATATAATTACCGATATATATAATCCTTGTGGGAGATTCAGATGGTAAAGTTCTCCATACAGTTGTTAAAAAAAGAAAATCTCCCTTTGTACAATCAAACATTCTGATTATATAGATCCCTGGTGATTTTCTAAGAGACCAGCCCCCCTGGGTGGATCAGAGGGGCTTGGCCTGACAGTTTATGGCCCACTCCATCATACCTGTCCAGGGCACTAGTGTGGATAGTTACCTACAAACACAATAAGCCAGTACTTGGCCAGATCCTGTCGGCTGCACCTAAGGAACATTGCCCGCATTCGTCCGTTCCTCAGCGAAGAGACCGCCAAAATTCTAGTGCACTCGCTTGTGATCTCTCGCCTGGACTACTGTAACGGTCTTCTGACTGGACTACCTCTGGTTCGTCTGGCTCCCCTACAGTCTATCCAAAATGCGGCTGCCAGACTCATCTTTCTTGCACGTCGGTCTGATTCGGCGGCTCCTCTCTGCAACGCCCTCCACTGGCTTCCCGTCTGCTCGAGGATAAAATTTAAAATTCTGTCATTAACCTACAAAGCCCTCCACTCCTCTGCTCCTACGTACATTTCCTCCCTTGTTAACCGCTACTTCCCTACACGACCTTTGCGCTCCTCCAAGGGGTTAACACTCTCTTCTAATCTCATCACCACTTCTCACTCGCGTCTACAAGATTTCGCCCGAGCTGCCCCCTCTCTCTGGAACTCCCTTCCCCAGAGCATCCAGCTCTCTCCCTCGTTTTCAAACTTTAAAAAGTCCCTCAAAACTCATCTCTTTAGAGAGGCCTACTACCCAACCTAGCTGGAACACACACTCCCTCTTTGACCTATCCCACCTAATGCCTCCCATCCACTCTACTGTTTCTACAACTTCAATCCCTCTGACCTCTTCAATCCCTTAATTGTGTCATTGACCCCATTCCCTCTAGATTGTAAGCTTACGAGCAGGGTTCTCTACCTCATGTACCAGTCTGTACTAGTTTGTCCAAATTAGTATGTAGTTCCTTTCTTTGCTCTGTACCAAGCGCTTCGAGAATTGGTGGCGCTGTACAAATAAATGTTAATGTAATGTAATGTAATGTAATAATACCCTCTACCTCATGTTTGCAGAACTGTAAGCAAATGCATAAATTAAGAGAAAACTGTGTTTGATATGTGTCTGCATTTCTGCTAATACAATGTTTATTTGGTAATTGTGTTATTTTCTGCATTCACAGTATGATGTTTAAGTCCCTGTAAAACCTTGCTGCATTTGTTTGTAACTGGACCACATTGTTATGTGTAGTAAGTTCACTTTGAATACCGAGCTCTGGTTCCCTCCATTCTTTGGGAAACTTTTTTTTTTTCCTTTTGCCTTGTCGTTACCCATCCATAACCACCAAGAAATGCAGTTTAATCATCTTGACCGTGACAAGGAAAATCACAACCCAGCAGGCTCCTCTAAAGCAAGCAGCCAGCGCCCCTAATTCTTCTGGTAAAGTATGAAATCATTCTTCCACTGATCTCACTTGTGGTCAGGCCTTAGAATAGGACAATCCGTCAATGCGCTGATTTGGTTCAGCAGGTGTTGGCTGTGCAATCGTTCATTCCAGGCTAATCTGCTAGCGGCTGTCAGGGGTTATAGAGTATATATTGAGTTTGTGTCAGCCTAGGATGACCAATAGCTCCCAGCCGCGGAATGTGCTCTGACAGTGATGATATTACTGAATTAAACTGGGTGATGGATGGTCCAGAGCCCGGCAAACAAAGAGACCTTGAACTGTCTTAAAAAAAACAAGACGATCCATTTTACTTGATGGAGCCGCCCTTAAATAATAACAACATAAATATATATAGGAGCAGGCAGGTCTGGATGAAAGAGAATAAAATGAGAAGGATCAGAGAGCCTGCAGAAGGCTTTAGCTTGGTGGAAAGCACACTGGTCCATATTCACTAAGTGGTCGTCTACCAGAATGTATAACTATGCACTACAAAAAAAAAACATGAGATTATTTGACTTCAAAAAGAGGTCAAAATAAATAATGTGTCGGCAGAAAAGAATCATTCGGCCCATCTAGTCTGCCCAATTTTCTAAATACGTGTATTAGTCCCCAGTTCCCTATCTTATAGCTAGGATAGCCTTTTTGCCTATCCCACGCATGCTTAAACTCCATGACTGTGTTTACCTTTACCACTTCAGCTGGAAGACTATTCCATGCATCCACTACCCTTCAGTAAAGTAATACTTCCTGATATTACTTTTAAATCGTTGCCCCTCTAATTTAGGAATATGTCCTCTGGTTGTGGTAGTTTTTTTTCTTTTAAATATACTCTCTTCCTTTACTGTGTTGATTCCCTTTATGTATTTAAATTTTTCTATCATATCCCCCCTGTTACGTCTTTCCTCCAAGCTATACATGTTAACACTGTGTAAATGTGACCTTGTATATTGGCGTACAGATTATTTTTTGTGTCAGTCTGAATATTGCTAGAGAAATAGCATCTGCATCACTAAAAAAAAAAAAGGTAGGGTGGGTAGGTTTCTTAGTTTGACTAATCGGCTAATGCAATCATTTTATGAGCAATACGGCTTCCTATAGTTGTACAAAACCTGTTCCTCACAAAAGATATCATAGCGATCATTATAATATAAAGTATGCATTTATTTATAAAAACTCTTATAGCTAAGGTTCTTACAAAGAATTTAACTCAACAGAAGACAGAAATAGAATCATAGTGCAAATGATATTTAACCATGAAGTACCTGATTAGCAGAGAACAATGCTTTACTCTGTGTCAAATCATGCAAAAGGCTTGTATGATTCAAGTCAAACACTTTAACTCCAACAACTGGGCATCCCAGACAACCTCAAAAACAAAGGATTAAAAAAAACGCGTTTAAAGAGTGGAAGGGGGGTCTGCACCAGAGGCGTCACTAGGGTTGGTGTCACCCCCTGGATTTCCTCCAATACCATGCCAAACAGATTCCTTAGTAATGCCAGTCAGATGGCCCATTAAACATACCACATACAGGAGCCCCACAAATTATGTCACACGCAGGAGCCCTTTAACTATGCCACACACAGGAGCCCTTTAACTATGCCAGGATTTTGCCCCTCAATATGCCAGGATTTTGCCCCCCAATATGCCATTCAATATGCCAGGATTTTGCCCCCCAATATGCCATTTAATATGCCATGATTTTGCCCCTCCAATATGCCATGATTTTGCCTCCCAATATGCCATTTAATATGCCAGGATTTTTCCCCCCAACATGCCAAGATTTTGCCCCCAATATGTCATTTAATATGCCAGGATTTTGCCCCCCAATATGCTCGTTATGCCACCCTCCTCCCCCCTTCCCCAGCCAGTACTTACCTCCTTGCTGCTGTCCCCCGGTGCAGGTCCGTGGCTGTGAGGGAAGCGTTGTGCGCTCCCCTCCAGCCGCTAGGATCAATAAAGTTTGTTGAAAAAAAAAGTTTAAACAAACTTTATTTATCCGCACGGCTGGAGGGGAGTGAACAACGCCTCCACACAGCCACACCCCCCGCACCCGCCTAGTGACGCCACTGGTCTGCACCACAGCTTACTATTGGCTGTGTCAGCAGAAATCCCCTTTTAATAGAGTCTAGGGCTGTTCCTCAAGGCTTTTTCACCGCGGCAGTTACAACGCTGACAGTTCAGCATGGCATTCCAGCGCAAACAAATGCTTACCCTATTAAACCCCCAACAATAAAACTAACCTCGAATCCTAATACTAACCCTACTACTAACCTAGCAGTAGCCCCTAATATTATATATTAGCCCTAAACGAACCCTAAAGCTAACTCCTAACCCTAAAACTAACCTGCGCCTTGACGAAACAACTGCAAAGAACTGACTCATTCCACTGGTTCTACTGGTGCAACACCAGCACTAGGTTCTGTTTCTAAGTCAGTTTACTTGGTCTCTGTTTCGTTCCATCAGGATGGGGTGCAGCAGCACCCCCTCTTTTCTCTTCCATTAAATGGAGAAAGAAAAGTAGCTGACCACCCGGAAGATCTGAGGTACAAAAACCCTCTTCAGTAAAGATATTAAGATCCTTAAGTGAATGTAAATCTATGTAAAGTCGTCACTAAGCTGCTTATAGTGTAGCAAATAGATGTACTGATTTGCCTGATTATCACACATTCATCTTATAAGCAGCAGCGTAATCATGTGACAGGATTATCCTAGTTATCTCTCCTTGTATTGGAATAGCAAGAGAGCTCGACTGATTCCAAGTGACTTGTAATAATGATTAAACCTGTGCTTAGAATGTAATGTTATTGTCATGTTATGATAAATAAACACTGTATACAGCTCCATATTATCTAGTTATTGAAAACCAATATACATAAATACCTTTTCTAGATATTACCGCTGTCTATTTAAGTGAAGCTAGAAATTAACTGTTGTGTTCCAAACACATTTCAGACTTTTAACTAACCTTGGCCTGAGACTGCAGATACTAGTAGAAGAATAAGACATCTCTGGTCCAAAAAGAATAGAAGGAGCACTGCAGAATCACTCACTGATTGGCTTATATGAAGGGGGCTGGTAAAGAAAGCAGAAACACCAAATGTGTTGCAGACCACTCAGGATCCTTACTTATAGGCTTCTGTAAAAAGTCTTGAGTCTAGATCAAAACATGTTTGGAACTTCTCTTTGTCACTACCATCATTTGGAACACATATTGTGAAACTAGCTGCAAGGATTGATTGGTGTTTGCGATATCTGTGATTATTTAAAGTTACCACCAGTTATAGTAATAGAACATTTGTGAGTGTACAGATCAGACACAACATGACCACCTGCCTAATATTGTGTAGGTCCTCTTTTGACACCAATACAGATGACCCATCAATGAATGGATCCACTAGACCTCTGAAGGTGGGTGTGGTATCTGGCACCAAGATAGCAACAGATACTTTAAGTCCTGTAAGTTGTGAGATCTGGCCTCCATGGATTAGACTGGTTTGTCCAGCACATCCCACAGATGCTTTATTGGACTGAGATCCAGGGAAATTGGAGGCCAAGTTAACTCTTTGAACTCATTGTTGTATTGCTCAAATGATTCTGGAACCATTTTTGCTTAGTGGCGGGGCACATTATTATCCTACTGAAAGAGGCAGATACCATCAGGGAATACTGTTTCAATGAAAGGGTGTACATGGGTACATGGTCTGCAGTAATGCTTAAGTAGGTGGTATGCAGTGCAGCCATCAGGGGTTGATGGGTGACACACTCGTCAAGGGCCCCTGCCCTGTAAAAACTAAAAATTTAAAAAAGCATGCCGACAGAGACACTGGCTGGGAAGAAGGCAGCATGGTGTCTATGCAATGCACAGACATGCTCCCAGGCTTCCTCTATGCCTGCTATGCGTGCACTGATCTGACATCAGAGCACCAAGGTAACCTGACCTTCCGGTGCTCAATAAGAATTGTTTTTAGTAAGGGGCCTGAAATATCTGATGGCGGCCCTGGTGGTATGTGTCAAAGTAACATCCACATGAATGGCAGAACCAAGGTTTTCCAGCAGAGCATTGCCCAAAACCTTACACTGCCTTTGCCGGCTGGCCACCTGTCAGTGGTCATAATATTTTGGCAGATATGTTTATCTTATTTATAATAAAGTATATTGATGTTATTACATCATTGGAGTTAATGTGCCTCTGTCTTGTTTTGTGCCTTTGCAGTTTTTTGGATGGACCTTTTATTTATTGGAGAAGGCAGTTTCTTAATTGAAAAGCATGTTCATAACTGGAAAGACACTTTTTTTATGATTTATCTTTGTCTTACAATACCATTTCATTTATTATACTTTATGATTAAATTAATTTGTGTTGTTGTTTTTTGCTAATATGTATTACAATTAGAGTTGAGCGGACACCTGGATGTTCGGGTTCGGCAGGTTCGGCCGAACTTCGAAAAAATGTCCGGGTCCGTGCTCGAACTTGACCCCGAACCTGAACCCTATTGAAGTCAACGGGGACACACATTTTTGGCCACTAAAATGCCTCTAAAAAAGTCCTGGAAAGGGCTAGAGGCCTGCAAAATGAAGTAAAATGTGGGTAAGAGTAGGACAAGTGCCCTGCAAACAAATGTGGATAGGGAAATAACTTAAAATAACATAAAATACATACAAATTACAAATACAGCTGAGCCATAAAATAGCACTAGATGGAATCTTTGATTTTAGCTTTCGAAGAACATAAATCTAAATCTAAAGCATGGCTGCCAGGAGGATCAACAGAATTATCCATTTGAGAGAGGGTTGGAGTGCAGGGTATTCTCTTTCAGTTTATACTAAGTGACCCATAGGTTGAGGAGACAGTGACCGTGGCAGTGTAGGTGGAAGCGGCTGGAGGAGGAGGAGGAGGAGGAGGAGGAGGTAGCCAACACTGTTTTTTATTTGGTTTTGGTTTTTTTAATTGGGGTAGCCCCCAAAATATTGGGACATATAACAACAGAAAACAAAGAAAAAGTGCACTTGAGTATAACAATGACTGGGTGAGGCCGGTATAAATGTCTATTCTGCACAAGGTACAGAGAAGTCTGGTGGGATCCATGCCTGGTTCATCTTAATAAACGTGAGCTTGTCCACGTTGGCTGTGGATAGGCGGCTGCGCTTGTCTGTGATAACGCCCCCATGCTAAACACATGTTCAGACAATACACTGGCTGCAGGGCAGGCCAGCACCTCCAAGGCATAAAGGGCAAGCTCAGGCCATGTGCCCAATTTGGAGACCCAGAAGTTGAATGGGGCAGACCCATCCGTCAGTACGTGTAGGCCTGTGCACACGTACTGTTCCACCATGTTGCTGAAATGCTGCCTCCTGCTAAGACGTTGCATATCAGATGGTGGTGCTACTTATTGCGGCGTGCTGACAAAGCTTTTCCACATTTCGGCCATGCTAACCCTGCCTTCGGAGGTGCTGGCGGTGCCCCAGCTGTGTTGGCGACCTCTTCCTCTTCCTTCGTCTTGTGCTTCCATTGAGCCCCCGGTGTCATTTTGGAATGCCCTCAGCAGCTCGTCTACCAGCGTGCGCTTGTTTGCGCATCTTACGATCATGCTCCAGTGATTGAATTAAGGGTGGCACATTGTCCTTGTAACGGGGATCCAGCAGGGTGGCCACCCAGTAATCAGCACAAGTTAGAATGTGGGCAACTCGGCAGTCGTTGCGCAGGCACTGGAGCATGTAGTCGCTCATGTGTGCCAAGCTGCCCAGAGGCAAGGACAAGCTGTTCTCTGTGGGAGGTGTATCAACTGTGTCCTCCGTATCCCCCCAGCCAAGCTCCAGTGATGCCCACGAGCTGCGTTGGGTGCCACCCTGCTGTGAACATGGTTACTCCTCCTCATCATCATCCTTATCCTCTTCCAAAACTGTGCCCTGGCTTGACAGTTGTGTACCTGGCCTATGCTGGTACAGGAACCCACCCTCCAAGCCACTTGTGAATGACTGACCTGATAACCGTGGAAATGACCCATCTTCTTCCTCCTACTCTTCCTCCTGTGCCACATCCTCTTCCATCATCGCCCTAAGCGTTTTTTCAATTAGACATAAAAGCGGGATAGTAAGGCTGAGAACGGCGTCATTGGCACTGGCCATGTTGGTGGAGTACTCGAAACAGTGCAAAATGGCACACAGGTCTCGCATGGAGGCCCACTCATTGGTGGTGAAGTGGTGCTGTTCCGCAGAGTGACTGACCCGTCGTGCTGCAGCTGATACTCCACTATTGCCTGCTGCTGCTCGCACAATCTCTCCAGTATGTGCAAGGTGGAGTTCCACCTTGTGGGCACTTCGCATATGAGGCAGTGAGCAGGAAGGCCTAAGTTACGCTGCAGCTCAGACAGGCAAGCAGCAGCAGGGTGAGAACGCCTAAAGTGCGCACAGACACTTTGTGGAACAGCTCTGATATATCTGGGTATTTTTTCAGGAATTTCTGCACCACCAAATTCAGCACATGCGCCAGGCAAGGGATGTGCGTCAAACCGGCTAGGCCCAGAGCTGCTACGAGATTTCGCCCATTATCGCACACCACCCGGCCAGGCTTGAGGCTCAGTGGCAACAACCACTCATTGATCTGTTGTTCCATGCCCGTCCACAGCTCCTGCGCGCTGTGGGGGTTTTCCCCCAAACATATGAGTTTTAAAAGAGCCTGCTGTCATTTTCCCCTGGCTGTGCTGAAGTTGGTGGTGAAGGCTTTACGCTGACCGGATGAGGAGGTGGTAGAGGAGGTGGTAGAGGAGAAGGAAGAAGCTGAGTAGGAGGAGGAGGCAACGAGAAATTCCCTGCATTTCTCGGTGGCGGAAGGACATGCGCTAAACTGCTATCTGCCTCAGGCCCAGCCGACACTACATTTTCCCAGTGTGGAGTTAGGGAGATTTAGCGTCCCTGCCCGTGCTTACTGGTCCACGTATCTGTGGTTATGTGGACCTTGCCACAGATGGCGTTGCGCAGTGCACACCTGATTTTGTCCGCCAATTGCTTGTGCAGGGAAGGGATGGCTCACCGGGAAAAGTAGTGGCGGCTGGGAACCACGTGCTGTGGGACACCATCAGGTTTTTAAAACTGTCCATCTCCAACAGACGGAATGACAGCATTTCAAAGGCCAGGCATTTGGAAATGCTGGCATTCAGGGCCAGTGTTCGCGGGTGGGTAGGGCCATACTTCCTCTTTCTCTCAAGTGTTTGGGAGATGGACAGCTGAAAGCTTCCATGGGACAGTGTGGAGATGATCGGGGACGGTGGCGGACGTTGTGGAGTTGCTGCCACTTCCTCTATTTGCTCGGTGGCAGATGCCACTGTGACTCCAGAGCTGGAGGAAGAGGCCAAGACAGCAGCAGAAGAGGAAGCAGGAGGAGCCTGAGACCTTTCTTGGGTTTTGAGATGCTTACTACACTGCAGCTCGTGCTTTGTATGTAGATGCCTGGTCATGCAGGTTGTGCTCAGGTTTAGCCCGTTAATGCCTCGCTTCAGGTTCTGATTGCACAGCTTGCAAACCACTCGTGTCTTGTCGTCAGCACATTGTCTAAAGAACTGCCAAACCAGGGAACTCCTTGGAGCTGGCTTTGGTGTGCTCGGCCCCTGGGTGCGGTGGGCAGTAGCAGGCATACTGTCGAGGGGACGGCCACTACGGTTTTGCACCCTGCTCCCTCTTACGCTGCTTGGCTGATTTGCAAGGAGGTGAGGTGAAAGACAGATGTCCATGGGCTGCAGGTGTCAACTCTGAGCTTTCAGCAGGGGACCGGGTGGGAGACAATGTGAAGGAACTGGAGGCACTGTCAGCCACCCAATCTACTATCACCTGTACTTGTTCTGGCCTCACCATTCTAAGAGTGGCATTTGGGCCTACCAAATAACGCTGAAGGTTCTGTTGCGTAATAGCACCTGAGGAAGGTGTTTCACTTGTGCGTGTATCTGGCACAGATCGACTGCATCCCCTACTTGCAACAGGAGCTCCACCAACACCATCAGCACCACGACCAGGGCCATGTCCCTTATTTGACGCTCTCCTCATTCTTTGCAGTCACCCACCAAAGTAACAGATGGTTTATGTCAGGCGACAATGTAACCGCCAATAGTCAACAATTTTTATTTGTATTTTTTTTTGTTTATTTGTTTATTGGATTCCAAGAAATGCACCGCAAGATGTAAATGTACTATTTAGCACCCAACACAATTAGAATTTTTCAAAGTGCGCTGTAAGCACAGTATTGGACTGTTCTATTTGACTCTCAGATCTGAAGTGCTCCACAAGACGCAAATGTACTATTTACCACCCAAAACAATTAGAATTTTTCAAAGTGCGTTGTAAGCACAGTATTGGACTGTTCTATTTGACTCTCAGATAAGAAGTGCACCGCAAGACGCATGTATGTTGCATAGGGGATAGTGCATATTGTCACAGTTATCAAACCCATACCTTACCCCTCCTTCCCCTTAAGAAAGACACGAGACATGAATTTTGGTGTAAATAGGCCACAGCACTTTTATTTACAGAAATAAAATATTAGTTAGGACTGTATACGCCACACCACCATTTTAACTTCTTCATAATAAAATACAGCCTAACAAAATGTCTACAACCCTCCTTGCCAATCCCCAAATATTCATCTATCAACTTATTTTGATGCAACCGGCATCTATAACTAAATCATGGTACTCCCCTCCCCCCTCGTCCAGGGGTCTCTTACCCCACCATACCTTTTTTACCTCTCCTCTATGCTTACTACTAGCCGAACCAATAGCTCAGTGGGCACGTCTTATATTGGTGATGTATCACCTTCGAGGTAAGGGGAGGGCTGAGCCCAAACTTCCAACATCTGCACACGACCACCTTTATACAAAACCCTGACTGGCAAGGACAGGTTCCCCCGAGTGCTGCGACAAGAAAGAAACAATTAGAACAATATATAAAACAATACATAGGGATGGGAGGGTGGGACTTTCTTATCTAAGTGTCTCACACCGATTTTCTGGGGAAAAATGGCTGAAGAGGAATAAAGTACAGCCAATTTATAAACAATTACAAAAACCCCGCCCCCAACTGCTGTCTATCATATTTCTACCCCTCACACATACATGCCCTTAAAGCTACAGCTACGCCTAGCTACCAGGGTTCTAATGTACTATTTACCACCCAAAACTATTAGAATTTTTCAAAGTGCGCTGTAAGCACAGTATTTGACGGTTCTATTTGACGCCAGATATGAAGTGCAGGACGCAAATGTAATATTTCACACCAACAAATTGCAGTATTTAAAAATGCCTAGATGTTGCCCACTGAGCTAACAGAAAAGGATTAAAGTCATGTGCCTGGCACACATGCAGTTGCAAGTACACTGCACTCTCTGTGGCACTGGGCTTAGGGCAGGGTACAAATATGTAGTATAGCACCCACTAAAATAATCACTGTAATTTGAATAATCGCTGTAGTTTGAATAATCGCTGTGATTTGCAGATTCAACACCAGCATTTTTTTAATCTGTCCCTCACAGCTGCAGCATCCTCTCCCTACACTAAGAAGAGCTCATGTGATGTGCGTGTATGTGACTCCAGCTTATATATAGAAGCTGGGTCACATGCTGCACTGGCCAATCACAGCCATGCCATTGGTAGGCATGGCTGTGATGGCTTCTAAGGGCAAACGCTTGTTGATTAACTGACCTGCAGCCTTTCAAAATGCGCCATTAAATCACCGAACCCCGAACTCCAACACGAACATACAGTGAAATGGGACTTTCTTATGAATGGGGACTCTATTTCGGTTTATAGAAAGCCAAAAGAATTACATGTATACCATAAGCCGAAAGTCTATAAACCGAACTACGTTCGGTTTATAGACTTTCGGTTTATAGAATAGCAATAGCATTACATGTATTCTATAAACCGAAAATCTATAAACCGAACGACGTTCGGTTTATAGACTTTCGGCTTATAGAATACATGTCATGCTATTGGCTATCTATAAACCGAACTAGAGTCCCCGTTCATAAGAAATTCTTATGAATGGGGACTCTAGTTCGGTTTGTAGAAAGCCAATAGTATTAATTGTATTCTATAAGCCAAAAGTCTGTAAACCGAACGATGTTCGGTTTATAGACTTTCGGTTTATAGAATACATGTAATTCTATGTTATTCTATAGACTTTAGGTTTATAGAAAGCCAATAGAATTAGATGTATTCTATAAACCGAAAGTCTATAAACTGAACGTCGTTCGGTTTATAGACTTTCGCTTATAGAATACATGTAATGCTATTGGCCATTCTATAAACCGAAATAGAGTCCCCATTCATAAGAATTTCTTATGAACGGGGACTCTCTTTATTTTTGCTTTAGCTCTTTTTATTTTTAGATTGTTGTACTCAATCTTCCCTATTGTATTTTGTATCTCATGTGATACTTGCCATCCTTTCTTTTAGACTTTTTTTACTTGTTACGTTGCCTACCATGTGTATGTTTTGTGTACCAAGGAATATGATGGCATAAATTAAAGGGTCTACTCAATAAAGAGAGAATTGCAGGGAACTGAGATGGACATTTCAAACTTAAAGCCAAGGTAGTCTAGTTGTAAAAATTCTCTACTGTAACTGCATTGGAGATTTATTCCAATTCAACTACTTTGACCTTAAGTTTGAATTTCCCATCTTAATTCCCTGCAATTCTCTCTATTGCAATTATTGTCTATATTTCTCAGCCAATTTGACAGCGAAACAATCTATAATTGCCTAATCTATGTTTGTCTGAAGCCAGGAACAGAAAAGCACTTTGAGGGAAATCAATTATTTAAAATCATAAAACAGCATTTTGGCACTGGCTTTCCATAGCCTCCTTCCCACCAGCTGAGATAATGACGAGAAGTAATCCATCTTCAAGAAGGATCCCTATGTCATCAACACTCTAGTGGATCTCAGGAAAAGGGAGATCCTGCTCAGCTCTGCATGTGATGGAGATTAAAGTCTGTTGAATCAACATGGGACAAGCTCATTTTTCATGGAGAAAGAAAATATGCTGCTTTTTAGAGAATGTGACTCCTGTGTTTGTGGAGGCAGCCTGTTTATCAAACTAATTAGGTTTGATGTGAATAGTGGAAGGAAAGACTTGTAGCAGTTTATAAAATGAGATGCTGGGTGGTTCAGTTCAACTCAAGCTATGCAAGACAGCTCAGGAAACTACTACAAACCAAGGTTTGTGGAAGCTAAAAAGAAATAGGCTTCCCAAGCAGAGGAATTATCTATAGGATGCTACATACCATTTAAGGGGCAGCCCCGCTAAAAATCTACAGTCAAATATTTTGGCTCCCATTACTTTCAAGGGGGGGGGGGGGGGGGGGGTGATTCAAACATATGTTTTTTTACTATGTCAAACTCGGGGGCCACAATTTGAATTAGTCTCCAAATTCAAATTTTAATGAATAGACCCACCTGTGTCATGCCAGAGGCCCCAAATAGCAAACTAGATGGTCCAGTGGTTGATCTACTCAATTGGAATTGGATGATGATAAGCGCTTTACAGTTGTCTGTCCAAAGAGCAGTTAATATAGAATATGTGCACTCAATGTCAAATGAAACCAATCCAAAACCAGCATCCATCATTTCTCCAATCCACTCAAACTGTCCCCATCTCCTGGCTCACCATCACCCAAATGTTCCGATTCATACCCCTACAAAGTTCATACTTATCCCTTTATTGGTGGATAATGTGACTCATCCATAAATCCTCCAAAATGAACCCTTTAAAAAGGCTCAACACAGCCCAAAAAGCTGTGTAAAATACAAAGGGCCCTAAAAAGCATGGACTCGTCTTCACAGTGAATCCAACAATTCTTATAATGATGGCTTCCACTATTGTATTCCATAGGAATTATAAACTGCCCGGTGATATGATGGATGTTTTTTAAGACCTGTACCTGGAAAAAAACCAGCCAAACTAGTTATTACAGCTCAGAGAGGGACACAATCCTAAATATAGGTTTCACCAGAGAATCTCCTATAGCTCGGTACTAGCACAGGTAGATCTAGCAAAAGCTGTCACAGTGATTAATCCACAAATTGATAATACAACCATAAAATGTATCGGAGATTTATATATTGCTGTGCTGAAATTATTGCATATTTAGTGTATGAATTGAATAATCAATATTCTTCTTGCTCAGAGTGAAATATTTATTGCTAAAACAGTATTATGTTTACAGTGTAGGTAAATGTATTTACATTGTTTCCAGTTAATGGTGATTGCAGAAAAGGCATCTGCTCTTTACAGGTCCATTCAAGCAGCATTAAGGATGCAAACCAATAGTTTACAGCAATGCATTTTGGTACTATAGGTGTTACAACACACTCTATTGATAGAATGTGTCACTGTAGAATGGTTCATAAGATTACAAATGTTTAAACTGTCAGCATAAAGTTAGGTTTAATGAAAGAATACAAATAGTGTATCTTAGTAAGCCCTATTTGCGTTGAATAGCTCTATCAAGAAGCATACATGCATGGGTGTCCGCAAATCACCCCCCCCCCCCCCCCCGGACATAGATTGGCTGCTGGGGGGGGAAAAAGGTAATAAAACAAACATTGCCACCTTACATCATGTCCAATGACTATATTTCCCTGCTCCATGCAGGAGGAAAGCCTGCACAGAGGAGACGACCAGGGACAGGGTGGTATATAGCATAACGCTGGCATATTAAATGACAAAATAATTCTGGCATATTAAATGCCAAAATCATACTGGCATTTGAAATGGCAAAAAAAAAATACTGACATATTAAATGGCTAAATAATACTGGCATATTAAATGGCAAAATCCAACTGGCATATTAAATGACAAAATAATACTGGCATATTAAATGGCTAAATAATACTCACATATTAAATGGCAAAATAACACTGGCATATTAAATGGCAAAATAATACTGGCATATTAAATGGCAAAATAATACTGGCATATTAAATGGCTAAATAATACTGGCTTATTAAATGGCAAAATAACACTGGCATATTAAATGGCAGATTAACACTGGTGTATTAATATATTGCCATATTTATCACTGGCAAGATAATACTAGCATGTGAAATGACAAAAATAATACTGGCATCTTATTGGGCAAATTGGCTGTGGCTTATTAATAATATAACACCGGCATATTAATGGCAAAATAATACTGGCATACTAATGGGCAAATTGGCTGTGGCAAAATAATACTTGAATGGACAAATGGTGGCATATTTTAATAGGAAAACTGACTGTTGCATATGTTAATCACAAAGTGACTGTGGCATGTTAATTGGTATCTGACAGTGGCTTTGGCTTTTCTTTAATTAGCAGAGTGATGCTGTGGCATGTTTCTTTAATTGGCAGAGTGATGCTGTGGCATGTTCTGTGGGGCAAAATAACATGTACTATGGGGGGGAAGTGACACTGTGGCTTGTTCTGCAGAGGCAATTCTGTGGGACAAAATGACACTGTGGTATGTTCTGTGGGGCAAATTGACACAGTGGCATGCCAAACTCTGTGGGTGCAATTTGAGTGCATGTGGGTGCAATATAGGTGCATGGCAAGTGCTGTGGGTACTGTATAGTGCTGTGTTAAGTCCTTTAGGTGCAATATGGGTGCATAAAAAAAGAATAAAAACAATTAATGCAATTTCTTTTTTTTTTGGTAAATATGTTTTAAAATGGTTTTATAAATGAACAAATTAAAGGGGAAACATGGTGGGGGGGCGCAGGGAAAGGGTACAAAAGATAAACGTGAGGAGGGGGGAGGGAGCGGACAGTTGGAAAGGCTATAATGAAAACACTGAAAATTCGCAAAATCACATGACACAGCAGATAGAGTACATCAAAATGTAGTATACAAGACTAATCTGTGATCAGCACAATCCATTGCTGCGTTTCCTTATAAGTACAAAATGCAGATTGAACTATCACCCCATGGTATGTATCGGCCAAAGAGAAGGAAAAGTAATAGAATACACTAAAAATGTCAGGCCAGGCTGTGTGTGACTGTAAGGGTGGGAGTGGGTGAGCTTGGGGAGGAGGGGTGAGGTTTGTACACAGAAAGATACCATATAGAACACTAGCTCTGCAGGAGAGCCGAGATCGTCGTGTCCCTGACATATTCCAACCAATTAAACCAATTTCTTCAATATCAGCTATGTTTGTCCTCCGATTGTGAGATTAACTCCTCCTATGTAAGTATTTTCTCCACGTGTAAAATCCACTCACGGAAAGAGAGGGGGGTAGGGTCCAGTGTAGTGGGCCCACTGATAAAGACTTTGCCCAGGGCCCACTAAGGTCATAAAGCGTCCCTGAGCCCCGCAACATCAGAGCAGCAGCCACACTGTGTAAGATAAGCGCGGTAGCCTCACTTGACATGCAGGGTGGAGCACTGCAGCTTCCCTCAAGTGCGTGACGCCAGAGAGCAGAGCAACAGACGGAGAACCAGGCCAGCTGCCTGCGGAATACAGGTAGGAAACATGAATGATATTAACGGTCACATGGGGCAGAAAAGTTAATGAATGGTGAAATGACATGAAAGATTGATCATGGACATGGAGACCGATTGCAAAAAAAAGGGACAACATGCTGAAAAGGGGATGGGGCAGAGAAGATAATGGAGTATGAAAAGAGGTGACAGACATGGAGGAATAAAACACATAAAATGATGGGAAAAAAGATGGCAAACATGGCGGAATAAAGCTTTTTAAATTGGGGAAATAGATAAAGAAATGTGGAATGTAGGTGTTATCTGTTGCTGTTTGCTTATATTGTGTTCTATAGTTTTGTATCTGGTGCTGTGGGGTTATATTGTGTGCTATAGTGCTGTATCTGGTGCTGTGGGTTTATATTGTGTGCTATAGTGTTGTATCTGGTGCTGTGGGGTTATATTGTGTGCTATAGTGTTGTATCTGTTGCTTTGTGTTTATATTGTGTGCTATAGTGTTGTATCTGGTGCTGTGGGGTTATATTGTGTGCTATAGTGTTGTATCTGGTGCTGTGGGGTTATATTGTGTGCTATAGTGTTGTATCTGGTGCTGTGTGGTTATATTATGTGTTATAGTGTTGTATCTATTGCTGTGTGGTTATATTATGTGTTATAGTGTTGTATCTGGTGCTGTGTGGTTATATTATGTGTTATAGTGTTGTATCTATTGCTGTGGAGTTTCATGGGTTTATAGCTGGTGCTATGAGTTAATATCTGGTGTTGTGGATCTATATCTGGCACAGTGTATCTATATTTGGTGCAGTGAGGTTATATCTAGTGTGTTGGTTTATATCATGTGCTGTGGATCTGTATCTGGCAGGGCCGATCCTAGGGTCACGGGCGCCTGGGTGCAGGTTTTCCTTTGGCGCCCAAGTGTGGGCGTGGCTATATTATGAACTCCTCCCCTTTATACATTTCTGTTCCAGACATGCCCATTTCAATATTGGAGAGAGGGGGAGGGAGAAAACTTTATTTTAATGTAAAGGACCAATGTTTATTTTAAATAAAGATATATATTTTGCCATAATACTGTGTAGAGGTTTTATTTATTTCTATGATACTCAGTCAGCAACATGGGAGACTTTTTGCTGGCTAGCAGAATGAGTTTTTAATACCGTTTTACTACCGTGCTACCCATGGTTCCCAACCAGCCAAAGTCTCTCATTAGTCTGGCTGAGCATCATTGGAAAAGAAGTACACAAGGAGTGATAAATAATATTCCACCAAGTCAGTCACTCACGTGTCTCTCTCTCTCCCCATACCCTCATGTCTGTCTGTCTCTCCCCGTACCCTCATGTCTGTCTGTCTCTCCCCGTACCCTCATGTCTGTCTGTCTCTCCCCGTACCCTCATGTCTGTCTCTCTCTCCCCATACCCTCATGTCTGTCTCTCTCTCCCTGTACCCTCATGTCTGTCTCTCTCTCCCCGTTCCCTCCTGTCTGTCTCTCTCTCCACTTATGCTCCATGTCTCTCTCTCTCTCCATTCATGCTCCATGTCTGTCTCTCTCTCTCCAATCATACTCCATGTCTGTCTGTCTCCCACTCTGCACTCATTCCCCATGTCTGTCTCTCACTCTGCACTCATTCCACATGTCTGTCTCTCACTCTGCACTCATTCCACATGTCTGTCTCTCACTCTGCACTCCTTCCCCATGTTTGTCTCTCTCCACTCATACCCCATGTCTGTCTGTCACACCCCATATCTTTCTCCTATACCTCCTACCTACCATGTATTTGTCTTTTCCCATGTCCCTTTTCCATGCCCCCTACTGACCTCATCTCAGAACTCAATTAGCACTGCCTTGATCTCCCCGCACATAGGGATGACTCTGACCGTTATGTTCCGACGCTCTAAGTCATCACTGTGCACGGAAAGAGCAGAAAGCACTGACTGAGGTCTAAGGGGAAACATGGCGCCGATCTGCAGAGCTGGCTCTGAGAGGCAGCAAAGCAGCACATGGGCAGCCCATTTGCAAAGGTGTACTTAGGGTACACTTTGCCATTAACATAAGCAACAGCCAGTTTGCATATAAAAAATGCTACAGTTTGCCCAATAAAAATGCCAGTTGGTCCATTAAAATACACCAGTTTCCCAAGTAATATGCCAATTATTTAGCCCATTAATATGCCACAGCCAGTTTGTCCATTAATATACAATAGCCAATTTGCCCACTGATATGTCACAGACAGTTTTCCCATTTATATACCAGTGCTAGTTTGCCAATTAATAGGCTACAGCCAATATGCCACAGTTAGTTTACCAAATAAAAGCATAATCTCCTCCGCACAGTCTTCCCTCTACGCACGCTGAGTGCAGGAGGTGGGAAATAGACGCCAGCTGGTGGGGGCTGGGGCCCTCCATGTGATAAATTGATGAGCGCAGTGAGGGCCCCGGGCAAGAACACACTTACACACAGCCACACATAAATACACACAGTCACACATAAATACACACAGTCACACAAAAATACACACAGTCACACAAACACAGTTACACACTTAGTCACCCTCACAGACATACATTTACACAGACACCCTTATACACACTGTCACACATACATAAATACACACACAGCCACCTTTACACACTTAGACACAGGATACACTTGCACAGACACTCATGTACACACACTTACACAGACAGTAACACACACATAGTTATACACATTGACACACACATACACACTTATACACATTCACACACACTTACACAGACAGTAACACACACACATAGTTATACACATTGACACACACAGACACACTTATACACGTACACACACACTTACACAGACAGTAACACACACATAGTTATACACATTGACACACACATACACAGACAGTAACACACACATAGTTATACACATTGACACACACATGCACACTTTTACACATACACAAATACTTACACAGACAGTAACACACACATAGTTATACACATTGACACACACATACACACTTATACACATACACACACACTTACACACTTTCTTTCTTTTTTCATTTTATATTTTAACATCCCCCCCCAACTGTTATCACCTCCTCCTCCTTGTTAATCCAAGCACAGCGCAACGGGGGAAAGATCCGCCCGCGTCGCGTTCTGGTGTCTTGGCAGATACTCTAGAGAACGTCCTCCTCCCTGCAGCGGCCAATTACAGAACGTGACGGGGGCGGAGCTTGCACCCGTCACGCTGTGCTTGCTTTAACAAGGAGGAGGACGGCAGGGAGAGAGCTCCCTGCTTCAGCGCCTTTCCTCCCGTGCGCCTGGGCGCGGTGCACCCCGTGCACCCGCCCAGGATCGGCCCTGGTATCTGGGGCAGTGGGTTTATATCTTGTGCCACTGGGCTATAGCTATAGCTGGTGCTGTGGCAAAGGTTTTGTGTTCAACCTAGTGCCGTGCCACCTTCTGTGGGTGAAATTTGGTGCTGAGGGTGCAATTTGGTGCTATAGCTAGTGCTGTGCATTCCACCTAGTACTGTGGGTGGTATCAAGTGCTGTGATAACTGCTTTGAGTGTAATCTGGTGCTGTAGCTGGTGCCGTGCATGCAATCTAGTGTTGGGGCAAGTGCCTTGATCATGTGTGTATGAATAATGTGGGTCATAGAGGTAACATAAAAACAGATTAGAAATTGCTAATCAGACAATGGCAGCTTGATCCTTCTATTAAGCTTTTGCATCAGGTTTATCAACCCTTTGCATGCCTGGACTGATAATGACTAAGCTCCTCCACTTCATGACATTGTCAAAAAGAGGCGCAGCAAGGATGACAGGAAAATTATGTTGTCGTCCCCGAAAAAAACTTTCTGGGGCTGTCCATGCATGCATCTTGCTTCATCTGACCCAAGATGCTATACAACATGGATCGAGCTATACAAGAAAAGAGGGCTCAATAAGGTGTACATTTAAATGCTGTCATTAAAGTATTTCCTTTTAAAATGCCTACACTTGATGAAATCTTTCAATTAAACAGAAATTGATTTTGTGTTGACAGTTTTTCTTTAAGACCATCTGTTCAGATCACACATAATGTCCTTTAAAAATCTGCCTGGTTCCTGGTGGCTGAAGTGTACCCGATGTTG
Source organism: Pelodytes ibericus (assembly GCA_036172795.1). NCBI lineage: Eukaryota > Metazoa > Chordata > Amphibia > Anura > Pelodytidae > Pelodytes > Pelodytes ibericus. The sequence continues at coordinate 186,821,955 of CM069858.1, read as the reverse complement.
AGTAGAACAGTGTTCAACAGTGGCAACACTACATTTTTTTGCTTAACCCCTTCGAGACAAAGGACGTGTCAGGCACGTCCGGCTGGCAACTTCTTGCCGACAAAGGACGTGCTGGCACATCCTGAGGTGGAACGAGCTGTTTTCTCGAGAAATGATGTTACACCTGCAAATGTTTTTCTCGGGCACCCAAGATCACTCCACGGAGTGATTGTGGGCACCATATTGGAGAGCAGCATGCTCCTCCAATATGGCTGCTGCCCTCTTGTAGGTAGAACGTCGGAAGTGAAAAAAAAAATCAGTTCTGTCACTCTGATGCTGTTACTAGACTGCCCTTGGAGTCAGTCAGCAACATTGCAATAAAAAAAGACTTAATTAGCTAAAATCTAGGGTTAAGGCTAGAATAATGGATAGGGTTACAATTAAATAAAAAATAGAATATATAAATGGTTAGCATAAGGGTTAGACGTAGCATTGTGAGAAAGAAGAAAATTACAGCTAAACACAAACACCACAAATGTCAAAACAGCCCTATCATGAATCAGCTTTTTCAGAACTCTTTCTATCTCCTAGAATCTGCAGTAGTGCATTAGATGAATTGCTGCTGCTCTGTCTCCAGACCTTCTTATTGGATGTCACTAAATTCTGGCCAACACCACTACCCACATAACCACAGAGACACATAACGTGCAAGCAACACTACTAAAGTTATAGTAACAAAAGAGCTCTAGCACCCATCGATATCTTCAACCACCATCAGGACACAACACCCCAAGCCCCAGGAGGCAGGACTTTGCACTGGTCAGGAGTATTATCACTGCTACAGCTACTAGATAGAAAAAAAAAGAAAAACAAGAGAAAGGAAGGAACATTCCGGATGATGCTTTGCACTTTCACAACCAGTTCAGAGGGAGATTGGAGTTTTGTATACATCCCAACACTTTGGTTCGCAGGAATTGAAGCTCCGCCTAATATCTTCCATTGCTGCCTCATTTTGCATACATGGGCTGGCTCTCTGGAGCAATCAGGAGCTTTAAAAACACACATGGTGTGGACTCCTGATGCTTATCGGGAATCCTTATTATACATTGTCACACATGGGGATGTAGCCAATATTGGGCACCTTTGTACACTGTGTGGTGATTGTTCACTATGTTCACTGACTGGTAACCGGTTGTTATCTTATGTTACACTATGCTCGCCGGCAGAGAGCTGGTGAGGGGAGATCTTTTGATTGCCCCCACCAGCAGCTCTGCCAGCAAGCTTCTTTTTTTTTTTTTAAAGGGGAAACATTTTTAGCCTCCCCAGGCAGACATGTCAAGTGCCTCCCTAGGGACTTGCCTTGGCTGCTTCATGCTAAATACAGTGAGACACCCACAAAAAGGGGATATCCTATGAGCCTCATTTATGCCTATTCGCATTTTATAAATATATTTTTTTATAGAATGACACTTTTTTGTAAGTTTAATTTTAACTGCATTTTAAAATGTTGTGTTTTTTTTTATATACTTTTGAACATCTGCACTATAGTATATTTTGTTTTGTTTGTAATTTTCTTCAACAGAACCAACAGAAATATTATAATAAACTGGAGTACAGCAACCCATTAACTGAATGCTAATAAACCTGCTGGTGGTATGAGGTCCCATGGGGAGAATCCAGAAGAATGGTCAGGAGTCAGGTAAAATAAAGGCAATAATCCGATCAGCCGGGACTGGCACACACAGAGATGAGGCAGACTAGTAGAGATTTGACACAAGGAGATCACAGCAAACCCCTTGCCGCTGAAAGTAACTGAAACCACAGCAGTTCGAACGCTGACCTTTTAAAGTTTTGCGAATGGTGTGTTCTGCCCAAAATCAAAGCTTCTACTTATCCTTCATCCTGATTATGCCAGTTATTATTTAAGCATAGAACATGGCATTGCCCATATTGTCCCCCATCCTCACAGTGTATGGGTATTCTTTCCAGTTCCCTAGCTACAGGAGTCTTATAATGGGGTTTATGCTTTAAAGTGAGTTTGTATCTATAACTTCTCTTCATCCCACATGCATGGGATCAGTCTAGCAGTCCATCATTCGTCAGCTCTTCGTGTTTACAGTTATTGTGTTAAATGCGTGTACTCTTCCCTATTAAATGATTTGTTCAATTGCTTGTTCTGACATGTTTATTGAAAGCCCCGATGTTTAGCATATAACCTCGCATAAATAAATTCTGTGTCTCTTTCAGTGATCCGTCTGGGAGCTTTGTGACCAGGCACTGTGCTGAGGCAGCACTGGCCACAGACCACACAACGTGTCTTGGCCCAGAGTTCTATGGACAGTACATACTTTGTGATGAAGAACAGAGGCTAACAAACCAACAGCTGTACAAGTTATGCCCCTGCTGGTGATTCCAGAACTTGCATGTTGTTGTTTTTAACTGGGGAAGAAACTCCCCTGCTTTCTAATTGGACTTTCTAAACTTTGGACACATAACCACTATTTATACACAAGTAACACCCAAGGTTTTTTTTCACCAGACCCTGAGATTTAGGTGTACAGTGCAAGATTAGTTCAGGTGTAACTAAAGTGTTTGACTAGTGTTTGGTAAATACACTGTTTACCACATAGCTCACCATTTCCCTGTAGTCAGAGGGAACTTGGCTCACAAGCTCAATTTGGGAGAAACTCAGCACCCAAGTTGGCTGTGAATTTACTTGAGCTCAAAAGAGCTGTCAGTGCAGTTTGCAGTAGCCTCAGATGGTTTCCTGCTTGTGAAGGACTCTGTTAACGTTTAACCCTCAAAGTAAATCAAGGTGGGCTAAAACATTACAAGTGAGAACTAGAATTGTTTTTAGGTCCATGCAGCATATGGTTCATAAATTGCTACATCATACATTAAGTATCCACTAAATCATTATAGAAGCACAAAGAAAAATACAGGGGCCTAGTACAGGGATGTCCAAGTGTTTTCTGAATTGGGTCACAAACTTAAAATAATAACAAACAATTGCTTGTAAAACCAAAATGACTGGCTATTTAGCAGTAATAGTAAAGCAGACGAAAACAGTTTTTTTTTTAAATCAACTTTATTAAAACAAAACTACATATTTAAAGGACTAACGGTAATATAGGTAGTTCGGTCAGCTGGGCCACACCTTACTGTCCAACAGTTGGTCAGTTAGCCACATGTTGTAGGCCCTAGTTCTTGTATGAGTTTGAAAAGGCATAGTATGAGGATGAACGGGTAGTTTTTAAGATATATTCCACTGCCACTGTATTTTGAATGGCAGACCCTTACCTCTATTTTTTTGTAAAAATGCCTAACCGAGAGGGACAATTGGAACAGGCACACCTCAGAAACACGTGTGCATGATGCTCCTACTCTGTTTGGCCGAAGGTGTGCTAATCTTATCAGCGAACCCCTGCAGTCAGACCAGCCCTTCCTCAGAGCCCGAGAAGAGTGTGAATCGGTCATGTGTAGATACATGCCAGGGTTACACTGGACAACTAGTCCTGAATTTTGCACTTTTTGTTCTGTTGAAGAAGCAAAAGTTAAATAAATACTTTGACTAAAAAAAATAGGTTTCGGTTGTTCGCCATGTTTATTTTTAAATTGATACCTAAAGCGCGTGCGAGACGCCATTTTTCTCAGCTAGATCACTGTGCCCATTGGCTAACTGATCATCTTCTTATTGAAAGAAGAAATAATCAGGGGTGACCTTTACTGAAAAAGACTGACTTTTATATACAAAGAATACATTAAAGTATTGGCTTTTAGTGCCATTATCTTTAACCAGGGCCGGCCTTAGGGGTATGCGACCTGTGCGAGCGCACAGGGCGCAACACCCCAGGGGGCGCCGCCCGCCAGCTTAAAAAAAAATAATAAAAAAAGTTTAAAAAAAAAATAAAGTTTAAAAAAAAAAAAAAGTTTTAAAAAAAAAAAAGCCGGTAGAGGCACTGGCTGGGGGAGATCAAAAGATCCCCCCTCACCAGCCCTCTGCTCACCATGCTCTGCTGTGTTGGGGAGGGGGCGGAGCTACACCGCTCAGCCGGTTAGCTCCGCCCCCACCCTGTGAAGCAGAGAAGCTCCTGCTTCACGGGGAGCTGCAGGCAGCAAAAGAAAGTGCTGCTCGGCTCCCCATGCCTGCATTAAGCATGGAGCCTGCATTAGGCATGGGGAGCCGAGCAGCACTTTCTTATGCTGCCCACAGCTCCCCGTGAAGCAGACGCTGCTCTGCTTCACAGGGTGGGGGCGGAGCTACACCGCTCAGCCGGTTAGCTCCGCCCCCTTCCCTGATCAACATTTGCAGGCAAGGGGGGGGGGGGGGAGAGGCAGACTAAGCAGGGGGAGAGAGAGACAGACAGAACAGGGGGAGGGGGAGAGAGACAGACAGAACAGGGGGAGAGAGAGACAGACAGAACAGGGTGAGGGGGAGAGAGAGAGACAGACAGAACAAGGAGAGAGAGTCAGACAGAACAAGGGGAGGGGGAGAGAGAGAGAGAGAGAGAGACAGAACGGGGGAGAGAGAGACAGAATGGGGGGAGTGAGAGACAGAACAGGGGGAGAGAGAGACAGACAGAACAGGGGGAGAGAGAGACAGAACAGGAGGAGGGGGAGAGAGACCGACAGAACAGGGGGAGGGGGAGAGAGAGAGACAGACAGAACAAGGAGAGAGAGTCAGACAGAACAAGGGGAGGGGGAGAGAGAGAGAGACAGAACATGGGGGAGAGAGAGACAGAACAGGGGGAGAGAGAGACAGAACAGGAGGAGGGGGAGAGAGACAGAACAGGAGGAGGGGGAGAGAGACAGACAGAACAGGGGGAGAGATAGAGAGAACAGGAGGAGGGGGAGAGAGAGAGACAGAACGGGGAGAGAGACAGAGAACACGGGTGTCTGGGGGGGAGAGACAACGGGGGGGGGCAGAACAGGGGGAGGAGAGACAGAACAGGGGGAGGGGGGAGAGAGACAGAACACGGGGGTCTGGGGGGGAAAGACAGAACAGGGGAGGGGGGAGAGGGAGAGAGAGAAAACAGGTGTGGAGGAGTTAGAGCGAGACAGACGTGGCAAGGAAGAGGGAAGGGGCACATACATGGGGGGGGCGCCACGGGGGAAGCCCGCACAGGGCGCTGGGACACTTAAGGCCGGCCCTGTCTTTAACTGACTGATGTAGAATACTTTATGACTATTGCTCCCAGTAAATAAGGCTTGCTTTCTCTAGTGTTTGTGTAGTCAGAGAAATTCGGCATAATGCTCATGGCCAGAGCAGTCCTTCTGGGCCATTCAGCCAAAGCTGGCAGCTGCCCTGCTGATTAATTGACAGTTTAAAAAGATTGATTCCACATGTCAGGGCTGTAACCTAGCCAGGACAACACTGCTGTCAGCCAGGCTGTAAAACAGACACTTCCATTAGCAGCCCTTACAGTACTACCATGTGACTGTAGGTATCAGCCATTTTATGGAGATGCAATAGCATCCTGCTAAATTATCTTCAAAAGATATCCTTAAAATATCACATTTTTTACAGGCAGAGTGGGCAGAGTACTGGCAAGTCCCTAACTCACAAAGGGTGAATACTGGGCATCATTAAATATCCACTAAAGTATGTGTGTGTTTTGAAGTGACTTGTTTGAGTTATGAGGATGTAATCTCCCAGGAACAAAAATGCACTGTGTGTTAACGCTTTGGGTGTTTAATGTAACTGTTGTCAGCAGCCTGTCACTATCAAGCAACCCCTGTGAGGCCCAGCTAGTGCAACAAAGTGTGAGCTAATAAATGAATGGCCAATCTGGGCTGCCATTTTAAAGCTTCATAATTGTTTTTCTTTGTTGTGGTTCTGGTTAGCATCACACAATCAGATGTATGGAAGAAGTGAATACCATTTATTGACAGTTTCCCAATATCAAAGCTCATACACGGAAATGAGTTAAGGGTGTAATTGGTAATCCATTAATGTGCACCCTCACAACTTGAAATGTCTTTTTTTTAATATATATCTGCTCCTTAATAAAAGTTAAGTTTTATCATTTTAAAATCTGACTGGTTTCAGTGAGATCCGCTCCTCTTGCCTTAGAAATGATTCTGTCTATCTCAATCATTTTTCTCTGAATTTGTATGTTTGCTCTATCTAATTATTAGTCTCAACCGGGGCCAGATTAAGACATTGTAGGCCCCTGGGCTACAGGTATTGTGAGGCCATCAGTAAATATAAGACGACCTTATATTGGCTTAGATTAGCCAATCTGCAACCAGACTTGCGAATGTATTCCCAAAGCCAGGTTGCCTATTAATATGTCACTATTTGCCTATTAATATGCCACTGTTAGTTTGTCCATTAATATGCCACTGTTAGTTTGCCCATTAATGTGCCACTGTTAGTTTGCCCATTCATGTGCCACTGTTAGTTTGCCAATTAATGTGCCACTGTTAGTTTGCCCATTAATGTGCCACTGTTAGTTTGCCCAATAATATGCCACAGCTAATTTGCCCATGAGTATGTCACTGTTAGTCTGCCCATTAATATGCCACAGCTAATTTGCCCATAAATGTACCACAGCCAATTTTCCCATAAATATACCACAAACAATTTGCTCATAAATATGGCACTGTTAGTATGCCCATTAATATGTCACTCTTAGTCTGCCCATTAATATGATACTGCTAGAATGCACATTAATATTACACAGCCAATTTGCCCATTAATATTTCACTATTAGTCTGCCCATTATTATGCCACTATTAGTATGCCCATTAATATGCAACAGCCAATTTGCCCATTAATATGCCAATATTAGTCTGACAATTAAAATTCCACTATCAGTATGCCCATTACTATGCCACAGTCAATTTGCCCATTAATATGTCACTATTAGTCTGCCCATTAATATGCCACTATTAGTCTGCCCATTAATTTGCCCATTAATATGCCACAGCCAATTTGCCCATTAATATGCCACAGCCAATTTGCCCATTAATATTCCACTGTCAGAATGCCCATTAATACGCCACAGCCAATTTTCTAATTAATATGCCACTATTACTAGGGCCGTTAATGGTGACCTGTCGCAATTAGAGCGATGGAGAGCATGAGACAGGTAGCATGGAGACTTGCCTGGGCAGCCCACAGACTCCATGCTGCCTGCTTGCCGACAGGGAGCTGATAAGGGGAGATCTTCTGATCTCCTCAGACAGTGCCTCTGCAGCAATCTTTTTTTTTATCAGCCGAAATAAGGCATCGAGCTGCAGTCCTCGAGGGCCCTATTCTGCCGAGTCCCCTGGGCTGCAGCCCCTAAAGCCCATGTCTTAATCCGGCCCTGGTCTCAACACATGATGATCCACTCTTTTGTTTGTTGCATACACACAGTTAGAAAAAATCATGCTATGAAGTTTTAAGTTACAACGTTTATGTAACCCAGTGCTCAACAATTCCCCACAATGTTGAATTCTACCATAGAGCTACTCCATGGAGCAATCTTGCCACTAACATCCAATCAGGTGTTAACTTTGTAGGGTATTTTGGCCATCGCAAAAGAGAAACTTTAGGAGAGAATAAAACATCCATAGACCTAATTTAAGAGATCTAAGACACAGGTCCATATGGTTGGTTAGGTTTTCAACATTTTGTGTGATGGGTTTATTGGGTGAGGAATTGTGTTGAGATAGCACACATAGGCAGCATGTGACCCTAGTGATATATAACAATCATGTTGAGTGATTCTGGGTACAATGATATCTTATCTAACTGGATTACTATTCTTTACTCATAGTATCACTGTAATAATGTCTCACTGGTGGAGGATCTTCTCTCCTGTTATTTACAAGATGGAGGGGACTCAAGCACTCTGCAAGTTCAGTAAGATCCACCATAAAGGAGCAAATCTTAGTCTAAATTTGAGGTAAAGCAGTTAAAACACACCGATATAGAGACAGAGTCCTTACAAACCTGCAGAAATTATTAGACATATCAATTATGAAACTTCGGGATATTGGCTGTGCTTTGGCACTTTAACAACACACAAAGTCTAGGACATCTGAAAGGGTTAGACAACACACTAATGTGAGAAGACGAATTAACACAAATTCTTCAAACATGCATATATTGCTCTGGGTTAGTAGATGTTAACCAAATATGTTGCAAGCATTTAGGTTGTAAGCAGACACTAAGCAAACACATACAAAAAAAACTCATAAACACAACCACACTTAAAACGTGTTTGAGAGAACATCTGGTTCTATAAATAATCTCTCTGATATATATTAGAATGGCGTGCTACCACTGTTTTATGGGTAAGTGTTGCTGGAAAGTGGAATGACTAGCTCAGCAGTAAAACAAGAGTCAAACAACAAGGTTAAAAGTTATGGCCCCAAAGCTTGAAAAAAAGGTTGCAAGATTTGAGGCCATAACTGTGAACCTTATTGTTTGACTCTTTATAAATCATTGGGAAAATCTCATCTGAAATATGAAGCACTGTTTTGGGCATCACTACAAAAAAGGATATAATGAAACTTTAATGGGTCCAGAGACAGACTATAAAATTGATTAAAGGAATACCAAGCATTACACGTATTTTCATGTTTTTTTTCTGGAGATAGCTTTATAATTTACATTTCCAAGACAAAATGGGGTTATTGATTAAAATTGGAGATGAATGCTTTCTCGTTTTGAGATAAAATTTGAAGTGTCTCTAAGTTATTTGCCTACTTCTGGATAAAAACTATAGGCGTATGGTTGAACCTAATTAACCTAATTAACTATATAACTTAATGTACTCGCTTCTGTATTTTGCTTTTCTATTGCACATCTTTGCAGACCGTCATGGCATGTTATAAAGAAATAATAATAGTTACCATACGAGAATTACAGTGAAATGTAATCTAAAACTAATGCAATTTGCTGTCTTGCATAACACAAACACTCCCATTGTGTATATAAGTACACAAAATCTCATGTCATGCTTTGACTTCCTTATTCTTAGTAAAAAAGCTGGTTAGGTTTTTAAAAAAAAAAGTCACAGATTTGTCTTTTTTAAGAGACACAGCGCCATAAGGCTTTTCGTTGCTGTGCCCTCCAGCAACACGTTGGTTAAAATGAGATTTCTTTGTTGGCTTGGGCACTCCTATGTTCTAAACACACGTCTGTCTGGCTCTTCATTATACTTGATTCTGCAGAAGAGGCCATATTTACTTTGTAATGACATCAGTTGGCCATACATATTGGAGCTCTCAGTCTGCTTGGATTTGAAGACAGGTCTCAGTCTGACATTTGACTGTTTGCAAAGCTCATTTCTATGTTTGCTCTTGGTTTTCCTCACTTATCACCTGACATTGCTGGATTTTTCTTTCTTTGTTGTGAAATAAAGGACGAAGGTATGCAGGCTGTAACAAGAACATGGATTAAATGCCAACTAAAATATTCTGGGCTGCACCAATATAAGCGTAGGGTTAGAGAGATGGGAATGCTTTATAACGAATACCCTAGTCTTAAATACCTTCCCAATGAATCCCAATTTAGAATAATGAAAATTGGAATTTAGGATGAAATTGGTGGGCTATACCTCTTCAGGCACTAATGTCTGTCATTCCTCTTGTACCGTCGTATACCTTCTGAGAAGGAAAGTATACCCTTGTACTTTCAGGAGGCAAAGCCTTCATTCAACACTCTGCAAGAGCAGTGACAGTGCACAGTTGCCAACTGTCCCGGATTTGACATTTGCAAATGAATGGCAAAATATGACTGGCAAATGAATGGCAAAATAAGACTGGCAAATGAATGGCAAAATGTGACTGGCAAATGAAGGGCAAAATATGACTGGCAAATGAAGGGCAAAATAAGACTGGCAAATGAAGGGCAAAATAAGACTGGCAAATGAATGGCAAAATATGACTGGCAAATGAAGGGCAAAATAAGACTGGCAAATGAATGGCAAAATATGACTGGCAAATGAAGGGCAAAATATGACTGGCAAAAGACTGGAAAAATATGACTGGCAAATGAATAGTAAAATAACACTGGCAAATGAATGTCAAAATATGACTGACAAATGAAGGGCAAAATATGACTGGCAGATGAATGCCAAAATAAGACTGGCAAATGAATGGCAAAATATGACTGACAAATGAAGGGCAAAATAAGACTGTCAAAATATGACTGGTAAAAGACTGGCAAAAAATGACTGGCAAACGAATGGCAAAATAATACTGGCAAATGAATAGTAAAATAACACTGACAAATGACGGGCAATATATGACTGGCAAAATAAGACTGGCAAAATATGACTGGCAAATGAATAGTAAAATAACACTGGCAAATGAATGGCAAAATATGACTGGCAAATGAAGGGCAAAATATGACTGGCAGATGAATGGCAAAATAAGACTGGCAAATGAATGGCAAAATATGACTGGCAAATGAAGGGTAAAATAAGACTGTCCAAATATGACTGGTAAAAGACTGGCAAAAAATGACTGGCAAATGAATAGCAAAATAATACTGGCAAATGAATAGTAAAATAACACTGACAAATGACGGGCAAAATATGACTGGCAAAATATGACTGGCAAATGAATAGTAAAATAACACTGGCAAATGAATGGCAAAACGAATGGCAAAATAATACTGGCAAATGAATAGTAAAATAACACTGACAAATTAAGGGCTAAATATGACTGGCAAATGAATGGCAAAATAAGACTGGCAAATGAAGGGCAAAATATGACTGGCAAAAGACTAGCAAAATATGACTGGCAAATGAATAGTAAAATAACACTGGCAAATGAATGGCAAAATATGACTGACAAATGAAGGGCAAAATATGACTGGCAAATGAATGGCGAAATATGACTGGTAAATGAATGGAAAAATATGACTGGCAAATGAAGGACAAAATAACACAGCATATTAATGGCAAAATAATACTGGCATATTAACCCCTTAGTGACATGACTTTTTTGGCTTGTCCGACGCTTGGTGACATGGGCTGTTTTAACATTTCTGAGGTGTTTGTGTTTTGCTGTAATTTATTTCTGTCTCATTTAGTGTACCCGCACAATCTATATATCGTTTTTATCGTTATAAGAAGGGCTTTCTTTTGATACCATTATTTTGATAATAGCATATAATTTGATGTAAAAAAAATAATAAAATATTTTATTTGAAAAATCGTATACTCATGTACAAGAGACAACAAAAAAACACTGCTAAAAAGTTTCTAATATATGTCCTGAGTTCAGAAATAGCCCATGTTTTTGTGCTTTTTTATTCATGTTACAGGGCCAGAACTATAAGTGGTGCAAAGCTATTTTAAAATCCTTTCTTTCAAAATTAGCGATAGTGACATTGTAACACTGATTTCTGTACTAAATCCATGAATGACCCCCAACATGTACATATTTTTGAAAACTAGACCACTCAGGGCATTTAACTTGGGGTATTTTGACACATTTCATGTAGCCATTTTACCACCAATCTATGCCAAAGTTTGCAGCAAAAAATCTTTTTTTTTATTTTTTCACATATATTGCAATTTAGGTAAACATTACCTTAAAATGTGAAGGGGTATTTCCAAATAACACCTCAATATGTGTTCAGCAACATCTCCTGAGTACAGGGATACCACCCATGCATAGGTTTGTTGGTTTGTTTTGGGGCTAAAAGGCCACATTTAGGGGGTGCGCATTTTGGTTTTCCAACTTGGAATTCTGACCTGCAGAAAACTTGTGCCCATGTCCCATTTGGGACATTTTTGAAGCCAGAAAGTGTATTCTACCCCACAAAACCATATATTTTTGAAAACTAGACACCCTAGGGTATTTCAAATGGTAGTATTTTAACACTTTTCATGCACTAATTCTACCACCAGCCTATGTCAATGTTATGGATAGTAATTTGTTTTTCACATTCATTGTACATCGGGCATGAATTCACAGATCCTATTATGTGTCAGTACCAAACAACACCTTAATATGTGTTCAGCAACATCTCCTGAGTACAGGGATACCACCCATGTGTAGGTTAGTTAGATTATTTGGGGGCTAAAAGGCCACGTTTAGGGGGGGTGCATTTCCAACTTGGAATTTTGACATGTAGTCAGCCTGCGCCCATGTTCCATTTGGGACACTTTTGAAGCCTGTCAAAGTATTTTACCCCATAAAACCATATATTTTGGAAAACTAGACATCCTAGGGTATTTAAAATTGTGGTATTTTAACACTTTCCAAGCGCTAATTCTACCACCAACCTATGTCAAAGGGTTGGGATGTCATTTTTTCCCCACACACATTGTAGTTCAGGCAGGAATTTTCAGATTCTGGTATTTGCCACTGCCAACCAACAACCCAATATGTATTCAGCAACATCTCCCGAGTACAGGGATAGCACCCATGCATAGGTTTGTTGGTTTGTTTTTGGCTAGAAGGCAACATTTGTGAGATGCGCATCTCAAAATTCCAACTTGGAATTTTGACATGTAGTCAACCTGCGTCCGTGTCCTTTATGGGATATATCTTTGAAGCCAGCCAATGTAATTTACCCCCACCAAACCATATATTTTTTTATCGGTAGACCCATATCACTACTTGTGGCAAGGGCTCAGCAGCCACCGATACATCTCTAGATGATGTATCAGAAAGCTGAATAGGGTCAAAATCGAACCCTGAGTCCACGGCCTCAGAATCAGTGCGTAAGCAGTGATCTCGAGCAAAGAAGGGGTTAATAAGAGCCTATCTAGTACTGTAATACATTACAGTACAAAGAAATTAATCCATAAAACAGTGCAGACAGCAAAACATACTGTTGCTGTGCAAGATTACTGCTTACACAGTGATGAATGGCAGGGAAGGGGTTAATACACAGTGAAAGACTTTCATAAAACCTGCCAATTTTATAAAATGTTTTTTTTATATCACTAATACTGATCTGTCTCTTTCCGTCACAAAAATGTAAGTGAGGAGAGGGAGGCAGATCAATATTTGTGAATATTGATCCGACCAATTTTGATCTGACCAGGGCGAATGGTGAGCTTAATTGAGAAATCACCAAACCGCCTTTGCCACTAATTCGCTGTTACTGATCGCTATGCACTCAGGCAGCTTAAAAAAAAAAAAATCTCAAATATTTTTACTTTACATGTAATCCCCTAGCGGGTATGTGTAAAATAAAAAAAAAATATGCAGACAGATAAAAATTGCTTTGGCGTCAATATCATTGCGTAAGCAGTGATCGACGGCAAAGAAGGGGTTAATAACTCTTAGAAGAGCCTTTTTAGTACTGTAATAAATTACAGTACAAAAACAATTAACCCCTAAAAAATGCACAAACAGCAAAAATAAATGCGCTGATGTGCACGATCACTGCTTATGCAAGATCAGTGGCAGGGAAGGGGTTAAACGCAGGGAATTGCTTTAATAAAATTTTTTTTATTGTTTTATTATTTGTGTGTTGTGTATTTATTGTTTTTTTTTACTTTTACTTACTTTTCTTACTTTGATCTGTCTCTCTCCCTCACTAAAAAAAATGTGAGGAGAGGGAGACAGATCATAACTGGTCAGATCAATATAGGGTTAATATTGATCTGACCAGTCAGTGGGGATGTTCAGCAGAACATCCCCACTGCCTGTCAGTGTGCCTGGCAGTCACTGATTGCCTCTGTGAAGAGGCAATCGTGTGACAGCCAGAGAGCACAGGAAGCAGGTACTTCCTGCCTCCTGTGCTCTTGCCCTTAGAAGGGCAGCGCCATCTTGGTCACCCAGACTAGGTCCGTCCTGTGTCACTAACGCCTCGGCACGCAGGACGGACCTAGTCTGTCCTGTGTCGCCAAGGGGTTAATGGCAAAATAAAACACGGAGGAGACAGCCAGGTGAGTACTAGGGAAGGGAGGAGGAGGGTGTTGGTGTATTAATGGGCAAATTGTATGTCTCATATTAATGGGCAAATTGTTTGGGGCATATTAATGGGCAGGCAAATAGTGCCATATTAATGGGAAATTGACTGTAGATTGACTGTAGCATATTGGCACTCTGGCTGTGATATATTAATGGGCAGGCTAATAGTGGAATATTAATGGGAAAATTGTCTGTGGCATATTAACTGCCAATCTGGAGGTATGTCTGTGGCATATTAAAGGGCAGGCTAATAGTGGCATAATGGGAAAATTGGCTGTGGTACATTTATGTGCAGGCTAATACTGGCATATTTCTGGGCAGTCTAAAAGTGGCATATTAATGGGCAAATTGGCTGTGGCCAAAGTGATACTGTGGCATGTTCTGTGGGGCAAAATAACATACTATGGGAGAAAGTGACCCCATGGCATGTTCTGCAGGGGCAGTTCAGTGGGACAAAGTGACACTGTGGTATGTTCTGGTGGGTAAACTGAAGCAGATAAGGCCAGGCACTAATGAAAGTATGCCTTTACTGATAGGGTAGTGGATGCATGGAATGGCCTTCCAGCAGAAATGGTAGGTTCATACTAATGTATGTTTTAGGGTGCAGACACAGCTCTCTGACTGAAGCACATCTGGACATCTGCACATCTGGGTAGTGGATGCATGGAATAACTTTCCAGCAGAAGTGGTAGAGGTTAATACAGTGAATGAGTTTAAGCACGCATGGGATAGGCATGAAGCTATCCTAGATATAAGATAAGGCCAGCCACTTAGAAAGTATTACTTTACTGATAGGGTAGTGGATGCATGGAATGGCTTTCCAGTAGAAGTGGTAGGTTCATACTAATGTATGTTTTAGGGTGTAGACACAGCTCTCTGACTGAAGCACATCTGCACCAGGTCTTACTATATTTCATGTAAAAGTGATAATATCCATATGCCTGATGTAGATGTTGTGCTGTGAATGTATCTGTTGTATAGCAAGGATGCATGGTAATGTTGGTTGGAACTTGGTGATATATTCTACACTGTGAAGAAGTGGGCAGAGCTTTTGACAGTAGGTATGGTCAATTTTAAAGTAAGTAATTGGAAACTGAGCTGCAAAGTGTCCCTGAAACTTTTTTTAATGTTGGCAACTATGACAGTGCTGTGTGCTGGGAAACAAAAAAAACACTGTTCCTTCTCTACTTCCCACTGATAGATAACTGTGGCCATCATCATAAAAAAATAAACCACAAAAAACTATGGATCCCAAATCATAACAGCTAAAATGGCACACCCAGCAATTTTCTGATATCCGTTTAATCTAATCAGCCTCGAAGCAGCTATATTTTACCACATTAGTAATGCTTGTATGGAGAGGAATCTTTCTAACTCCTTTTTGAGCAAATTTTCCTCAAAAGGACTTGGCCATGCTAAAACGAATGATGGAGATGCTGTATGTGAAGCTACAGTCTATCTATGGGTCCTATGTCTAAAAGTTTCACTCATGAAAGGGTTGGGAAGTTAAAAAGGGGGCAATCACCAGTATCAGTAAAAGTGATTGCCCATTTTCTATACATACACTAACACTTTTATGTGCAACAGTTACGCATGGTCTACAATGCATGTGTTTTGAAGTATAGATGGCCATGCGTATAGCTAGTCCCTTGTGAGGACATAGCATGTGGATATAGTACAGTTATATTCCATTCTTCTTTTAAATCTTACCGCTGACTTTTTGTGCAGTCACTAGTAATAGATAACTGATAGCTGTATGAATAAATTATTTGTAATTCCACATATGTTGTATACATTACCCTTGTTAGAGTTTGGACACATTAGGGTGAATGAGAAATGCTTAATTTAATAGAACTACAAACAAATGAAAGAAATGTTGATTAGTATGAGGCAGTATCTGTTACCTCAGAAAGTCTACCAGTGTTCAAGTGTCAAACTCATTCCAACAATAAGGCCCTTTTTTAAGCATTCTGGCTTATCAGTTGCAAAATGTATTGTTAAACACATCAACACAGTAAAGGAAGAGAGTATATTTAAAAATTTAAAAACTACCACAACTAGAGGACATAGTCTTAAATTAGAGGGGCAGCGATTTAAAAGTAATATCAGGAAGTATTACTTTACTGAGAGGGTAGTGGATGTATGGAATAGCCTTCAAGCGGACGTGGTAGAGGCAAACACAGTCAAGGAGTTTAAGCATGCGCTGGATAGGCACAAGGCTATCCTAGATATAAGATAGGGAACTGGGAACTAATAAAAGTATTTAGAAAATTGGGCAGACTAGATGGACCGAATGGTTCTTATCTGACGACACATTCCATGTTTCTAAACAAAAATCCAAGGCAAACCTTTATGCTTTTGGTTCAATAGCTAGGATAAGCAAAGTGTTGAATTTAATGAATTCAAATCTTTTTTTTCAACCTATAAATGGATGTTGCATGTTTTTTTTTCTCTTTTTTAGATGGTGGCCTGTTGGAAAGACGAGACTCCATAAAATTACCATGAAAGATATTCATCGGACCAAGGAGACGTCTTAAAAAGGAGACAACATCTTAAAAAGTAGACAGCGTGCCCATAAAGTCTTAAAGCTCCGAAAATTACTTGAATTGACCAACTCAACTGTAAAACTATGTGACAAACAACCTTTTGATCTGACTTTGCCTGAGGATTTCAGAACAAATAAAAGTGAAGACTATGTTTGTCCTTCATGTTTGTTTTACATCCTAGGAACAAAAACCGTCTCTTCTAAAAAGTCTTTGATTGGGGTATTACTTGAAAATTTCAGTACCTTTGATCTTTATGGCCACAAATCGTTAGCACAATAAGGAGAAGAAAAAGACTGGAACAAATGTAAAATATACCAAGTCCAATATGAATTATGAACAAACAAAAATGTTTTGATGAAGCAGAATGTCACTTCTGCCTGAGACAAATGCTTTTTGGACAGTGCTTCAAAAGATATTGATCTGTAATTTGAAGTCTATTAAAGAAGTCCAAGCAGCAACATCATAATTATTGGTGTGAGGTTGTGTTAATAAGGTGTGATAGCAGTCTTATAGTCTTTTTTCTTTTCATTTATCATTCTTTATTCATTTTTTTATGCATTATCAGAGGCAGTAAAAAGTATTGTTCCAAGTATAATAATTTGTGGGTTACATGTCATCTTACCAAAACTAAAAAAAAAGAAAAGAAAAAAAAAAAAGAAGAAAATCATATCTGATCATAACTACATCATTCATCTAGAAGACGCTTTACATTATACCTCTATCTCACATGTAACCCACTTCTCGTGGTTATAATATACTCCTGCCTCGTGGAAAAGAGGAAAAAGACTGACTACAGATTCGTATTACATTTGTACTTCTTTCAGGGATTGTTTGCAAAATTTGGATTTGCTGATCTGAGATAGAGAACATGGAGTAGACTAATATTATTATGTTGTTATATGCTCAGGGATTAGTCCTACCACTACCAATAGAAAAGAATGAATGGTTCAAGTAACGTTTCCCAGGGAGCCCAAATTTACGGACAAGCTTGTCCTGTCTAATACATTGTCTTACAGTCTTATAAGAATTTTTTTTTGTTTTTTTAAGAATGGCGAAACATCAGTTTACATTGAACAGTGCCACTTGACAAAGTGGTCTTTTGCCTGATCTTTCTTTTATATTGTTTGTTTAGATCTTCTTTAAACACAGTTTTTAAAATGATGGGAAGGATTTGAGATAATACATAGGACATGGTTTGACAAATATTTAAAATATTAAGAAGCCAGACAGATACATGTGTATTCCTAGCCTGATTCTTCTTAGAAGAATGGGAAGTTGTACATCTACGTTCTGTTGTTACACTCAAAACATTTATTGGAGCCCTGGTTTCTGGGACTTATCAAGCCCTGATGTGTTCTGAACCATAATTTACTCTTAGTAGTCGTATCAATCCATGACCAGCCTGTCAGTCTACAACTTCATATAACGAGAACTCTACATTTTGGGAAAACAAGTTTGTTTTTTTGTTTATATGTGGTTTTTAGATTTTTTTAAAATTTGTTTCCTCAACTAATTTGTGCACTCTAAATTGTTAGTGCTATACAAAACACAAGCTTAGTAGTAATATATGATCGGCGGCATATATCCAACCTTCAAGCAGATTCAATTCTGAGCAGGGCCTTCAGACTTCAGAGGTCAATAAAAATGAGCGTCATTAAATTGGCTAATAGTAATTAAAACCAGTGAAAAAGGCTTATATGGTACTAGCATAAAAATATGTTTTAATTATACTAAGTAATGTTCATTAAATAATCTGTAAGTTTATTATTGACATATGTTTTTTTTAAAACTCCTGAGGCCCAAGCATGAGTCGCCATCTTTATAAACCCCTGGTTGGTAAATGGGTTTCCAACAAAGGGAGGTTAAAAAGCCAGCTATGTCTGCATCCATGTCAGCCGTCCGTTGTACCATCAGCTCTCCCATACTGTCTAATTTCTTCCTACAGAATTAAGGAAAAGAAGTTCTTGACATTTTATTTTTTTTGTTCACGTTTTGAAAGTATATTTTGAATATCTGTCAAATATCACAAGTAGCAAAGTTAACCCCAGGTATGAAAGCAATATCAAATGGCTTCTTGATTGAAGGAGTTAATTCGTGTCGGATTCAAGTATGCAATTAGCCCTGTAATCTGCATCCCATTAATGTTGACTTGTTAGGCTTACGAGACAGAAGGAGGGAGAGAGAGAAGGATGAGCTTAACTTGTACATTGCAAAAAGAAAAAAAAAAAACTCATTCTGGGCACCACATTAAAGCAGAATGGAGTCCATTAAGCAACGTGAGCCCGATATACTTTCAACTTTTTTTTATGGTTCGTGTGAGTGACTGGACAAGTTGGCAGGTAGGAGAAGAGGTTGAAGCTTTTGTGTAACAAGCTATTAAAACTGTTGAGTGCCTAGGTACTCTGTCAAGATTTAAAGTCTGAAGCAACCTTATATCACTCCTGAGAAAGGAGCTGGCAGGCGGCCCATTTCTTTCATTAACCAGAAAAACAGTCTATTCCATTGCTTAAGACCATGCTCAATTAGTAAATATATAAGGGCTCACTCGATAAAAAGAGCATTGCTGGGAACTGCAAACTTTAGGCCAAAGCAGCCGAGCTGGAAAAATTCTCTGTGGAAGAACTTTTCCAACTCTGGCCTAAAGTTTGAAATTGCTGTCTCAATTCCCGGCAATGCTCGCTTTACTGAGTAGACCCTGTAGTCTGTGCTGCATATCAATACTAGGAAACACAACTGGAGGAAAGCAAATCATCACAGTCTTGTTGGAACACACATCGATTAACAGTCTGCAGAACAGTTTAATATGATTTAAAACAGTTTAATATTATTTTTATCTAATCCAATTCTAAAAAGATGGCTATTGTTCAGTATGATGGTGGCTGGAATCCCATCATTAGTTCCAAATTATGTTTCTATTTTTTAGCATCCTCTGAGACAGTCACTGTGGGAACAAAGTTAATCCCACCATCAAA
Organism: Pelodytes ibericus; assembly: GCA_036172795.1. Lineage (NCBI taxonomy): Eukaryota > Metazoa > Chordata > Amphibia > Anura > Pelodytidae > Pelodytes > Pelodytes ibericus. Next base: position 186,802,580 of record CM069858.1, on the reverse strand, counting down.
TGTGAAGAGTAGATGATTTTGTGTTAGGACTGCCCGGTGAGGCTGAATGCCCACCATGCCCACCTAAAAATAAAGATCTAAGAAATCTTGCTTTCAGTTTTAATACAAAACTATGAGTCATTTTTAAAAATAATAAAACGCAAGGTATGGGCAGTTTGAAAAATACTATATTGTGGTTCAAAGACAATTTCTGATGACATACACATTATAGAAAAATAGATTTATAAAAGCCACTAGCCAATAACAGCAGAATATTTTGTGACAATATCATTACAGAACTAGCTTTATATTCTGAACACATTTGTTACATCTCATTATTTGATGGTACGGACAGGGATTGATGCTGGCTTCTAACATTAGACCACTTACTTGTTAGGTACAAGATTAAAGAAACTTAGATACAGTTCAAGTTCTGTTTATATTGTTTTGTCCTTCATATAAATAACTAGAAATAGCCTTATTTAGAACATCCATACAAAGAGCAATAATTACAGTTTGGTGCATTGCTGCTGCAAGTTATCAGCTATTTATAGGTATAATGCTATACATCCTGGTACTGTTTTTACAAGAAGCAGCAATACGAGGCCAGATCATTTTGAAAAATATAAATTGTATTACTTTGCTGCTTGGTACTTTAGTAACCCCATGTCTCTCCCCTTTCTCTTCAATGCTGGTGTGGAATATTCTACACATTAGAATTACAGTTGGGGCTGTCATTTTTCTTAATATGATTTTCACCATTTTTTGCAAATGGACATGAACATTTATTGTTTTCTTTTATTGCTCCAATTATTTTATAAGTTTATCGTTACCATTATAATTTTTGTTGAGACTTAACATCTTACCTTGTGTATTAGTTGTTTGATTAGAGCTTATTTAAACTTGATGTATTTCTGATTTCTGATAAAAAAAAAAGCGTGGGCGCAGTTCAAACGTGTCCCTATATTTCAGGACCCTCTGTGAAGTTTATTTTTACATTTTTGGTTAAAGAGGGACTAAACCTTCCTGATACTGTGTGAGTCAGACTTAATATATCTGTCTTATGGATGACGTTCTATGTCCCAATCTACTCTTCTTAAATGGACCACAAGCCATCTCAGAGAACCAAAACAAAATCAATGCAGGATACTTTTTAAGCAAATCAGTTTCACTAATGTTGAAGGTGTAAACATGCAGTGACCAGCATCAGGCAACCGAGCCCTGAATGTCTAGCTACTGTGTGAATTTCACATTCTAAGTAGAAATACAACTCGTGTCACCTCGGCGAACTTTGTGGAATTTTGCAAATAGTTATGACTAAACTCCAAGTTCAACCAAATTCATGCTAGCTCCAAGTTGCCTCATGTTTTTAATTACCTAGCTCAGAACTCCAAATTCTAAACTAGTGAGGAGACCCCTGTATCATCTGTTCAGGGGGCATGGGCAGAAAGCTTTCATTCTTTATCATAGTAGCCATTCAAATAGTTGTATTAACGTTAAGTAAACATTTCAGTCCACTCTACATATGGTCTTTACTAGAGTTGAGTGGACACCTGGATGTTCGGGTTCGAGAGGTTTGACCGAACTTCGGAAAAAAAGTCCGGGACCGTGCTCGAACTTGACCCCGAACCCCATTGAAGTCAATGGGGACACAAACTTTTGGCCACTAAAATGCCTCTAAAAAAGTCCTGGAAAGGGCTAGAGGGCTGCAAAAGGAATTAAAATGTGGGTAAGAGTAGACAAGTGCCCTGCAAACAAATATGGATAGGGAAATAACTTCAAAAAACAGAAAAATACATACAAATTAAAAATACTGTACTACTTAGCACTCAAAACTATTAGAATTTTTCAAAGTGTGCTGTAAGCACAGTATTTGACGGTTCTATTTGACTCTCAGATATGAAGTGCACCGCAAGACGCAAATGTTCTATTTACCACCCAAAACTAATAGAATTTTTCAAAGTGCGCTGTAAGCACAGTATTTGACGGTTCTATTTGACTCTCAGATGTAATACATGTAATGCTATTGCTATTCTATAAACCGAAATAGAGTCCCCATTCATAAGAATAGGTCAATTGACCTATTCGTATGAATGGGGACTCTATTTCGGTTTATAGAATAGCAATAGCATTACATGTATTCTATAAACCGAAAGTCTATAAACCGAATGTCTTTCGGTTTATAGACTTTCGGCTTATAGAATACATGTAATGCTATTGGCTATTCTATAAACCGAAAGTCTATAAACCGAATGACTTTCGGTTTAAAGACTTTCGGTTTATAGCCGAACCTCGAACTCCAACCCGAACATACAGTGAAATGTCCGGGTTCGGGTTCGTGGCATGGACACCGTAATGTTCGGTATGAACCCGAACAGTGCGGTTCGGGTTCGCTCAACACTAGTCTTTACCCACAGAAATCAATGCTTAAAAAGCTTTTCATAGCCTTAGTATACGAATGATTTATTACATTTATGACATGTTTGGAAATCATTTGTTGACAAAACTGTATTACAAGAAGGGTCAAAACGGTCAACAATCCACCTGTGGATGATCAGAATGAGCAATGTGAATAGGCAATAATTCCATGAGTTCTTTATCAGCTTGAATACTCCCACTGTACTTTAGCTTAACATAGGAGATATCAGCAATAATTTAAGACTTGGGAGACATCTATGGAATTGAGAAGGATTTTCAATTATCTATCTTAAAGGACAACTGCTGACTAAACCTTCACTTGTGTTTTATTGAAATATATACATTTGATGCTATTCAATATACTCTTATAATTCTATATATACTTATATTTAATATATATATATATGTGTGTAATGATATTGATGTTACAAAGTTTTGGAGTCCAATAGCCAGATCAGCAATGTTTTCTGCCAGAGGTAGCCACTCGTTACCCAGGTGGTTGAGCCCCTGAGCCTTGAGTGGCCTTCTGGTCTTAAGCAGAGATGGGAGACTGGAACAGAAAGATGATAATCGTAGTGAGGCAAGCCAAGGTCAGTGGGAAGGAGAAGCAGCAAAGTCAAAAACAGTCCAAATTCAGCAACAGGAAGGAGAAACAGGAACACGCTGGATTAGAGAGTACAGGAACCACAATAATCTGGCAAAGGTTACAGAGACAGGAAGTGGCTTTTATAGGCCAAGAACCAGACACCTGACCAGACACAGCTGAAGTGAGTTGTCACTGATAACCTTGACTCTACAAGCAATAGTATCCGATCTCAGGAAAATTTGCAAAAGGCAGGCTGGTGTACTGGTAAGGAAAAGGTTTAGCACCATGTAAACCAGGGTTTGAAACCCAGCAGAGTCAGTTCCTCACAGTGTGTGTGTGTGTGTGTGTGTGTGTGTGTGTGCTTTAATGAAAGCATACAGATAAAGTCCCCTCTTTGATAAAAGCAATAGAAATGCTTTCATGAAAGAGTACAGATTAAGCCCCCTCTTTTATTTGGGCTCTGTCATGGGGCAAGCATATTATCCAGAATCCTGGGCGGAATCTTCTTTCATCTAACCCAAAATGAAGGCAGATCTCACCCAAGATTCCAAACAACATGCAGGGCTGATCCTAGGGTCACGGGCACCTGGGTGCAGGTTTTCCTTTGGCCCCCAAGGGTGGGTGTGGCTATATTATGAACTCCTCCCCTTTAGACATTTCTGTTCCAGACAAGGCCATTTCAATATTGGGGAGAGGGAGAAAACTTTATTTTAATGTAAAGGACCAGTGTTTTTTTTTAAATAAAGATATATATTTTGTCAAAATACTGTGTTATGATTTTATTTATTTCTATGATGCTCAGCCAGCAACATGGGAGACTTTTTGCTGGCTAGCAGAATGAGTTTTAACTACCGTTCCCATGATTCCCAACCAGCCAAAGTCTCTCATTAGTCTGGCTGAGCATCATTGGAAAAAAAGTACTCAAGGAGTGATAAATAATATTCCACCAAGTCAGTCACTCACGTGTGTCTCTCTCTCCCCACACCCTCATGTCTGTCTGTCTCTCCCCATACCCTCATGTCTGTCTGTCTCTCCCCGTACCCTCATGTCTGTCTGTCTCTCCCCGTACCCTCATGTCTGTCTGTCTCTCCCCGTACCCTCATGTCTGACTGTCTCTCCCCATACCCTCATGTCTGTCTGTCTCTCCCCATACCCTCATGTCTGTCTCTCTCATTTTCTTTATTTTTTATTTTATATTTTAAACCCCCCCCCCAAAAAAAAAAAACTGTTATCACCTCCTCCTCCTTGTTAATCCAAGCACAGAGCAACGGGGGAAAGCTCCGCCCCGTCGCGTTCTGTGATTGGCTGCAGGGAGGAGGATGTTCTCTATGGTGTCTTCGCAGATACTCTCGGCAGCAGCCGATCACAGAACGCGACGCAGGCGGAGCTTGCACCCGTCGCGCTGTGCTTTGTTTAACAAGGAGGAGGACGGCAGGGAGAGAGCTCAACGCCTCTCATCCCGTTCGCACTGGGCGCGGTGCACCCCATGCACCCGCCCAGGATCGGCCCTGACAACATGCCTGCCCTGTGGTAGAGCTGTGTGTACAATGTGGACTCAATAAGGTACTTTATTTGTATTTGTACACTAAAGATTTTAAAAATGCTTTTTCATTTCTATTTAAATATAAATGTTTGCCTACAGTTGTCCCAGAGGCGTCACTAGGGTTGGTGTCACCCGGTGCGGAAACTCATGGTGTCACCCCCCTGGATTTCCTCCAATACAATGCCAAACAGATTCCTTAGTAATGCCAATTAGATGGCCTATTAACTATGCCACACACAGGAGCCCCATAACTATGCCACACCGTAGCCCCATAAATTATGCCACACCAGAGCCCCATAAATTATGCCACACCAGAGCCCCACTATTTATGCCTCACCTCTGCCCAATTAATTATGCCACACACACACAGGTGCCCCATAATTATGCCACACAAGAGACCCCATAATTATGCCACTCACACACCTGTCCCCCATAATCATGCCACACAAAGAGTCCCTTTATTATGCCACACAAAAGAGTCCCTTAATTATGCCACACATGGGGCCCAATAAATATGCCACACACAAGCGCCCCATAATTATGCACAAATGGGACCACCATTAATTATACAACACACAGGAGCCCCACGAGGTGACAATTGTACAAGTCTAAAACAATACAGACATCTCTCTCTATATATATAACAGCCAATTTGCCAAATTATATGCCAGTATCATTTTGTCATTAATAAGCCACAGCCAATTTTCCCAGTAATATGCCAGTATTATTGTGCCAGATGCCAATACCCTTGTGCCATTAAGATGCCAGTGTTATTGTACCATGCATATGCCAGTAATATTGTGAGATTCAGATACCAGTAATATTGTGCCAGTCAGAGCCCAGGAATATTGTGCCAGTCAGATACCAGGAATATTGTGCCAGTCAGAGCCCAGTAATATTGTGCCAGTCAGATACCAGTAATATTGTGCCAGTCAGAGCCGAGGAATATTGTGCAAGTCAGATAACCGGAATATTGTGCCAGTCAGAGCCCAGTAATATTGTGCCAGTCAGAGCCCAGTAATATTGTGCCATTCAGATACCAGAAATATTGTGCCAGTCAGAGCCCAGGAATATTGTGCCAGTCAGAGCCCAGTAATATTGTGCTAGTCAGAGCCCAGTAATATTGTGCCATTCAGATACCAGAAATATTGTGCCAGTCAGAGCCCAGGAATATTGTGACAGTCAGATACCAGGTATATTGTGCCATTCAGAGCCCAGTAATAGTGTGCCAGTCAGATACCAGGAATATTGTGCCAGAGCCCAGGAATATTGTGCCAGTCAGATACCAGGAATATTGTGCCATGCAGAGCCCAGTAATATTGTGCCAGTCAGATACCAGGAATATTGTGCAGTCAAATAGCAGGAATATTGTGCCAGTCAGATACCAGGAATATTGTGCCATTCAGAGCCCAGGAATATTGGGCCAGTCAGATACCAGCAATATTGGGCCAGTCAGAGCCCAGTAATATTGTGCCAGTCAGATACCAGGAATATTGTGCCAGTCAGAGCCCAGTAATATTGTGCCAGTCAGATACCAGGAATATTGTGCCATTCAGAGCCCAGTAATATTGTGCCAGTCAGATACCAGGAATATTGTGCTAGTCAGATACCAGGAATATTGTGCCAGTCAGAGCCCAGGAATATTGTGCCAGTCAGATACCAGGGTTATTGTGCCATGCAGATCCCAGGAATATTGTGCCAGGCAGATCCCAGGAATATTGTGCCAGTCAGATACCAGGAATATTGTGCCATACAGAGCCCAGTAATAATGTGCCATTCATATGCCAGTAATATTGTGCCAGTCAGATTTTTCCATTCAGATACCTGTAATATTGTGCCACTCAGATCCCAGTAATATTGTGCTAGTCAGAGCTCAGTAATATTGTGCCAGTCAGAGCCCAGTAATATTGTGCCAGTCAGAGCCCAGTAATATTGGCCATTAACCTGCTCGTTATTCCTCCCCCCTTCCCTATCACTTACCTTCTTGCTGCTGCTCCGTGTCCCTCGCCGAACGTCTCCGTGTAGTGTTCCCTCCTGTCAGCGGATGCGGCTGACAGGAAAAAAAAAGTTAAGCAGTGTGGTGCGGGGGGTGCCGGCAGTACGGGTGTCACCCCTGCTGGAGGTGTCACCCGGTGCAGTCTGCACCTCCTGCACCCCACTCGGGACGCCACTGAGTTGTCCTTTAATCTGGAATGTCTGATGGCACTTCTACACCTACTGGTGCTTTGAAATGCACAAACTGTACATATATCTGGTTCCACCCTGGAAACTTTGAGTGTTCATTGACAGGTCTTTTCTGTAATGCCTACTTTACATATTGCCCATGTCTTGGGCTTCAAGTAACTAGACTTCCTGCCACCACGATACAATAATCTAATCATCCGCTGGTAGACAAATGGCAAGTACTCTGAGGCAGTGTTCCTTCAATGTATTCAGTTTTAATAATAATTATAATAATAATTTGATTTCCATATTATAGATTCTGACACATAAATATGCATTCCAAACACTGTGCCAGCTTTCGATAAGGTTATGCACATCTTTCATTCACAACCTGTGTGGGCCAAGTGTATTAGAATTCCTAAAAACTCCGAGATAATCTTTTCCATTTCTTCTACTTACTCCCACTACTAACCCTAGAACTCCGAAGAGACATACAGTTCGCTAAATCAAACTGAGGCACATGAGATCAGAGAAACTAATCTATATCACCAACTTATTTCTCGCTTCTATTTATGTTTAGCTTCAGCTGTGTTAGCTGGGTTAAGGGCGACTCCAGCTAAATTGTTTTGCATTTGGTTGCATTAACCCTATCTTATTGTTTTTTTCATATCCAATTCACTTGACCAACCCAGAACATTTAATTGATAGAAGGACTGCCCTAGAGCAGTGTGCAATGGCAGTGACACCACCAAATATCCAACATATCATAATCCAAGGAACTTATAAGATATCAGGAGGAAACACTGCACGGAGACGTCCGTCCGGGGAAACATAGCAGCAGCCAGGCGGTAAGTACTGGGGAAGGGGGGAGGAGGGAGTAATGGGCAAATTGGCTGGGGCATCTTAATGGCACAATATTACTGGCATCTGAATGGCACAATATTACTGGCATCTGAATGGCACAATATTACTGGTATCTGAATGGCACAATATTCCTGATATCTGACTGGCACAATATTACTGGGCTCTGCATGGCACACTATTCCTGGCATCTGAATGGCACAATATTACTGGTCTCTGAATGGCACAATATTACTGGCATCTGAATGGCACAATATTACTGGGCTCTGAATGGCACAATATTACTGGCATCTGAATGGCATAATATTACTGGGCTCTGAATGGCACAATATTACTGGTATCTGAATGGCACAATATTACTGGCATCTGAATGGCAAAATATTACTGGCACCTGAATGGCACAATAGTTATGGCATCTGAATGGCACAATATTACTGGTAATTGAATGGCACAATATTCCTGGTATCTGAATGGCACAATATTCCTGGTATCTGAATGGCACACTATTACTGGTATTTGAATGGCACAATAGTTATGGCATCTGAATGGCACAATATTACCGGTAATTGAATGGCACAATATTCCTGGTATCTGAATGGCACAATATTCCTGGTATCTGAATGGCAAACTATTACTGGTATTTGAATGGCACAATATTACTGGTATATGAATCGCACAATATTACTGGCATATGAATGGCACAATAATACTGGCATCTTAATGGCACAATGGTATTGTCATCTGAATGGCACAATATTACTGGTATCTGAATCGCACAATATTACTGGCATGTGAATGGCACAATATTACTGGTATTTGAATGGCACAATATTACTGGTATTTGAACGGCACAATATTACTGGTATCTGAATCACACAATATTACTGGCGTATGAATGGCACAATAATACTGGCATCTTAATGGCACAATGGTATTGGCATATGAATGGCACAATAATACTGGTATCTTAATGTGTGTTGCAAAATTAATGGATGTCCCATGTGTGCATAATCCTGGGGCACTTGTGTGTGGCATATTTATTTGGCCCCATGTGTGGCATAATTAAGGGACTCTTTTGTGTGGCATAATTTTGGGGCACCTGTGTGTGGGGGGGGATAATTATTGGGCACCTGTGTGTGTGGCATAATAAATTGGGCAGAGGTGATGCATAAATAGTGCGGCTCTGGTGTGGCATAATTTATGGGGCTCATGTGTGTGTCATAGTTAATAGGCCATCTAACTGGCATTACTAAGGAATCTGTTTGGCATTGTATTGGAGGAAATCCAGGGAGGCGAAACCATGAGTTTCCGCACCGGGTGACACTAACCCTAGTGACGCCTCTGCTCGTACTTATACATTAGTTTGTTATACCACTGATTGTTATGTATGAATACCATACTGGCACCTTTTTCACATGGTAGCACTAATAATGCATTATGTACATCTTCTTTATGTGGCACATTCCCTTTAAAAATGTTCCGTGCTGCCACTCAGTAGTTTAAAATGGCGGCTGTCCTCACTCTGCTCGGCTTCTGTTGTCCCCACAGCACTGTAAGCTTGTTAAGCGCTTTCTCCCCTTCCTGTACCACATGTGCATGCATCACCTATACATGGTTTATGCAGGCCCTGCTGGATATGGTATTGGGATCTCCATGAAGACGGGAGAGGAGGAGGGGGGAGGAGGTACATTATATTACATTTTAATAAAAAATAAAATAAATATGATGCAATTAAAATGCCTTAGTCACTTTAGAAAGCAAGGCATTACACTATGAACTGAGCATGGCCATAACAATAGTGTGGAGAATCACTAGAAATGAGGTTTATATTGCATAAGACATGAGCTACATTTTCATTAGATCGTTCATTAAGCCATGATAACTAGAGAATTATGCATTTCTAAATCTAAACCTATTTTTTTTTTAAATGTTTCTTCATGCCAAATATGTCGTTTTACTCTCCTGGACATTTCCTTACTTACTTCCAAATGGGAATTGAACAGTATTATGGAGCATTCCAATTCACACAGATGTTATAATAATGGTTTAAAGCAATATCATGTAGAAAAACAATAAATAGGCCCTTAATAGGATGGAATATCTGTATATCACATATAGAAATGTAACACCTTGTTCATTTAGCTGTTGTACGGATTTTAGTGTGATCAGCTGCACAGCATACGGCTATAACTTCATTCAACTCCGAATAGATTAATTTTAGGGCCTGCGATTATGCAGCCTTCCCAAGAATGAGGCAGTAACATATGGTCACCCTGTGTGCATGGCAGGCTCTGGTGTGCATCCATTCAGACTTCAGCTGCAGTCCCGTCACAGTTATGGATGATCTTACACACATTCTCATTCAGGTGCCTGCAGTGCACACCTGGGCTTGGCTGCTATGTCTGCAAAAGTCACCATGAGCCCAGCAACTGGCAGAGCCGACACAGCCACCTGGTCCACAACAGCTTTATCACTACTGTTTGCAAAGGTGAAATCTATCAGGAACATGAGTCAATGAGCTATGGAACCACAGCACAACAGACTGGCAAACCAGTGGGTTCTTCCAACATGCGGAATGAGCTTCACATAACTCTTACTTGGTAGCCCTGTTTAGTAATAGTTACACCAATGTTTAAAACCTATATAAATAGCATGGAAAGGAGTTGGCCTGTTCCACAAATTATTCATTCCCTGGCACTGTGTGGAATACAATAAATGTCTTGATGAATCACATCTCACTATCTTTATTTGGAAGAAATGCCAGGAGGAGGTGGGAGGAATTGATGGATGGGCCCCTAAAATCCTGTCTATCTTAGCTCTAAAAAAGATAACCAGCAATGGAACGTAATTAGAAGCTCGTAGCCTTCTAAAAAGGAATGTTCTCTCTCCTCTCAGCAGTTTACATAGAAGACATCCTTAGCCCCCACTAGCTTTTTTTGGCAGAAAGATGAGTATATATCACACTTAAAAAACATCTGTGACAAGTGTTAAACACACTGATACAGGATAAAATGTATGGGAGGATGAGACAAGCCATAAATCATGGTTAGAGTTTAACCAGTCAGACTTGGAAATAATATAGGGAGACAAGAAACAGGCCTAGGTGACATCATGGGAGCGGTGTGTGGACCAAGCATGGGATTCGCTACCCCCCATAAACTAAGATGACCAACCAGTCACTGTCTTACTGACAAGCAGGTAAAATATAGGCTTGGGGTAAATATTAAGTCTATGGAGGAACTGGCAATGCCGGTATTAATTTGAAGAAAAGGTAGCAACCCTAGCATAAACATATGAAAAAGAAAACACACAGGGAAATGTGAGAATTCTGGACAAAGATAAACATTTGAAGGAAAATGTTCTAGACACAAACAGACAGAGCAGGTTCTAAACTGTATGGTTAATTTGTTTAATTTCTGCTGTGAGAGTGAACAGCGGTGCATACCTCCCAACATTTCAAATGCCCAAAGAGGGACACTTTTAATTATGGTGAGAGTTACAGTACTTGCCACTACACTGAAGGTGGGTCTTTAACGTAACTTTGACTTTATGGTCAATTGATAATTATGCAATTTAATAAGTTATTTAGAACAATAAGAAGTGTTTTATGTACACAAATTAATATGAAAAAACACATTTATTGCAGTTTAAACTCACTTTATTGTGGTGCTCTGTGATGCAGTTATACAAACAAAAAAATCTGAGCTTCCAGAAAAGACAGACAATAGAGAAGGAAAGGGGGCAGTGAGATCTGGGTGCAAAATAGAACTGCCCCTCCTAAATAGGTACACTTGGGAAGTATGGGCAAATACATTTTCAGTTGGTATGCAGATCTAGTCACAATAGATCTGTTTTTTTCTGGCGAGCACTTCTACACAATTCACTGGTTTTCAACATAGCCCTGAATCTTCCCTCACAATTAGTAGTTTCAGAATCAGGGGTTTTTACAGGAGGATATTTACCGTATTTGCTTGATTATAAGACGACCCTGATTATAAGACGACCCTCCAAACTTTGGATATTCCTTTAGGAAAAAACTAAAAGACGGAATATAAGACTACCCTATAGGAAAAAAGTTCAACTTGTATATTTTCACATGTAAATTGCGTTTTTAATAAAAAATTATGATATCAAAAAATCCATTTCTTGTTTTTATTTCCTTTTATGTGCCAATTCTGACTCTCTCTTTCCCTTGCCCCCAGCTTTGTCTCTCTCCCCCCCCTTAGTGTTGTCTTTCTCTCCCCCTTTGACTCCCCCCTCGCCTCTGTCTATTCCCCCCTTTGTTTCTCTCTGCCCCCCCCCTCCGCTTGTTACTCTTCCAGACTCCCCTGCCAGAATTTTAGCTGACGGAGTATTATGGGAGATATAGGCCATAAGCAGCTGGAGAGCCATAGCTTGACACCTTTGGTTTATAGCTTTCCAATGGCAAGCACCAGAAGTAAAGCAAAGAAAAGGCCTAAATATCATGTAGGAAGTAAATATTAGTTCACATGTACACCTTTTTAATATTTACTTTTAATGCTATTGGAAAAAATGCTTTATTGTTTTTAGTTCCTTCCTCTATCACTTATTATAGCTCTTCTGCTCTCCTTTCATTATTGCTTCCACATCTCCAGACTGCACAGCACCTCTCATAGCATTGCAGCCACATTGCACCCAATGGATTTGACACTGCACCCAAATTGCACTGCACACATAAAACACCTACAGTACTTGCCACGACACATATATAGCACTTATAGTACTTGCAACTATACCCCGAGGATCTGCCACTGTACCCACAATGCTTGCGACTGCATCCATTAGGACATATCATTCTATCCATAGGCACCCACAGTACTTTCCACGCCACCCATAAGGTGTTGCCATTGCACATATTAGGAATTGCTATTGCCCCCATGGAGCACCCGGAGCACTATACTGTGCACATAAACAGGTCCCCCAGTTCTCCCTGGTCTCTAGTACGGGGTGCACCTTACAGGTGTTCCAACTCAGAAGCCTTGCCATAAGCATCGGACAGCATTGGAGGATGTTGATGTGCAACAAGCAGCAGATGGAAATCCAGTTACCTTCGAGAAGGATCCAGGTTCCCCGTAGGCGACCTAGAAAATATAAGGCATGTTTACTTTTTCGGAGCATTTTCAATCCCTTTGGACCCTTTTCCTTTACCTGCTTTTGCATGCAACTCGACTTTATATTATACATTCAGTGGAATAATTATGAGGGTGTGGGGGAAAGGTGAAGCCACTGTCAGGGGTGCAATCCATTCCCTAATTAATTTCTTTTGGGTGCACTAATCAGACCTCATGCAGTCCACGCTGCCTAACAAGGGGGGAGAGAGTGTCCGAGGGGAAGAAAATATGTGCCACCGTGTGTATGTCTAAGTAGACTGCATACTTAGTAAAGGTATGTAACACCATGTGTATGTCTATGTAACACCATGCATCACAAAGGGGTTAAAGGAAACTGGGTTGGGTGGTCGAGGATAGAATCCAGCCCGGGTACCAAATAGGTTAGGTACGCCATTGCATTCACTTGAATCTGTATAAAAATGAACTTGTCTTTGGATCAAGGCCTCTGTGTTAAGAACCCAGCGGTTTATTACAGCCAGACTCAAACACAAATTAATTGGAATAAGGACGGAGTTGTCCATACACAGAATGTACAGTACGAAGGCTGCAATGGAGGTCATGTGGTGGTCAGATTTGCAACAAACAAAGAACATAAATGTGCTGTAGTTTAACGATTCGAGATCATAACTGTTTGATAGCTCTGCTGACTTTGAGTAAATCAAAGTGGGAGGATTGATATTAATAGAGTCTGGTAGATGGTGTGGGTGGGCTAAATAGTGTGTATCTAGATAAACAATCATGAACTAAATACTATCTGTGAATGAAAGAGTCAAGGAAAAATATTTGCTTCACTGTGTTTATGTTATGTGTCGGCTTCTTGATGTGTGTTTCAGACGTGGAAATGGCTTTACAAAAAGCTCAGTAATGCAGGAAACCACTATTTTTCACATTGTTAAATAAAGAAACCAATTGGACCCGTTTTGTGATGTAACTGATGGGAAATTTACAAATTCATAGTTTCCATTACACGTACAAAGCAATTTAGTTAATTGGGCCCTTTAACCTAGACATTACATTACCATGGACACCAATCAGCCATAATATTATGACAATAGTTGAGCGGACACCTGGATGTTCGGGTTCGGCGGGTTCGGCCGAACTTCGGAAAAAAGTCCGGGTTGGGGCTCGAACTTGACCCTGAACTTGACCCTGAACCCGAACCCCATTGAAGTCAATGGGGACCCGAACTTTTGGCCACTAAAATGCCTCTAAAAAAGTCCTGGAAAGGGCTAGAGGGCTGCAAAATGAAGGAAAATGGGGGTAAGAGTAGGACAAGTGCCCTGCAAACAAATATGGATAGGGAAATAACTTCAAATAACATAAAATACATACAAAGTAAAAATACAGCTGAGCCATAAAATAGCACTAGATGGAATCTTTGATTTTAGTTTTGGAAGAACATAAATCTAAATCTAAAGCATGGCTGCCAGGAGGATCAACAGAATTATCCATTTGAGAGAGGGTTGGAGTGCAGGGTATTCTCTTTCAGTTTATACTAAGTGACCCATAGGTTGAGGAGGCAGCGCTGTAAGCACAGTATTTGACGGTTCTATTTGACTCTCAGATGTAATACATGTAATGCTATTGCTATTCTATAAACCGAAATAGAGTCCCCATTCATACGGATAGGTCAATTGACAATACATGTAATGCTATTGTCTTTCGGTTTATAGACTTTCGGTTTATGGAATACATGTAATGCTATTGGCTTTCTATAAACCGAAATAGAGTCCCTATTCTTATGAATGGGGACTCTATTTCGGTTTATAGAAATCCAAAAGCATTACATGTATTCCATAAACCGAAAGTCTATAAACCGAAAGACATTCGGTTTATAGACTTTCGGTTTATAGAATAGCGATAGCATTACATGTATTCCATAAACCGAAAGTCTATAAACCGAATGTCTTTCAGTTTATAGACTTTCGGTTTATGGAATACATGTAATGCTATTGGCTTTCTATAAACCGAAATAGAGTCCCCATTCATAAGAAATTCTTATGAATGGGGACTCTATTTCGGTTTATAGAAAGTCAATAGCATTACATACAATGTAATCGCCGAACCCCGAACTCCAACACGAACATACAGTGGAATGTCCGTATTCGGGTCCGCGGTCCAAAAACCGTAATGTTTGGTACGAACCCGAACAGTGCGGTTCGGGTACGCTCAACACTAATTATGACCACTGAAAGGGGGCAAGCTGGTGGAGCCAGTGGGATGCCTTGGGCCATGTTCTGCTTGAAAACCTTGGGTTCTGCCATTCACGTGGGTAGTCCTTGATGCCATTGGCCTCTTCCAGCAAGATAATGCAGCCTGCCACAAAACAAAAATGGTTCAGGAATGGTTTGAGGAACACAACAACAAGTTCAAGGTGTTGACTTGGCATCCAAATTCCCCAGATCTCAATCCAATCTAAAATCTGTTGGACACAAATAATTACATTTCCCACAGTAATTGAAGAGAGTATTTTTAAAAGAAGAAAAACTACCACAACTAGAGGACATAGTCTTAAATTAGAGGGGCAACGATTTAAAAGTAATATCAGGAAGAATTACTTTACTGAGAGGGTAGTAGATGTATGGAATAGCCTTCCAGCAGAAGTGGTAGAGGTAAACACAGTCAAGGATTTTAAGCATGCGTGGGATAGACACAAGGCTATCCTAGCTATAAGACCGGGAACGGGGGACTAATAAAAGTACTCCAAAAAAAAAATTGGGCAGACTAGATGGACCGAATGGTTCTTATCTGCCGACACATTCTATGTTTCTGTGTTTCTATGTTTCTACGTTTAAATGATCTGCTGATAATGCCTTCAGAGGTGGGATGGAGTCCATACCGTGACAGGTCAGGGTTGTTTTGGCAGCAAAAGGGGACCTACTACACAATATTAGGCAGGTGGTCATAATGTTACGGCTGATCAGTGTATATTGGACTAATAATTTCTACATGGCTTGGTAGTGTAGTTATAGGAAAAGTTAGACAACATAACAATATGGAGTGTCTCCCCTTTGTTTTTGTTTGTTTTTGTTTTGTTTTTATTATAAACATATAAAAATACAAGCATACAAGGATAATCCAGTGCAAAGAGTTTCATCGAGTGGTAAAAGTAAACAAGTATTTCAATTTGGTTATCTTATGATTAGCGGTGACAATGTTCCAAACAATACAATACATTAATAAATACGTTACAAATACATACAAATAATAAACGTTCAATGGGGAGATTGAACCAAGCGTTGCCGGAGTCCGAAACTGGAGGGATGCCCAAGGTCACAAAAGTATCGAGAGGGGAAGGGAGAGCACGGAGACTCAAAATGTTCAGGGGTTAATAGCCCTAATGCGTCTGTGCCCAGGATTCAGATCTAGTTTGGATAAAATAGGCATCTGTCCACTTTCCCCAAATTTCTCTATAAAGGTCACCGTTGGAGTTGTTATGTGTCAGAGGTTTTTCCATTGAGGCTTCATAGTTTATTTGGAGTATTAAGTCATTTTGAGTGTCTACCCTTTGTTAATTAATAGCAGCCTTCAACACCCGGGGGCGGTGAACTTACCCTAAAGAAGCAACAGGAATCAAAATAAAATTGTGTCTTGGCACTTAGTAAAATAACATATTTGTTCTGAACTCACACATATAAATTTAAAACTGTAGTGCATCCAATAAATACATAAATAAGCAGAGTAAATAAATCATCAATATTCCTTGGTAACACTTTATTCAACAGATGTATCTAAAAACAAAAGAATCCCTTGCAAGCCGACGCATTTTGCCTCACACAGCTTCCCCAGAGGCCTTACAGGAAAGGGAATACAGGTAAGTATTCTTGGTGATAGATGATGAAACAATTTACAACTTCAGCGATTCAAAGAAGCAACACATTAATAATATTGATATTCAAAGCAATAAGGATCAAAATAGTTTGAGGTGATACAGTGGATGCACTCAACTCTTTGTCACTGCATGTCTACTTGTAAATGACATAATATTCACTATATAAATAATACAGTATAATTAAAATTAGAAAAGGCAGATCTGCAGCAGGTACAATATTGAAAAACAGACAGAAAAAAACATTGTTCTCCTTTATAAGATGGATAATAGATTGATAATCATTTGAGGAGATATTGTATGACAAATGTAATCAAGGGGAAATCTTGGGTTTTCTTTAGCGTTTCATCATTAAAAAAAAAAAAGGGTAAAACGTATTAAAGAGAATTTATATATGACAGATATTGTACAAGAGAACTGCAGATGCCTTTTTATTACAAGTACTAAAAGGATACTAATCACAGCATGCCTTTTATAAAATAATTATAGTCATAGTATTTCAAACTAAAATTAGCTACAGAAAATCATTCAAGGGCTATATTAGAAATAGATATGGGGGAGCAGATAGAAAATGTAATTGAAGGGAAAGATATTCTAGATGATATATACTAGGGATAATTGTATGGACAAGCAGAGATTATGGAATGGTCGCACTATAGGGAATATGATGAGAAATGGTGATAGAAACACAGGCTGTGTCAGCAGGTATGAACCATTCGGCCCTTCTGCTCTTTAAGACTATGTCATCTTGTTAGTTTATTGTCTTTTAAATATGCTCTACCCCTTTATCGTGTTGTTTCCCTTCATGTATTTAAATGATCCAAAGTGCATTATCTTGCACTTATCCAGGTAAAATGTCACTTGCCACAGCTCGGACCATTTTTCTAATTTACCTACATCATTTGCCATTTGACTTATCCCTCCAGGAACAATAAACCTGTTGCAAATCTTTGCGTCATCTGCCAAATGATATACCTTATGTGATAGTGTAGGCATCAGATAGATATTGCTATTGTGAGAGAATGGGGTGAATGAGCATGTGGTGGGGTAAAGGTATTTATAACAATATGGTGGGGTAATAAGGACAGACAATGCTGGCATGGAAAATGCCTTGGTGACATAATGCACTGGATAATTATGAGATAGGGGGTTGGGATAATTATGTGAGTAGAGAAGTAGTGTTAAAAATAATACAAGTTATTTATAAGTTGTATTTAAAGAGATACTAGTTATATATAAGTAGTGTTAAAAGTGATACTAGTTATTTATAATTAGTGTTAAAAAGGGATACTAGTTATTTATAAGTACTGTTAAAAGAGATACTAGTTTTTTATAAGTAGTGTTTAAAGCGATACTAGATCTATTTAAGTTGTATTTAAATGGATACTAGTTATATATAGTGAAAAGTATGAATGGGTATGCACACTTACAAGTATCGGGTGCGACGAGGGAGCGTTATTCACGCCCATAAAGCAAAAAGAAAAGATAGGAGACTCAGCACACCGTTTAAGGGAGTTTAATCCACAAAAAATAACAATGTTTCAGCCCAGCACTGAGTGCTGACTTGAAAAAAGCTCAGTGCTGGGCTGAAACATAGAAACATAGAATGTGTCGGCAGATAAGAACAATTCGGTCCATCTAGTCTGCCCAATTTAATACGTTGTTGTTATTTTTTGGTGGATTAAACTCCCTTAAACGGTGTGCTGAGTCTTCTATCTTTTCTTTGTACTAGTTATATATAAGTAGTGTTAAAAGAGATACTAGTTATATATAAGTTGTATTTAAAGGGATACTAGTTATTTATAATTAGTGTTAAAAAGGGATACTAGTTATTTATAAGTACTGTTAAAAGAGATACTAGTTATTTATAAGTAGTGTTAACAGGGATACTAGTTATATATAAGTTGTATTTAAAGGGATACTAGTTACATATAAGTAGTGCTAAAAGAGATACTAGTTATATATAAGTTGTATTTAAAGGGAAACTAGTTATTTATAATTAGTGTTAAAAAGGGATACTAGTTATTTATAAGTACTGTTAAAAGAAATATTGGTTATTTATAAGTAGTGTTTAAATGGATACTAGTTATATATAAGTTGTATTTAAAGGGATACCCTAATGTAGGGTGAACACCCCATAGACACCAGCAGACAAACTAACCTGCAAAGTCACTTTGCTTTCATCTGCATTCAATAAACAAAGACCGAGGCGATCTATAAAGCCCAATGAAATTACAGTTACCATTGACCCAGGCCTGCTGGTCTCCAAGCCACTGATTAATATGTTCCTTGGATTAATGGTGGTAATAATGCTCAGAGTGAGAAACAAGGAGACGTTTTTCAATGAGCAGGGAGACATCAATAAGCTGGAGGAAATAGAAGATAAAGGTAGAGATAAGTAGATGGAGAGGATGTTTTATTGCTACTGTTTTGCTGGATCAGGATTATTCTCGTTTTCAACTACAACATTGATAAAGTTTGCAGACTGAGTAGATTGGTTTTATAGATATGATGTAATGTATTGCACACTAGTCAAATTGAGCTTTGTGAGATTATATATATATATACATGGAAAGTGAGGCAGGTAGCAGGGCCGTTTTGGTATTACCGGTATCCCTGCTGGCTGCCACACTGTTCTCACACTCTCAACCTCTCCAGAAATGATCTTTATTCTAACTTCCTCACCTTCACAATTCAAAATAAAATATCCAAGAACCAATCTCCAGTATATCTCTCTCACAAACCTGAATTTACCAAAATTCAACAGATGGCATTACTATACTGAGACACACTGCGGATTAAAATGTACTACACTGAGACACACAGAGGATTGAAATATGCTACACTGAGACACACAGCGGATTGAAATGTACTACACTGAGACACACAGAGGATTGAAATACACTACACTGACACACACAGCGGATTGAAATATACTACACTGAGACACACAGCGGATTGAAATATACTACACTGAGACACACAGCGGATTGAAATATACTACACTGAGACACACAGCGGATTGAAATATACTACACTGAGACACACAAAGGATTGAAATATACTACACTGAGACACACAGAGGATTGAAATATACTACACTGACACACACAGCGGATTGAAATATACTACACTGAGACACATAGCGGATTGAAATATACTGCCCCTGGACTCTCTTACTGCTGAGATACCGTCACCTGAACACCACAAAAAAGGTACATCGAAATTCCTGCTCTAAAAGCAGGTATTTCATTCTGCATCCATTATTCTCTTAGGACTGTTGCTTAGGAAAGGGGCAGCTCCCAGACCCAAGGAGAGAGCAGGACCTTTTTTTAATTTAATTATATGTGGTCTGGGAGCCGTTGGCTGGTCCCCAAACCCAGGGGGATTTATTTTTTATTAGGGTGTCTTAAGGCTTTTCTATTTAATTATATGGTTTGTTAGACAGGGACTGAAAACCATTTTGCCAGGTCACAGCTCTGTTTATTATTATGGGAGGCTAGCACTGGAACCCAAATTTTAATTGGGCCTGGTGGGGGGCTATATTTTTAAATTGATTTTTAAAATTTTTATTTAAATTCTACAGATCAGATCTGAAGAATTTAAATGCCCAAAATGCAGCTATGCTAAAGGAATTCAGAGCATGTCCTCTGGGGTGAACCTATGGATATCAGTCGACTTACACCAGGGATTTCGAAGTGATGGTTTATTGTAGCAGGCTAAGCTCAGGTTTCACATACGTTCTCCAGAATATCTAAAGAAAAGCTAATTAGAGAAACCATACTCTAGCTTTATAGCATGCACCAGCTACGTTAATTCTTTGCCCACAATACATAAGAATATTCCTCCTGTCCTGGTTGAACTCACAATGGTGAAAAGCCCTCTGCCAATAACAACATTTGGTGATCTATGGCTGCCGTCTATCCCTATGTTTCCGTAACTTTGTCTCCGTATAGAATAATACGCGATTAATTGATTTCCTGTCATTCTTTTAGAACGGAAAATTAATTTCCCAGCAAACCCAGCAGGTCCGTCCTACACAGGGAGCAATTCAACCTTAAATTATTCATGGGAGAAAATCGTGATGGACTGTGAGAGAGTCTCTGCTCAAGGCCAGAGACTGATAACCCTGTGTTATTGATACAGCAATATTCCTCTGATGCTCCTAAATTATTCAGACCCACAAGTCAGCGAGCCTTGCGCTGAGACAGACAGACACCTGCAAAAAAAAAAAAAAGGAGAAGCAGTTTTTTACTTTGCCGGCAGCAGACTGTCGTTCCAAGAGGGGAGCAAAGGGTTTGCCATGTAAAATGGAATTTAATATGGAAAACCTTTGCATGCCAATCAGACTGAATTCCATGTCATGTCTTTTTTTATATTATTATGATCAACTTGATTTATTTTCTTGGCTCCAGCGAGTGTGAGAAAGGAAGAAAGATAAATGGAGGATGGAAGAAAACGGATATTGGGAAAGTCAGAAGCAAAGGAGAATTAAGACACGCGTATGACTATTAAAGGACATAGGTGGGGGGGGGGGGGGGAATGATGTTATGTTACATTGAAAGATTGTATAAAATGTGTCAATCACACTGAATAGACAGTTGGACCTGTGGGGATGAGAAGAGGCTAGTTTTTAGAATAGGCATGCTCTATCACTCCAGATATGGGCAAAGCATAGCTGGTTGTACATCATGTTATTTTTGCTCCATAGCAGACAGAGGGGCTATTCACTAAAAGGTGAGTTGAGGTGAATAGCAGGTGAGTTGAGGTGAATAGCAGGTGAGTTGAAGTGAATAGCAGGTGAGTTGAAGTGAATAGCAGGTGAGTTGAAGTGAATAGCAGGTGAGTTGAAGTGAGATGAAAAATTCATCTCACGAATTTAGCTATACATTGTGCAGGAACAAACTTGATGAGTTTACTTAGTGGGGGAAATAACCAAGTTTGTTCCTGCACAATGTATAGCTGAATCTCACCTCAACTCACCTGCTACTCACTTCAACTCACCTTTTAGTGAATAGCCCCAAGAGTGCCTGTGAATTCATTCAGAACAGTTAGGGGGGGGGGGGGAACAACATGTTTCAGTTTTTGGCTTTTGAAATATGCTTTCATTGCAGCTGCCGGAACTGTCAGATAATAACGCGGACTGGATGAGCATGATGAGTGTAGTTCTCTGCAGTATCTTGTTGGCCAGCGCCCATATAGTTTAGTAGTGAGTTGTAATTCAAGCGCACCCCATTCACCCAAACTCTCAGAGTGTTGTTCTCGACTATAAAAAAATATATCGCCGAATTGTTGCAAACATCCAGATAATGAACTGCCGCCTCTACCATTCATGGACACAGGAGGGAGAAGTGTTATCTGAGCCATAATGTGTGAGAGATAGCTTGTTAGTGCCATTAAACGTCTCATTAACTGCAGGGACAATGAATTTTTGAGGGGCTTATTGCAGTTATAAACTTTAATCAAGGTTTACAGCAGAGATAATGTGGCCTTTGTGTTTAACGGCCAGTGGGGAAGCTTCGGAGAAATTGTTTTATTGCTGATAATAAGGTGCTGACACTATTTTTTCTTCCATATCAATTTCTTCCATTCTTTCATTCTCCTAATGGCACAGGGCCACTGATTGTAATACTGGACCTTTTTTTATGTGACTAGGGCATAAAACTTCCTTCGCTAAGACAGGAAAATAATCCGATGTTTTCTTTAAAAGGAGACGCCTATGGTAAATTGTAAAAAAAAAACCTCATTAAACTCTTAGTTGCGTGATGCATGTTTTAATGTCTCCAGGGTTAAAACGACTCTGTCATGTACATATAGATCAGAACTAAAGATCTATACATTGTACTAGCAGAACTGCATAGAGATAAATCATGTAAGAAGACATTTGTTTCCCATTTGTCTGTAATACCATATTTGTGACACCGTATGCAAATGAATGAATTTCCTATAGTAATTCATTTCCATGTGGTGCCACGCTGTGATGTCATAAATGGGAGACAAAGCTACATTTTTAGCTATATGTTGCCTTGCAATTCTGCTGATCTAGAGTGTCAAATTTATTTCTAAGGTCTATCCCTATACTGTAAAGGATGTTTAGTCAGTGGCGCATGCTCCATATGTGCTGGGTGTGCACCGCACACCTAGCACGGAGCACCCGCTCTGTGTATTTCTGGGGTTTGTGTGCTCCTAACAGAGAGCACACAAACCTCAGAAATACATCCGGGAGACAGACGGCTGCTGTGAATTCGGCAACAGTGTCACTCACTCTGTTGCCAATTCGACAAGCACTAAAAGTATCGTATTTGCTTGAATATAAGACAACCCTGATTATAAGACGACCCCCCAAACTATGGATATTCCTTTAGGAAAAAAACTAAAAGCCTGAATATAAGACTACCCTATAGGAAAAAAGTTTAACTTGTATATTTTCACATGTAAATTGCTTTTTTATATTTAATAAAAACTTGATATAAAAAAATGCATTTCTTGTTTTTATTTACCTTTTATGTGCCAATGCTCCCCCCAACGGTGTCTGTCTCTCTCCCCCACCCTCCCCCCAACGGTGTCTGTCTCTCTCCCCCACCCTCCCCCCAATGTTGTCTGTCTCTCCACCAGTCCCTCCCCCCAGCGTTGTCTGTCTCTCTCCCCCCAAGTTGTCTGTCTCTCTCCTCCACCCTCCCCCCAATGTTGTCTGTCTCTCCACCCCTCCCTCCCCCAATGGTTTCTGTCTCCCCCCACAATCCTCCCAATGTTGTCTGTCTCCCCCCAATGTTGTCTGTCTCCCCCCTCCCTCCCCCAACATAGCCTCCTTGGTGGCTAGTGGGGGCAGCCGGGGGATGTCTGCATGATACGTGCAGACATCCTCCATGCTGCCCGACACTTCCGTCCATTATGATGGACAGACGGTCCTGGCTCCCCAAATCTCCTGGTGGCTAGTGGGGCAGCCGGAGGATGTCTGCACGATACGCGCAGACATCCTCCGCTGCTGCCCGGCACTTCCGCCGGGACTTTTATGATGAAGCCGGAAGGACCCGGCTTCATCATAGAAATCCCGGCGGGAAGGATGCCTGCGCGCATTGTGCAGACCTGTTAGCGAGGGGGATCCAGGTCCCCTGCAGCTCTGCAGTGGACCTGGATCCAAGTCTTATAATCTGACCTCAATTTGATGTTAGATTATAAGATGACCTCGAATATAAGCATTTGCTCTGAAAAAAACCTTGTCTTATATTCGAGCAAATACAGTATATGAATTTTCATATACTTTAAGTACATGTTGAATTGGCAATAGAGTGAGTGACACTGTTGCTGAATTCGTAGCTGCCGCCGGCCCCTCGGATGTCGTGTATGTCCGGGGGTTTGTGTGCTGGCTGTTCGCAGCACACAAACCCCCAGGAATACACAAGGTACATCGTGCCTCCGAGTGACAGGCTTGCTCCGGACTGGCAGCACGCCTGTCACTCAGGGGCACAATGCACCCCTGTGTTAAGTTTGCCTTGAGTCCCTTCAAAGGGTTAATATCAGACATCGTATGACCCAACATATCCCCCTGACAGTGCTACTGTGCATGTGCAAACCTTGGCGTATTCCTTCTCCAGTATTGGGGAATGAAAATGGAGAACATGGGGTAGGGGTCCCAAATCGTCACAGTTGAAGGGTATGATATGATTGTAGCCCCCCAGACAAAGTCGGGAAGGGGCAGTCATGACAGGGTGCTGAGGAGATATGTCCAGCCTATAGTGGGAGTTAGTGGGAGGAGTTGGGAAGTTATAAAAGTTGGAAAACAGGAAGTTAGGGAGCCATTTTAGGAAAAAGTTACCGCTACCTGTTGTCCCACCCACCCTCCGCTTTTTTGTGGTGAGAGCCTTTATTTACATGTCACAGTGTTGCCGGAAGCTTGCAGAGTATCCAGGAGGGTTAATGGAGAAACGGAATGGGGGGAGTGAATCAAGACTCTGATGGGAGGTTTGAGGGGAAAGTGGTACCTCAAACCTCAGGATATGAGGGGGCATTGGTATATGCCCAGAACATGGAGTCATTTGGCAGCCACCTGGATACTTGTGCATGCTTGGTCGGTCTTTATGTTGTTATATAGGAATGTTATGTTTAGTCATTGTGTAATACTGGGATATGTGTGGAATGTATATATAAAATGTTATGCGATGACTATTTAAATAAAGTGCTGTGGTCGTTATTTTACCCCACAGTCTGATTTTAAGTTATCAGTTATTTCTAGGCGAATACATATCCCCGATGATCGAAGTTACCATGTCAAGGGTGAAGTGTTGGAGATGTAAAAACCTCCCTACGAATAGTAAGATTTGACCTTTTTGGCACACCTACGTGCCATGCAAAGGGTTACTTGTTGGCGGTTTTGAAAAAGCACACAGAACAAAACCATAATGTCATACAATAACATTCAAGGTGAGAATGCATTTGTTTTTTGCCCGTATCTATAGTGACTAAATGTTGTACTTGATTTGTATCTGGTCTCTGTTTTTTACCTTAAAAAAAAAAAAACATGAAAAGGAGATTAAAAACTAGTTTTGGACGTGAGTTGCGAAGGGATGTATATCTTGGACAAAGCCAAGGATATTTATTAACTAGTTATTACCTATAAAACTTTTTAGATACTAACACTAAATAGCAGAGACCCCCCAGCTGATGCAGATGTATAAACTTTAAATGATTAAGGAAAACACAATCATTAAACTGTGTTTGCTTTATGTCCTTAAATACATGGCCCATACTATAGTTTATATGGCAAAATCAAGGTAACAGTTAGCCAGGAAACTGCAGAGCACTACTTAATGTTACCTTTAAGTAAGATTAATACAACAAACTCATGAAGGGTTATCCTTTAGGCCTCTGACTGACAAATTCTCTTTCTATATAAAACACGTAGTGTCTATTCCCTGTAGTGATTTGGGAAGGGAATAGCAACAACCAGGCAATTGGCAAGTTGGAGAATTTTTCCAACTCATCTATCAGTGTCTGATTTTTGCAATTCCCTTTTCAGTTCAAGGTTTACTGAATAGACGCCTCTGTTTAAATAAACACTTAAAGATCTATAGGGCGGCTGCATTTGGGCATTCAGTGAAAGTAGTAGATCACCTTGGGGGGGGGGGGGGCAGGTCTATTAACTAAAGGGGTGTTACAGGTGAGTTGATGTGAGATGAAGTGAGCTGAGGTGAGATGAACATTTCCTCTCACCAATGTAGCTATACATTGTGCAGACCTGGTGTGTTTCCCCCCACTAAGCAAACTCCCCAGGCTATCCCTGCACAATGCATAGCTACAATTGTAAAGTTCATCTCACCTCAACTCACCTTTTAGTGAATAGCCCCCTTGGGTTTTTTTTTTTTTAATTCTTTGTCAGATCTGCAAGCAAAACTAATATAGTTAAAATGCCTTCTTTGCCAGTATTCCAGCAGATCTCCAATAAACCAAGAGGAGGAGGGAAGAGAAAAGAGACAGATGTTCATAGTTAGACAAACATCTCGTAAAAACGTGTTTCATTTTCCAGATCTAACAAACATACCCACAGTTTGGCCTGAGTCTGTCACTTGTATATAATGCTCATAAGAGCCTCTAAATGAATCACCCCATTAAAATGACTTGCAGTAACCCTTTTCAGTATAACTGCCTGGAGGTCACAGAGATTGTCCTGGTGGTTTGAATGATGTGAGATTGACAAGGACAGCACCTCATATGTAAGGAAGAAGCAGGTATATTTCAATACACTGCTTTAAGTATAAGAACATATTAGTAAACAATTGAGTTTATTCCCTAATCAGCGAATTAATAAAAGAGTAGTTAAATGAAGGACAAAAACTGTCCAACTTTGCTATATATTTCCAGATAGCCTATTTATCTATGATATCTAACTCAGTTGACAGTTCACCGTAAGTCACTGTTTATTGAATGAACAAAAATAAATAAAACAAAGAGCATACAGGAGAGGTGTATAAAGATCCATTGTGGGGAAGAGTTCTAAAGGAGGTCCAATTACCGTGGAAACCAATGGAAGGTCCTGCTGAGTAGGTCACCTTTCGAACTTTGCCCACAAACTTTATAAATAACCCCCATAGAGTCGTCTATTCATATTCCGTTAATTGAACTGCAGGAGAATATAAATTAACATTATTCCCTTTTTATCTGGCCCCAGGGTCAAAAACCTCTCCCAGCATAGAAAGTGGTCTTTAGCTCCCCCCTTCCCCAACGCATAACGCCTACCATTACACACCCATCTCTTGAGGCAACAGCCCCTTTCCTTTTGGAAGTGGAAGGAGAAAGATCCACAAGCAACCGTTCCATCATAATTTGGGTTTGGGGACATATTACCCTATAGATATTTATATTCTTGGTTTATACACATCCACATAATGTACACTGGAGTTGTATTACATATTAACAAGTTATTACTCATTTTCCTTTCGACCGCTCACTGACCCACATGCACACATTCGCACATGCCCCACCAGTGACACTGAACGCCAACTGGCATGGCTTGAAATAGGGGGCAGTCAACGCTGCTGCACATGCGCAGCATTATCCTTGGCAGCATAACTCTGCACATGCCGAAAGTTTTCTCTCCACGGCTATCCTAGACAATCAGGACAACGGGGGATGAGGTCAGGACGGAGGGATAGGGGTCCCGAATTGGGACTGTCCCACATAAAGCCATATGCCATGTGACATCCATCAGATGTGCAATGTACTTCATCCGGTACCTCATCTATCTTATCCCGCAGGGAAATCTCCAGCTGCGTGGATAGTACAGGTTAACTTCCAGAGGAATAATAATAAAGAGAAATTAATTCAAAAACTTAATGATTTATTTTATAGTTTCATTATCAGGGGTCGCATTACTCAACAGCATTTCAAACATGTCATTTGTACAAACTGTGGTAATTAAAATTTATAAGGTACTTTGCGGGCAGCATATGAATCTTTTAGTCTGCACTAGGCTGCCGCATAAACAGTGTCATTCCGGCTGCAATTCTCTCTTTATTGGTTCTCATTTGTGATTTAACAGCCATCAATGACTGTGCTGTAAAGAATAAATTAACCATCCGTAAACCTGATGATGACAGGGACAGTCAAAAATACTTAAACCGCTTGAAGCATATTACGTTTAGTGTGCCGAGGAAAGTAGGCGCACTGCAAGCTATTAGTTTGTTGTGTTAACCCCTTTAGGCAGTGCTTCCAATAACAGAAGGAATTCAGTGATATATTCTATACCAGAGATTCCAAACATCAACAGGTTCTATAATACTTCTTTATGGAAGAACTAGAGTCAATTCCCAGAGTAGTCTTTCAGTAGCTAGCTTAAAGCACACATAGGTAACCTACCCATCTCCCTTTTACCCTTCCTAAATTGCTTTCTTTCACTTTTTTCCCTCCATTTTTTATTCTTCTCTATAACCCTCCTGTCACTAGAGGCAGGCAAGAGAGGCAAATAATCCCCAACTACACTGGTTGTGAGAATCTCTTTACATTTCTGATTTGGGGTTTCAAAATCCAAAGCTATCCTGAAATCATAGATCAGTTTTTATAACTTTTATGAACAGAGAGGTTTATGTAAAAAAAATGTAGTTGAGATGTTTTCAAGTGGGTGTGTTGTCGGCTTTGTAAACTACATTACATTAGCATTTATAAACTATACAAACATAACAGGAATTTTAATGCATATAGGTGCAGATAGGTGTTAGGCTACAACTAGAGTTGAGCGGACACCGGGATGTTCGGGTTCGAGAAGTTCGAGAGAACTTTGGAAAAAGTCCGGGTCCGTGCTCGAACTTGACCCCGGACTTGACCCCGAACCCGAAACCCATTGAAGTCAATGGGGACATGGACTTTTGGCCACTAAAATGCCTCTAAAATAGTCATGGAAAGGGCTAGAGGGCTGCAAAAGGAATTAAAATGTGGGTAAGAGTAGGACAAGTGCCCTGCAAACAAATATGGATAGGGAAATAACTTCAAATAACATAAAATACATACAAATTAAAAATACTGTACTATTTAGCACCCAAAACAATTAGAATTAGGTTCTATTTGACTCTCAGATGTAATACATGTAATGATATTCTTATTCTATAAACCGAAATAGAGTCCCCATTCATAAGAATAGGTCAATTGACCTATTCTTATGAATGGAAACTCTATTTCGGTTTATAGAATAGCAATAGCATTAAAGACATTCGGTTTATAGACTTTCGTTTTATAGAATACATTTAATGCTATTGCTATTCTATAAAAAGAAGGTCTATAAACAGAATGTCTTTCGGTTTATAGACTTTCGGCTTATGGAATACATGTAATACTATTGGCTTTTTATAAACCGAAATAGAGTGCCCATTCATAAGAAATTCTTATGAATGGGGACTCTAGTTCGGTTTATAGAAAGCCAATAGTATTACATGTATTCTATAAGCCGAAAGTCTATAAACCGAAGGTTGTTCGATTTATAGACTTTCGGTTTATAGAATAGCATAGAATTACATGTATTCTATAAACCGAAAGTCTATAAACAGAATGGGGACCCCATTCATAAGAATTTCTTATGAATGGGGACTCTAGTTCCGTTTATAGAAAGCCAATAGTATTACATGTATTCTATAAGCCGAAAGTCTATAAACCGAAGGTCGTTCGGTTTCTAGACTTTCGGTTTATAGAATACATGTAATTCTATGCTATTCTATAATCCGAAAGTCTAGAAACCGAACGACCTTCGGTTTATAGACTTTCGGTTTTTAGAATAGCATAGAATTACATGTATTCTATAAACCGAAAGTCTAGAAACCGAACGACATTTGGTTTATAGACTTTTGGTTTTTGAATACATGTAATGCTATTGGCAATTCTATAAACCGAAATAGAGTCCCCATTCATACGAATAGCAATAGCATTACATGTATTCTATAAACCGAAAGTCTATAAACCAAATGTCTTTCGGTTTATAGACTTTCGGCTTATAGAATACATGTAATGCTATTGGCTATTCTATAAACCGAAAGTCTCTACCGAATGACTTTCGGTTTAAAGACTTTCGGTTTATAGTCGAACCTCGAACTCCGACACGGACATACAGTGAAATGTCCAGGTTCGGGTTCGTGGCACGGACACCATAATGTCCGGTACGAACCCGAATAGTGCGGTCCGGGTTTGCTCAACACTAGCTACAACCCATATAAAGACTCATTCCAGGATGTATCCAGTTATTTTTGCCCCTTTCTGTCTTTGCTGTTATATTTATTATTTATGCTTGCTCCTGCACTTTCTTCGTGTCCTGTTTTTGTCCCTTGCCTGGAACCCTGTCCTGAGCCCTGTCAGTGGGATTCTCTGAATCCTGTTTAGGGGTCCCACTCTCCAAACCCCATTATTGGGTTTCCCTGTTCCATGTTTCCTTTGTACCAATTTACAAAATATGGGGTGAAATGGAAAATATGGGGGAAAAAATAAAAAAAAATACACTTTTCCTGACTTTGATTTGTAAAATCTTTAACTAATCTACGAAAACTAATGAAAGAACATGCTAAATTGATTCTAATATTGGTCCTGAGTTTAGAAATACCAAATGTTTAAATGCTTTTTTGCATGTTTTAGGGAAATAAATACAAGCAGTACATAGCTGTTTCAAAACCTTTTTTTTTTCTTTTCAAAATTAGTGTTAGTGATATTACTATTTGTAATACTTATCTAGAGGTCCCGTCCGCGAGGATCTGCCACTGCTGTTTTGGAGAGTGTGCGCATGCGTGTGCACACACTCCTCCACACTACACGCTGCCGATGGCTTAGCTATTGCCATACGGAAGTCTCTTCCATACGGCGGTACTATCTTAGTTTTGAAAGGCTACTTCCTATTTTGCCTCCAAGCATCGTTTGCATCCTGGAGGCAGAGACTTGCTTTGGAGGGATATTGAAAGTCTCAGTCTGCACTGAACCTTTGCCTGTGATAGTGCCTTGTGCCTATTTGTGGTATTGTGATTCAGTATTCATTTTCTCTGGTATTCTGAATCCTGCTTGTTTTGACCATTCTGACTTCTATATTCCTGACCTCGGCTTGTTCCTGTTTATCCTGCTTCCCGTGTTTTGTACTTGTTCCTTATTTGTTCCTGATTGATTCCCTGGATTCTTGCCTCAGCCTGTTCATCGTTTATCCTGCCTTGTCCTACCCTTCTGACTGTCTGTTATCCTGACCTGCTTCTTCGGTTGTTTGTATTCTTAGGGTTACTGAGGTTCTGGAGGCCGCACAAGTCTATGGCCTCCTCCATCTGCGGCTCAACCAGAGGGTGCATGTTGGCCAGAGTGAAAACACTCTCGACTACATCTTAAGTCCTCAATTTCCTTTGAAATAAGGTTCTGCATCGCTGATCCTCCTCAGAGTCATTACAGTATTAAATGTGGAGTATTTTGACACTATTTATGTAGTAATTTTACCACCAATCTTTGCTGTAGTATTTTTTTCGCCCACACAATTTGTACTTCAGGTATGAATTTACAGGGGTTATTCTGTTTAATTGTCAATCAAACCCCAATATATGTTCAGCAACCTACCCTGAGTATAGTGGAACCCCACATGTATAGGTTTGCTGAGGTTATGTGGTGGGATACGGTCATTATAGATTTGAAGCGTGCATTTTTTGTGTATTGCCTGCAGACTACATTTCCTATCATGCTCAGCCAGCCAAACGCAACCTTAGCATCATAAGAAATGTAGTCTGTACTAGGAAGCACAGTTCATTGCTACCATGCGACTGCATGGATGATATTTCCAGCTGCTGCAGACCTCAATCTACTGCTGGGGGTAGGGTTGCCACCTGGCCGGTTATTTACCGGCACAGCCGGTATTTAGGGACTTGGGGCCGGGGCCGGTATATCTAATATACAGGCAATGCACGGCCCGGTATTTGTCTCCCCCTTCCCAATTCCCCTTCCCCAATACTTACGTCCTTGCTGCTGTCTCCCGGTACAGGTCCGTGGCTGTGAGGGAAGCATTATGCAGCCACGGACCTGTACCGGGAGACAGCAGCAAGGACGTAAGTATTGGGGAAGGGGAAATGGCAATAGCCTTGAATATTAGGGGCAATAAACTGGCATATTAAATGGCAATATCCTGGCATACTGGGGGGCAATATCCTGGCATATTAGGGGCAATAAACTGGCATATTAAATGGCAATATCCTAGCATATTGAGAGGCAATAAACTGTCATATTAAATGGCAATATCCTGGCATATTAGGGGCAATAAACTGGCATATTAAATGGCAATATCCTGGCATATTAGGGGCAATAAACTGGCATATTAAATGGCAATATCCTGGCATATTAGGGGCAATAAACTGGCATATTAAATGACAATATCCTGGCATATTGAGGGGCAATATCCTGGCATATTGAGGGGCAATATCCTGGCATATTGAGGGGCAATATCCTGGCATTTTTAAATGTCCATGTCCTGGCATATTGAGAGGCAATATGCTGGCATATTAAATGGCAATATCCTGGCATATTAAATGGAAATATCCTGGCATATTAAATGGCAATATCCTGGCATATTGAAGGGCAATAAACTGGCATATTGTGATAGACAGCTGGTCTGTGTGTGTGATAGACAGCGTGTGTGTGTGAGACAGTGTGTGCGAGAAAGCTTATTAGCGAGTGTGAGAGACAGCTTGTGTGTGTATATGATATACAAATATATATATTTTTTATATATATATACACACACGCTTCTCACTGGCATGATATACAAATAATATATATCATTTCAGTGGTAATCCGCCCCCTTTGTGGCTCCACCCCTCATGGCCCCTCGTTCTTGCAGCTCCGCCCACACATGGATGGTATTTTTTTTAGGAAAAGGTGGCAACCCTAGCTGGGGTCCAGTCTAACTTCACCTTTTTTTTTAAATAAAATATCCCTAGAGGACCACTGACACTCCTAACATGTCACTGGTCCTCTACAGAATAACTTTAACATAAATGATTAAGTTTAATTTTATATTTTTTATTTAACTCTAATCCCAGGGTTAGCACAAAAAAAGGTTTTTTTCTTATTAATAAAAAAAATGGAGGTGCATGGGGGACCAGGGGGTGACTGCTAGCACTATAGTCTAGATTTTCCCTGTCCCACAATCACTGTGAAGCAGGGAGAGACTATAGCTCTCCAAGCATCCACTTGCTTTGACAGCTATAAACATCCAGGCGCAGTGATTGGCTGTCACAGTGCCCAGATGTTGCCTCAGAGGACATGGCTGAAGTGGCTTGGTACCAAGGACATGTCATTTTTGCCAGTATGCATACTGCCATCAGATCTGCGTGATGGTCCTGGACTGAAGTCATGAAGGGGTACATTTTTAGGCGAATATTTATAAATAATCATAAGATTACTAACTACAATTGTCATATTTCCACCCAAACCCCATTTTCAATGTCTCTATTTGTGAGGGTTTATTAAAACTTCAGTAAAAAAAATAAATACAGAAATGCATTTAATTTAATAATAATATGAAACAGAAAAACACTACTTCGGTTTGTACTCCCTTTTAAGTCAAATGCATTGTCTTTTCCCTTAAACACAGGTTCTCTGACCTTGAAGATGTCTTTTCTAGCTGGGCCAGTGTTTTTGACCTTGGGTAAATCCCTTTATCACTGGATATAATGCGCATTGGAATAATATTTTGAGTACACTTGTATAAGCTATATAATAAACCTGACTATTCTACTTAATGTCACTGTGTCTTTCTGTGCAATTCCTGTAGACAGAATGCTTAGCAGATACCATAGGAATAAATGCCACATGCAAAAATCATCCTTTCCATAACTCATGAGCATCAGCTCCAGAGTGGGTATAATTAGCGTCTGGTTTCAATCTATGTTTGTAATAAGTAAGCGGGGTCAAGAATTGTATACGGAGGAAATCTATGATGTAGTGACACCAAAATGACAATTATTAGCCAAGTTTCTCCAGTTGCCTCATCCCTATTAGATTGATAAGCTAAACACGCTGCTTGTATTATCACGCCTGACACTGCGCAGAGCTAATAAACCAAATGGATTGTGTTTGTTACCCAGCCATTTCCAAAGCAGCGGGGTCAGATAAATTGGCCTCATAAATTCATCGTGACACACCGGATTACTACAGCTTTCTCAGGTCACCTTCTGAATGCTGCAGGAGCTGATGTATCGGACGCTGGCGTGTTATTAACACTAGCTCCTTTTTTGTTTTTGTTCCCTCTGTACATATCTGCCATGAATCACAGGCTCTGTGTCTTTTGTGCCCTCTCTCTCTCTCTCTCTCTCTCTGTTTCTCGCTCTCTCTTATTTTTAATGTATCATTTCTCTGCACTGCTAGCGTGGAAGTGCATAATGTCCCCATCCATTAGCCTGGGTCTGGACAAATGACAGCCCCGTGGCCACTGTTGCAATATAACTCCCATCAGCCTCAGCTACCTTGAAGTGCTAGAATGCAACTTGGTCTGTGATCGGCTGTGTAAACAGGAGTTGCCATCTTCAGGTAAGCATAAAGTAACTGGGAGTTGTAAATCCCCCCTCCCCTCATCATGTGCCACAGCCAAGGCCCCCTATTTTATACTAAAAAGACTGCAAGCTGAGATTGTGTACATGACAGAGTGGACGTTTATTTGCAAGTTTGGTTGTTTATTTATTTTTATTTTTATCAATGTACCTCTATGGCAGTTTTTGTGCAAAATTATTGCTTTATTTATATTATTAGAGTATTTTTTTCTCTGCTGAACAGGGAACAATTATTTATCCTTAGTTATTTGTACTGGACAGAAAGTTTTTAAAATTCACCTACATAGAGGGGAAGAGCCAGTGGCCAAAGATAGTGGAACCATTTCCCAGCTGCTCCGTAACAATAGCGGTATCAGCCGTGCAAACGACCATGGGCTGCCAAAATCGACAAAATTCTATCTCCAAACCTGCAAAGAAGAAGCTAGTAACTTTGCCTCCTCCTGCACATAGCTTCTTCAGGTGAACACAGGGCCCGAGAGGTGTCTAATCAAAATGGCCATCAGGTCCCAAAGGACTCTTACGATTAAGCGTGGAAACACACGAAACACGTCAAGTGCATTCATCCCACTACCTGCTGTGAATTTATATTGTGATCACTGCCATTAAACACACTTTTTTCTTCATCGTGAAATCTGCCTGTTTTCTTCATACCCAAAGGAATCTACTCTGCAACAAAACGCCGGGTACAAACATCCAGAGAAGCCCTCAGATGATTGGAGATCAGTGTTTAGTTTGTTACCCACAAAGGAGGACATTGCTGAGATTGTGGAGCAGCAATAATACCGCTCCATACTGAGATCTAAAATATACGGCAGGACATAAGACAAATCGAGGGCAGAGTACTGACCCTCAAGGAAGATAGTGGACACATTGAAAATGCATATACAATTACAGGAACATCTACTCTCTCCTGCAACAAGTGGAGGAGTCAGACAATAAGCATCGTGGGAGCAATATCCGAGTCCGAGAGGTCCCTGGGGATACCTGCGAGAGGAGCTACGTTCTACTATTGAACATTTATTTACTACAATACTGAATAAATCTCTGGCAAATTCCACAGAGGTGGACAGAGTTTGTTGCACACAGAAGCTGAAAGGGCCGCAAGGCTCCCTACACCGGGATGTGATGTGCCTTACACTATCCAGCTGACCATGAGGAAATCCTAAAAGGATATCACTGATGTAGAATTTACAGTTGTTTATATCCTTATAGTAGATTAATTTATATATATATATATTCATACAGCATTGACAGAGTTAATTCTGATTAGAGTTTCAGCTAGTTTCTTTTAAAGGTCAAGATATGGACAGTTGTTCCTGATTTCTATGGTATGGAATCTTACGATATAGTGCTAATGTTAGGAAAGCATCTATAAATGGGAACATAGGAAATCTCTATCTGTGATGGGAGATTTTGGGAGGAATGTGTTTGAAGCCAACACTATAATAGAATCTAACCAGAAGGCCCAAGGTGAGCTATAAAGAAATGGAGAGCTAACAAAGAAACGTATAGCTACTGAGCTACTAGGCTAACAAAGAGCTATGATGCCAGCCAAGATGTAGCCAGCCATTCTACGGCATAACACTGCCAACTAAGTTATGCAATGATATCTCCAGCTAGAATGGAAGGATGGAAAGATTACAAGTCTAAAGAACTGAACATGAAAGCTAGGCTGAGCAAGCTATGAAGGTCACCATCTTGCTAAACACTGTAATCCATACAATAAGTATAAAGTAGTTACTGTGAAACATTGTTGCAAGCCTGAATCATATGCAAAATACCACAGCTACAGTGTATCGAACAAACCAACGACTTTGCAAACCCATCTTTGTGGCCAGTGTAAATTCTGAATACTTTATATGGAAAGTGGCCAGTACTCGTTAAAAGGAAGTCTTTGTATCTTTTAATGAGCGACGGTGATCCTTGATATTCCCTTTCGGTGCTGTATCAATCACAACATGTCACCGATTATAATGTTGGAAGGTGAGATTGCACTCTATGCAGACCTTTCACAAACCAGGCACGCAAAGCCCTAAAGCTAGTTACAGCAGCTCTGGGATCAGCAGAAATCATTTTTACTTGGATCTCCATATGCCCTGCAGGTCAGAAGACGTAACAACCTGCATATCTTCCAGCACCCGATAGAGTTTTCCTCTTTTCTAAGCATGCTAGGCCTGCCCAACATCCAGGTGCCAGTATGACAGTTTCTAGGGCCCCTTTGCGAAACACACTCAGGAGCGACCCAAGCTGAATAAATTGGCCAGCTTGACATATACCGCATTGGGAAATGACTATGGCCCCTCTGATTGTCACATGAGTTGTATTATTATGTCTTACCACCATTGAGATGGACTTTTTTATTAGTTATGGCTGCCAGAAAGCTAGCTGCACCATATTATTGTTAACTATCCTGACAGATCCATACAACACTTCCAAAACCTATAGGGACACTGTTCTCCCTATGCCCTAGTTATGCTTCCTCATAGTATATCCCGCTTATGACTTTATATTTTTATTTCGGCACTACCGTGTTCTTACAAACACATTTGGATACTATTTCAAGATTGCATATTTAGAATTTCTTACTGTTAGATGAGCATTACGTGCTGTTTCGCTGTAGGGCCGCTGGCTTCCTAACCTCTCGAGATGCTCCAGCCTACCCTAGTCAGTGGGATTTGGAGTTAGGTCACCCTTTTTTGTCTGGTACCTTGTTTCTTGTGGTGCTTTAACGCCATAGGTGGTCTGTCCCACCTGGAGTTTATCCCCCTCCTTTTTTCCTTTAGTTCCTTCCCTCCTCTTTTCTAGTTCTCTTCTAATTTATGTTTTCTTTTCTTTACCATTTTCATCCTATTTTTTTTTTCTTCCCCATCTGCCTTTATTTTTCTATTAACCTTTTTTAATTCTGGCTTTCACTTCTCCCTCTCCCTTTTCTCCAGTTTTCTACCCTCTGCTGCTCCACTTCATTCTACTTCTTTCTCCTTGTTTAAGCAAACTATACATTTAAACATATATGCTGATTGTATCTTATGATATATCTTCGGTACAGAACGTTGACCGGTGTGTCATTGCTACTTACTACATCCACCAGATATTCAGATATACACTCACGCACACGCTCCATGGAAGGCTTTAAAGTATGGATGCAAGTTCCAAGTTGTATACAGGAAACTGAGCGGAACAGAAACATAGAAACATAGAATGTGTCGGCAGATAAGAACCATTCGGTCCATCTAGTCTGCCCATTGGTCACAGATGCTGCTTGTTCCTGTAATTTTTAATGTCTGAAAATGTCATGACTTATTTGAAATACCTTTCCATTCTCTTGCAAGATAATTAGCTGTCCCACTATGATTGGTGAAGGCAGGGTTACACCAGCTATAACATTATAACCACCTGTCTAATATTATGTAGGCCCCCTTCTGAGACCAAAACAGCTCTGACCCATTGATTTATTTTGCACCCCTTCTGGCTTCTGCTTATCTGCCCCTTAGTACATGGTTTACATACATACGTCTCTGAAACATTTTAGCACTATAGAATGTGTCTGATCCTGAACTAACTCACTTCACATTGGTCCACTCATGCTGCAAATAGGACATTTTACAATCTCTAATCAAAATGTATCATTTGAACACAAAATCAATCCTAGCAGCTATGTAAACTCCATTTTGATTAGACCTTGTATATCTAATCGGAGTAGTGAGCATAATGTGGTAAAGAGAGTTATATACTGCTTGTGACAGTATCTTTGAGTCTGATCTGTGTTTATACGAGTGTACGAATAAAATGTAGTTATAAAGTAGTGTGTTTTTGATAAAACAAAGCTTGATCCGGTTACAGAAAAGAAAATACATTCTCAGAACTAAAGAAGCAGACAATCAATTGCAGATACTTATCAAGGTGTTAAGATTGATTTCTGACTTGAATCTCAAATAACTGTCACTCCAAACTGGAGTTGTGTTATAATCAAGGTAGCAAAAGCATCTGAATAACAAGCTTATGATGAAGCAACCGGTTTGCAGGGGCTTTCTGTTCAATAGGCATAGGTAGATACCTAAGAAATTTGCTAAATTCATACAGCCTAAATTAGATTTTCTGTTACCAAATGTTAAAGAGTGTGGAAACCCTATTTTTGGATTGATAATTGGTTGTATCAATTGTATCCAAGACCAACACACAAAGACACATAACATAAACTAAGTAGAACAGAACATTGACCTATGAGCCAGGGCCTCTATAACCTTTGGGAAAAGTGGGCACTTGCCTAGGGCCCACTGGTAAACGGGGGCCACTGCGTCTCAACCACCCACCATGCAGAAAAGGGCATAGGGTGAAGTATGTACCAACTGAATAAGCACAGACTTAATCCTCTGGTCTCTTGCACTCAGTGCCATAATTAAAGTTGGCCCCCTGGATGTTAGCAGCATTCAACGCTGATACTCAGTTGGGGGGTAGTTGTTTGGGGGTAAATATAACACTGTCAAACTGTTTGGGGGGAGATTTGGCACCGACAAGCTGTTTGGGGACAAATAACACTGGCAAGCTGTTTGAGGACCAAGATGGCAGTGGTAAGCTATGTTGGGACAAATATCTCACTGAAAGGTTATATATGAACAAAGATGACACTGGCAAACTGTTGGGGGAAAAGATACCACTGACAAGCTGTTTGGGGACATATATGGCACTTTCAGGCTGTTTGGGGACAAAGGTGGTACTGACAGGTTGTGTGGGTACACATATGGCACTGCCATTTGTGGCCACTTCTTTCTATAGGGGAAAGAGATGGCCCTGTCAAGCTGTTTGGGAACAATTATTGCACTGTGAAGCTGTTTGGGGACAAAGGTGGCAATGACAATCTGCTTGGGGACAAAGGTGGTGCTAATAAGCTTTTTGGGGACAAGGATGGCACCACACAGAGTGATGAAGTGCAGCACTAGGGCTTAAGTCAGTACCCACTGAATCAACACAGACTTCATCCACAACTAGTGCCTAAATTAAAGTTGGAGCGCCAAATGTCAGTGATATCTGGCACTCATAGTCAGTTGGGGGGAGCTGTTTAGGGAGAAAAATGGCACTGACAAGTTGTTTAGAGAAAATATGGCACTGTCAACCTGTGTGGAGACCACAATGGCTTTGGTAACTTGTTTGGGGACATAGATGCCACTGGCAAGCTGCATAAGGGGCATATATGGCACTAGTATTCTGCTTGGCCATAGCAACATGCAG
Organism: Pelodytes ibericus; assembly: GCA_036172795.1. Taxonomy (NCBI): domain Eukaryota; kingdom Metazoa; phylum Chordata; class Amphibia; order Anura; family Pelodytidae; genus Pelodytes; species Pelodytes ibericus. The sequence continues at coordinate 186,763,306 of CM069858.1, read as the reverse complement.
TGCTCATAGTTTGTTAGGGAAGTTGTTTGGAGACAAATATGGTACTGTCAAACAGTTTGGGGGGTATGGCACTGACAAGTTCTTTGGGGACAAAATGGCAAACACTTATAAGTTGTTTGAGGGCAAATATGTCATTAGTAAAATGTATAGGGACAGAGATTTCACTGTGGAGCTGTGTAGTGACAAAAATGGCACTGAAAAGCTGTTGGGGGCCAGTTTGAGACTGGAAGGCTGTTTGAACAAAAAGGTGGTACTGGCAATATTTCTAGGTAAACATTTGGTACTGGCAAGCTGTTTGGGGACTAAGATGGCACTGGCAAACTGTTCGGTGATAGAGATGACACTGGCAACCTGTTTGAGAAAGAAGTATGAGACCATTTTACTGGATGAGGTGTACTCCATGATGAAAATAGAGTTTCCTCGTGCTGTTTAAATGTTCTGCTAAACAAATTAAAGAATGGTTTTATGAACACCAGCATGAATTACATTTATGCCCTCCCCAAGCATGAGATCTAAGCATCATTTAATGTTTATGAAGCACAGAATGCAAAGTAGAGCTGGAGGCTTTTCATCGTGACGATTTGTGCCATTTCCCACTAGAAATGGCAAGATTTACATAACACCATCTCACAAAGGACTTAACTGTTCTTCAGCAAAATGGTCACCCTACTGCCTGTTAATGCTTACTATTATTAGGTTATACTGTGTTTCTGTTATCCTGTTTTTCTGTGTAGACACACAAAGAAATTACAAATAAACTAAAATCTGCAGCTATACTCAGACCTTGACCCCCAAATTCCAGTTCAGTCATATAGATGCAGACTGACACATGCTTGTATGTAATATCAAACCTGAGCATGCCTGTATGATGACTGTAATCTACCACTGACACTGTATCAGACTCCCCTACATGCTTCAGATTCAGGAAACAGGTAGCATGTGTTTCCGATCTAACCCCAGGAGGAGAAGATTTGGCCTTTTCGCCCAATCCTGCTGCTTTCCATTATCCCTCTCTCTCCCCTAATGTGCTGGGACAGGTGCGATGGGCTTCAAAAGAGCGTAATCATATTTTAAATGGAAGTGAATCTCGCGCATTAGATGCAAATTACCCGAGAATAGAAGGACAATCACTATTGGTTAGGGGCTGACACCTCTTCTCCCCAAGCTTTTCCCAAACGCCACAACTCGTTTATTTGGCCGTTGCTGAAAGCTTCTAATTATAAGGCGGCCAACTGCGACCTTTTGGAAAATATTGTAGCGAAGCACACACATTGTATTTATTTTAATGATGAGGTACTTACTGACTACCTGAAAGGGAGTGCAACTCTGCAGAGAAATGAAAGTGCAAGCAGACACAATGGACCGAAAAGAATCTAATATCTAACTGGATACCAAAATGGACACATTGTCATTACAATTAACATTATTTTCTATATATTAAATCAGGACAGAGAGATAGAGGCTAGTCAATTTTTCGGATGTCATATATATATCTATATCTATATATATATATATATATATATATATATATATATATATATATATATATATATATTATATTTGGGGTGTGAAAAGCACTGCCATATGTAATTATTTAATATGTATTACTTATAGAATGAATGTGCTACAAGTCAGCTTGTTACAGAATGTTTAGTTACATATAAGAATATTTCCATTAAAGCTTTCTTATACTTATTTCTAAAAGGAATGTGAAAAGAGGGAAAACAATTACTTATGTTTAACTGAAAGTATAGACATTTTAAATGACAATAAGAAAGAATACAAATAAATTGCCATATTGAGTCATATTGTCTTAAGTTAGCTCTATTAGGGGGCTGCAATGTCAGGTCTTCATCATCTAGCCGAAGAAAAAGAAGATCTGACCTAAGATTCTAAACCACATGCCTGCCCCGATACAGCTATATGAACCAAATAATTTCTATTTAAAATGTCTGCCCTTAAAGTAAAGCTCTGGATTTAAGCATTACAGGAAGGGATCCATGACTAGACCCAGATCAGGGGATTTCCCACTAGACAAATTACAAAGGGAAGTTTTGTTGTCAATAATTAACCAAAGTCATGGGTTCTCCCTGAGTGACAGGATGACCAATAATGTATCTCCTAAAGTGGTGGAAACTAAATTGTTAGATAACCTATGGTCAGCTCATTACTATAATTTTACACAAGCTGATTTTTCCTCCCTCCCCTTTTTTTTGGTTTCCGGCATTCCCTAAGCATGGCACGGGATCCTAATTAATTAGCTTTAGAGCCGAGTGGGATACGCTGTGTGCGCTATCCAATGGACGGTAGTGCATGATCTCCTGGGGTAATTGCTGCATAGCTGCACCCCTGCAGCCTCTATAGTAATGTCTGTTCATATCCATCCCCTGACACTTCCCACAAATGCGGGCAAGCAACCAGAATTTGTCTCATTAACTAATGAGGAAAAAAGTATAAATTGGCAATTAATGATATTTCTAACTTTTGCTTCATCAGTAGAAGATAACGTTAAAAAACCTGTTGACATTTGTCCACAATAAACCCAACATGTGTCTTTAGACATATTCCTCTCAGCTGGAGGGTGGCATGCATTCAGCCAATAAAAGCAGACATATGATGGTCTTGTTTAATGATTGGCTGTTGTGTTCTGAGGGTCTCTCTCTGCAAGTGCAGAGCCGCAAGTGAACAAAACAGTTTAGTTGCTCTTTAAGCTGACACCCCCTAAGTGTCTGTGGCCCTGAAGTTGGCCAGTCGTGCTCTGTATTACAGAGATTTAAGTGTGATCAGGAAGGAATGCCTTATTGCTTAGCGTATTCTTGACAGAGGAATCTGAGTCATTAAAATACTTAAGTTATCTGAGTCACAGGATAAATGAGATCTGACATTTCAGTCCCACAAGGCCTAATTCTTTAATGCTGTTTGATCAAAGGTACAGTCCCGCTTAGGACATAAACTGATAGCACTTATTTCCAAACCCACAAGTCAGTTTTTGACTTTTAACCACAAGGGCCAACTTATAGAGCAGAATACATGTTAGTGATGGTACATTTAAGATGGATGGTAAAATAACACTTGGATTACAGATAAATATTACAGATCATAAGCAAGTAACCACAAAAAAAAAAACACATTTTGGAGATGGTGTGGGAGAGATGTTTAAACACTTCCGCTTAAAGCTGCACATTTGCACAAACACATTTTACCTGGAGATTTAATGGTTTGATCTGTATAGGTCCCTGGTCCCTGGTCCCTGGTGTCGATGCATAATATGCACACTGCTATTGCAATTACTTTTATTATTATTTTAAAAATTATTATAAGTCGCAGTTATTAAGGTCAGTAACAGGAATTTTCGCACTATGCATTACAACATCACTGACTTGTAAAAGACTCTCACCCTGGCCGACCAATGGATATATCAAGAAAGGATTGACCACACCCCCTTTGAAGATTCTACATTACATGGCAACTTTTGCCTGCTTCAATAAACCCCATAAAGGCTAGAATGCAAAATCTTTCCAGAATTGTTTCATTTGTCTGTTTAATACACGATGAAACAGTGAATTATACAGTCCATCACAGAGCAGTGTGTTATGTATGATCCTTAAATTGTGTGGCCCTCAAGGACAAAAGTTTAACAATGCAGCTATAAGTCAGAACTTTTTAGTGTAAAGAATTAAATTTGACATTGATATTTGCTCATTTTTTTTTTATTATTTATTTAAAAGGGTCATAATATATGATCTTTGTATTTCTTTAACCATCGCTTTGCAGAAAGACGAGAAGGAAGTTAATCCCCTCTAGTTAAAGTGGCAGAAAGTACATTTTATTGAATATTATATTAACATTTGTCAGGTCTTAAATGTGAATTTTCACCAGTGTGATTAATTGTCTCTAGGCATTAAGAAATTACAGCTTGTGGAAGCCACAGAACAAGGCAAGCAGCCTGTCAGGGGCTGATTAAGATATGTGGGTAAATATGATTAATAAGGCTGAACGGAAGGGGTGTGCAGTAAACAAGGAATAACCAGATGGCAAATGGTATTCCTCCCAACCATGAAAAATACTGAGAGGAAGATCATTTCCAATATTGGAAGAAGAGTTGATATCAGATCCTGGGAGAAAAAAGGAAATGACCTAGCCAATCCTCAGCTGCTACCTCTTTGAAGACAAATCTGTATTCCTAGAGGGGGAATCCAGCTAGGCAGAAGTTATTACATTACATTAATATTTATTCATGTCCAGCCAATATTGAATGCAACACTTGAAGACTGTTACAAAATGAAATATTAAGTAGTAAAGGCCCTGCTCAAGTTTTGGGATCTGTGGGAGACATATGCAAAACATAGTGATGTCTATTCACTACACAGTGAACCATGGTAAATAGACATGGGAATTAAGGAGGGGAAAAAAATAAGGCATTAATAGCCAAAACCTAATCTTAAACATGCATAGTATATTTCACTTTGTGGAGTATATTTCGCAGAAGAAACAGTAAACTTAGAACAAAACATTTAATTAAAAAACCCTTGCAGTCCTGAATAGTGGCATTTATCACTTCTTGACGACCACAAAAGAACAGGTGACCTGTTAAGTAGTCTATCCCTGAACCAGGTTCAGTGAGACCATTTTCCTATGTATCTATACATACCAATATTATAAATAATAAGTCCATCAAGTTAAAGCAACTTCAGCTCTCACACTTAGTACATATCTCCCATTGTGTGTTTACACTGAAAATACTGTTAACACCCATGCAGCGATTAAACTAATGGTTATTATTGTAACTCAAGGGAAGCATGGGAGCTAAGTTGCTACAAAGCAAAGACAACAGCTATAAATAAAACACAGTCTAAATCCAGCTGGAATTAAAAGCTCTATTAATGAGGCATTTGTGTTGAATCCTTCTTCACCGTTTTCCAGTAAATGTAGCTGGAAAGATGCACACAGCTGCATTAAGCTGTGTTTAGCAGGATCAGACCTTAGAAAAAAGTGCAGATTGAGTTGCCACCTTTTCTTCCCCAAAAAATACTGGCCATGCTATTGCCTCCTTTAACATCGTTCTCAAGCCCATGTCCTACCGGCATGCTGGTACACTACCCGCTAGGTGGCAAGTTGACTGAAGAGACAGCATCGTCCATCCATCTCAGGCCAGGAAGTGCTAACATGGAGCCTGTGGGCATGTGCAACCTAGGTAATTCCCAGATGTCATCTGCTTCACTGCATTTGAAGCAATACAGTGCCCCCATCCTATTCCTGTAGCTATCCTTTGTCTACCTGCTAGTCACTCACTGAAGAGCACAGTAAAGAAAATCCTATATATACCATACATTGCTTGTGTTTTTTTTTACCTGTATGGTCTCTCCCCAACTTTCCCATATAAATATATATATTATCTTTTTTTAATCTATTGTTAAATGGAATATGTGAAACTGATCTGGACTGGGTCCCCACGACATACATCTCACTGAATTAACTATACCTTGTACAGAGATAGACCAGGGTAGTTCTACATCTTCAGAGATTTAATTATGCATAAAACAGGGCGTATTGAGCTCTACTTGCAAGAGCAAGGGTTGCCCCTGCACAATGCATAGTTAAGTTGTTGTCACTGCAGTAATTTCCTCGCCAGCGCTGATTGGATAAGCTTGGAAGGATGCTCATTTGGGCTTGGGGGGGCCGCTTCATGCTGGCAGTTGATGACGTCATCAAGAGATTAGAGCTCTGGTCTATGCGTTGGTTCAACCATCTGCTGAGGCTGATGGCTTTGCATTAAAAGTTATGGAAATTATGCTGGTTTAATTAATAAAGCTGTGTCCAAGACCTTACCCACAAACAGGTTTGTTTGTTTCTGGGTTGGGAAGTGAGATGTGGGAGTCATGGGCTTAAGCAGTCATGTCTATCTTTAAATAAACAGTAGCAGAAGACAGAAAAAGAGCTTTTATTTCAGCAGCAGACTAGATACTGTAATACAGAGTTTTCACCTTACAGGACACAATAACAGACTGAAGACTGTAGCATAGAACTTGCACCTAGTAGCAAACTGTAACAGTTCTGGGACAACGTTCTAAAAGTGGAGAAATCACCATGGAAACCACTGGAATGTTCCTGACATATAGGGCCAGATTTATCAAGACAAAAAAAGGTGCTATTTTTTAAAAAAAGTGCTAAATTTGGAGCAAACTGCTATAGAATTCCATTGGTTTCCATGGTTATTACTACAATTTTACCAGTATTGTCTTGATAAATAAGACCCATGGATAGTGTTGTCACCCTGCCGGTATTTTGCTAGCAGGCCGGTAAAAACTGGCTTCAGACCAATGTCACGTCTACATGCCGTAGACGTGGAAAGGTAGCCGTAGCCGTTTTGAGGAAACGGTGGCAACCATACATGTTGAACATTTATAGATTATTGCCTCAGTACTGACTTTTTTTTAAATAATCCCCATTGTCTGTGTCTAGAAAACAATAAAGGTTTCAGTCAGTGCAGCTGAGTTTGACACACATCAGTGCATAGACATGGTTTGTATGTAAACCTGACAGCTCAGAGAGGTACTCTAAGTATCTCTTTATCAATAGGATGAATGGATGGAAAGAAATCCATCCCATAGTTACCTTTACATGGCTGCTTCACAGACTGTGTAATAGCTAGCACCTCAATATTGTCCCTATATGATACATACAGAGCTCCCATAGACTTAACAGTAAACCCAGTTCATCTTGTCTTATCTGGCACTAACCACAAATATGCTTTACACCTGTGAGCAAGAAAACTTTTTCCAGCACCAGATGGAGAAGCACTTCTGGTGTAAGTGTTATGTAAGTGCTATACCCCTTTACTGAATCATCTCAAGTTTTAATGTAAAATGTACTACATGAATTTGGTAGTATCACTTTAGTTTGATTTTATTGAATATATAAGCCTGTGAAGCAAAAAAAAAAAGAAAGACAAGTAAAAAAAACTGACCAACTATAATATTATAAACCAGGAAACTATGTATAAAAATGACCATAATAATTCACATTGTACTTGTCACATGCACATTTCTAAAACCACCAAACACAGCAACCATCAAAGACCAAACAACTCAAAATAATCTTTAGAAATGAGGCTTCACCACAATGAAGGGCCCACAAAGCATGTTTTGGGCATCCGTGAATCTCCAAGAGAATATTCCGTACCGTGCACCTGAGTTCGTCAATCCACCAACACTTGGGAGAAACCAGGATCTCAACTCTCTGTGCACCGAAAAACCCATTAAAGGTGTGATTTGTTGAGGGAGACTCTGCCACCGTCTCAGCACAGAGCCACTTCCTCTTTCTTTATGATCTCATAAAGTCCCAGCCGAGAGACCAATTTGGAAAACAAACGGCCTAGGGTTGACAGGTAATTAGATCCGGGGGACATATTACAAGCCTTTGAATATCAATGGACTCTGAACACTTTAGCACATCTTCAGCAATATAAAGGCAGAGCAGGTAATACTGAACAGCATTAACAATCTTCCCCAGGAAAGATCTAGGCGCCAAACAACCTGAATTTGTAGACTCAATTTTCCCTGAGCGTGGAAGTTCTCTGTTCAGCACAATCTGGAAAACACAGCCCCACATTTTATGAATCCAGCATTATTTTTTTTAATGGGGTCCTTGAGGGTTTGCACTGGACAAGGAAAATGGATGGCTCGGCTTTTAAGGAAAACAACATGAAATAAATGAACAGCTCTTAATTGGAGTATAAACATCGTGAGAGTGGGGCAGGGCCCGAAATGAGAACCCTAATAATTCAACTATTTAATAACAAGGAGACTAATCAACCGCTGAAGGGCAGGGACAAACCTGGGACTCTTAATCTCATAACTCTCAGCCAATCAACAGGCCTAGAATTAGAAAGCCCTGTGTCACTGTGTCTGCAAGGCAAATGGTGCACCACTTGTAGGCCAAATGTTTGTGGACAGCAGGGCCGTTATGCATAGGATTTCTAGTGAATAAAGTAAATGGTTTTAAGGAGTCATGGATTTTTACATATGGATTTCTAATACGTATTAAGTATTACACCAAAGCCTAGTTCATGTTTCTTTTACATATAGTGTACACACAGTTATGAATTGTCATACCCTTAGGAAACGGGTTGAACTTGATGGATGCAAGTCTCTGTTCAACCTAAACTACTATATACAGTTATACATAATACAGTTAGAATATATAATTGAACCAGAGTATCATGACATCATAAGACAAGTGTAAGCAACTGGTTGGCTGTTGTGTTAGTGAGCTGACTCTACAGTAGAATGTATAATGTTAGGACTGAAGACATTGGGCCTGGTTGAAGTGTATACCTGGTTCCAGTATTGATTTTAGATCTAGATAACCCCAGAACAGTTATGGGGAGTGGAGACAAAGCTAATAAAGCACATAAAAAGACCATTCTAATTTATATTAGTTACACGCATATGTCCCAAAATTTCAAATGGTCAGAGGGGAGTGGCAGCTATTTCAGGTAATTTTAGGCAGTTTTATAGATAGCTATTTAAAGGGATAGTTCCACCCAGCTTATTGTCCTTATGTTTCAAAACTATTTACAGGTCCCCTCTAGTTTTAATTTAGAATAATAATTTAATCGATGCCTCTACATTCAGTCACATCTAATAAGGAGGGCTTGGGGATACAGGCAGGACTGTTGCAATAAAAGCAGTAATCAATCTGTTGCGCATTATTTGTAGTCTTAAGTCAATAGGGAAAGAGTGATAAGACAGACTTGTTTCTTATTCTTTACTTTACAATATGCAGAACATCTAAAAAATATATAGATCACTCTTAAACTGGCCCTTTAAAAAGTGAACATAATTAGAAGATGGACAAACAATGTAAATTATCCAAACTATTTTATAATCAAGTGTACTGTCCACATTATTGAGAGTTTTATTGCACATGAAGTTCTGTTATAGATTTATATAAACTGTTATCTTCTAAAAATAGGGTTCTTCTATAAAAATTGTCACAGCCTTGGCGGAAGCTTATCAGTTTTAACATACTATACCATTGTGTATTGTGTTCTCTCTCTTTTTCTCCACATGTTGACCTCATTACCAGTAGGACATGTGAAGATCTACCCTACAGCTAATGTTATGAGACAAAAGGTTGGATTTTCTAGATTCTAGAGATTCCTTTTTTTGATTTATAGCTCCAAATGGTGAGGACTCAAGTTTTGCTTTTATATATTTGGAAGCCCACTTTGTGTTCTTGATATACATCCAAGAGCATTATACACAGATTTAAGTAAAAATGTTCCCAAAAAATCTATGAGGAACTGCATCTTTAAACGACACACAGGAGAACATTCAAGCTACCTCTTAAAAACTGCACACATAGGCCTCGATTACATTCTTCGGCATTATCCAGTAAAAAAACAAAAACCTGTTTCCTGAAAACCACAGGTCAACAATCCTTCTGGGGTAAAATAGCCACAGCCTAATCTTTTTGAAAACCAATATTCATTGCATACATTTTCATATAATAGTACATTTCCAGCATTATTCACTTTATACAATGACTAAACAACGAACCAGTTATAACTTGCTTAACAGAAAGCCCCCAAACCAAGTAAGCAAGGGTATCCAGGACCGTGTCAAGCCCATCCCTCCCTTAGTCTGTCTGGGGGGGATTTCAGGAGCTGTTTTCCTTTTGAGAAATCCATAGAGAGATAAAGTACAAGCACTAATCCTATCACAGCACCTCGATCCCCTACTAAATATTTTTACCTCATTATCTCTGGTCCTCACAGAATGACTTTCTACTGCAATGACCTCTTGTGAGAAGAAAGCCATCCTGATTTTAATAGGGTCATATTACTGAAATTAGTAGAGACAAATTGTCTGTACAGGATGCCTCAGATATTAAGATGAATATTTGGTTTTATAATGTCATTTTCATCCAGCATTCTCCGGCCTGGATGGGAAGACGCCATTTTCCTCTCGGAAGCACAACCTATCAGCTTTATTCCATTTGACACTGATGGACAGGGAGGGGTACAGGATAGGAGAGGTGGCAAAGATCAAGTATATTGTACGGCGTGAAGGAAGGAGAGAGATGAAGAGGGCGAGGAGGAAAAAGAAAGGGAGCGAACGAGAGAAATTCCCCGGAATTTGAGGTGTTTTGCTTGCGCTGTGCAGTGTAACAAACAGTAGGTACAGCATCTTTGTTGTATGATTTATTGGGGCCTGTAGCACTCTTTGTTTGCTGTAGCATGGAGAAAAAAATGCCTCCCTGTCAGTCTGGAAGGATGCCGTCTCTTTCTGTCGACACTTTCTTAGCCCCCCCCCCCCCCCACCCCCATGCTCTCCTCATTTCACGCCACAGAACATAAACAATCTTTCATAATCCTGACAGTTACACACTCGTAGCTTTGGAAACAAAAGGTGTTTGTTTGGCTCCTCTCCCATTCTATAGAGTGGCAGGAGTATATCTGGGTTTACTTTATTCCCTTTATACAGTATATATAGTTGTATTAGGAGGGATATAAATAGAAGATATTGGACCACATGACCTTCCATCGGTGTCATGTACCAAAGATTAAAAATTACTTTAGGGCAAGAACTGTCAAACCAGTTGACAGACCAGTAAAATATTTTCTTGAGGCCAATGTTAAGTCAATGGAGGCAATAGCAAGTATTTTTTGAAGAAAATGTGGCTATTTGTGGTCAAAACTTCTGTCCTGCATATGATGATTTATCCCCCTTATGTACAAAGGTGGATAAAAATGGGAAGACATAGAAACATGGAATGTGTCGTCAGATAAGAACCATTCGGTCCATCTAGTCTGGCCAATTTTCTAAATACTTTTATTAGTCCCCAGTTCCCTGTCTTATATCTAGGATAGCCTTGTGCCTATCCCACGCATGCTTAAACTCACTGTGTTTACCTCTACCACGTCCACTGGAAGGCTATTCCATACATCCACTACCCTCTCAGTAAAGTAATACTTCCTGATATTACTTTAAAATCATTGTCCCTCTAATTTAAGACTATGTCCTCTAGTTGTGGTAGTTTTTTATCTTTTAAATATATTCTCTTCCTTAACTGTGTTGATTCCCTTTATGTATTTAAATGTTTCCTCCAAGCTATACATGTTAAAAGTTAAGTTAACTGCATGTGATCATTTTTCGATAAATGAAGAATCATGCATTGATATGTATCTAGCTACACCTGTAAGAAATATAGGATGCCTTTATAAAAATGTTATTTTATATTTAATACATAGATATGTGCTTTTGGTGGGGTGGTCGTGTAATCTGGTTTCATAATCTAATGTAATTTGCACATCGAAAGAGGTTGTAAATAAGGTTACAGAGATGGGAACTAACCTCGCACTCACCTTTTCAGTCTTTATTTACTAGAAGATATGTGACAAGGGGGTTTAATTTATTACATAGACCATGTGTCTCCAAAAGTGGGTTGAACTGGAACTGGATCCAAGATGTGATGCACAAGGAGAAGATTACATTGTCTAAGTATTTCCATTTTCTGTTACCTGTAAATTATGAATTGATTATGTGTAATGTGTATACGGTGTATTTCATTTATAACCTGTAACAGTATTTCAGTTTAATACCAATATACCTTTTTATGAATACTTGTCACACATTCCATAAAAGAATAACCCTGTAGGAGGGTAGTGTATAATTTCTTACACACCGATCAGCCATAACATGACCACCTGCCTAATATTGTGTAAGTCTCTTTTGCCGCCCAAACAGCCCTGACCCATCGAGACATGGACTCCACTCGATCTCTGAAGGTGTGCTGTGGTATCTGGCACCAAGACAGTAGCAGCAGATCCTTTAAGTCTTGTAAGTTGCGAGGTGGGGCCTTGTTGCGAGGTGGGGACTTGTTTGTGTCCAGCACATGCCACAGATTTTAGATTGGACTGAGATCTGGGGTATTTGTAGGCCGAGTAACACCTAAAACTTCTCACACACCAGCAGCAAGCACCTTTAATTCAGCTTTTGGTTAGATCAAAATACAGCCAATCAAAGATGAGCAATCCAGCGCCATAGACAGTCGGTTTCTCCTCTTGATGAAGCAGTGTGCGGTGAAACGTTTTGTGTGTGGAGCTGCATTGTTCATCTTGGTCTCTTATCTTTTTCTGCTTGTACTTTTATTCCTTGCCTGGGTTCTCTACGGAGACAGCTTTTGGAGGGGCCTTGACAGTAAGAACTTTTATGTTTGATATTTTAATGCATTTGTATACTTTCTTAACTGGATCTTTTTCCTGTGTCATAATGCATGGAGGAGAGGGGAATCTATTGAACAGACACCCTAAGAGTCGTTTCTGGAGTGCAGAAACAGAACAGTGATCTGATCCATTAAGTGTGAGTTGGATGAACAAGCCCTTTTAAATATACACGTATATGATTTTTGACACTGTCCCTTGTGTGTTTTTCTGTTCTTCTTTTACATATGTATATATACTACTGACATACATACATTGATTTTAGTAAAGTATTGCTTTATTGTACAGTTTTAGCACACTTTGTACACATTTAACTGTTAATATTTTTTTTATTTTTTATTTAACCTATGTTAACTTTGATTTTTCTATACTTTTATATTCAATAACGCCAATTGAGAGGTGGGAAATTGAAATACATTCAATTCTGCTATTACAGCCTAATTTAGATCCATGTTGGGGGCCTACAGACCTTTATGAGTGGGGAATATCCCTATGATTCCACAGGCCATTTTTCCCAAATCTGATATGGGTGAAATCAAATTGGGTGAAAATGATGCAATTTGGCTAGAATCCCCGATCCATTTTGGGCCAGATCGGAGCAACCTGAGTAGACTCTTGAGCGTTAATTACACTGCGGAAATTAAAGGTAGTTTTAGCACTCCTGCCCCCATAAAATATTAAGGAATATTATTTATTTTCATGTTATCTTTGTAAAACTGTATGATGGCTATATTGGAAAGTAAGAGGTAGAAGTTTAGAGTCATCTAGAATTAGTTATTTGCACCATCTAGAAAAATCTGTTTATCCTTCAGGCTAGGGTTGCCACCTTTTCTTAAAAAAAAATACCGGCCTTGGTACTGTCTCCATAGACTTCACATTGGCCCGATGCAAATATTTTACCGGCCTGCCGGTAAAATACCGGCCAGGTGGCAACCCTACTTCAGGCTTGCAGGTTTAATTACCACTGTAGTTAGCACAGCCCTTCATCCTTCAGAGATAAATAAAATGAGTACCATTTAATTAGGTAATCATGACCTGGATGTTGATCAAAGGAATCATAGCCATGCATACTTCAAAACCCTGCTTGGTTAACACTATGGGCTTTTGAGGAAAAAATTATCCAATTCAGCTATATTTCAAACTCTGCTCTTTTGGCCTTCATTTTTCTATTCCCTTGTCAATTCCCTATTCCCCCAAGTTCCGTATTTCGTGACTAAAGCCATTTGTTATTGTTCATATAGTAAGGCTAGTGAGAATTAGTCTCATGCTGTATCTTTACTGTCCTTTCAGCTATACGTACAAAGTGTGTCTGCCCTGTACTTACATGTACTGTAGTATATGTTGGATACATATTAATTATAAGAGACTTGGGTTAACTAAAAATGAGAAAGGACTTAAGCTAATTCTGGCAGCAATTAAATATTCACCAGACTGAAAACATAAACAATAATTAAGCTGTATAAAGCCCAGTAATTAAAATAAACTGTTTCATGAAGGATTGGAGTAATCTAGATGCAGAATAATGATGGAATGTGTAAAAATGGTGTTTATGGCACTCAGTCGGTCTAATCAGAAACAATAAGAGGCCCTGTTTTTAACTCTCCTGTGTATGTACACCTGTAGATTAGCCATATACAATCTCTCTACAGTCTACATATGCTAGAAACAGGGAGCAATGCCAGAAATCAGTAACACCCTGTGAAATGGGAATTTATTCTTTAAGACAAAGCAGTATAATAATGATAGCATGAGATTGCAGAGACGTAAGTGGATACCTTGACACATAACCCAAAAACCTTTGAAATATATAATTAGATTAGAAACTTTTGAGCAGTCATGGGAGGCTTTCAATTAGTTTTGCTTTCGGTCCACTAGAAAACAAGGGTCCAAGTCATTTCTGGCCCAGGGCTGGTGCCACAGTGTCTATTTGTGTTCAGATGGAGGAGTTACCTACCCCACATGTACTATCCTGCTGCCCACATCTAATTATGTGTTTGGTGCCAGCTTGCTCGGATTCTTTTTTTGTGAAATTTCCCAATGCTGCCTGACTTCTGGTTGGCTAATTCCTGCTGATTGCTCCAATTTTGCCACTTTGTACCAGAATTAGATTTTTCCATTTAACCCCTTAAGTGCTTTCATATGTCTCTCCGCTATAAACCGTGTATTTTTCAAATGTGTTTTAGAAATGTATGGCTTTCTCTATTCTGAACAATAAAATAACGGTGCAATACTGTAAGGCTGGTAAAATTACTGTCTTTCCTCGAGTCTAAGACCTCGTCCATTCTAAGACATGCCCCTTTTTTAGTGGTGCGGCTTAGAAAAAAAGTCTTAGAATTGAGGAGATACTAAAAACAGTTCTACTTACCTTGCTGCATCACCTCAGAAGCCGACTGTCCAGAGCAATAGCGTCACACGTCATCCAGTACCGAAACTCCTCCCTCCTTATGTCAGCTAAAAGGCGAAATTCAGTTGCTGGAAGTCAAATCTCAGAGGCCGAGACAAAAATCTCAGCTTCCGAGATGAAAATTGCTCCTTGCTTTCGGCAGCCAAATATAGCCACCCAGTGTAAGACGCCATTGTTTCTAAGATGCACTCATTTCCCAGAGCTGTTAAAATCTTGGAAAAAGTGCATCTTAGAATCGAGAAAATATGATATGATATGCTATGGGGCCCGTACAATGGTTTCTATGGTTGGTTATTAGTTTCAGTCTGGCCCTGAAAAACTCACTATGATACTTTGTAAAAAGAAAAGCTCTCATTGTAGACAATTTTCTGGTTTTGTTGCCCCTTAGCACCAGGGGTGGTGCTACATTATAAGGAAATGAAGTGACTTCTTATCTGAAAGGAGCCAGTAATGGAGATGATGCAAATGGTCGACCGGAGGACCCAGTTTTTTTCCTTAACTTCCCAAAAAATCTTGAACCATCCCTGCTGAGCAAGTAATCTAATAGAAACTTTGGGGAGAAAATTTACAGGATTTAGAACCTTTGTGTTCAACGCACTTAACTGATATTTTAACATAAATTAGGTTTTTGGGAAAAGTGAAAAAGAAAAACACATTTATAATGCAAGACACAATATGTCATTACCATAAAGAAACTGACTCTTGAAATGTAAAAAACAAACTCCATGGAGCACTTCTTAAATTTTTCACAGGTGTGATGGGCATTCACACTCCCTCCCTCTGGAGACAAACAATATGAAGACAAAAGGTGTCATTTTGTCTTCTGACTCTTGAAATGCGCTCTTTACAACAACAGCTATATTTCTAAATATATATATTTATAGATATATATATATATTTATATATAGTAGTTATCCCAGCATGTATTTATCTATCCCAAAACCTTTCTAAAAATTGTTCACGTAAACTTTCATTATAATTAAAAAAAATGTTTTTTTATTGATTTATTTTCTACACAGGTTTGTTAGGTTCTCAAGATTTCAAATTACATGTTAAGTCATTTACCACTCTTATCTCGCGATACCATAGTTGAGTATCGCTACAACAAGTACTCAACTTACTAATTTAATGCTCTGCCGAATTAAACTTGGTTTGGATGATTTTTATATTGACCAGGCTCCTTCCAGCAGAGAAGAGGTTACAGCTGACTTGCCGCTCAACACAGTTCTTCTCCTAGTGAAGGGAAAAAGGAAAAAAAAAAACTCATTTGCAGAAGAACATCTCCAGCTTTCACCTTGTCAGTTGCTGATCCATTTCTCCGCCTGGGCTCATCCTTACCATTAATCTGCAGGCATTTTATCATTGCTGCCTGCACCCTGCTCCCAGCTCCAGATACACAAGCAAGATTTGTCTGTTTCTTCCCCTCTCTCCTTTAGCGGAGTCTTTTCTGCTTAAGTTAGCAATTCTCGGTTGTGCTGACGAGAGCTTGTCCTAGAAATTACCCTTATCTCCCAGGCATAGCATTCAGCCTGCCAGACACTTAGTGTCAGGCCATCCCCTCCCTGAGCGCACTTAATGCTTCCTCAAACAGTACATGTTGCATATACAGACCTTTTATATACAATAGTTCACTCTAAAGCACTTACAGGACGGGAATTCAAATGGCACGTCAGATTACAGATGATGCGCGCAGGAATATTGAGGGATAAAGCCTTATGCACAATAAAAAAAAAAAAAGTATATGCTACACGTAAAATATTCTCAGTAGTGGAGAATACTCCCATAGTAAAAGCTCTGCGTATGCATAAAATGTGCATGCATGTAATCCTAACATTATGGGGTTGCTATTCATAAGGGACCGAGCTGGTCAGAGACATCAGCTAGTAATTCTCGAGAATTATTATCTTACACATACACTTCCAACATGAAAAGGCCAACTCGTGATGGCTTGAGAGGAAATAAATCATTATGGTCCCTCTCATATTTAGGCCCTAGGGAAGGTTAATGTTAATCACACTAAGTTGCTGAGTAATCCATATTTGTAGGTGTGAAGTTTCTTTTAATTCCCCAGTTTCACTTTGTGGGTTAAACTGTTGGGAATAATAGGGATAATGTTATGCAACACAACACCGGATATACTTTAATAATAATCATATAAATGTAGACCCCTGGGTTTCTTTGTGACACTTCACAGGGTAGGTGAAGTTAAGTTCAGTAAGCTAGGAAGTAGGCCCTAAAAGCCTGGTCTCTTGTTCATAGGTCTGCATTCCCTCATCAAGTTGGCAACGACTGGGCCACCTATATGAACACACCAATAAATGCCCAAGGACTCCTTGTGGAAGGGGGGACGGTCTTGCAATTCAAGCAGTATGGACTACTTACAGTTATTACGGGTATATTTGTCACTTGACAAAGGCATTGTCGGATTTCTGGGCCCTATAAAGGCCTTTGTTATCCCAAATAAACACAGACACAGTATATAAGTGGAAATAAAAGGCCACAGCTTATTTAATAATAAATGGAACACATATAAGGTCATTGCCCACCCGTAACACAATCCTTACCCCGTTTATACAGTAAACTTAAGGCAATGACCCACATATAAATTAACATATACAATTAACATATTACATAACATTGAGTGCAGTACCTGAATTAACACTTATAGGGGCATACCGAGATGCCCCTATAACCACCGGGTTAAGAGCCACAGGCCAGCTCTAACCCACCAACCATAACATGACCACCATCCTAGGTTCCTGATAACACCCTTCCAAGAACCTAACACTGATCCTACAGCCCCCATTACCTCCCAATCCCTGCTGTGACAAAACTCAAACTGACGTTAATTAAAATAGGGAGGGCGGGCGGGACACCTGACACCTTGGCTGTTAAATTAAAATCTGAAGACTTTAAAATGGCGGGCCCTATTTAAATAACCCCACCCCCTACATGACATCACTGAAACTTAACCCTTCTGGCCCACCTTCTAGCCCTGTCAAGGCCCATTGCATTTAGGCAATTCCATGGGCTTCAGACTTTTCTTATCCCAGCAAGGGGATTCCATTCATTCACTGGAGGTCCCAAGGTTCAGGACTTCAAGGTGTAACCAAAACTGTCTGCGCTTCTCACCCTAATAAAGTTGGCAACAAATGACGTGGCAGAGGAGCTTAATGATGCTTTAGCCAATTCATATAACCAAAACATATATTATGTTTATATATTTATTGCCAACATTCTTAGGGTGAGAAGTGCAGACAGTTGTTTTTTATGTATACATTGTACAGATATGTTTATACCTGGATTTATATTATTTGATCCTGTGATGAGCTTACCGTATCAACATATTTCTTTCCCTTGTTTGTCCAAAGTATAAACCCTTCTCCTCACCTATAGAATTCTGGGCATATAGTGCATTCCCTTTATCACCCTTTAGAACGCAAGGTCAGTGCTTCCCCCATTTAAAATAATGAGGTAGCACTAGGCCTGTACACAATGAATGGGAAAATAGAATAGAGTTTTGCCATGCATGGATGGAGCAATCTGTATGGTTCTGGGCCTTTTGTTTGAAATCTAGGATTAAGGTTAGTCCCTGGAAAGTGTTGTATTCTTCATATAACTTAAAAGGTTTCTACAACTCCAGTGATGATATTAAGCCTTTTTGAAAAGTTTAAATGTCCAACAGTTGCTGAGGAGAATAAAAAAACATCCCAATTCCATGGGTGAGCTCAAAGCATCGAACCTTATAGTCCAACAAGGCCCGCATCATATGACCAATACTATTATGAGAAGGTCCACCACAGTCATGTCTCCCCCTGTCCTATACTGACTAGTACTGCTTCCTGAACAATGTGATGTAGAATGTGGTCTGCTTCCCTCCTCAGAGTTACTCCAGCTCTGACTTTCCCGCTATTAAGAAGTGTGGTTAATTCCTAATTAGCACTGACAGATGCTTCCCCTGTAATCCTATTCCCAACATGCCCTGCTTGCTTTTGTTTGCTGGTGGAAGATATATTGTGACACAGTAATGACCCTTCAATGCAGCTCTGGAACAGTTTAATGACACACTAATGATTTATTACATGTTCCACTTGATTAGTTGGTCGTTTGTCAGCGTTATATTTCCCTGTCCATAAACCTGTCACAGATCTTATAGACCTTTCCTCAGAAAAAAAAAACAGAATAAATTCACTTTTTTTTTTATTTCTACTCTTGTTTTGCTGAAATGGTTTCACAGAGCCCCTATTATTGAAACTTCCAATGGTCTTATTAAATCCTGAACTCTATTGAGGACTGCAATGAACTAATGGCATTGGTATGTTGTATAGGTTTAAACAAGGTAATTGAAAGCCATTTTTTTAGTTCTGCCCCAGTCTGCTCGCACAATTTACAATGTATTTACTTTTTCCAATAATTTTAAACATTAGCTCTAAAAGGAGAGAAAGGAAAAGTGGTTGCGGATGATTAAGTCTCCTTTAAAATGAGAAAGAACAGCTCACAGAATGATGTCATACTAATATGGTCATCATAACAATTTTTTTTTTTTTTACAAAGCATACTAACCTTCAATAATTACATAAAAAAAATATATTAAATCTGTACTCTATAAATGTTTAATTTACTAAGAAATATAAGGTTTCCTGCTTTGATTTAAACTTCCACTCAGCTTTTTAAGGATTTGACCCAGGAGGAAAAAGCAACAATCAAAGTGTCCAAATGAAAAGTCATTATAGTGCATAAACCTAATGGCTTGTGCACCAAGACATAGAGCTGTCCCTCAGATGGTATCAATGATGTTTAGTTTAATACCCAAATAATATATAGTAGTAATTAAGTAACTGAAGTTAAAAAGGATGGCTGCTCATGATATAAGTACCGTATTTGCTTGAATATAATACAAGGTTTTTTTCAGAGCAAATGCCCTGATAATTCTTCGTCTTATAACCAGACCTCAAATAGAGGTCTGACTATAAGACTGGGATCCAGGTCCCCCGCAGAGCTGCAGGTGACCTGGATCCCCCTCGCAAGCAGCAGGTGGATGTCTGTGCAATGCGCGCAGACATCTTCCGGTGCTACCCATCACTTCTATGATGCAAGTCACATGACCTTCCTGGCGGTCCATCATAGAAGACAGAAGTGTTGGGCAAACCCGAAGGATGTCTGCAACTATGTTTTCAGCTCGCTGTAATTTAATGTTGTGTCAGTAAACCCCCATAGTGATAAGTTTTCAACAGAAAATAATTAGATAATGGTTCTTACAACAACCTTGCAAGGAAAGTATTAAAATCCAAGCTGTTTCATATCACGTTATATGGTGTGTTTTTAGTTGAAGCATATATTATTGCATTGAAATAAGTAAACTGATAATAAATAAGTTTCATGTTCCCTTTAAACAGCACAATCCATTTTTAAATATAAAAACAATAAGTTATAATCTAGGAAGGTTTTAGTGACTTTTGCAAATCAGACGCTAACATTTGAGAATGTCATAAAATCAGTTTGCAAGGTGACTTTTTGGAGGGAACAATATACAATAACTATTATTCAATATGTTAGAGTATTATATATGGTATGTTAAAGTCTTTTTTCTTAAATGACAGGATATTTTAAATTTAAAACAAATATTTTGGAATTTTCCCCTATGATTTATGAGGGTTAAAACTTTACTGCACAGTTTTCTTGTTTATGGAAGGCTACATTTACGAGATTTTCTTAGAGAATCTGTTGATCTCCATGTTTCAAAATTCACCACTTTAGCTGGAGGAACAATACATTTGCATTCCAAGTGATGATTAGCTTTTTTTACATGATGTATGTTGTAGGTTCCTTGAGATACAAATGTGTCTGTGACCTGAAAGTGGGAATACTGATGGAGAGATCGCTGGGAGATCAGGAAACGTTCTCTAGGTTTTTAAACAAAAGAGTTAATGATGTAAACAAAATTTTAAAAAGATTGTATTCATCTTAACGCTGTCATTTATTAAAAAATAACAAACCTTTTTGGCTTTACTTCCACTTTAAATTGGCTCAAGATGTTCAGTACAGAGTAGGAAATTGGGCCTATTTGAAATGAATAAACAATTTCAATTCAAAAGTATTGTTGTTAATATGTTCCATTACAACACTTCACTAGCATCCTTGAAGCTTGTGCAGCAATACTTATAGTGCTCTAATATCGTTATAGTTAGTGCCATATTGCCTTTAGGGTTGGGGATAAAAAGCAATTCTGTTGAAAAGTTGGCTTTAAGCCTATTTTTTACTGACTTGTTGGTAACATCCCGTCTGGGTGGCAAAGCTAGTGAGAACTGAATCCATCACGATGGAGACCAACCCAATAGCTCCGCTCATTGCTTCAAGTTTAGAACTTTGACTCGACATTACGGTTTACACATGTCCCGTAATATCTGAAGGTTTTATGGAGCCATTCAAAATATCGGTTTCCAGCTGCTAAACAATAGAATAGTAAATGTCTAACACATGGGCAAACAATTGCTAGCACTTTAATAAACAGGTACCTTTCCCTCTTTACTTGTTAATAAAGAAAGTGTGTGTGTGGGGGGGGGGGGGGTAACTGCAGTCATTTTGTATGTGGATCTCAACCAAACTCTATCTTCGCCGATAATCAGGCTACACAATGCCAAGCAGGTGCTACATCACAGAGAGTAAAAACTCCACCTAAGCAACGAATTATAACGAAGCCACAAACTAGTAAGAGCCCAAACGTATGAACCAGTAAGCTTTCAAAATGCAAGACGTAGAGGCCCAACCATACAAGGTTTGAGCCAAGGTGATCAGAACTGGCTTTTGGCTGCCTCTCCCAGCCCTAATTCCTGCACAAAACCTGGAGGCTAAACACTCTGCTTCCACGTGCCAACCTCCCAAGCATTTGGCTAGAATATTAATAAACAACATTCCCCTGGGCTCCAGGAACCTATCTTGCATATCGTAAAAATTGGCTCCACAACAGAGGGAGAGGGAAGTGTCCAGTGCCAACATTTGCTAAATAATATCATTATCTCTTTCTGGCATCTAAAGAGATACTTCTTCTAGCAGACAAAAAAGGTGCAGGATATTAACATTTCACATTATAGCTTCACAGCAAACAAGGAAAGACGTTTCCACAACTGATGCAAGAGGCGGGAAAATAAAAAAATAAACCTAGCGAGCTCTGTTACCTGATCTATCTTTATATGCTTGGAAGCTGTTACAGTCTGGCAAACAGATGTAGCATTGTCTTTCTTTACAAGAACTGACAAGGTGCTAAACTGTGAGGCCATAGAAGGAACTTGTGCCCCTGACAGGAATGTGGAATCAGTCCTATAATATTGACGTGTGGTTTAGGTTACGTGTCATAGATTTCCTCTGTCTTGGTAAGACTAACGTAGACATCTATTAGTGCAGCTTTTGCCAGCTTGGTTTGCTCCGAGAACACAATGAGTAATGTTAATAGCGTAGCAACAGAAGAGATATTACAGAGCATGTGTCTGTTTCCTATGTGAAGGATGGCAGTGGGAAGCGGCCTTATCTGTTTGGAAGACCAGAGTTCCATTCATTTGTGTGCAAGGAAAGTCAAGGGGAAGGGAATGAAAGAGAACAGGTGCCTTGGCATGGCACACACTTTAAGAACAGTGCCATTGTTCCTGCCAAACTGTGCAGATTTCAACAGCTCATGAACACAGCGAAAGTTAGCTTAACAAATCATTTATTTTATTCTCAGTTTCACCAAAATCTGAAGCTATTTTGGCCCCCCAAAAAAACTTTATTTCACTATTAACACAGCTGTCACTGTAGGTGACAGGTCAAGTAATCATAAGCTTGGTTAATTCTTTTTACCATGTAGGGGGAGACATATATTTCAATTAGCTCCCAGAATTAAACTGAAAAACTTATTGTATGCCATATTAAAATATATGTTATTCTTGAGTACATAGGATACTGTGACTGCAATCAGTAACACTGAACTCCAACCAGAGTCTTGTCTAATCCATACAATGCTCCTGTTGCCATATCACTGGGGTCCATTCACTAAAAAGTGAACTGACAAGTGAAAATAGGCATTAATAACCTTAATAGTTGAAAAGATGGGCAAACTGAAGAAAATATCCAGCTCAGCTATTGGCACCAGAGTTATAAATTATATGTATAGGTTTATAGATGGCTGGATTACAAGGCTGGCTCACCTGCTACCCCTCAACAATATATAACAATATATATTATTTTTAAATTGAGGTTCAGACAATGGTGTAAAATGAATGGAGCATGGTAAGATTGGTGAAATGGATATGAATACATGTATGGAAAGGGCAATAATGAAATTAGCAGTGTGCTTTATGGAGGAACAAACCATTTAAGTAATGAGGGTAAAGGTGATGGTAAAACTCCTCCACCCGAAATTGAGTGGGTAGCAGAGGTATTATCAAACACAAATCTACCCACACCAAATAAGCCAGAAGGCCTGCTTTTTCCATAGAATCATGTGTTTACAGTGCTACCACATCTGCATTGGATTAGGCATATGCAAATCCGGTAAACAATGATCACCTTTTGCCTCTTAGTCCATTATATACCTCTCCTATGTCCTGGAGGAGACATTGTCACTGATGGAATGAATCTTCAGACAAAGTGTTCGATATGTATCCCTGTGCTGAAAATCCCCACGTTTTACAAAAATGTCATCATCCTCTGTGAGGAAGGTCAGGACTGTAAATTTCCAGCAGCTCATAATAATCACTAATTTATAAATAGCACATGCCAATGGAGTTACCCAAATAAGCAGCCGACAAGAGATGCACCCCCGACTATCTGCCACCAGACAGTAGTCTTTTTATTAGACTCGAACAAATGAAAAGTTAACACCAAACCTGTAATCCAGTTAGTGCTTCTGGAGATGCGACCAACTGAGCTACTTCACTAGCTGACTGACTCTTTCCTTGTCATCCTTATCACAAACCATTATTATCATGAATAGATTTATGTGAAAATAATACACCCAATAATTCTATTTAAATACATTTTTCCAGAACCATCAGGTTGCGGCTATGTTGGAACGTATGTTCATGTCTGGTTGTACTGCCCTGAAGTTGAAAAGTTTTGGATTTCTGCAAATACCTATCTATCTGCATTGAGAATAAATCATGACCTGGTAGCTTTCTATCATTGAGGATATGTATTTGCCTAGAAATAACTCAAACTTAAAACCAGACTGTGGGGTAAAACAACGGCCACAGCACTTTATTTAAATAGCCATTGCATTTACAACCATATACACATATATATATATATATCTACATTCCACATATATGTATATCCATAATTAATACAATGACTAAACATAAACATCAAAACTTAAACATTAAACATTCCATATACAAGAAAACCAACCAAACCTTGCAAGAGTATCCAGGTGGCTGCCGAAGTCCATGTTCTGGGCATATCCCAATGCCCCCAATACCTGAGGTTCGAGGTACCACTTTCCCCTCGAACCTCCCACCAGAGTCCCGATTGACTCTCCCCAATCCAAATCTTCCATTAACCCTCCTGGATACCCTGCATGCTTCCGCCGACGCTGTGACATGTAATAAATAAATAAATAAAGGCTCATTAACCATAACTAAGGGAGGGTGGGTGGGACAACAGGTAAGGGGGAAAAAACTTTCCTAAAATGGCCCCCAAACTTCCTGTTCCTATCTTTTATACTATCCCAACTCCTCCCACTAATTCCCACTATAGGCTGACATATCCTCTCAGCACCCTGTCATGATTGCCCCTCCCCGACCTTGTCTGGGGGCTACAGTACCACTGGATCCATGGCCAAGTTTATTATCCAAACCAATCAATGACTTCACAAAATATGAAAATAAATTATGGCACGAGTGGCGAAATACTGTATAACAACAGTGTCAAACAAAACTGAAATACCAACTTTAAGAGGTCATTGAAATGGATCGATTAATTGCTATGGTTCATGAGAATTTCAAATCTTTTTTGGCCAAATACGGTATAATATCTGTTCTCTCTCAAGCTGACACTGAGAGTTATTTGTGTTGTATCTCTCTCGACTTGGTAATATTTATTGTACATTGACTACTTCTCTTTTTAAAACTGCTGTCTTTTGATGATTACTGTGTACATATATATGCATATGCTCACTATGTGTTTACATTTTTTTTTCTGGCCGTTGTTATTTTATTTTAATTATGTTTTAATTCAATTATTTGTTCCATTTTTGTTATATTTTATTGTCATTTTGAAAAATAAGAAAAATAAAATTTTTATAAACGACAAATAACGAAAAAATATGGACTCGGCCAAACCTAAAAAAAAAAAAAGCAAAAACCATTTGCATTCAGTGCATCCCTGTAGAGTTCCATATTTTAGGGTCAGGTCTCATCACAGCATATCACTGGCCATCATGGAAGTGGCATCATCGGTTGTATGGAGCATGGCCAATATGCTGTGTAAAATTAGCTGATGCCTGGACCCAAATAACAATAATAAAAAAAGAGCCGCATGAAATGGTTGCTCACAATCAATGGCCTGTAACTCTATCTGTATCTTTTACCTTCTTGTAGATCAACAAGTATTATTTTCAGCCTTCGCCAACTATGTAACGATAGATGTAAACTCACACAGCAGAGCAAAAACAAAGAATTGCAGTATCAATCTCCTCTCAACGTAAGTGGGAATAGAGTATTGTAAATAGAGCAGTAATAAAATGGTGTAACATTCAGTTGCATCCTTCTTGCCCATTTGTAAATACACCCCAACCAAATGCGAGTCTCGTACCTCAATCAGTAATTGCCAAGAGCACATCCCGAGTATATTGTAGTTTACTTGATGGAAACCCTCGTTCCTGCTTTTGGAAAGCTCTGCCACTTGTTCATTACCTTATGAATTGCCGTTGCTAGCTACAGTAAAAAAAAACAGGTATTGTTTCTATGCGGGATATATAAATAACGTTTCAGTACAGAGCCTCGGAGGCAACCTTTACCTGCATGGATTGGATGAGCCGGGAGGGGAGAGTGTCTCTAAATGTCCTCGTGTCAGTGTAATCCGCCTTTAATGTATGGTTTAATTTCCTCTCGCATTAGACACTTGATAAAAACGAGAGGGTTGTCAGTTTTCCATTGCTTGGTTTTATAAGCGTTATAAACCAGGGCCCACAATGCACTGCACACAAAAAAGCCATCGGCTTGGACGGATACCTGCGACACAACTTTATCACGTCTTGGACTCCAAACAAATTGCAAATACTGATTAAGCCATAAAGTTACAGCAACATTAAAATATAATGAGAGGTTATTGGAATAGCTCTTAAAATAGCAGCTGTGAAGCACCAAGTTTCTTCCTACAACTTATACTGCTACCTGGGTTGTATCTTATGCGTTGGCTGTTTATTTATGACTCTTGAAATTAACTCTGTATTGTTCCATTTCTCGGGAAGGGGAGGGGGGGGGGGGCACAGAGCCATACATGTTAAGGCACACTGGAGCTATGTAAAAGGGATACTTTAATATCAGATGGTTACAGCATTCCATGGGCTGCTATGATGATTGCTGCACATTAGCACTTTGCCCCAATCTCACCACTTAGTCACAGACCCCCACCTGTCGTGTTTTCAGTGGTACAGTCCTGGTTCTCAGTCTCTGGGGTGCGTGGCAAGCAGCGCTGTAGATTGAAGAGTTATGCAGATAGCACAGGGGTGAGAGACTGGATATTTCATCTCCCCACTATTACTCTGGGGTTCATCGCACCCCATGTAATTACCAAGGTAACAATTGACTGGCTGAGCATCATTGGCATAGCTGTATATTTACACTGCAGTAACAATGGAACTAACAGTGTTGCTGACATGTAGTCAGTAATGGGCACCTCATTCCCTTATATCTGTATATCATTGTATAGTCAATGGCTGACTTAGAATCACAGTCACTGCAGTATGGACACAGTGCGGTGGCAATGAAGCTCACAGAATTGGTGGCACCAGCCATTTAGTGCAATGGGAACTGAAAACAGATAATCAGCTGGCTGAGCATGATGGGAACAGTTCATGCCTTCCTGGGTACAGCAGGCTTTGGAAGCCCAATTCCACCTTCTCAAATGTGCACTGAGGTGAGAGGAAGTGAGTAGAGGTGAGAGGAACATTTAATCTCATTAATTTAGCTCTATATTGTGCAGGGATAAACCTGATGAGTTTCCTCCTAATAGCAAACTCGCTAGGCTTGTCCCTGTACAATGTACATCTAAAGTGGTAAGAGCAAAATGTTCATCTCAACTCATCTTTTAGAAAATAGCCCCCTTAAAGATCCTGAAAGTGTGTTTCAGAGGCATGTGGAAGCTCCAGAGAGCTGTATTGAAGGCGTGAGTGGGAAGTGGAGATGAGGGACAAGGTTAACCTTAGGCTACATGGTGAACACAGTGCAGGGTAGGGGTAATGGAGGATTTTGTATGTTATGGGCGGTAAATTTGGTTTAGTTTATCAAATGGGGGCAGATTATCAATTCTTATTTAGAGAGATCGCAAACCTTTATATAATTATTCTGCATTGTTTGGACGCCATCACACCAAGCCTCCCACATGCGCGCAGCATGGCGTCCAGGGGAAGTGAGCGCACTAGTCGGGTGTGGTGACCTCAGGAGCATGGAAATCACTTTCTAAGTGTCCAGATACTTAACTTGTGCCTTTCTCTGATTGCAATTGCCTGTGTTGGTTTGTGCTGTGCCATTGTTGAGACTTACAGATAGTTGCACTGAATATGAAAGCGGAAGATCAGAAGGAGCCCTGGACCAATTGGGAAGGGGGACCCATGACTGCCAGTACCCTGGCATGTTTGGGGTTAAAGTGTTCCATGACTGCCAGTACCCTGGCATGTTTGGGGTTAAAGTGTTCCATGACTGCCAGTACCCTGGCATGTTTGGGGTTAAAGTGTTCCATGACTGCCAGTACCCTGGCATGTTTGGGGTTAAAGTGTTCCATGACTGCCAGTACCCTGGCATGTTTGGGGTTAAAGTGTTCCATGACTGCCAGTACCCTGGCATATTTGGGGTTAAAGTGTTCCATGACTGCCAGTACCCTGGCATGTTTGGGGTTAAAGTGTTCCATGACTGCCAGTACCCTGGCATGTTTGGGGTTAAAGTGTTCCATGACTGCCAGTACCCTGGCATGTTTGGGGTTAAAGTGTTCCATGACTGCCAGTGCCCTGGCATGTTTGGGGTTAACGTGTTATCTGTAATTTGATTGGTGGGTGGTTGTAGTAAGTGTTAGAATATACAGGTGTGTTTCCAAACTTACCCAGTGTTCCGTTGGAAGCCGAAGGGGACAAATCTGTACAATTTCTCCCCCTCCCGTCCTCTTTTAGTGTTTGTGCTTTAGTTTGTTTTTCAGTTAATGTCACAGCTGAGGTGTATCCTGGCCAGCACGGTTTATTGGACTGATGAACATCCACCCTATGGGCTTGGGGAGACTGGGGCCTGACAGTGGCCAAGAGCGATGTCAGTCCCTTGGGCTCTGGAATGGTTGGGGCATCTATGCGTCTGCATCTGCATGTTTGTTAATGGAAAGTTATGTTTGCTGACTTGTTTTGTTAATAAAGGCTCTTTCTCCATGCTTATTGTGTCATTGTGTTTTTGTGTGATATGGGGAACTGTGATGTGGTTGGGTGGGTTTCAAGGTTTTAAGGGTTTTGGTTCATATCAGGGTACTTAGGCAGACACGTGGGAGAGATGTAGATTGGGTCATCTGCATATAGGTAGTATGGGAAGCCTTAAGAGTTAACTAGATTTTAGTTAGAAGAGTAGATGAACAAGGACTGACCCCAGCAGGACACAAACAAAGAGTGAAAGGGGTATAGGTATTGTGTCAGACAAGGAGACAAAAAAGTAAATATAAAGTGAACCAGTTCAGGGCCGCACCCATTAATTAGGCATCTGAAACCAGACTGAAGAACATCAAGGACATCGCTGGAGGACATAAGCTCAGTCATGCACTTGGGGAGGGAAGTGAAATAAGTATCTCTGATGAGAGAGAGCTGGGATTTAGGAGCATAGCATGAATATGTGGGGCAGATCGTCACTTCTTCCAGTTCACAAACATCATTAGTGTAGCAGACCATTAAATACTTAAATATAAAAACATTATCTCTGCAATTAAAAAAAAAAAAAATTGTATAAAGTGTTTTAACAGGAAAAAAAATAAAATGTAGCTTTCTCTCATTTTCCATTGTTCAAAAAAACTCCAATTAATGCCCAGCACAATGTATTGTGAGAATTCAGTTTAGTGGGCCTTCAATGGAGTTTTTTGAATATTGAAGAATTGGTGGAATCTCTGTTGCTATATGAGGTGTAATCTCTCTACATTTATTGTTGTTGAATACTTTTCCAGTATGTCCATAATGTTCCATCTGTATAATCTACTTTGTCAGTGTAAAGAACTGAAAAAAGTTGAATAAAGGACGTATTCTTGCTTTAATTACATATCGTGCTAAATATTTCTGGAAACATAATTTATGTGTTTGCATGAAGTCCACAAGCATTTGGAACACCTTGCAGTACACTGGGAAATACCTTGGATGTTGTGAAATTTATAATAAGTAGGATTAATGGGATGCTAATGTCATAGACGTTACAGATATAGATGTAAAGGAGAATGGAAAGGCTCTGAAATGTCTTTTATCAGTATCACTTTATAAACATCCTGTACCCACGCAGTCAGTACATGTTTATATGAAGTGCAAATAGGAACTGGCATGTCCTTTTATATAGGTTACATACAAACTATTGATATATTTGTCTTACCAGATAGCAAACAGAAGTGTTCACCAAACCACAGACAAGTGGCACAGGGAAATATACTGGCTTTTTAAAAAGCAATTGATGTTACTGGACCTGCTCAAAAGACTTTTATTCAATCTGCGGGGACTCATCTTGTCAAGTCTCCTATAGGTTCACCATCTCCTGCAGTTGTGCTGTCTTCTCCTTCCTTCCCACACTACCCACTGATTGTCTTCCTTCAATTTCCGACTGTCCTCCCACGATGACTGCCCTTTTACAATTTAGTGCACAGCATCTTATTATTACACAATGGCGTTGTATACACAGAGGTAAACACGAGAATAGAGCATAATAGTGCTATATATAATAGAGATAAGAGTGGAGTTTGCACTTCATGCATTGGTTCACATACTGTGCTGGTATCACAGAACATGTGCTTTTCAGCACCTGATAAGTGCAGGAGAAACTCCACCAAACTATGTTTTATGTATTACAGCCCATTCGCTGTTATACATAAACAAAATGGAGTTTGTGCCCTTTTTTATTTTAACCTGTTTCCACTACTTCCTTTCCACCTTCATTCCCCCAACTAGGCTTTCCCTACCTTAGTCTATGTCCTACACACACTTGCCAGCCATGTTTCTCACATGGTTTTCTCTACCATCCAATTTTCCCTCTCTACTGTCCTACACCAGACACAGAATTATCCCTATTTTTCTCACCCACTTCACTACTTCTCTTCCCTGTTTCCTCCATCTACTGCTATTTGCCCTTCCTTCATTCCCCAAAAATTGAAACCTCATAATTTTCATAACTCCAGGGACTGGTCCTCTCTCAAGGATTCTTTTATTCTTATACCGTTAACTCACCCTCTCCCTGAAATCAGGATAGATTTCCCTTTTTCCCTTCACTTTTGTACTGGTTAAATTAAAGTAGCATTATCTGCTGCCTTATGTACAATGCAATAAGGAGAAGAAAAATGCACGTACCCCCCGAGATGCTGTCTACTAGTTGGTGTGAAATGTCTTTTACACATGGGAACAGATCTTGATACACTATATTAAACATTCACGCATTCCTTTCTTTGTTTTACTCTCATCTTTATAAACACGTCTACGAGTTTCGATCTACGGTAGGTGAAAAACTGTCAGAAATGTACTCTATTCATCTGCACTGGTCCTACATTATCTTTTGGGAAGTTTGCAACTAGATAGCGTGAAAATTAGGAATAAAACCAAATGAGGTGTAGGGCCTACAATGTGATCCAAATGAATGATTTCACTGTTCATCATTAATATAACAACAGGTATAAAATTTCAATCTTTTTCCTCTAATGAGTGCATAACATGGAAGGCATAATTATGTTGTTGGAGGTGCTATAAATATTTCTACTGCACTCAAATTAAGAAATAAGCATTGCATTCAAACTTAAACATTTATAACATGTTAATGTGGGTTTAAAAACAATTGTACAACTGGTCAGCTAGACAAAAACATGTAGGTGCCAACCTGATTTACTTATAAGACACTTTCATAATCTTGAGGAGTATAGTAATAGAATGGTGGGCAGTGGTGTATTTAGACTAAACTCACACACCCACTAATCTTCATTTGCCCCACCCCTTCCTATCCATGCCACACTGGTTTAGGATCCATAATTATTTTTCCCATACACCTTGCCAGTGCCATGTTTGTCCCTCAAGCTCCATCAAAGTGCCATCTCAGTGCCCAAACACCATCCCAATGCCACCTTTGTGCTCAAATAAATACTAGTATTAACTGTGTGCTCAAACACCTTCCCCGTGTCATCTTTGTGCCCAAAGCAGCTTCCCTGTGCAATCTATGTGCCAAAACACCACCCCGGTGCTATCTTTGAGCCAAACAGAATTCCAGTGCCACCTTTGTGTCAAAACAGCTCTCCAGTGCCACCAGGATTGTTTCATAGTGCCATCTCTGTCCCCAAAATGCTTGCCAGCTTACCTGCAAAAAAGACAGAGCAGGTGGGCAGATTTTTCTGCAGCAGATGGAAGCTACAAAAATTAGCCCAAGATACACCACCTCAGCCAATATACACCACTGATGGTGCGGATGACTTTGGGGTGGAGGGCACGTTATGGAGTTGGGTCCCCTACTGCTTCAATCCCTCTACAGGTCATAAGCACTTTCCATGTTAAAGTGGGCCTGTCATCCAAAAAAATGTGTGCATGACAGGGTCACCTTCAGGTAAGGAATGCAATTTAATCTATGTACTAGCTGGCCATATCACCAACTGAAAGCTTCTTGCTGGAAAGCTTCTTCCCAGAGGACCTTATTGCAGAAAACGCAGACACGCACCCTCCCAAAACTCTTTGCTTTCAGCGCTTGAATGCCTAGTGTGCTCACCCATTATGGGATTCAACACTAAGGATACTTGCATGTTAACACAACTCAACACTGACAGAGGCTGCAAGCATTACAATTAAAATAACTTGTGTTAGATTTTTGGCCCACGTCATTCTTACTTTACAGGTGAATGGTTTTTATTGTAGTAAATGATAGAAAGCAAACATTTATGTATGTGCCTACTGTGAAAAGGTGTTCATCGGTTATTGTACCACCTTTTCGCATCTCACAGAGCACGCAAGCTGCTTTCGTGAGTAATGTGGCTCCCTGAAGAGGCTTCTGGCAATAATGTAACTATAATGTTTCTTCAGTGGATACCTTTCTGAAGCAGCTTTGCACATGAATATATAAAATGGATCTGGTAGCATGTTAATACTACAAATGGATACACAGGAGTGAAAAACAATCCCAAAGAATAACTGCGGAGAAAATGATAGCGTCTGACCATAATATAAATCTGCCTTTTGGTTGAGTCATTCTAGAACAGAGGTCTCCAGCTTTCTTTGTTTAATGGAAGCTAATGGAAAATGTATCGGAAATGGAAAGACGTTAATCAAATACATTATATTTTAGAAAATAATTATGTTAGGTTACACACAGGTGGCACAGTGCAAAAGGAGCTGACTGATGAAACAATTAATGTTTAGTCACAATTTAAATCTGTGGATACAATTCTCCCATTAGTGTGAAGGAGCTCAAGGGCAGTGTGGAGATCTCTGCTCTAGAACATTGACCGTTTTTAATAATCCATAGTTGGTTCTTATGCGGTCTAGTACCCCCACCCATGAGTGGCAAGTGGGGACCCTAAAATAATAATGATGGGGGGACTTAGTGTCCCCCCCCCCGGTCCCCACCCATGAGCGGCGGGTGGGGACCCTAAAATAATATTGAGGGGGTGACCTAGTGTCCCCCCCCGGTCCCCACCCATGAGCGGCGGGTAGGGACCACAAATAAAGTGACTAGGGGTGCCCAGCCCCTCGTCACTTCCCCCGTATGGGGGGGGTGGTATGCTGCGCGTATTATGGGTTTTTCTTTTACCTTTTTTGGGGCTAAAGAAAAGAAGAAAGAAAAAATGATAAGTATGAAATTGTTATTTTTTTTACAGGTTAGTTTATTGCCCACCCCCCTCACTATTATTAGGGTAAGGGGGGGTAGGTAGGCATTTTTTTTATTGGGGGGGAAGTGACTAGGGGCTGGACATGGGTGGGGATGGGGGGGAGACACTAGGTCCCCCCCTCATTATTATTATAGGGTCCCCAACCGCCGGCAATGGGTGGGGACCAGGGGGGGACATTAGGTCCCCCCCCCTCATTATTATTATAGGGTCCCCACCTGCCGGCAATGGGTGGGGACCAGGGAGGGGGGGGGCTTATTTTACTAGTGACTGGGCAGCAATAGCTGTCCAGTCACTAGTAATTGTAAATTTGTTAAGGCGATATGAATCAAATGTGGAATGTCCATGTTCGGGTCGGGGGTCCAAAAATCTTAATGATCGGTACGAACCCGAACTTTGTGGTTCGGGCTCGCTCAACTCTAATCATGACCTGTAAAACATAGTTCCATAGTTAATTATGTTGAAACAGACATGTAGCCCATCAAGTTCATACCCTTCCACACAAAACTGCACAAAACCTTCTACATGTTAAGCATGTTTATATAATGACTATTACTATATACTATATATACCATGAATGTCTGCTTACTAAAGGCACATCAGGGTGACATCCAAAGTAGTTTCTTATGTTCAGTTTACAATACCATTTCTCTGATGAAAGGTTGAACCAACACGTTTTGGAATGACATCCATTCTATATTCTGCCAATTATAGAATCCGTATATGGCTATTCAAAAGAAAAAGAATCTGAGCATTCATTATGGTCAGATTTCTTATTTGTTGTCACAAACTTTGTTTGTTTGGGGTCAATAAAGAATGAATAATAATAAAGAATGAATTGAAGGGGATTTCAAACTTTAGGCCAATTTGGCCAAGTTGGAAAAATTAAAAACTATCCAATACAGCTGAATGGGAGAATATTTCAAACTCAGCTACTTTGGCCTTAAGTTTGAAATTCCCTTCTCAGTTCCCTGCAATTTTCTCTTTATTGAGTAGAACCTTATGTTTCATATCTGGTTTGTTCAATCACTGTGTGATTCTTTTTTTATATGATTTAAAAAAAAAATTAAAACTTTTTCACGAATTGTGACTTGTCTGAACATCAGCTGATTTAGGGCTGTAGTAACAGTAAAAGAAGTGAGATTAATTGTATTTTCCCTGTGCATCTCTATGAATTTTTTACTTTATCAATTTTCGTAATGTCATTTGTATCAGGAAAGATATAAAGTACCGTTTTAAATCACTGTGGAGTACATTCATGTGCCAACAAAATGCCAACCAGTAATTTCCATTCTTGCTGACATTCAACCTACTGTTCATACAGCATCACTGAACTTAATAACTAAAGCTTCAAATTTACATATTGTGTACATTATTTATAATGTAAAACAAATTATAAATTCCAGCGACAAAAGTCTTCAGAGACGCTATTTATCAAGAATAAAGAGACCATCCGTCTTGCACCTTTTTCAGACGTAGGGTTGTCACCTCACCATTTTTATATTGGACACATATATCTTCGACATGCTGAATTACCATATGTACAAGTCATATATGTCCACAAGGAAATCAATTGATTAGTGAAGAAGGGGATTCCAAAGAACAACACTGAATTATTGATTTCTTTCTGGTAACATATGTCTGCCACATACTGCAGGGCAACATGAAAAAGGTATATGTGTCCTATAAAAAATGGACAAGGCAACAACCCTGTTCGGACATCAGTTATAAAGTCTCAGGTTAGTTAATTTTTTTCAAAATGTGGGCCATGTACCATGCAGAACTTTAGGTTGATTGGTGCAAACACTAATAAGTTTACATAATAAATAATTTAGCATAATAATTTAACATAATAAAATGTACAGGAAAGAACTATCACACCCTGAAGCAACTTGCACAATACGCATAAAACGAATCCTCCCCCCTGTTTGTATTTTGCACAATAAAAGTAGATAGTGTTGCAATTGCAGTAGGAGTGTTTCTTAGCATTCCTTTATGTGATTTTTGCATAGTCAAGAGAGAGCAGCTCATACTGCTATACATGGTGAAATTATAACTTTACATATATTCTATGACCAAAATCTGAGCATGTTTTACACTCAAACTCCAATTGTGCATTTAATATAATAGAAGCTGTAGGATTTTTAGTCTCAAAGGAGACTAAAACTCTTGGGCCATACATGGGACCTGTGGAGCATCTATGGTTTGGGCCACAGTGTTTTTATGGAAAGTGTTTGTGCAAGCTTTAGAGACCTACTAGAACCCAAAGAGACTATGAATCACTTATACAACACCACTATGTAAGGGCTCCTATCACATGTATTCACCAAACATTTTCCATGAGCATAGAATCCTCATTCCAAACACGACAATACTTTTTACAATTCTAGGAAGTTTTTAGATATTTTTTTTCTATTAAACATGTTCTGTGGCATGACGAATCACACTTCATCACGCCACAGACAGATGGTAGGAGAACATTACCTGTCTGACTGCATTGTGCCAACTGTAAAGTTTGGTGGAGGAGGGATTATGGTCTGAGGCTGTTTTTCCGGGGTTGGGCTAGGCCCCTTACTTCCAGTGAAGGGACATTTTAATTTCAGCTTCAGCATACCAAGACATTTTGTGTCTTCCAACGTTGTGGGAACAGTTTGAGGAAGGTCCTTTTCTATTCCAGCATGACAATGCCCCATTGAACAAAGCGAGGTCCATAAAGACATGGTAGGATGAGTTTGGTGTGGAAGAACTTAACTGGTCCACACAGAGCCCTGACCTCAACCCCATCGAATACCTTTGGGATGAAGTGGAATGAAGACCACGAGCCAGGCCTTCTCATCCAACATCAGTACCTGACCTCGCAAATGCTCTACTGGATGAATCAACACAAAATCCCACAGAAACACTCTAAAATATTTTGGAAAGCATTCCCAGAAGAGCCAAAGCCCTAATGGCTGCAAAAGGGGCACCAACTATATATTAATGTCTCTGAAATTAGATTCCTTTTGGTGAAATGGTCAGGTGTCCCAATACTTTTCTCCATACAGTGTAGATAAAATGAGTACCCTTAAATTGGGTTATAGTAACATCCCAAGAATGTACTTAAAAACAAGAGACTGTCTCAATCTACTTTTCCTGGGTAAACACGTTGTTATTATTATGAGTATGTGGTGGCTGTGGAGGGTTGTAAATTAAATTACACAGAGTAGCTTAACTGATTGCAGATTCCACATGCTTAAAATCCTTGACTGTGTTTACCTCTACCACTTCTGCTCGAAGACTTTTCCATGCATCCACTACCCTCTCAGTAAAGTAATACTTCCTGATATTACTGTTAAATCGTTGCCCCACTAATTTAAGACTGTCCTCTAGTTGTGGTAGTTTTTCTTCTTTTAAATATACTCTCTTCCTTTACTGTGTTGATTCTCTTTATGTATTTAAATGTTTCTATCATATCCCCCCTGTTACGTCTTTCCTCCAAGCTATACATGTTAAGATGCTTTAACCTTTCCCGGTAAGTTTTATCCTTCAACCCATGAACCAGTTTAGTAGCCCTTCTCTGAACTCTCTCCAAAGTATCAATATCCTTCTGGAGATACGGTCTCCAGTACTGCGTACAATACTCCAAGTGAGGTCTCACCAGTGCTCTGTACAATGGAATGAGCACTTCCCTCTATCTAATACCTCTAACTATGCAAAAAATTTGGGAAAAACTAATGCCCCTAAGATGTTCTTGAATGAATATCTGAATGAACCCTTCCTGGTTTCGCTGTTATTATTATTAGTATTTCACTAAGGTAAATTGTCAGAAAGGAAAGTCAGAAAATACAAAGGGAAATAGTTCAAATACCAACATGAACAAAACAATCTACCTTGGGCACTTCCACTTAACGACCACACATGTCATAGTACTCACTTTGAAAAATATGACCGTTTCGGCAAATTACTGGTTTGTGCTCTTGCTAAGTATTTAATAGTAAAACTCCTGTGTTCTGACTGACATGATTTTATGTAACATTTTCTCTTGATGGTGTCTGTTGTGTCCTGATGAACAGTACAATAAACACATAATGACATCTTGTGTCATTACTGCCCCATGGTAAGGGTTCCCTAGAGGTAGGAAAATGTTGACAGTTCTCTGATACATTGTGTATTATACATTTTTTCCCCTCTTCTTTTTAGCAATGCCTGCTGGTTGGTCACACATTGGGACTCTGAAATCTTTAAAACACAATACAATACAGCACTGAATATATAATACATTTGTACTTTATGTCAAGATAAAAATAGATCTCACAGTGTGTATCACCATTTGTTTCAAGCCTGTCACATATGCATGTATTGTATTATGTGCAATGTAATTAATTGTATGTCCTTAACCATAATCCTTCTCTGTAGACTTACTTTCAGTTCCCCGTACTGTGGTAAATGTACCCTACGATACTATTTATAAAGTTGATTCTAGTTCCACCTGTTGAATAGTGGTACTTGGCTGTAAAAACATGTTGCTTATGGTTAAAGGAGGCGGGTAAAAAATTGGATTGAGGCAAATATTTAGGGGTCTATTCACTAAAAGATGTGTTGTAGGTGAGTTGAGGTGAGATGAGGTGAGATTGATATTTAATCTCACCAGCTCATACATTGTGCAGGGACAATCCTGGTGAGTTTGCTTAGTGGGATGAACTCACCAGGATTGTCCTTGCACAATATATAGAAAAAAATGGTGACATGAAATGTTTATCTCACCTTAATTCACCTCAGCTCACCTGCAACTCATCTTTTAGTCAATAAACCCCTAAGACTATGTAGACAAAATCCTTACTAGTATTATTCAGTGGCGGATCTTCCATTGGTGCTAGGTGTGCACCGCACACCTATGAATTTGAGCCGCCGTGAGAAAACAAAAATATATATATTTTTTTTTTTCCTAAGTCCAAATTCTCGCGAGAAGTGAGCTTTTGTCCGTTTCGCAGGCTTTTGTCTGCACGGAGGAGGCGTCTGTCCGGAGACACGGAGCAGCAGCTACTAGGTAAGTGATGGGGAAGGAGGGGGGAGGAGGGGGGTTAAAAACGAGCACATTAATTGCACAATATTACTGGGCTCTGATTGGCACAATATTCCTGGGCATCTGACTGGCACACTATTACTGGGCAGACTAGATGGACCGAATGGTTCTTATCTGCCGACACATTCTATGTTTCTATGTTTCTATATTCCTGGGCTCTGACTGGCACAATATTCCTGGGCTCTGACTGGCACAATATTCCTGGGCTCTGACTGGCACACTATTACTGGGCTCTGACTGGCACATTATTCCTGGGCTCTGACTGCCACAATATTCCTGGGCTCTGACTGGCACAATATTCCTGGGCTCTGACTGGCACAATATTCCTGGGCTCTGACTGGCACACTATAACTGGGCTCTGACTGGCACAATATTACTGGGCTCTGACTGGCACACTATAACTGGGCTCTGACTGGCACACTATTCCTGGCATCTGACTGGCACACTATTCCTGGTATCTGACTGGCACACTATTACTGGGCTCTGACTGGCACACTATTACTGGGCTCTGACTGGCACAATTTTCCTGGGCTCTGACTGGCACAATATTCCTGGGCTCTGACTGGCACACTATTATTGGGTTCTGACTGGCACACTATTACTGGGTTCTGACTGGCACACTATAACTGGGCTCTGACTGGCACACTATAACTGGGCTCTGACTGGCACACTATAACTGGTATCTGACTGGCACAATATTCCTGGGCTCTGAATGGCACAATATTACTGGGCTCTGAATGGCATAATATTACTGGGCTCTGACTGGCACAATATTACTGGGCTCTGACTGCCACAATATTACTGGTATCTGACTGGCACAATATTACTGGGCTCTGCATGGCAATATATTCCTGGTATCTGACTGGCACTATATTACTGGGCTCTGACTGACACAATATTCCTGGTATCTGACATTGACATTACATTGTTATTGTTTTTAAGTAGCAGCACACCTGTCTCTCATAACCAGGATACGCCCCTGGTATTATTATTTTATATTTTATGTAAGACAAAGTGGCATGCTACCTTATGTATTTATTCTCAGGTAGAAATTATTAATTCTAGACCCTTAACAATGAAAAATAAAAGTTTGCTTCAATGTTCTGGTTTCAGTAAAGTCCCTGAGCTGTTAAAATTATTTTTTAAAAATCAGTAGGCACGCACTTAAATGTTTTTCCATAAAACAATTAACTGTCATATATGCTGCACTGATTGGTGAATGGCAGAATGAAATTCCAAAAAGTGCAGAAATTATGCCAATTACCTTGTAATTCATAATGTGATTGTACCACCTATGGAATCTAAAGACTTGTTTATACCAGTCATGGGCCTGTGCACTCAAACTCTAACTCACATGCTGTTCATAATTGACCATACTATAAACACTTGACCACTACCATCAGCGGCAAACTGATATATTAAGATATATACCAGATGAATGGGACCATGACATAATCAAAAATTATTGCTGTGGCTGGTGCCAGTGTAAATCTACCATTCTAGGCTTAGGCCTAAACACACACTCCTCTGCTGTATTTCTTCCTGCGTCTACAAACAGGCCAATAGTTTTGAAGTGGCCCTTTGGGTTGCCACCCAGCGGCCTGTTACTGGCAGGCCTGTAAAAAATTGGCTTGAGGACAATGTTAAGTCTAAGGAAGCAATAAAATGGCAGATATTAATTTTTTTCTTAAGAAAATGTGCTAATTCTGGTTACCCTCCATGGACATGGCTGTCCCATTGGAAAATATATATTTAAAAAAAATATGTGGCAGCCGAACTTCAGTTGAAGACAGCCTAATAGGAAATAATTTTGAGTCCTGTTAGTCCAATCCATCCCTTTTCCCCCAGTAAGATAGTTTGTGCAGATGTCAGTGCTCAGTGATATAATATAATAAAGCAAAATTGTATTTTTACATATTATTTTCTATAACGCCATACATAAAACCA
Source organism: Pelodytes ibericus (assembly GCA_036172795.1). Lineage (NCBI taxonomy): Eukaryota > Metazoa > Chordata > Amphibia > Anura > Pelodytidae > Pelodytes > Pelodytes ibericus. Next base: position 186,723,400 of record CM069858.1, on the reverse strand, counting down.
AGCTGCATGATATCACACAGTCAAACCAAACAATCACCAAGATATGATGCCCTCTTTGAACCCGTGACCCAGGACAAATGATTAACTCTTTACCACCAATTAACCCTAGTTTGAGACATATTAAAACAAGAGATCAATTCAAAGTATTTGCAAAGGTACACAAATAATTCTCAAGGTATTCCATGCAATAAATGGAATCACTCATAGAACTTCCCTTCCCCTAACGAGTTAAATTATGCATTTCTGGTTTGTCGCTTTCTGGATTAAATTTAAAACTACCTTAGACAATGTGAGGCAGTGTAATCCATCACTTGATCACTGCCAGGATGGATAAAAGCAAGGAGGAATATAAAAAAAAAAATACACTTCTACTACTCTCAGCATCTGTTTTAGGGAATTGGGCTCATAAATCAAACCATCTTGTCAGTTTCAGTGGCACCATCAGAGTAGAGCGTGTACGTCCTATGCATAGATGCAATTTCCCCAAATGTCAGTGGGAACTGCACTGCAGAGTGTAACACATTGTGTATCTTTGACCCCGTAAGTGCTGAAATCACAGATTCTTATTATTCTGACATGATAGAGAGAGAGGAAGAGAAAAAGAGACTCTTGTCCTCACTTGCGCTTTTACTAGAGGATGATTTTTTTTTTTTTTTTTAAAGAAAGATATTTTTTTTTTTTGCTTCACAGACTGTGCAGATTTAATGGAAAATGGTTGAATATTTCACAGCAGATTTAGGCTAGGACATAGAGAGAGGGTGACACAGGTTGCGTCTCATCTGATGAATTCTAAAGCTTCATCTCATCCCCGAAATGCCACTGTCTTTCAATTGTTTCTGATTGTCACTTATCCATGTAACCTCAGGCAAGCCGTAACATCCTTGACTTCCTTTGACGTGATAAATGAGACTGTAAGCTTTTCGGTCACCTTGGATTAAACAGTTCTAGATGTCGGATATCTCTAGGCACTGTTGTAACCCTTAGATATAGTCAGAAAGTGGCATTGCTCATTGGTAAGTTAACATTGTTTTGATTTGTCAGTTTGTAGGAGCTGGTACTTGGTTCACCAATGTTATAGATATCTACCTTCCATCTCAAGAAGCATTCCTAATGAACACTTCCAGAAAGTAAACATATACTTTTTTTTCTAGGGGCCTGTAACGGTCTGTAGAGGAGCACCAAAGAAAATTGGTTGCGGCATTCTGTGTTAGATGTACCATCACTTTCTTTTACATAGTTGCCAACAGACCTGGATTTGGCATGCATATTATCAGTGGGCAAGACATCCAGTACATCTACCAGGCAGGTTCAATGTCACGGTTCGCATTCTGTCATGTGACTCTGCCACTGTTGCATCCTGGTAACCGATCCCAGGGTGTTGGCAAGTATGCTTTTATTTCCTGTCAGATTATTTGTAGGTTTGGGCAGAGTGTTCACCAGACACACAATTTCCAGAGTATAAGGCCCAGTTCTGTTTACTATTTGTACTGTATTCCAGAAACAAAACCTCTGTGAACATCAGAGACTTTAATAGATTCCTAAAAGATAGCAGTAGACAAAGTGATCTATTAATGCCCAACTCAGTGGGGGGGGGGGGGGGGGGGGTTGTTTTATGGTACAAATCAACCTTATTCTCACTGTTATAATTCAAAAAGTAACCTAAAGCATTGACAGTTAGATGTCAACTATGACACATTCATTATGACTGTACAAATCCATTGGTTTAATACTGGTAGAGCGTAAACACAAAACACAGTGCTCTGTGATATGCCCATTTTACAAACAAACCTAAACAAACACAAGAAAATGTTCTTTTTTTTCCCCACAGTATTAATGCTTCCAGCAAAAGTTTGCCGCAATACTTTCTATCGGCATTTACTTTGTATCCATTATGTTTTCTTTCTCGCTAGACACAAGGTAAATGAATGGCCGTGGGCTGGACGGCTCCACACTCCCTTTTGCATGCATCTTGTTCAGGGAAATGAGGTTGAACGGCTAAATTCCCCATCACCACACTGGAGAGCCTGTAATGTGCGTAGCCTGAGGTGAAAGGCAGGATGGATTGGGAGGCCAGGCTGATGCAAATAGCATTGGTTTAATTAGGCCAAACGTCTGGAGACCAAAAAAATGAGTTCCTATCAAACCTTTGCTTCTCTGGGCAGAAACATTACAGCTTGACATGCTCAGACAATAGATGTACAAATGTGTAAAGGAGATTCCATAACAAGCATTGGCAAGGTTCAAAAGAGAATATAAAAACATCACAAAGCCTTGCCTGAACAGACAGGCAAGTTGATTGGTGGATGAGGTAGTAACGTCCTTCAGGGATGAATGACGATTGGTCTATAAAAAAGAAAAAACCTTTTCTATCGAATATGTATTTTTCAAACATAAATTATGCATAGTTGCCAACATTGCCCCATTTTTTTGGGGAGGGGGGGGGGGGGTCCTGTCCCATCACATCTAGGTTTGTCCTGTCTTGCCTTCTGCCTATGCACAGTGCACAAGCAACATTGGGGATTATGTTGAAAAACTCCCGCACTGCAAAGTGTCAGGAGTTTTATTTTTTTTTAAAAGGCGCAGTAGCTGTTTGTTTTGTATAACAATGATTGAGCTTTTTTATATAACTCCCGACACTATACAGTGTGGGAGAAAAGGACCTCCACCAAACAGTATTTCCCCAACACAAATCAAAAACTTTTCAGCGCCTGATTTTTTTAATACAGAGACTGCGCCGATGCAATGATCTCCAACACAACCACTGTGTACACATAAGATGTAGACATCGTGACTCACGAAATTTGTCTGGAGTACATTTTTGTCTTTATACATATATTATGTTTACGTCAGTCTAAATATGGCAGAATTGAGCTTCAGGGAGGCTGGAGTTCAATGTTGCTAGGTCATACAACGTCATATGATGTCATGGGATGTTAATCACCCCGCCTCTTTTTGCTTTACTCCCACTATATCCCAGGAAGTTCATGTAGGATGATTAAAACAAGGTTTAGAAGGTTTAGAAGTACAATCAAGAAATGTAGAAAAGTTTTGTTTTTTTCATCTTTTGGCCTATTGATGTATGTGCTATGTTTGTGTGCTTGATAGTTGGTAAGCATATTTTCTGATTATATTGAATACTTTAAAGGCATTTAATACCAGACTCCTGCAGTGAAATATTTACTTGCTCAGACAGCTTTTGCTGCTCAACATATGTTCAACCGCCCATGTGCTAAATCATCTGCATCTATATCATTTTTGGCAATTAAGGTAGTTATAGGAATGTTAACCCTTGCAGTGATGACAGCCATCAGTAGAAGACATAAAAAGACACTAGGGAGTGCAGACATTCCATGTTTTGTTTCATGGTGAGCTAGCAGGGTGAAATACATTTTAGATAAAAGTTTTAATTCAGGTTTCCACTTGCTGTATTATTATATCATAGTGTCTACCTAATGGAAAGTCGGGTAATTAAATATATAAATGAGTGTGGGGAGGGCATCTATATACACCTGCTTGGCCTTCTTTTTATATTAAAATAGGAATGTATTCTTTGTTACATGAAATTTTCTGTTGCATTCGCACATCAGGGTTGAAGAATATTATACATACTCTCTTGAAGCTATGAGTAAATGCCAGACATGTAATTCATTACCTTTGTAACACACAGTCAGGGGCCACGGCTGGGATCAGAGTTCCGATGGTATACAGAGACACACCCTTGGGAAACCTTGCATGCAAAGGTAACAGATGGAAGAAAGTTTATCTTAAAGGGACAGTCTAGACACCAGGTGCAAATTGTAGGCACCAAAGTTGCAGCAAGAGTGTCATTTTCACTTTTTGTATAATATGCTTTAATCATCTATATTTTTGGATTTCTATTTACCTGCTCAAGTCGTGTCACTCAAATGGAGCATTATGATTTTTTCAGGCAGTCTGAATATCAGAGTGGACATTCTGGATTGGTTCCAAACCTTGGGGGTTTGCAATGTTCATATAACTATGTTTTTATCCTCTGAAGCAATGCAAAATCTAAAATATGCACATTATAGCACTTTTATAGTCATTCACTGATAATGATATACATAAAAGTCTGAGATTTTTTTCAGTTAGTCCTGCAGTCTGTGTATTATTTTCACAATATCTTTTGTCTTAATGCTGCATTTCATTCGATCTATGTATAAATTTATATCCATTTATTAAATAGTATAATTTTATCAGAAGATAAGATTCTGGATATAAGTTATTATGTAAGCTAGTTAAATCTGCACTTGCTGCATATCTTTGGATATACTGATTGATCCAAACTTTCTGTAAATATACTTGTTAAAATATAGCAATATTTCTAAATGTATACTAGTCTATTCCTTTGTTAGATTCAGTGTAAAAGGTTATTTGATGTTTTTAATGTCACAAGTGTGCTTGTTAATTAGCAATTTATGTGTAACCACTTCTCTACAGACCACTACAAATCAAGGTGGGTTGGGAAGAGTAGTGTACCTATCAGGGCCTGTCCTTTAATGGCATAGACTGGGGCAGCTGCTTCAGACGGCACCCTGACATAGGCAGGACTTTGCTGCTCCATGCAGCGGTCTTCTTTTTTTCCTGTGTCCAGGGGAGCTTGATAGAAGAAGGTCTCAGCCAATCAGGTGAGACCACTCAACTCTCCTGACTGGCTGAGAATTCAGAAGCCTCTCGTGATTGGCTCAGTCCCTCCTTCACACGGAGCTCAAAGCAAAGCAAAGGCAAAAAGAGATGCCTGGACCATGTAAGTTAACCCCTTCGTGACGCATGGTGCTTGCGTCCCAAAAGACGCAAGCACCAAAACATCACGATTTGTTCCTGGCCACTGATCACAAGGTGATCGGTAGCCAGGAACACTATGGCAGAGACCCGAATGTGTGACGTCATGGAGGCGAGCCCGAACCCGGAAGTTGGGGCACGGCGTGATTAGTGAAATGTAGCCGGTGCTCGCTTTCAGCACAGGCTACATTTCCCCTGTCAGACTGAGGCCACTCAAAGTGGCCTCATCTGACAGGTGGGATCCCGCTGCAAGTGCCTGCAGCAGGATCCGAGTATAGCTCATAGTGGGGAGCCGCGATGGGCTATTTAACGCTGCACATACTATGCCGTCCTAATGTCTTTTAGGCACTTCAAATCAGGACGGCATAGAACGTCCTAACGTCATGAAGTGGTTAAAAACTGACCATATGTGTGTATGTCAGTGTGAGTGAGTGAGTGTGTGTGCATATGTCAGTGTGAGTGAGTGTGTGTGCATGTCAGTGTGAGTGAGTGTGTGTGTGTGTATGTCAGTGTGAGTGAGTGTGTGGGTGTGTGTGTATGTCAGTGTGAGTGAGTGTGTGTATATGTCAGTGTGAGTGAGTGTGTGTATATGTCAGTGTGAGTGAGTGTGTGTATATGTCAGTGTGAGTGAGTGTGTGTATATGTCAGTGTGAGTGAGTGTGTGTATATTTCAGTGTGAGTGAGTGTGTGTGTGTGTATGTCAGTGTGAGTGAGTGTGTGTGTGTGTGTGTGTATGTCAGTGTGAGTGAGTGTGTGTGTATGTCAGTGTGAGTGAGTGTGTGTGTATGTCAGTGTGAGTGAGTGTGTGTGTGTGTATGTCAGTGTGAGTGAGTGTGTGTGTGTGTGTATGTCAGTGTGAGTGAGTATGTGTGTATATGTCAGTGTGAGTGAGTGTGTGTGTATATGTCAGTGTGAGTGTGTGTGTATGTCAGTGTGAGTGTGTGTGTATGTCAGTGTGAGTGAGTGTGTGTATGTCAGTGTGAGTGTGTGTGCATATGTCAGTGTGAGTGAGTGTGTGTGTATAGGTCAGTGTGAGTGAGTGAGTGTGTGTATGTCAGTGTGAGTGAGTGTGTATGTCAGTGTGAGTGAGTGTGTATGTCAGTGTGAGTGAGTGTGTGTATGTCAGTGTGAGTGAGTGTGTGTGCATATGTCAGTGTGAGTGAGTGTGTGTGTATAGGTCAGTGTGAGTGAGTGAGTGTGTGTATGTCAGTGTGAGTGAGTGTGTGTATGTCAGTGTGAGTGAGTGTGTGTGCATATGTCAGTGAGTGAGTGTGTGTGTGTATGTCAGTGTGAGTGAGTGAGTGTGTGTGTATATGTCAGTGTGAGTGAGTGTGTGTATGGGTTTTTTTTTTCCCCAGTTTTACCTTTCACTTAGTCTCAAAATGAAAGTTGACCTACAAAGTCGAATTTTAGTGAATAGATCCATTTGTCTCCCTTTTTTCCAGTGTGTATTTTACCTTTCTTTCACACAATATAGAATAATTTTGATGCGTTGCATGGGTCCAGTGTTGTAGTACCTCCAGCTATCTTCAGCCACCAATTCTTTTTTATTTCATTACCACACAGTGGATTACACGAGAGTGGGATCCCCGGGGCTCCGGTTTCCTAAGCTGGGTGACTGCTACCCTTATTTGCTGCCCGTATTTGCTTTGTTGATGGATGAAAGTTACCCACGCAATCAAAGTAAACAGAGGAAATAATCCAGGATCACAGTACCTCTGAGTTAGACAGAGCGGCAATGTTACATAGTCCAAGGTCAGGAGTATTCAGCATTGGATTGCAGTTAGAAAGGGGTCACAATCAGAAGATCACTGCACAAAACACACTATGTAACTAAACCCACAGAACAAACGTGCAAAGAGCTGGTGATCAGAGAGGCTTGAATACCATGTTAGTGGTCTGATTTTCATGGCCAGCAGATGTGATTCCAAGAATACGGCCCACCATGAAAGCAGAACTTCTCATCTTCTCAATATTTAATAACTGGTCTAATGTAGTGATAGGCAACCATGGCACTCCAGCTGTTGTGCACTACATTTCTCTTGATGCTTTGCTGTAAAAGCATTATAAGAGATGTAGTCGACAAAATCTGAAGTGCCCAAGGTTGCCTACCCATAATCTATAGCTTTAACGTAAACCTTTTATTACTTGTGCATGAAAACAAATGGCTACATATCGGTAAAGGAGTACCAAAACCTGTCATCTCCACCACCACTTGCCCCCCAGACGACAAGGAATGATTTGTGCTTCCTATAGAACAAGAGGTTTCATCGTATTAGAAATGTTCCATCAGCTCCGATTAGTCTCTTTACTCCATTAGGCTTCAATTTCTGTGACATGATGTGAAAAGCAGTAATGTGGTTCTGTTTTAATTGCCTCGCATTACAGAAAATAAATACTAATAGGGAGTGATGGTTATACAGTCAGAGAGGAGATGTGAAACACATCAGTGTTATTTAAAAAAAAAAAATTGCCAGGACCTCTTTGGCATGTGAACACAGATTGTTCTGGAACCATGACAAAATGAAAACACTTGCCCAATTTTTATTTTATGTTTAAAAGTAAAAAAAAAAATATCCCTACCTTCACTGGCACGCAATGCTACGATAAGTGTTATAAACTGAGGGAAAGTTTACATTTGATTTTATGTTTGTAAAACCGTTATCTGCAGCCCCCCCCCTTCCCAGTACTTACCTGTATGCTGCTCGCCAGACGTCTGCTCCGAAATGTTTCCTGCATGCACTGTGTGTGCAGGAAATACAGCTACCGGCATCACATTTGGTGGCTGTGAGGAAAAGCCGGGATGCGGGTCTCCTGGCAGCTGCCCGATAGTGAGACAGTCACACAGGCAGCAATGGGGGCCCACGGGGAAGCTGCTTTGGGCCTCCAGGAATGAATGGGCCCTGGGCAGCTGCCCCGTTTGCCCACACTTTTTTTTTGCAGTGGTCGCAGGCAGGGCCGGACTGGGAACAAAAACCAGCCCTGGAAATATTTGTATACCAGCCCCATAGCATTGCGGCAATAGATTATTGTTTAGAAAAGGGAAAAATATGCTTTTTTAAGCACATTTGAAGAGTGTATTAGTTATAGATAAGACTGATATATACACCTGCACAGGGCAATACATAGCCCCCAGTATGCACACAAGGTTACATGTATTGCCCTGTGCATGGGGTATATACCAGGGCAGTGTGTGAGATATAACTTTGTGTACATACTGGAGCATTTATTACCCTGTGAAGGAGTATATATCAGTGCATGAGATATAACCTTGCGTACATGCTTGCTGTAAATATTGACTTATCTCAGCATCCAAATTGCACTGACATGATGTGCCCCAGCACCCAGATTGAACTCATAGCACCTTCCCCAGCATCCAGAATTTTACCCAGCACTGATATTGCACTCACAGGACTTACCTTAGCACCCAGGAGGAAATACCCTAGCACGCAGATGGACACCCAATCAATGGTGCATGCAGGAAAGAAAAAGGTGCCAGTTATGACATATTGTGCCCTGCATATTTTGCCGCCATTGGCTGATCCTGCCCTCGGCAACAAATACAGTGTCTCACACGTAGTCACACATATACACAGTCACATACACACACTGACACATACACACAATCACAGTTGTCATAACAAAGCTACAAATCAATAGAGCTGTCAAGAGCGATTCCCCTGCTCTTTTTAGAGCCGGGAAGCACTGTGATATACCCATTTATTACACTCTGCACTCTGCCGCTCACTCACACACCTGCACTCTGCCGCTCACTCACACACCTACACTGCCACACACGTACATGCACTGCCACTCACACACATACACTGCCACTCACTCTCAGTCCCACGTTTACACTCTGATATTCACTCACGTATGTATTTTCTCCCCCCACCCCTGTCATTTCTTTGCCTTTGTATTTTCTTTCCCCACCCACCTGTCATCTCTTCCTTCCCCTGTATGTATATTTTTCTCCCCCCAACCCTGTCATCTCTTACCCCCTGTATGTTTATTTTTCTCCCCCTCCCACCCCTGTCAACTCTTACCCCCTGTATCAGTGATGGCGAACGTTTTTGGTCCCGAGTGCCCAATTTTTGACCGACACAAATTTGCAGACCACAAAGTGCCAACACCGCATACTCACACACGCTCATACACACACACTTATACTCATACACACGCACACTCATACACATACACACTTATACTCATACTCACACACACCCTTATACTTATACTCATGCGCACACACACTTATACTCAAACTCACACACATTTATACTCACACACACTCATACTTATACTCACACATACACACATATACTAAACATTAACAATGAATTGCTTTCCGACTTGAACGCTTTTTCACAGAACGCGCTTGCGCCAATCATCTGGAGAAGAAGCAGATGACCGGCGGCGCCAATCTATTACGCGGATTCCTGCACCTCCAGGACAACGGAGCAGATAAGCCGTCAGAGCTGAACCTGACCGCGTGCCACAGCTGAGGACTCGGCGTGCCAGTAGTGGCACGCGTGCCATAGGTTCGCCACCGCTGCCCTGTATGTTTATTCCCCCCCCCCCCACCCCTGTCATCTCTTCCTTCCCCTGTATATATATTTTTCTCCCCCCACCCGTCATCTCTTACCCCCTGTATGTATTTTTTCTCCCCCCAGCCCTGTCATCTCTTACCCCCTGTATATATATTTTTCTCCCCCCATCCCTGTCATCTCTTACCCCCTGTATATATATTTTTCTCCCCCCATCCCTGTCATCTCTTACCCCCTGTATGTATATTTTTCTCCCCCCATCCCTGTCATCTCTTACCCCCTGTATATATATTTTTCTTCCCCCAGCTCTGTCATCTCTTACCCCCTGTATATATATTTTTCTCCCCCCAGCCCTGTCATCTCTTACCCCCTGTATATATATTTTTCTCCCCCCAGCCCTGTCATCTCTTACCCCCTGTATATATTTTTTTCTCCCCCCAGCCCTGTCATCTCTTACCCCCTGTATATATTTTTTTCTCCCCCAGCCCTGTCATATCTTACCCCCTGTATATATTTTTTTCTCCCCCCAGCCCTGTCATCTCTTACCCCTGTATATATTTTTTTCTCCCCCAGCCCTGCCATTTCTTACCCCCTGTATATATTTTTTTCTCGCCTCAGCCCTGTCATGTCTTACCCCCTGTATATATATTTTTCTCCCCCCAGCCCTGTCATCTCTTACCCCCTGTATATATTTGTTTCTCCCCCCAGCCCTGTCATCTCTTACCCCCTGTATATATTTTTTTATACCCCCAGCCCTGTCATCTCTTACCCCATGTATATATTTTTTTCTTCCACCAGACCTGTCATCTATGTATTTTTACCCATTATATTTTATCCCCCTTCCCCTTCTCCCCAAATTCCCAACCACCCTTTATATCTTCTTACCTTCTATTTCATGCATCATAGGCTGTGGACGCACGTGGAGTTGTGCTCTGGCCGCAGCGTCATAGAGCAGCTGCGGCCGCACGTCTTAAAGTGGCCGCACGTCTTAAAGCGGCGACGGCCAAATCTCTTAAAGCGGCCGCAAGCCTTAAATGCGGCTGCATAAAGCGTCCCCAGGGCCGGCGGCCTACCGGGAAATTTCCCGGTATCCCGGTAGGTCTACTCCGGCCCTGGTCGCAGGGCAGCTGGGCCCCTGGAGTGACGGGCCCGGTCGTAGCTGCGACCCCTGCACTACCGGTAAGTACGCCACTGACACACATAAGATATGGCATTGAATTATAAAGGAAACAAATAATTACTGCCTGGTTTAAGTAAGCATTGGTTCAAACATGTACCTAAAGTAAAATTAATTTAATGTAATTACTAATATTAATGTGACGTTAATGTATTTCAATAGTTTTTTAACTCCAATCTAGGTGAAAACACATCAAGTTAGAATGGTTTTGCAACATGAAGCTGTGAATGAAAATATTTAATGCTAACCATGCCCTGCCACACCCTCCCCTGCCCATTTCCTTATAAGGGCATTGTTGGTCAATGGGCGTCATAATGGCTACTGCATCATAATGGCTACAGTGTATATATATGAGAATGTTGTGCTACAGAGTCTTAATGTGGCTGTGAAGCCATTAGTTTGCAAGGCTCATGTATAAATGGTATCTGAACCTTGGAAACTGATGGTTTCATTATTTTCCCCAAGTGTGCCAGGGCTTCAAGGACTCATCAACAGGATAATTTCGTGGCTGAGGAACAATACGGAAGGATAATCTCATGGCTGAGGAACAAGATGAAAGGATAATCTCGTGGCTGAGGAACAAGACAGAAGGATAATCTCGTGGCTGATGAACAAGATGGAAGGATAATCTCGTGGGTGAGGAACAAGATGGAAGGATAATCTCGTGGTTGAGGAACAAGATGGAAGGATAATCTCGTGGCTGAGGAACAAGACCGAAGGATAATCTCGTGGCTGAGGAACAAGATGGAAGGATAATCTCGTGGCTGAGGAACAAGATGGAAGGATAATCTTGCATCTGAGGAACAAGACGGAAGGATAATCTCGTGGCTGAGGAACAAGAACAAGATGGAAGGATAATCTTGTGGCTGAGGAACGAGATGGAAGGATAATCTATTGGCGAGGAACAAGATGAAAGGATGCAACAATCATCGCAGGATCCATGTCATTGTATAGTATAGTAAGTTATATTTTTATATTGCGTTCTATACTATACAATTGCATGAGCCAGTCATGGACGTCATGTCCCAGAATCCTTTTTAAAGTCAATTGCCCCGATCCAGGGCTGTACAGTCGATCACTGTTTTTTCAGGGTCAGGAAGGTTTTTTTTTTACTTGTTATACAAGTTTTTTTTTCCTTCCTCTGGATCATTTGACTTTGACTTTAAAAATGAAATTAAAGAAAACTTTAAAACCTTTTCTTGTGTGGTGTGTTTATTTACACTTGCATTATCACACATAGTCATTAGCCCCGATCCAGGGTTGAACACTGATCGCTGTTTTTCAGGGTCAGGAAGGAATTTTTTACTTGTCCCTCAAGTTTTTCGCCTTCCTCTGGATCATTTGGCTTAGGTACACAATAAAAATACAATAAAAATAATTTAAAAATTTCCAATCGTTGTTGTTGTCTCTTCTCTTGCCTGGTGTATTCACACTTGCATCATTGGGACCATGGCTGAAAGCTGAAATGCCCGGTTGTATTACGAAATGCTGTTTTTTCTTGGTCAGGGAGGATTTTATTTTAATTATCACTTATTTGGCTTAAGGGAGAAAATATAAAACTCTCTCTTCCTTTGTTCAAACCAAAGATGAGGAAAGACATGACCGAAGATTCAGATCAACATGTCCGCCTCCTAAGGGAGCAAAGAGGGCTCAATAAAGTACTTTATCTGTTTCCTTTCATTAAAGCGTTCCTATTTAAAACATATAATTTTGACGCAATTCTTCATTTAAACATAGGTATATATTTCCCCAACAGTTGTCCTTAAAGGGTCCATGCCATCGTGGAATGCCCTGCATTTAAAGCATAAGGGGCTCTGGGTAAGTTTTCTTGGGGTTTATCATGTAATAGATGAGGGATGAAAACAAGGTCAAGAAGGTGACATATTGAATAGGAAGGGTGTTTGGAAAAATTCAAGACTGTTAAAGAATGTGGTAAATAATATCCAATAAATAGGAGGAGATCATAAGGGAACATACATATGCCCACTCATACTTGCCATTCTGATCCCTAGACCTGCCGTTCTAATCCCCAGACCTGCCATTCTGATCCCTAGACCTGCCATTCTGATCCACAGACCTGCCATTCTGATCCCCAGACCTGCCATTCTGATCCCTAGACCTGCCATTCTGATCCCCAGACCTGCCATTCTGATCCCCAGACCTGCCATTCTGATCCCCAGACTTGCCATTCCGATCCCCAGACTTAAAGCGGCGACGGCCAAATCTCTTAAAGCGGCCGCAAGCCTTAAAAGCGGCTGCATAAAGCGGCACCAGGGCCGGCGGCCTACCGGGAAATTTCCCGGTATCCCGGTAGGTCTACTCCGGCCCTGGTCGCAGGGCAGCTGGGCCCCTGGAGTGACGGGCCCGGTCGTAGCTGCGACCCCTGCACTACCGGTAAGTACGCCACTGACACACATAAGATATGGCATTGAATTATAAAGGAAACAAATAATTACTGCCTGGTTTAAGTAAGCATTGGTTCAAACATGTACCTAAAGTAAAATTAATTTAATGTAATTACTAATATTAATGTGACGTTAATGTATTTCAATAGTTTTTTAACTCCAATCTAGGTGAAAACACATCAAGTTAGAATGGTTTTGCAACATGAAGCTGTGAATGAAAATATTTAATGCTAACCATGCCCTGCCACACCCTCCCCTGCCCATTTCCTTATAAGGGCATTGTTGGTCAATGGGCGTCATAATGGCTACTGCATCATAATGGCTACAGTGTATATATATGAGAAGCTTGTGCTACAGAGTCTTAATGTGGCTGTGAAGCCATTAGTTTGCAAGGCTCATGTATAAATGGTATCTGAACCTTGGAAACTGATGGTTTCATTATTTTCCCCAAGTGTGCCAGGGCTTCAAGGACTCATCAACAGGATAATTTCGTGGCTGAGGAACAATACGGAAGGATAATCTCATGGCTGAGGAACAAGATGAAAGGATAATCTCGTGGCTGAGGAACAAGACAGAAGGATAATCTCGTGGCTGAGGAACAAGATGGAAGGATAATCTCGTGGGTGAGGAACAAGATGGAAGGATAATCTCGTGGTTGAGGAACAAGATGGAAGGATAATCTCGTGGCTGAGGAACAAGACCGAAGGATAATCTCGTGGCTGAGGAACAAGATGGAAGGATAATCTCGTGGGTGAGGAACAAGATGGAAGGATAATCTTGCATCTGAGGAACAAGACGGAAGGATAATCTCGTGGCTGAGGAACAAGAACAAGATGGAAGGATAATCTCGTGGCTGAGGAACGAGATGGAAGGATAATCTATTGGCGAGGAACAAGATGAAAGGATGCAACAATCATCGCAGGATCCATGTCATTGTATAGTATAGTAAGTTATATTTTTATATTGCGTTCTATACTATACAATTGCATGAGCCAGTCATGGACGTCATGTCCCAGAATCCTTTTTAAAGTCAATTGCCCCGATCCAGGGCTGTACAGTCGATCACTGTTTTTTCAGGGTCAGGAAGGTTTTTTTTTTACTTGTTATACAAGTTTTTTTTTCCTTCCTCTGGATCATTTGACTTTGACTTTAAAAATGAAATTAAAGAAAACTTTAAAACCTTTTCTTGTGTGGTGTGTTTATTTACACTTGCATTATCACACATAGTCATTAGCCCCGATCCAGGGTTGAACACCGATCGCTGTTTTTCAGGGTCAGGAAGGAATTTTTTACTTGTCCCTCAAGTTTTTCGCCTTCCTCTGGATCATTTGGCTTAGGTACACAATAAAAATACAATAAAAATAATTTAAAAATTTCCAATCGTTGTTGTTGTCTCTTCTCTTGCCTGGTGTATTCACACTTGCATCATTGGGACCATGGCTGAAAGCTGAAATGCCCGGTTGTATTACGAAATGCTGTTTTTTCTTGGTCAGGGAGGATTTTATTTTAATTATCACTTATTTGGCTTAAGGGAAAAAATATAAAACTCTATCTTCCTTTGTTCAAACCAAAGATGAGGAAAGACATGACCGAAGATTCAGATCAACATGTCCGCCTCCTAAGGGAGCAAAGAGGGCTCAATAAAGTACTTTATCTGTTTCCTTTCATTAAAGCGTTCCTATTTAAAACATATAATTTTGACGCAATTCTTCATTTAAACATAGGTATATATTTCCCCAACAGTTGTCCTTAAAGGGTCCATGCCATCGTGGAATGCCCTGCATTTAAAGCATAAGGGGCTCTGGGTAAGTTTTCTTGGGGTTTATCATGTAATAGATGAGGGATGAAAACAAGGTCAAGAAGGTGACATATTGAATAGGAAGGGTGTTTGGAAAAATTCAAGACTGTTAAAGAATGTGGTAAATAATATCCAATAAATAGGAGGAGATCATAAGGGAACATACATATGCCCACTCATACTTGCCATTCTGATCCCTAGACCTGACGTTCTAATCCCCAGACCTGCCATTCTAATCCCCAGACCTGCCATTCTGATCCCCAGACCTGCCATTCTGATCCCCAGACTTAAAGCGGCGACGGCCAAATCTCTTAAAGCGGCCGCATCCTTAAAAGCGGCTGCATAAAGCGGCCCCAGGGCCGGCGGCCTACCGGGAAATTTCCCGGTATCCCGGTAGGTCTACTCCGGCCCTGGTCGCAGGGCAGCTGGGCCCCTGGAGTGACGGGCCCTGATCGTAGCTGCGACCCCTGCACTACCGGTAAGTACGCCACTGACACACATAAGATATGGCATTGAATTATAAAGGAAACAAATAATTACTGCCTGGTTTAAGTAAGCATTGGTTCAAACATGTACCTAAAGTAAAATTAATTTAATGTAATTACTAATATTAATGTGACGTTAATGTATTTCAATAGTTTTTTAACTCCAATCTAGGTGAAAACACATCAAGTTAGAATGGTTTTGCAACATGAAGCTGTGAATGAAAATATTTAATGCTAACCATGCCCTGCCACACCCTCCTCTGCCCATTTCCTTATAAGGGCATTGTTGGTCAATGGGCGTCATAATGGCTACTGCATCATAATGGCTACAGTGTATATATATGAGAAGCTTGTGCTACAGAGTCTTAATGTGGCTGTGAAGCCATTAGTTTGCAAGGCTCATGTATAAATGGTATCTGAACCTTGGAAACTGATGGTTTCATTATTTTCCCCAAGTGTGCCAGGGCTTCAAGGACTCATCAACAGGATAATTTCGTGGCTGAGGAACAATACGGAAGGATAATCTCATGGCTGAGGAACAAGATGAAAGGATAATCTCGTGGCTGAGGAACAAGACAGAAGGATAATCTCGTGGCTGAGGAACAAGATGGAAGGATAATCTCGTGGGTGAGGAACAAGATGGAAGGATAATCTCGTGGTTGAGGAACAAGATGGAAGGATAATCTCGTGGCTGAGGAACAAGACCGAAGGATAATCTCGTGGCTGAGGAACAAGATGGAAGGATAATCTCGTGGGTGAGGAACAAGATGGAAGGATAATCTTGCATCTGAGGAACAAGACGGAAGGATAATCTCGTGGCTCAGGAACAAGAACAAGATGGAAGGATAATCTCGTGGCTGAGGAACGAGATGGAAGGATAATCTATTGGCGAGGAACAAGATGAAAGGATGCAACAATCATCGCAGAATCCATGTCATTGTATAGTATAGTAAGTTATATTTTTATATTGCGTTCTATACTATACAATTGCATGAGCCAGTCATGGACGTCATGTCCCAGAATCCTTTTTAAAGTCAATTGCCCCGATCCAGGGCTGTACAGTCGATCACTGTTTTTTCAGGGTCAGGAAGGTTTTTTTTTTACTTGTTATACAAGTTTTTTTTTCCTTCCTCTGGATCATTTGACTTTGACTTTAAAAATGAAATTAAAGAAAACTTTAAAACCTTTTCTTGTGTGGTGTGTTTATTTACACTTGCATTATCACACATAGTCATTAGCCCCGATCCAGGGTTGAACACCGATCGCTGTTTTTCAGGGTCAGGAAGGAATTTTTTACTTGTCCCTCAAGTTTTTCGCCTTCCTCTGGATCATTTGGCTTAGGTACACAATAAAAATACAATAAAAATAATTTAAAAATTTCCAATCGTTGTTGTTGTCTCTTCTCTTGCCTGGTGTATTCACACTTGCATCATTGGGACCATGGCTGAAAGCTGAAATGCCCGGTTGTATTACGAAATGCTGTTTTTTCTTGGTCAGGGAGGATTTTATTTTAATTATCACTTATTTGGCTTAAGGGAAAAAATATAAAACTCTATCTTCCTTTGTTCAAACCAAAGATGAGGAAAGACATGACCGAAGATTCAGATCAACATGTCCGCCTCCTAAGGGAGCAAAGAGGGCTCAATAAAGTACTTTATCTGTTTCCTTTCATTAAAGCGTTCCTATTTAAAACATATAATTTTGACGCAATTCTTCATTTAAACATAGGTATATATTTCCCCAACAGTTGTCCTTAAAGGGTCCATGCCATCGTGGAATGCCCTGCATTTAAAGCATAAGGGGCTCTGGGTAAGTTTTCTTGGGGTTTATCATGTAATAGATGAGGGATGAAAACAAGGTCAAGAAGGTGACATATTGAATAGGAAGGGTGTTTGGAAAAATTCAAGACTGTTAAAGAATGTGGTAAATAATATCCAATAAATAGGAGGAGATCATAAGGGAACATACATATGCCCACTCATACTTGCCATTCTGATCCCTAGACCTGACGTTCTAATCCCCAGACCTGCCATTCTAATCCCCAGACCTGCCATTCTGATCCCCAGACCTGCCATTCTGATCCCCAGACTTAAAGCGGCGACGGCCAAATCTCTTAAAGCGGCCGCATCCTTAAAAGCGGCTGCATAAAGCGGCCCCAGGGCCGGCGGCCTACCGGGAAATTTCCCGGTATCCCGGTAGGTCTACTCCGGCCCTGGTCGCAGGGCAGCTGGGCCCCTGGAGTGACGGGCCCGGTCGTAGCTGCGACCCCTGCACTACCGGTAAGTACGCCACTGACACACATAAGATATGGCATTGAATTATAAAGGAAACAAATAATTACTGCCTGGTTTAAGTAAGCATTGGTTCAAACATGTACCTAAAGTAAAATTAATTTAATGTAATTACTAATATTAATGTGACGTTAATGTATTTCAATAGTTTTTTAACTCCAATCTAGGTGAAAACACATCAAGTTAGAATGGTTTTGCAACATGAAGCTGTGAATGAAAATATTTAATGCTAACCATGCCCTGCCACACCCTCCCCTGCCCATTTCCTTATAAGGGCATTGTTGGTCAATGGGCGTCATAATGGCTACTGCATCATAATGGCTACAGTGTATATATATGAGAAGCTTGTGCTACAGAGTCTTAATGTGGCTGTGAAGCCATTAGTTTGCAAGGCTCATGTATAAATGGTATCTGAACCTTGGAAACTGATGGTTTCATTATTTTCCCCAAGTGTGCCAGGGCTTCAAGGACTCATCAACAGGATAATTTCGTGGCTGAGGAACAATACGGAAGGATAATCTCATGGCTGAGGAACAAGATGAAAGGATAATCTCGTGGCTGAGGAACAAGACAGAAGGATAATCTCGTGGCTGAGGAACAAGATGGAAGGATAATCTCGTGGCTGAGGAACAAGACCGAAGGATAATCTCGTGGCTGAGGAACAAGATGGAAGGATAATCTCGTGGGTGAGGAACAAGATGGAAGGATAATCTTGCATCTGAGGAACAAGACGGAAGGATAATCTCGTGGCTGAGGAACAAGAACAAGATGGAAGGATAATCTCGTGGCTGAGGAACGAGATGGAAGGATAATCTATTGGCGAGGAACAAGATGAAAGGATGCAACAATCATCGCAGGATCCATGTCATTGTATAGTATAGTAAGTTATATTTTTATATTGCGTTCTATACTATACAATTGCATGAGCCAGTCATGGACGTCATGTCCCAGAATCCTTTTTAAAGTCAATTGCCCCGATCCAGGGCTGTACAGTCGATCACTGTTTTTTCAGGGTCAGGAAGGTTTTTTTTTTACTTGTTATACAAGTTTTTTTTTCCTTCCTCTGGATCATTTGACTTTGACTTTAAAAATGAAATTAAAGAAAACTTTAAAACCTTTTCTTGTGTGGTGTGTTTATTTACACTTGCATTATCACACATAGTCATTAGCCCCGATCCAGGGTTGAACACTGATCGCTGTTTTTCAGGGTCAGGAAGGAATTTTTTACTTGTCCCTCAAGTTTTTCGCCTTCCTCTGGATCATTTGGCTTAGGTACACAATAAAAATACAATAAAAATAATTTAAAAATTTCCAATCGTTGTTGTTGTCTCTTCTCTTGCCTGGTGTATTCACACTTGCATCATTGGGACCATGGCTGAAAGCTGAAATGCCCGGTTGTATTACGAAATGCTGTTTTTTCTTGGTCAGGGAGGATTTTATTTTAATTATCACTTATTTGGCTTAAGGGAAAAAATATAAAACTCTATCTTCCTTTGTTCAAACCAAAGATGAGGAAAGACATGACCGAAGATTCAGATCAACATGTCCGCCTCCTAAGGGAGCAAAGAGGGCTCAATAAAGTACTTTATCTGTTTCCTTTCATTAAAGCGTTCCTATTTAAAACATATAATTTTGACGCAATTCTTCATTTAAACATAGGTATATATTTCCCCAACAGTTGTCCTTAAAGGGTCCATGCCATCGTGGAATGCCCTGCATTTAAAGCATAAGGGGCTCTGGGTAAGTTTTCTTGGGGTTTATCATGTAATAGATGAGGGATGAAAACAAGGTCAAGAAGGTGACATATTGAATAGGAAGGGTGTTTGGAAAAATTCAAGACTGTTAAAGAATGTGGTAAATAATATCCAATAAATAGGAGGAGATCATAAGGGAACATACATATGCCCACTCATACTTGCCATTCTGATCCCTAGACCTGCCGTTCTAATCCCCAGACCTGCCATTCTGATCCCTAGACCTGCCATTCTGATCCCCAGACCTGCCATTCTGATCCCCAGACCTGCCATTCTGATCCCCAGACTTGCCATTCTGATCCCCAGACTTTCCAATATGATGCCCAGATTCCGCATGAAGGAAAGGCTGTGATGTCACTTCCTGTGCGCCGGATCTGATAGCGTGCTGGGAGAGAGGGAAAGTATGAGAGATCATGTGATCACTGAGCTGTTACCTCCGGGAAACATCCGCAACTAGCTGCATTTAAAGGGCCAGCGACCTGCTTTACAAATCTATCAGGTGAGTTAGGCAACCACAGGGCCCCTCAAGTCCG
The DNA here is from genome assembly GCA_036172795.1 of Pelodytes ibericus. Classification (NCBI taxonomy): domain Eukaryota; kingdom Metazoa; phylum Chordata; class Amphibia; order Anura; family Pelodytidae; genus Pelodytes; species Pelodytes ibericus. The sequence continues at coordinate 186,703,610 of CM069858.1, read as the reverse complement.
AGCCGCCTCTGACAGAAATGTTTAGAGAAACTAAGCAGATGTCTTGTATCATTCTATACAGACATAATTACATTAAATGACAACTGTAGTGAGAAATTAAGTTTTGTTTAATTGAAAGATCACTTGCTGTGTAGGCATTTCAAATAGATATGCTTTAATGAAATAATCCAAATAAAGAACCTTATTGAGCCCTCTTTGCTCCAAATAGCTCTACCAGGAGGCAGACATTGTTGTTTAGAATCTTGGGTCAGATCATCCTTCATCTGAACCAAGGTGAGTGAATATCTGACCCAAGATTCTAAACAACATGTCTGCCCCCTGAGAGAACTATTTTGAGCAAAGAGGGCGCAAAAAGAATCTTTAATTGTATTCTTTTATTAAAACATTTCTATTTAAATATGTAACATGTAAGTTGTTTTATGATATTTGAGCTAAGAGCAAGATAGAAAATGCTGTAGATTTTCCATTAAAGTTGTTTTAAACACATCAGAGCCGTAACTAGAAACCACCGGGCCCCGGTGCAAAAATTGCCCTGGGGCCCCCCCACCCCACCATGCAACTCCACCCCCAGAAAGGCCACTTACATGCCTCCCAACTGTTCTCTTTTCAAAATCTTGAGGTGGACCCCCAGGGCAGTCTTTAACGTGGGGCAAACGGGGCAGCTGCCCTAGGCCCAGTTACTCCTGGGGGGCCCAAGGCAGCTGTCTCGTGGGCCCCCAGCTCCTGCTTTCCCCGTTTCACAGCGCATTGCGCTGGTGAACATCCTTTTCCGGACGGAAAAAAATAAATAAATAACTGACACATCACGTCACATCCGGTGACTGTTTCCCTCCTCCATGCAGGAGGGAAGACAGCATGGAGGAGACGTCCGGCCTGGGGAGACGGAGCAGAAGCCAGGCGGTAAGTACTAGGGAACGGGGGTAGGAGGGGGGAATATAATGAGCACGGTAATTGCACAATATTACTGGTATTTTAATGGCACAAAATGACTGGTATTTGAATGGCACAATATTACAGGCATCTGAATGGCACAATATTACTGGCAACTGACTGGCACAATATTACTGCCATCTTAATGGCAGAATATTACAGGCATCTGAATGGCACAATATTACTGGCATCTGACTGGCACATTATTACAGGCATCTCAATGGCACAATATTACTGGCATCTGACTGGCACAATATTACTGGCAACTGACTGGCACAATAATACTGGCATCTTAATGGCACAATATTACAGGCTTCTGAATGGCACAATTTTACTGGCATCTGAATGGCACAATATTACTGGCATCTTAATGGCACAATATTACTGGCAGCTAACTGGCACAATATTACTGGCATCTGAATGGTGTAATATTACAGACATCTTACTGGCACAATATTACTGGCATCTGAATGGCACAATATTACAGGCATCTGACTGGAAAAATATTACTGGCATCTTAATGGTACAATATTACAGGCATCTGAATGGCACAATATTATTGGCATCTTAATGGCACAATATTACTGGCATCTGAATGGCACAATATTACTGGAATCTTAATGGGCAAATTGGCTGGGGCATCTTAATTGTACAATATTACTGGTATCTGAATGGCACAATAATACTGGCATATTAATGTGAAAAATGTGTGTGGCATATTAGTGGCAAAATAATACTGGCATATTAATGGCAAAATAATACTGGCATATTGATGGGCACATTGACTGTGGCATATTTAATGGACAAACGGTGGCATATTTTAACAGGCAAACTGTCTGTTGCATATGCAATGACAAAGTGACTGTGGCATGTTCTGTGGGGAAAAATAACATGTACTATGGGGGAAAGTGACAATGTGGCTTTTTTCTGCATGGGCAGTTCGGTGGAACAAAGTGAAACTGTGGTATGTTCTGTGGGGCAAATTTACACTGTAGCGTGCCAAATTTTGTGGGTGCAATATGAGCGCAAGCCATGTACTGTTGGTGCAATATAGGTGCATGACAAGTGCTGTGGGTGCAATATAGGTGCATGACAAGTGCTGTGGGTGCAATATAGGTGTATGACAAGTGCTGTGGCTACTCTATGGGGCTGTGTTAATTCCTTTAGGTGCAATGTAGGTGCAGAAAAAGGGAATAAAAACAAGAAATGCAAGTCTTCAATAACATTTTTATTACATATGAATTGAATATAATATTAAGAAGTTCATATAAGTATAAATGCAACTAGTGAGAGAGAGTGATATGTGTATAGATATTTATAAATATATATGAACATATGTACCGGTAAGTGCTCTCTAATATCTGTGAATATTTTTTTAATTTAGGTAATGAGTAATTGTAGTGCAGTGTTGCATAGTAAGATGGCATACATATTGCAGCCATTTATACACATTTTTGTCCAAATATACAGTTTATATACTGCAATTATACACGTAATATACACATTTTATACAATGCAATAAAAATACTCACTGCAAGAAAAGTCCAATTGTGTGTGTACTTATTTTTATGTTTTTTGTGTGGGGGGGGGGGTGGAGAGACATGCGATGGATGGCGTGATTGCATGCAGGGGAGGGTGCAGGGTCCAGGGGGCCCAAGCAAATGCTTGCCCAGGGTCCAATCACTATTAAAGACGGCTCTGTGTAATTGCTGAGGTCATCCTCCTTGAATTATTCTGAATTAAGTTTATTCTTAAATGTATCATTCTGTATCCATCATTAAAGCATACTGTCAAGAATGTGAACATGCTTTTGTGGATGATAGGTCCAACCTAAACTTTTCTATATCTGGAGTACCTATTGTGGTCACAACAGTTGTAGAGTTAAAACATTATTTCAGCATAGTGATTACTGATGTAACGTTGAACAAATGCCTTAGTGCTTATAATGTAGTGATAAAGTTAAAAAGTATCCGTATGGTAGACCATCTGCTACGTGGCCCTAAAGTTGAGGACCTCTGGTGGTTGCATAATGAGTAGGAAAAAGTCCTGCAATATTTAACATGGCTTTGGAACCTGACCAGATTTCTGTACATTAGTACTTTTTTTCAGGACATCCCAACCAATGGCTAAAAGTTCACAGGGACCAAAAAAAACTTTCATTTTTCATTGGCATGTCCTTGGCTAACACGGAAGATAGTGTGTTAGCATTTTCTACAGCTAAGGGCCAGATGGCATACACCTGTGTGTATTTAGGGAGTTCAGTTAAGTAATTGCCAGATGACTATTTTTAAGATTAAAGGACTCAGTGTCATCTGGAGATGCTCAACAAGTTTGGAGGGTAACGCATGATAACTTGAAATTATTGTAAAGAAGAAATACATTCTGGATATTATAGCCCTCAACATTTACCATCTAAAGTTCCATACCAGAAATGTCAATTAAGGACTAAACAGTCATTGTTACATCTTATTACAAGCACATTAGTGTGCGTTCACTCATCCAGTGGCCTCTGCCTGTGATATAGGTTCATTCCAACAGTGGCAGTGGATTCAGGTTATCTAGATGTGTCCATGGTAACCCCAAACATTCGATCTACCTACAGATTCACTTGCTGCCCTGCTTGGTGGTACAAAGATTCTGGCTGCAAAGATAATTCTCCATTATCTGCATAAAATGATGGTAAAGCGCAGTAATGTGGGTGTATAAGACGTAACAATGAATGTTTAGTCATTAACCCTTTAAGGACCAGGGATTTAACGGGGGCAATGACCAGAGTGAATTTACAATTTTTTGTAATCCCCCCATTATTTTCCCAATAATAATCTACACAAATAGTACAACACTAACGCACTTATCCCAACTAATTAACTAACTAATAAAAAATAAAAACGTTCCCACCCCCCCCCCACCCCAAAAAAAACAACATCATAAAAATCTCCGACCAGTGCGATGTTACTATAGTCAGAGCCATATGAATCACAGCACGGGCATGCAGGGGTTAACAGCAATTCAATAAATATATTACAATAAAATCGTTTATCTATTTTAAAAAAAAAAATTGGCAAAATTAAAAAAGTTTGAAAAACAAAACAAAATGAGGGCCATAAAGTAGGATGGAAACTGATCACGGTAACAAACTGATCAGCAAGGAAAGGGTTATCCTTTTTATATATATATATATATATATATATATATATATATATATATATATATATATATATATAGGACCTTATGTGGGTCACTAAGTACATTAAGCACAGGGAGTGAACACATTGACTTTGCCATCTAATTTGCATGTTATCGTGGTAAACGAGTGATCACCAGGAGCACATGCCCGGAAACACACGAGTACGAGTCCTGGACCCGTTTCAGACTGGCTTGGGGAGCGCACTGAGCGCACCGCCAAGCTCATTTACATGATGCGTAAACTCGTCATAAGGTCGCGAAGTGGTTAACTGATATCCCTGTCATGGAAATTTAGTTCTAAATACCACTCTCTCCTCAAACCTCCCACCAGAGTCTTGATTGGCTCCCCCCCATTGAACATTGACTGTTCCTCCATTAGCCCTCCTGGATACTCGACGCGCTTACGCCGATACTGTGACATTAAGGTGCAGAATTAAAATAAACTAGCTCAAAAAAGGAGAGGGTGGGTGGGACAAAAGGTAGAAAAACCTCTTACTTAAAATGGGCGCCTAAACTTCCTGTTCCCTAACTTTTATACATTCCCAAACTCCTCCCTCTAAACTTCCTCTAATGGGCTGAACGTGTCCCCTCTCAGCACCCTGTCATGAACGCCCCTCCCCGACCTTGTCTGGAGGCTACATTATGCATAATTGCGAACATATTTGTTACACATACTGCAGAAAGTGCAGCCCAGCAATCTGTACGATGCATATACTCACAGACACAATCCAATTAATTAATCATGGTTGGTTCTATGACATCTCCACCATGATAACTTAATTGGATTCTGTCTGTGATTATATCCATCTTATAGATTAATGGTCCGCACTTTACATGGTCTTCCTGCAGCATGTGGAACAAATATGTGTCCCTGGAAACATGGCCGACGTTGGCAACTATGCATTATGCAGAGCCAGGTGAGTTCACCAGGCTTCTCCCTGCACAATGTATTGTAAATTCAGTGAGTTACTGGTGAGTTGAGATGTACATTATATGTGGCTAAAAGAGGTGATTTTCTAAAGCTAGAATAGTTCAGCTGGTCACGAATATTGTATTATTACATCTTTAAAAAAAAACTGCTTGTAAAAATAGTGTAATATTATGCAGACCTTACAGGAAAAGCTTTTAGGATGTGACAGAAATGTAGAGAAAATGCAAAAACCCTTCTAAAGTCCTCCGTTAGAATACAAGCTCTCCAGGGAGTCCTCAATCCCAATGCAGAACCATACTGTAGTTTCGGTGATAGAAAAGTAGAATCTAGGGCAATATTAGTAAAGTCCAGGCACTTGTCAGAGGTTCAGTAAGGTAATGTCGAGTGGCATGGCATTTTCACGGCATTGTGGGACGTTAATTAATATGCTGCCTTCAAGTCCATTTTTAGGCCTTATTAAGGATTTCTAAGCTAGGGGACAGTCTTCCAGGGAGGTAGAAATCATTCCAGATGTTTTCAATCGTACGCAAACATGAGAGAGGTTAATTGATGAGAAGACATGAGGGTCTACTCATTAAAGAGAGAACTGAGATGGGAATTGCAAACTTTAGGTCAATGTTGCTGAGATGGAAAAATTCTCCAATATAGCTGAATGGGAGTAGATCCTATAGAACTCCCAGGGGGAATAGAAGTAATAAAACAAATAGTAGGTTATGGCAGTATGTTCCAAATGTAGCACCTTTGCTTTTTAAATAGCACCTCTTTTTCCTTGATAATGACCCCGCCTGTCCTGCAAAGAGAAACTTAGATAAGAAAGTATACGTCTTTTTGGTAAAAGAGAGAGCTGTCAAGTTATTAGTGGACGAGATCAGGGTCTAATGCAGTTTTACACCTGAAACCCTATTGGCAAGGGCAGAATAAATTGGCATTTATTTGATGAAGGTTTTTTTTTTTTTAAAGTGTGTCCCTTATATTAACCCAGTGTCCTAGCTCCGGATATCCTTGATGTTCATTGAACACAGAATAAGGTGATATTAGTAATGTATCCGCAATCGTGAAAGGATACTGGGAGTTGAGGCCCATCCAGTGCCCAGGAGGCTTTTCACCAATGTTTAAGTGATTGGTGCAATGTATATCTATTCCTGTATCCCTTAGGTGCCAATAAGCAATTAAGACATCCATAATCATTGACTTAATAGCTCTATTACATCAAAGTGGGTGAGTGGTTTTAATGAATTCATTGCCTGAGGTAGGGCAAACGTGACTGAGCATCTCTGCAATCATTCTGATGATTTGCTCATTTAAAACATTTTAACCCAGGATACACTAATATGGGAAGCATTATGCTATAGGACAGGCAAAAATCCACAGGGATTACCTTCCTTTTAAACTGTAAGGTAAAACCAGACAAAATATAGTTTTAATTGCAGATATATAAAAAAAAATAACAAAACAAATATCTTAGCTCACTCTAATTTTTATTTATTTACATAACTTCCAATTTTTTACCCCCTGGCAAATCAGGATGCTGGGGGGGGGGGGGGGGGGTGAGGCTTGGGGGGTTGAGTGTCACCTATACTGCGCATGCACAGTATGCATTCTCTGGGGACCCCCACACCGGAGAATTAAAATCAGGATCTCAGGATGGTGATAAGAGAAACCGTCCCACTACTAGCTACATTCTCTGAAGTGCTACAATCTATTCACATCATCAGCATTGCAGGTTTGATTCCTGGCAGGGTCAACTCAATCAAAGTAGATCAAATAAGTACAATTGATTAGGGAAATAGTTACACCCCAAGGATGTAGTTGAGAACAAGATATTATCTCTATTTTCATGTTTTTTTTTTTTAAATTAAATTAAATTGTTAGCACAAAATAAAGGTGGGAATTTCATGTTCTTACATGTTTGTCCCAGATACTACTGCATTTTTAATACATAGATGTTGCAGCTGTTAATGGACCCCCAGTTCTAACACAGGGGATTCCCTTGGCATGTTTGCGCTCCACGTCCATTAAGAGCAGGTGCGCTAGGCCATTCCGTGAGGCAGGTGGGCTATGATTGTCCTTGTCACAGTAGGAATCCTGCGGCTGCCTGACTCTCATCCCGCCGGGAAAGTCGCAAATAAATATTAAATTATATGTGATAAAAAAGTGAGAATACATTAAATGTCCTATAAGCCGGTTTACAGCCTAAGTCGTAGCACATGCTCTGCATTTGTGTGAGAGGACCTCTTTTTTGCAATAAACTTAAAACCGGTAATAAATCTAATCCCTTAAAAAAGAGAGGTTATCTGGATGAGTACTTTCTATAAGTCTTTTAATAAAAGAAAAGTCTATTTTATTGTTGTTATCTCAGCTGTGTCTGTGAGTAGGAAGAGGCTGGCTGGGAATACATGAGGTATCCAGCCTGGGGGAGACTATGGGGGAGGGAGGATGCTTGTCTCTCTGTTCTACCTACATGTTATTTTAGCTATAAATCCAAGTGACAAGCTTGAACTTTCTCAATTGACATGTTTACAAGGAAAGTCCAGCTTTGACAGGAAAATTACGCATATCAATCACTTAACCAAGGCTTTAATGAATGGCGTGACCACCCCCCCCCACCCCTTCTCCCCCTCCCCCTGCCCACAAGCTGTTTAACCCTTGGGCTGAAACACAATACAGTCCCTTTGGCAGCCGAGTACTATCCTTATTTTCCTAATCTCGGCTGGCTACATTAAATTACAGCACCTTTTATGATTTTCGTAAAGCAAATATTACATCTGACTGAGAAAAAGTACATTTAAATCTAGCTTCGCAGATATTTAACAACAAATATGGGGTCATTTTAATGGGTCTAGGACACTTCTTCGCCGCATCTTCATCGCTGACAGTTCAGCGCGGCAGTTAGACCGCTGAACTGTTAGCAATGAAGTATAACGCGGCCGTTTCACCGCGGCTGCAGATATGTAAGAGCTGACAGTTCAGCGCTGAACTGTCAGCTCTTACAAATCTAAAAGTAAAACTAAAATAACCCCCCTAATACATGATTCCCCCCCCCCAAATAGTAACACTAAACACTAAACCCCAATACTAACTGTAAAATGAACCCCAATACTAAAATTAACCCCCTAAACCCTAATACTAACCCCCGACCCCTAATACTAAAGTTAACCCCCTAAACCCTAATACTAACCCTAATACTAACCCTAATACTAACCCCCGACCCCTAATACTAAAATTAACCCCCTAAACCATAATACTAACCCTAACACTAACCCCCGACCCCTAATACTAAAATTAACCCCCTAAACCCTACTACTAACCCTAATACTAACCCCCGACCCCTAATAGTAAAATCAACCCCTAACACTAAACACTAAACCTAATTCTAACCCCCTAAACCATAATTCTAAACAAACTAAAATCGGTAAAATACTTAGCTTTAGCGATGAAATGTCCCGCGATTAAATCTCCAGCGACGATCAGTCTTGTGCTGTAGAGTCGGCAGTGAAGCGGCAGCGCGGAAGCAGCCACGATGAAGTGTCCCATCTCCCATTTTAATTGGTCTATGCAGACTACACACTTCACATTTACTAAGTAGGGGTAAATAGGTTACATAAAATAACAAATGGGAATGTTCACTGGAGAGCAATCTCTCCAATTTAAAAGATTTTACTAAATGTCCAGAGAGAACAACGGTTATAATCTGACCGTGAACTGATTATATGCCAGTTAGCAGAATTTAAACACAGGTTCCTATCTATTTGTGCAATGTGATCCTTCCCAGTTCACAGGAACAATTCTCCCTCTTCTGTCCAGATGCTGGAACTGATGGTGACCTTCTTTGGAGACCCAGGTCAACCTTTAAGAAAGGGTCAGAGGCTTCCTACTGTGCCATGGGTTTTTACACCGCACAGAAACCCTAAAGTAGCAGGAAGGAGAATCACAAACACCCTGAGGAAATAAACTGATTACTCACCACAAAGAGGCATCATATTTGTTTAAAAAAAAAAAGTGGAGCACAGAAATCTGTGAGACATGTAACTTCTCAGGGTCATGTCCCTAGACCTAACAGGCCTGTGTATCTACCAAGAATAGTGTCTACCTGTGTGGTATTGTTACAGGGAGTCCAGTAAGAACGTAATCTCAGAGCCAATGATAATTCTAGGAAATCAACAACAATACTTCTATTGTTTTATTTCAGAAAATGTGACAACCCCATTTATTTAAAAAAAAAAAAAAAAATGATTTAGAAAAAAGTATTTTTCTAAACACTTTTTTTTATAGGCCTTAACCTATATCTAGGATAGTCCTGTGCTATCCCACGCATACTTAATCTCCTTCACTGTGTGTTTACCTCTACCACTTCCGCTGCAAGGCTATTCCACACATCCACTACACTCTAAGTAAAATAATATTTCTTGTTATTACTTTTAAATCTTTAATGCTAACTATTTCAAATGGTGCTTGGAGTAGAGCTGTTTTAAATGGATTAAGACACAGGCGCTCCATAGCATCAGTACATATGCGGCTTTATGACAATGACATTCCCTTTTGAAATCACACACTCCTGCATTGTGCTTTACTAGTGAGAAACGGTACTAACATTTTTCTAATAATTGGTAATATATATTGTGCCACACCATAGAAACATTTACTTGTTTACAGTAAAAAATAATTTTCCTATTATATGTAACATTTTGTTAGTACCTAGATTTTATTCCCTAGGCTTGGTGAGTTGAAAGGTTACTAAAATTCTAGTTTTTGCAAAAGCAAAGAGGGTTTCCTTCTCATGGAACAGAACTTAGGGGCCGCAGAGAGATGGTTCGAGTGACTGTCGTTCAGTGTCATTGGTGTGTGCGCATGTCAATCGCACACCACACAGCCAATCACTGGTGAGGAGATGATTATCTCCTCCACAGCTCGAGGTGTGTTCGGTCGCCAGTATAGGAAACGTGCGTGAACAAAAGGACCAGTGTTCTCAGCAAGGTCTGTGAAAGTCTATAGAACATTCCATTGTCCATCACAGACCTCAAGAAATGTCCACCATATTCAATGTTAGTACCTACCCCTGGTACCTCACATCAGTGAGCACTGCCAGGTTGCGGAGAACCATTTCTGAAACACTGCAGCCTGGAAGGCTGTATCGGACTTCCAAAATAGATCGAAATGGCTTCTGGGCAGAGCATCATTCAGAAGTCTTTTTAATCACACAGAGGTTGTCTTCTGTGCGATTAACAGATCACATGGAGGGTTTATGGAAAAAAAAGTCCACACAAACAGTATTTTTCTGCTGTTATGATCAATGTAAAATTCTAATTTATGATGGGTTCACTTTAAGTGTATGTTTAGTATGCTTTAACACATTCTAAGTTATATTTTGCACTTGAAAACTTAACAAATGTCGTACTCCCTCCCTTCCCTTTCCTCCTAAGCCCATGCCCCATTTTCCACCATTATTTAACAGAAACTGCAGAATCTGCCACTTTCTTCTCTCTCGGAGACACAGTGCTTTCTCATAACAGCCATTTGTTACTGTCTCCGGGCGCCAGGGGTTTAATTAACCTGCCCGCTCATTAGCATGCCCGTAGAGTCTGCCAGGAGGTGCGGGGACCCTGATTATTTCGTGCAAGAGTCTCAGCCAATTACGTCCCCTCCGTGGAAGGCCATTAATCAATTCTTTAGTACGATGGCAAATTGTGAGATATCAGATAGCGAGAGACTGCAATACTAATATGTCACTGTCAGAGCAGAGGCGCAGGCATTTAGAGATTGCATGCAACAAACCTCGTCTACTGAGAACGTTTGTATGTACTGCACAGATCAGAGCGACTCCTCATTAACGAGATGTGGCATTGACTCTTCTAGGTTATCTCGAAAAAGCTCACATATCTTTCTATAGACTGCTTCTTCTTTTTTTTAATAATCGCAAACAATGAAACTCTAACGAGACCACAGCAAACACTTCCCATTTAGCACAGTTAACCCTCTCAGGGAAAAAGCGTGCTAACATTGTCCAGTGCCACTGAAGAACCTTCAACTACTCACTGGACTAGCAATTATCATACTATCACAGGGTACGTGAAATGTAAAAAGTCTGTACAATGTGGTAGCCGCATTACCTTAACTGAAACACTGGGAGCTATACTCTAAACGTAACATGCAGGAGAGCTGAGGTGAGATAAACATTTCATCTGCTGAATTAATTATGCATTGTACATTGACAAACCTGGTGAGTTTCTCCTGCTGAATGATCTTAATTGGCCCTGCATAATGCATTGTTAAATCTTTACCTATTGAAGGAATGTTCATCTCAACTCACCTGCACCTCACTCTTAGTGATTAGCTGCCATTTTGTCTCTATCCTTTCTGTTATGCCTTCGGCATGGAAAACCACCAGCCAATGTCACCATTTGCCTTTCAGCTGACTGTGACAAATAGTGGATTCAGTGACAATGCTGCAGGATGAAGAAGAACCTTATAAAATAGGTACATCATCTTTTCGTAACAATTTTGCCAACAAATATATAGATTAATTCTAGTACCCAAACTCACTGTGGTGTAAACTGAGGACTACTGCTTATATAGTGCACAGGCCTCTTTCCAGTGTCATTTGATGCAGGCATTCTGAATAACTTTAATATTTGACTCAAGCCCTCCCCCCTATGATTACTCTGCATCTTTACTACAGGTGCGGCAGCACTGATTATTTAGACACGGAGCATATAAAGTTTTGTTTCATTGAGTCACATCCTATGCTGCTGGAATGCAATGCATTGTGTGGAATCTAAGTAAACTTGATCTTGTAATTTCATGATTTCTGCTGTAATTTCACAATTTCATCTAGCTCTAAGTATTTTACATTTGAAGCAATGCAAAATGTAAAACGTGCATTTTAAAGTACTTTGAAACCGTATTAATATGCATTGACATTTGGAAGATGAATTTTGGGCACAAAGCAGTCCCTTTAAGTGCTTATGTATACCTGAATGTTTTGTGGATTAAACGTTCAATATAAGTCTGTTTGGGAATGCTGAATTATTCTTTACTGCACACAAAGCTTATAGCACATCATATATTATATACACTTCTTTCATTGGTTAGGTTGTGGTTGTGTTTATTTACACTTCTACTCCTTCCTGTGACACCAAGGCCTGTAACAGATTTGGTTTCTTCCCAGACCCCTCCAAAGGGTTATAAGACACTAAATTAGTGGAATCAAAACTGCATTAAGGGCATATTTACTTGTTCACATAGCAGAACAGAGATCGCTCTTTGAAGCTAATTAAAGTAAAATATTTGCTCTGAAGCACTGCTGATACAGGGAGCACGGCTCTGAGCTGCGGGTTCAATTAAAAGCATTACTTGTGGATAGCACAACAATATCCTTTATAGACAAAGGTTAATGCAAGCAACAAAAGAAAGCTAGCATCCACAATATTTTCCATCACACAATGTAGCAGCTGGAGAGACACTAAAACAATACAAGCAAATCCAGTAAGACAACATGGATCCTGGATTTTTATCTGGTTTTACTAACAAATAGGATTGCCACCTGGCAAGTATTTTACTGGCAGGCCGGTAAAAAACTTGGCACCAGGCCAATGTTAAGTCTATGGAGGCCGGTATTTTTCAGAAGAAAAGGTGGCAACCTTACTAGCAAATTAATGTATCTGACGTTATACTAGTGAATATGTACAGGGCATGAGATGTGGGCCTTCATATTAGAAATGCATGTGTTAGGGCCTACAATGGTGATGTATATTCTATTACCTACTCGCCAAGAGATCACTGGGAGCTGATATCAGGTAGAGACATGTGCTGCCGCCCCCCCAAAATTTGCCGCCCTAGTATGCCTCGCAGTAAATACCGTACTGGTAAATGCTCCTAAACTGCTGGTTGATGTAGTATGTGGTGGTGTAATTTACACACTAATGAAGATATTTTTTGCCTGCTACAAATCTTAGACAGACACATGTACGCTGCCAAGTTAGGACCAATATGAGCCAAAGGCACATCAATTATTCAGAACGCGAGAGGAGTATTTCCAACACTTGGCATCTATAGAATGTTCAAGTTTGTCTCTGCAAGATTTACTCAACGAGTAGTATGTTTCGGGTACATCAGACAAGGGTTTTAAATCAAGTAGTCCAACTTGGCTACTCTGTCCTTAAGTTGAAAATTCCATTCTCAATTACTTGCAATTCTCTTTTTTCACTAATAAAGCCCCGGATGTTCAGTATTACAGTACAGTGCTTTATTTACTCACATGCATTTTAATATAATGCCACTTGATAGAGTCACTTAGGACAAACCCCCTTGTTGGAGCCGTGGTGGGAGTCAAGTTGCAATCATTATAATGTTTGTATACTTACTGTATTCACAAGCACAGAATCCACTCTTTCTATTAATGAAACCTCCATCCATGTGAGTTTGCAACAGTGATGTTGATTTAAGAAAGTGGCCGTGTGTGATACTCTGACTGAAGAACAACATTGGGTACTGTCAAGTCTCCTCACAGGCAGAGTATCTCAACTGTCTTATAATATCATAAAAAAAATCTATATGGCAATATCCAAAGTCTATCCATCTCACTAGATGATGACTGACACCCAGTTTAGAATTTTCTTCTCTAGAACCTACTAATCTCCTTCAACAGAACAATCACACTCTATTTTAGGTCAATCATAAGAGTGCAGGATTAGGCATCAAAATTGTTCATGGTGGACTTTGTGGCACACAACACAATGATGTTCTATGGACCTTCACAGATCTTGCCATCGACACTGGTGATCTTGGATGCACACTTTTCCAATCCCTGCAGGGAAGCCATTACCTGCCCCTTTGCTACACTTGACTTGACTTGTGAGTACCTCCTGCTGCCTACAGTTAGTAATGCAGACTCTACAAACACAACCTCACATAAGATAGTGGAAGAGACTCCTCCTACTCACAGGTCCTGTCAGCCAATAAATATTTTATACATACAGCTGTATTCTGTCTTTTTTGAGATTTTTGAGAAATGGAGTGTCATATATACACATAAACCACGCAAATATTTTTATTCTAATAGTTCACAATGAATTTAGTATACTGACTTTATTAAACTTATAATAAGATGTTCAGCAAAGCAAATATGCAATGGATGTTCTATTTTTTTTTTTTTAAATGTAATCCATCTTCTGTTTCTATGAGGAAACCGTTTGTGCTGTGCGTGACTGAAAAAGAGAATGGGACTGTCCTCTGTAACTTGCAATCTAATGGAAGCCAATTTTAATTCCACGTCATCTGGAGATTTCCATCTTGTGATTGTCATCTGGCTAATGTTCTTGACAAGCGTGTATTTCTGAGAATCAAAATCTGCTGGTGAAAGAATTAGACATGAGGCGCTGAAGAACTATATTCCACCTCCTCCCTACTATGTCCCTCTTTATGTATTCCACAGCTCCTCCGGGCTAAGTGACAGCAGCTGAATGATGTTTCCTCATACTCTGCTGCTGCTCTTACACAAACTGCTGGTCTCAGCAATCTTTGGAAGCGATCAGTTAATGTCCCGCTGATGGGACAACGCAAGTACAGCACTGTATATTACAATGCCTCTGAATCTACTTACCAAACCAGATATTTCTCTTCCAGCAGTGGTCCTGATGAGAACTGAACACGTGTGAGGTTGCAAGAGGACTTAACCTGTTCCTTACGTCATATGTACCCTGCTTTCTCTGCCTCATCTTGCTGTATTGGCACTTTGGTTACATTTCATCTTTAAAAAACAATCCTCTACAAAAACATATGGAAGGTAAATCCTACAGAACTATCACATTTTAATTTAACTCTTGCTTGGTAAAAATATGTAGCAAAATGCAATACATTACAAATAGGGGGTTATTTTAAAAAAAATTCTAAATTATGGGGCAAGGTTCTAAAAGTAGTCTTAACATGAGACATTTCCTGTCAATGGTTTCTATGGCGATTGCCTCAATTTTCAAACTTTGCCTCAGAATTGACTTTAATAAATAACCCTCAGTGCATTGTTATGAGAGAAGAGATAGGTGAGAAACCAGGCCCATAAACGTGCAGTATATATTAACATCATAATTTAATTACCACAAATGACAAGAAACAGCCTGTGAGACGAAGATGTTAATGAATCAGGAGCATACTACAGGGAATTTCTGCACACTATAACGTTTTTGGTAATTCATTGATCTATTTTTTTTTATTGTGTGTTGGTAGGCATAAAACTCTGTTAGTATTCCATAAAGTCATGAGTCAAAAATATGCCAAACAGTTAAAAAATAAAAATAAAAGATCAAAAACATAATCGACACAATCCATCCCAATATACTGTGCTCAACACTATTAATTAGCCAAGAAAGGCGGCACTCCTCGAAGGCCATAGAACATAAGAAAAAGAGCCATTAGACTAAAGTACAGAACAGTATGTTATTACCGCTTAGAGCAGATTCAGGACTTGCCTAACAAGTTATAAGCATATAACATGTTCAGGTAAGAGGACCTTGCCTATGATTATCACATAGAGGGCCTGTTTTTGATTTGTGATCTTGTAATATGGACTTGTTTCTGCACCATCCTCAAAGAACAGCTGTGGTGGGACATGTGATGGACACTTTCTAAATGTACACTCCTGACCATAGATGGTAAGAGGGTTTGGAACACAGTGTTCCTCAGCCATGACATGCAGCTTCTGGGTTTCAGCTTTAGCAGTGTGATCAACAATAAGATGTAATTACATTTTACGGCTATTCAATGAGCATTTTAACTAAGAAATTTCCACCCCATGATGGAGCTTAATTCAGTACGATTGTGTCAATATTTGGTTTTGCACAGTCATAGCCCCAAACCAGCAGGAGATTCCTTCCTTGCACTGTCGCCATTTTACTTTCTATGTTTGACGTATACTCTCTTCTGGTGTGTACTATGGTTTTAGAGCGTTTGCTGTTACTGTGCCACAAATAATTTTAAGTTGTTGGGCTCCAAATCCATAGCCCCATCTGTACTGATTGTGGCAGCACTTTTCCGATTTGAAACTAAACTTGCCCCAAACTACTTTTCAAGAGTCATTTTAGTTATCAGCAGCAAACTGCAGGTTTACAAAAACATGAGGGTATCACAAACATGACAATGCCTATTGTATTTAAACTATACATGCAGCTAATCTGCAGAATGGAACCTTTTGGGCCACTTTGGTTCCACACCCGCACTGACTGCCAGATTACCAAAAATGTCCTGCTCGTTTGGCAAATGCTGAGAGGTAGGCCAATCCGATGTACTCAACAGGGGGCTGGAGCGTATAAACAGAAGCCTAAGTACATAGCAGAGGTGGAGTTACCATATAAGCAAAATTAATCGGCTTAGGACCCATACTTGCTGTGGGGGTTTCCACATTGTCTAACTGAGGGGAGACAATAGAGAGGTCGACACGGGTGCCCAAACCTAGTTTCCCGCTTAGGGCCCCTCAATACCTAGAACCACCTCTGCTAACTAGTCTCAAGGACTTTCAGTATTGCCTTTTAAGCTAGACATTCAACTCAAGTCACATTTGAAAAAAACATGAATTTAAATAGATAAAGGACATGTAAATATAAGCACGTATACATTTCAATGTAGCTTTAAAAAAATATGTAATAATCCCACGCAATGTTTGCAAAACTAGCTGCTTATCCAGTTATCCCGGACTCCACTCTGTGCTTTATATGACAGTCTTTGACACCCAACCAAAACGAGGGGAGGGTGAACAACAACAAATGAATTTCCATTTCAAAATGAACCAGCACAAAAGCATAAAAGGGCTCCTTTGTGTTTCCAGCCGAATAAATTACAGCTCAATGTTATTAAAACACTTAGTCGTTAAGTTGCCAAGAAAATCCACTATATTGGAGCGTACGTGAGGGCTTGTCTTCATGCAGAGTAATTAAATGAGATTTATGGGCCTGTATTACATCAGACGTTGATAGTTCATTTTTCCTTCCTTCATATTTTGTCCTGCTTTATTAGAGCGTTTGACAGCTGGTAAAAATAGTGTTACATTCCCCAGCCCGTTGCCGAGTCCCCGTTCAGAGGTATATCTCTCCCCCCCCTTGTCACGTTTCCTGCTGCAGATGATGAATGGTCCCCTCTCTTTCACTATACTGGATTCAGCACTAAGGCAATGTCAGACACAGATTCCGTTTATCTTAATCTGTGATGTTCTCGGAGAGAGAGAAATAGGCCGAGCCAATTTAAGCTTGGAGTTTAAAAGATGCGATTTATCGTCCGTTCCCTCTGCTCAGAAAAGCTGGATGATAAATTTATGGTCCTATCTCCATTTATTTACAGATTAAGTAAAACAGAGATGCTAGACAGTTACAGCAAATAGTTAGCTCATAATTCTCTTATTAGGGCTTTTTTTGTTTTCCCCACCAGGAAAAAAATACCAAGTCGTGTTATTTCTTGAAGGAAGGAGGACTAGTAAAACAAGGGTTAGGCAAACTCCAGCCATTTTCTTTTGTGGAACTGCTTCCCTGTCACCCTTATCAACATACCAGATGATGGTGACTGGAGATGGAACATGAAAATGAAGGTTGTAAGACCCCAAGTAATAAACTACATTTTCTGTGTTAATCAATAGTAAAACAGATTGTGGACTTGTTGGCTCAGGCTTGTACAGTTGTTTGCCAAGACTCCAGCTCAAACCAATGCTCCTCCAGGTTGGGGGAGTAGCAGTTTGCCAACTTTTGGGGTTATCCTTCTCAACCTTGTTTAGGAATGACCCATTTTAAAGCCCAACTCCACCACCTATTGCAGAGGACTGCTCTCTTTCTAGCCCCAGGGGAGATATCTGGCCTAATGTGCCATAGTATAACAATATCTGTCTACTTTAGAATTGCCAGACACCCCAAAAGCATCATGGCATTCTCCCACAGAATGCAATGCAAATGTCCAGTTTTTATAGGTCTCCATATTATCAGTGTGCCTGAATACATAGTGACCCTATCCTCCCTAGCCCTAATCTGGCCTTGGACCATACTCAAAGCATGTAGACATACAAATGAATATTCAGTCCCTGTCCAGATCTACATTGACACTGATGATTTGCTTCACCATATATTCACATTTAAGACCCCATGCAAATATTTAGTGTGCTAACATACCTACCATTAGCCTGGTCACATAGGAAGAGTTCCTCTGGAACAGACTTAAGATGTTTGCATCATTAGTACAGTGCACTAATCACATACAGTTTTTAATAGAAATTTGACCAGTGTGAGATGCTACAATCCAATCTGACCCTCTTCTCTCTAGGCACTTGTGTCTATAGAATAAATAGGTTTTATTAAACACACCCATAGCAACCACCTACAGCATTTTACTTGAGACGCATGTGAAAAATGCATACAGCAGGATTTAAATAAATGCTGCCCTACATTGTCTGTCCATATTTTAACAGCCGTTTATTTAAGAAGCATTGGACATATTCCACATCTGAATTAAAGTTTTATTATTTTTTTTGTGATATATCATCTATTGGGGTCTGCAAATGCGATATAGTTTCTGTGTGCAACCTCTTTAGCATGTTAAATGTGCCCGGCTGATTAATAATCTACTTTGATTGCT
Source organism: Pelodytes ibericus (assembly GCA_036172795.1). Lineage (NCBI taxonomy): Eukaryota > Metazoa > Chordata > Amphibia > Anura > Pelodytidae > Pelodytes > Pelodytes ibericus. The sequence goes on along the minus strand of CM069858.1, from coordinate 186,684,964 downwards.
CTGCACCCTAATAATCTAGTATTTTCGGCCTGGCTCTGTGTGGTGTAGGCCCAGACTGTCAGCTCAATCTATCCTCTTCCAAAGCACAGCTATAAAAATAACAAAATTGAGCCGCGGATTGGCCGACCTATCAAACGAAGGATATGAAAGTGTCACACAACCCCATCACCCCACATTGGAGCTGTGAATATATGAAGCATTAAAAAAACAGAGACAGCGTTTCATGGAGAATCTAATGAGGATGGAAACTGTCCGGTATGAATCAACAAGACACACAGAGCAATACCATTAGTCTGCTGACTATGTGTCATTACGAGCTCCAGATGAAGGATCACTTTGCACTGCTGCTTTAGATGGGCAAAATGCTTATGAGACTGGATTCACAAGGATATCAGAGCCATCAATTTGTTTCATACAGACATTACCTCTCGCTCTATCTTCATGCATCAGTAAAATCCAGGAGATGTACACACCATACCACACGAACAAAACAGACACGATTTTACATCTCTAACCCATTACATTCTTATTAAATACCCCTGGTTTTATTCAAACGCCTTAAAACCATGGCTGTATCTACAAGATTTTAAAAAGGTGTTGCTTTTTAGTGTCATAAAAAAAGTGGTAAGATACCTAAAGGTGTTATTGCAAGTTTTCTCAAGGAACCCCAAAAAGTGCACTTTTTGTCAATTATACACTTACTTTACTTCTTATTTTTCAAGCAAAATGTTCTGTCTTAGTTGCCTTCTTAACGAGGACATTGCCAGAGGCAGCCATTTTGTTTATTTTTCTTTTAACAGTGTTTATTGCATATTTGCTAATCATTATAGTTGTACAGGATTGTTTATTATTATTGCAGCAATAACTTTTTAGCACTCTAGCTTGCTAGAAAACCATTGTATGAGTTATCTTCATCACAATATTTTCTTTGTAATATTATGCCTGATCTTCTTCTGGTGCAAATTTCTCAACAGTACGTGTACACAGAAATAAATATCCACCATTTTAATTGCTTTTTCCTAGTGGGAATCTTTAAACCACAGAACCTCTGAAATTAATCTGAAAGGACGTATCTTTGTCAACATATCCTGTTAATATTCTTATCAGGAGGATCATCTATTTCACTAATAATTGATACAATATGTACAGTATTAGAATGGTTTTGAGAGTCACATACATTTTCCCAAATATTGTACATTTTAATGGTCCTACAAAGTAACTTGCAGATTAATTTCCCCTATATGGACTTCTGCGGTTCCAACGTACCTCTAGCTGTATATATTACACTATTAGAATATTTAAGTTGCCCCTATTTATTCTTGTTGCATGCTTAAATATACAGTACAGGCATCAAAGACACTTACCTCATACATTTCATAATGTTTGCAAACACATCTTTTCAATTAAAAATATTATAATATCAGTACAAAGTGACAAAATGGTTCGTAGAAAGGAATGTACTATTGGTCCATATATTTACACGTTTGGTGGTGTTGTCCTACAATAGAAAAGTGTGGAAATCTGTGAACAATCTAATTAGTAGATTAATAAACAAACCATAACATTTGATCCTTGAACGTATCTTCTTTCTAAGCGAGCAGGTAACCTAACAAACAAATGTATAACAAGAATTTCCCTGGTCAATATAGCTTAGCAACTTTATGGAATTAAGCTTAAATGCCCACATTAGAATAAAGAAAGACTAAAGGAATTAATAGAAATGGATCATTTAACAGTCACGGTACATGAAAACTTTAAAACATATGACAAAATATGGCCGTTTTGTCACATTATTAACTAAATATGTATTCACCTATACTCTCAGTTTGATAACAACTCTTTATTGTATCCTTATTACACGTTTTTTTTTTTTTTAAATAATAGTCTTTTCATTTATATTAACTTGTTTATGTTTGACCCTGTATTACTTTATTTTATATTATTTATTTTGTATAACATATTGTTACAAAAAAGGGGGGTGGGTGTTACAATGCCCGAGAACAAACAGTACTGCAATAGTCTGTCCTGTAGGATAATACCTACTCGGGAGAGCAACTCCATTTTTTACCTGCTTACACCATTGCAGAGGAACCACTCCATTAGCATATCAGACTGATCCCACCTATAAGGGCAGTCCAGACCCGAAATGCATGGCTAGTACCCTCTACACGAGGAACACAGCAAACCACAGACGTACGTTTCGGCCTACAATGGCCTCATCAGTGTGGTATGGCTGATGATCCTCTAGGTGCAAGCAGGCCAGGGACCCATGGCCGTAGGCATACCCTGATACTTATGGTGACAAAAAAGGGGGGTGGGTGCTACAATTCCCTCTCTCCTGAGTAGGTATTATCCTACAGGACAGACTATTGCAGTACTGTTTGTTCTCGGGCATTGTAGCACCCACCCCACTCTTTATCGCCATGAGTAACAGGGTATGCCTACGGCCGTGGGTCCCTGGCCTGCTTGCACCTAGATGATCATCAGCCATACCACACTGACGAGGCCATGTAGGCAGAAACGTACGTCTGTGGTTTGCTGTGTTCCTTGTGTAGAGGGTACTAGCCATGCATTTCGGATCTGGACTGCCCTTATGGGTGGGATGAGTCTGATATGCTAATGGAGTGGTTCCTTTGCAATGGTGTAAGCAGGCAAATAATGGAGTCGCTCTCCCGAGTAGGTACTATCCTACAGGACAGAATATTGCAGTACTGTTTGTTCCCGGGCATATCAGGGTATGTCTACGGCCGTGGGTCCCTGGCCTGCTTGCACCTAGAGGATCATCAGCAATACCACACTGATGAGGCCATGTAGACCGAAACGTACGTCTGTGGTTTGCTGTTTTCCTCGTGTAGAGGGTACTAGCCATGCATTTCGGATCTGGGTGGGATCAGTCTGATATGCTAATGGAGTGGTTCCTTTGCAATGGTGTAAGCAGGCAAATAATGGAGTCGGTCTCCTGAGTAGATATTATCCTACAGGCAGGACAGTCTTTAATAGTGATTGGACCCTGGGCAAGCATTTGCTTGGGCCAACTGGACCCTGCCCCCTCCCCTGCATGCAATCCCGCCATCCATCGCAATGTTACCCCCCCCCCTCCCACACACACACACATATGCCATAATTGTTGTGCCATTCAGATGCCAGTAATATTGTGCCTTTCAGATGCCAGTAATATTGTGCCATTCAGAGCGCAGTATTATTGTGCCAGTCAGAGCCCAGTAATATTGTGCCAGTCAGAGCCCAGTAATATTGTGCCAGTCAGAGCCCAGTAATATTGTGCCAGTCAGAGCCCAGGAATATTGTGCCAGTCAGAGCCCAGGAATATTGTGCCAGTCAGAGCCCAGGAATATTGTGCCAGTCAGAGCCAGGAATATTGTGCCAGTCAGATACCAGGAATATTGTGAAATTCAGACCCCAGTAATATTGTGCCAGTCAGATGCCTGTAATATTCTGCCAGTCAGATGCCTGCAATATTGTGCCATTCTTAGCCCAGTAATATTGTGCCAGTCAGATGCCTGCAATATTGGGCCAGTCAGATGCCTGCAATATTGGGCCAGTCAGAGCCCAGTAATAATGTGCCAGTCAGATACCAGTAATATTGTGCCAGTCAGATACCAGTAATATTGTGCCAGTCAGATACCAGGAATATTGAGCCTGTCAGAGCCCAGGAATATTGTGCCAGTCAGATGCCTGTAATATTATGCCAGTCAGATGCCTGTAATAGTGTGCCAGTCAGAGGCCAGGAATATTGTGCCAGTCAGATGCCTGTAATATTGTGCCAGTCAGATGCCTGTAATATTGTGCCAGTCAGATACCAGGAATATTGTGCCAGTCATATACCAGGAATATTGTGTAAGTCAGAGCCCAGGAATATTGTGCCATTCAGATACCAGGAATATTGTGCCAGTCAGATACCTGTAATATTGTGCCAGTCAGATACCAGTAATATTGTGCTTGTCAGATACCAGGAATATTGTGCCTGTCAGATACCAGGAATATTGTGCGTGTCAGATGCCTGTAATATTATGCCAGTCAGATGCCTGTAATATTATGCCAGTCAGATGCCTGTAATAGTGTGCCAGTCAGATGCCTGTAATAGTGTGCCAGTCAGAGGCCAGGAATATTGTGCCAGTCAGAGGCCTGTAATATTATGCCAGTCAGATGCCAGGAATATTATGCCAGTCAGATGCCAGGAATATTGTGCCAGTCAGAGGCCAGGAATATTGTGCCAGTCAGATGCCTGTAATATTGTGCCAGTCAGATGCCTGTAATATTATGCCAGTCAGGTGCCTGTAATAGTGTGCCAGTCAGATGCCTGTAATAGTGTGCCAGTCAGATGACTGTAATATTGTGCCAGTCAGAGCCCAGTAATATTGTGCCAGCCAGATGCCCAGTAATATTGTGCCAGCCATATGCCCAGTAATATTGTGCCAGCCAGATGCCCAGTAATATTGTACCAGTCAGATGCCTAGTATTATTGTGCCAGTCAGAGCCCAGTAATATAGTGCCAGCCAGATGCCTGTAATATTATGCCAGTCAGAGCCCAGTAATATAGTGCCAGCCAGATGCCTGTAATATTATGCCAGTCAGAGCCCAGTAATATAGTGCCAGCCAGATGCCTGTAATATTATGCCAGCCAGATGCCCAGTATTATTGTGCCAGTCAGATGCCCAGTATTATTGTGCCAGTCAGATGCCCAGTATTATTGTGCCAGTCAGAGCCCAGTAATATTGTGCCAGCCAGATGCCCAGTAATATTGTGCCAGCCAGAGCCCAGTAATATTGTGCCAGCCAGATGCCCAGGAATATAGTGCCAGCCAGAGCCCAGTAATATTGTGCCAGCCAGATGCCCAGTTATATAGTGCCAGTCAGCCCCCCCCCCCCCGTTCCCAAGTACTTACATGAACCTGCTCCGTGTCCCCCGCCGGATGTCTCCTCCGTGCAGTCTTCCCTCTTGCACGGAGGAGGGAAACAGTCACCGGATGTCACATCCGGCGTCAGTTTTTTTTTTTTTTTCGGCCGTCGCATCCATCGGATGCGGCTTGCCGGAAAAAAGCGTTCACAAGCGCAATGCGCTGTGAACGCAGCAAGCAGGGGCTGGGGGCCCACGGGACAGCTGCCTTGGGGCCCCCCAGGAGTAACTGGGCCCAGGGCAGCTGCCTCATTTGCCCCGCGTTAAAGACGGCCCTGCCTACAGGACAGACTATTGCAGTACTGTTTGTTCTCGGGCATTGTAGCACCCACCCCACTCTTTGTTTACATATTGTTATATTTATTATTTTTTATTAATACCTACAAATTTGAAAAACCAAATAATTTACAAAAAAAAGAATGTATCTCCATATCTATTACTATATTTTGTTTATTACTATAATTCAAGTCAGGTACAGATTAAAAAAAAGTCACAACAGAGGAAGGGTTTAGCATGTATTTTTTGATATAATAAATCTGTATTTTTTGTTTTTATTTTATCACACTATGCTGCCAATCTTACCCAGTTAGTTCATTTGGTATGGCCTACTAGCTGCATGCAACCAAGCGACCCACCTGGCATCTCACAGTCCATTTTATACATCAAAACCAAGTTTATGGCCATCCTGAGGGAGGGCATAAGATAGCACCTTGTCACCCATCCTGGAAAATTCTTCTGATCCTTTTTTATGTTGGGTTGGTTGGAAAGCTCTTCTCTAATAAGTCAGTGATCTCTGCAGCAGGAGGTGGTAGGGTCTCTGTATTATACACTTACACATACTCGTCCTAACACAAACATTCACTTATGTGACTCATGTTAGAGCTGGAAAAGCCACATACCACACAGATGCCACACTGCACCACCAGGGAAATGTCTCCAAGAGAGGTAAGCAGTTAGGAGAAAGCATCACCAGGTCACATCTACTACATAAACATGGAACAGCATGTAGCTGTATGCAGCTCCTTGCTGGGGGAGTCTTCTGAGAGCATAGCTTGCATAGCCACAAATAACATCAGTAGCCCTTGGAAGCCCCACCATATTAGGAATGTTGTGGCAGTATTACAACCATTTAATAAGGATGATGACAATAAAGGTGGAGAGAATACAATGAGCAAAATACAATGGCACATTTGGACTTCAAACTTGTGATATTATGGCTTTATGCATTATAGTAGTTGTAGTACAGACGCGGGCGGAAGGTCGCAGTGGGACACCTAGGTCACAGAGAATAACTTACAAATGCTTATTTTAATTCTTCATGTGTGCTCAGTGCCAGGTACTTTGAGAAAAGCATGGGATATTCTATTGTGCATTTTAGGAATATACCACTGTGCATATTAGGGACATACCATCATGCTTATAAGGGATATACTATTGTGCATATTAGGGATATCCCATCGTGCATATCAGGGATATACCAATGTGCATATCAGGAATATACCATCGTACATATTAGGAATATACCATCTTGCATGTTAGGGATATACCATTGTGCATGTTAGGAATATACTATTGTGCATATTAGCAATATACCATTGTGCATATTTGTTATATTCCATTGTGCATTTTAGAGATATTGCATAGTGCACATTAGGAATATACCATTGTGCATATTTGGGATATTCCACCGTGCATATTAGAGATATTCCATTGTGCATATTAGAGATATTCCATTGTGCATATTAGAAATATACCATTGTGCATATTAGGGATATTCCATTGTGCATATTAGGAATATACCATTGTGCATATTAGGAATATACCATTGTGCATATAAGGGATATTCCATTGTGCATATTAGGGATATACCACACATAATAAAATCACAAACACGTTCCCTGTTATTTTATTTTCAATGTTGGAAATGGTTGTAGCCATAATTACACAAGACATTATGGAGTTAAAGAGAGTGTGGAGTTTCTCACCGTAAGTAGTAATGGTGATATGAGACTAGTTTGATTTATGTTAGGAATGAGATCCCTACAAGAAGGTATCATTACTTTATCCAAATATATTCATTGTCAGTGTAATGCTCTCTCAGTGGAATCTTTCTTCCCAATGACATTAAGCATGACAAATGGTCATGTTTTTAGGTTAGGAGGAGGCAGGTTTCACCTAATGAAATTGTTCTTTACAGAGCAATCCAGGAATCCTCTCATTCTTAATGAGAAGAGTAATTTTAAAGGGTAAGGAAACATAGAAACAAAACTATGTACACACACAGACATATATTGTATGTGTGTGTGTGCGCATGTATATGTGTGTGTGTGTGTGTGTGTGTGTGTGTGCGTGTATATGTGTGTGTGTGTGTGTGTGTGTGTGTGTGTGTGTGTGTGTGTGTAAAATGCTCAAGACCAGCAGGCTGGTTAAAGATGAGACTAAAGGCATTACAGTTGACTTGAAAAGATAGACAATTTAAGGATTTTTTTTCAACTTTTTTTAGAGTCTAAATAGACTTCTATTGTTATAATTGAATACTTTATGTACAATTCTGACAGTTTAGGGTGAGAATTCTACTGCAAAATACAGCATATTAGGGCTTCCTGTTATTTAAGGATGTTTGAAGTAGGACAAAAAAAAGTATATTATAGGAGCAAAACAGTGTCCGTGTTTCACTGCCATCTTTCTAAATGAAATCATCCTGATCTGAAAAGCAACTTAAAGGTGATCATTGAATTCTTATCATCATCTGGAGCTTCATTGGTTTTTTTTGGTTGGATCAATTGAGAACTGCAAGAAGCTGTCTAAGCATTAATAACAATCCAAGTATATGGCAAATCAATGGCATATGCCTATACATTACTATAACCACATCACATTGATTACTACTTTGAAGAATTATTGAAAATTGCAAGGAGATCCAATAAGATTTCATGGAGAGCTGAGGCTTGAAGATTCTTGATGAAGCCAATACAGTCATGGTTTCAGATTTTCAAGGTTAGTTTCCAACTGATTTTGTGTTTGTTTCTCAGAATGTACTATTCATAATACTAATAATATTAACCTTTATATTTCAGGAAAAGAACTGAATGAACATGACATAAAAGAAAGAGTTTGAGGGAGAAGTATCTGAGCACATCATGTGTCTGTACAAAGGTCTGGCATCTCTGAAATATATATGTCACTCTTAAAACACAGTGTTATCACTTCCCTCTAACTTCAGCTATGCTTTCTAACATAATAGATATCCCATTTAGTAGATATCCCATCGAGTAGACATCACATTTAGTAGATATCCCATTGAGTAAACATCACATTTAGTAGATATCCCATTGAGTAGATATCCCATCGAGTAGACATCACATTTAGTAGATATCCCATTGAGTAGATATCCCATTGAGTAGATATCCCATCGAGTAGACATAACATTTAGTAGATATCCCATTGAGTAGATATCCCATTGAGTAGATATCCCATCGAGTAGACATAACATTTAGTAGATATCCCATCGAGTAGATATCCCATCGAGTAGATATCCCATCGAGTAGATATCCCATCGAGTAGACATCCCATTGAGTAGATATCCCATCTAGTAGATATCATATCTACTAAATGTGATGTCTACTCGATGGGATATCTAAGATATCCCATTGAGTAGACATCACATTTAAAGGGACTCAGTCCCCTACCACATTACTTGAACTGTGAAAGCAGAGAATAAAAACTGAACACAAATAATCTAGTCATTGTGTCCGCAGAATTGCAAACGAATGCATACATTAAGAGAAGAACATGGTGTCTCCTGTTTATGACATCACCATGTATGCAAACAACACAATTCCCACTGAAAGTAGTTCATTTGCATATCAAGCAACAGATGCAGGGCCGGCGCTACCGTAAGGCAGCACAGGCGGCTGCCTTAGGGCGCCCCTATGGGGGGGCGGGAAAATCGCCCGCTCCCCCAGGCCCTTTTACTTACCTCCATGCTCCTGTTTAGGTCCGTGCTCCAGCCTCGCGGATCAATAAAGTGTGTTGAAACTTTTTTTTTCAACACACTTTATTGTTCCGCGCGGCTGGAGGGGAGCTCACAACGCTTCCCTCTCAGCCACGGACCTTCAGAGCACCGGGAGACGGAGCAGCAAAGAGGTAAGTACTGGGGGGGGGGGGTCTGGGGAAGGGGGGAGGAGGGGGGGAAAATCCTAGTATATTGAGGGGCAAAATCCTGGCATATTGAGTAGCACGATCCTGGCATATTGGAGGGGCAAAATCCGGCCATATTGGAGGGGCAAAATCCCAGCATATTGAGTGGCACAATCCTGGCATATTGGAGGGGCAAAATCCTGGGAAATTAAATGGCATATTGAGAGGCAACATCCTGGCATATTGAGTGGCAAAATCCTGGCATATTAAATGGCAAATTGGAGGGGCAAGATCCTGGGATATTAAATGGCATATTGAGAGGCAAAATACTGGCATATTGAGTGGCTAAATACTGGCATATTGAGTGGCAAAATAGTGTGTCTCAGGTTATGTGTGAATTGGTGTAACTGTGTGTGTGTAAGTGGTAAGGGTCTATTTAAGTGTGTCACTTTCTGTGTAAGGGTGTGTGTGTAAGTGTGTCACTGTGCCTGTGTAAGGATGTGTGTGTGTGTCACTGTATCTGTGTAAGGGTGCGTGTGTGTGTGTGTCACTGTATCTGTGTAAGGGTGTGTGTGTAAGTGTGTCACTGTGTCTGTGTAAGGGTTTGTGTATGTGTGTAAGTGTGTCACTGTGTCTGTGTAAGGGTGTGTGTAATTGTTTCACTGTCTATGTGTAAGGGTGTGTGTAAGTTTGTCACTGTGTCTGTGTAAGGGTGTGTGTGTAAGTGGTAAGTGTGTCTCTGTGTGTGACTGCAAGGGTGTCTTTGTGTTTAAGGGTTTCAATGTGTGCATGCGAGTTGAATATTTAGATGTATTTATTTTCTACACAATACATTATTCATATATATATATATATATATATATATATATATATATATATATATATATATATATATATATATATGTGTGTGTGTGTGAGGAGGCTTAATGGTGTGGGAGGCGTGACGGATCAGAGCAGGGGGGCACCAAAATGCACCTTCGCCTGTGTAGACGAAAATCCTTGCACCGGCCCTGCACAGATGATGTCATAAACAGAGGACACTGCAGATACACGAATAACATATATTTGCTTGCAATTCTACTAACAAAATGTGCAGATATTTTTTATTCTCTGCATGCGCACTATAACTAATGATTAGGTGGAGGAGTCCCTTTAAGGAAAGCTGGATATAGTAAATGGAAGCCTCAAGTAAAATGATCATCTGAATTTGGGTTACTTTATAAGCAGCTTTCTTTATAGAGCACTCTAGACCACTGTCATTCTGCAATTGGTACACTTTGGGCTTTATGCATGGAAGAGGCAATTGTAGAGAATTGACAAGGGAATTTCAAATTCAGGACCAGAGTTGCCTTAAGTTTGCAATTCCCTTGTCAATTCCTTGCAGTTCCCTCTAAGAGGAAGTTCTCTAAGAGGCTTTATTTTGAAAATTTTACTCACAGAACCTGCAAATCAATGCATGACTGGATCAAGGGTTAAATATATATCCGACTATTAATATATTAATGTGCTGCGTATTTGACAAGGAGCAGAGTAACATTAAATGTGTTAAATTGCTGAGTGCCTTGTGAGTTATTACTCTCTCCCTGCTCCGTCCTCCCTCTTCTTCTTCCTCCCTCCCTCCCACTGATAATAATGAGTTGAGACACTTTTATTATCATTATTAATTAGCACTTTCAAGCAAAGGGATTAAATCAATATGGTGGCTGAAACTAATTTTAACAAGCCATTGAAATCAATCACGGGAGCTTTATCTACATAAATGCCACTAAACCCAGCTCGTTAGTGTAACATTAGCTAGGAAGAAAGAACAGGGAAAATATAAGTGACGGAGAGAACGCCGAGCTTTTAATTAGGATGACAAAGGGATGTGCTGAATCCCATCCTTAATCCAATTCCTCTTGCACAGTTCTGCTGTGTACTATAAATGTGACTGTGTATTAGGACACTTTGATTTTTTAAATATTGAGTGTAGTAGTAGGAATTAAACTCTTTATACGATACATTGTAAATTATTATGATACTAAGATCATCATGAAAGATGCATCTCTAATGCCACCCAAAAATTGTTATACACATATGCACTACCTGTGCATAGCTGCATGGGCGAGGTTGGTTAATCAGTGTTAGGGACACTGCGTGGGGCTTGAAGACGTTTAGTCGCGACACGCGTAGGCATTTTTTTTGTCCAACTAGTGTTTGGGATCTGCACTGTTCATTGTGTGCCATCCGTCATAATAAAGCATATTTGGATTGCCGAATTGGTAAGCATTTCATCGCGACTATTATTTGTTCGATTTTCGTCTCAAAGCCTGAACAAAATCCGCAATGGCTGGTTGACAAGATGTATGCTAGGCGATGATCAGCTCACTGCATGCGCAGCTAGCCGGCACACTGCTTCAATGACCATGCTCTAGGAGCTTATCAATGTGTCCGTGTTACTCTGATCCTCAGGGTTATTCTCTGATTTTAGAGTCTATAGATGAATGGTCACACAGTCGGGGGATGTCTCCTTTGGAGTTCAATGGTGGTGATGTTGATGGTCTCCAATGCAGTTATTTGCCAGCCTGAGTTGTATTATACCATACAATGTGCAACATTTATTACAAGTATGGGGATACCTACATATCAAGAACCATATAATATCTGAATGCCGTTCTAGGCTTCTTTATTCAGCCGACATAAATAAGTCCTGTCAGTACTCTGACCCCTCCACATCCGTGTTGTGACTTTCTAAATAACAGCACTGAGTATTTAGGACAGAAGCAACATAAAGATCGATGTATATAAGGGCTAATAAATCTCTTGTCTATCCATAGAAACACTCGGTTTTCTTCCAGAGAAGAATTTAACAATCCTCTTGCCATATATAAAAATAAGGAAGGCCTCTGCCAGCAGTGCTTTAAAGAGAATTAAGCCATAAAAATTGTGTAGAAGTTGCACCAAAAGCTGACATTGCAGCAAAATGGCAGAGGGCATACAAACACATGATGCTTGAATAATGACGCACTCTGTTTCCCAGAGTCCTTTGCAAATCATATTCTTGTCAATAACAAGAATCTCGTATGTGAGGTATGTGATCTCATCAGGCTAAAAGTAATGTTTTAAATCTATCATCTTGTTTTAACCCCAGGTAGCGGAGATTCGTGGTTTTGTGTTCACACACACCTTTGAATAGAAAATAAGAACAGCGACACGTTTTCTGAATATAAAAATCCAGACATTACATTTTGTAAACAGTGTGATGCTGCATATCCTATCACTTTGCAATGGGTTAGGAGGCCCTAATCTGCAATATCTCCCACTTGTTTAAATTGTCTGTTCCAGGAAGAGTATGCGAGGTTTATGGATCTATTCAGATTCATCAATAAATGCTACAGAGGTTGTTGTAACAGTATGCGGTTTCTTGTTAGCTGTACTCTAAGCGGAGAAGTGACGGCCTTCTGACAATATAATTTACATCCCCGTATAAAACTATCTCTGGAAGCCAGGCTAATTTGTGGCAGATTGGGTCATTTGTCTCAGGCAGTGTCTAACAGCCCAATCAATCAGAGCAGTGTTTCCAAAATATCGCTTTTCAAGCGTGCCCTGGAGAGGCAGGAATTGATTGGGATCTTAGAAAGCAAAATTACAGCAATAACTTAAAAGAAACAATAATTACTGAATCATACCAGTGTCAGCAAGTCTGCAGAACACGAAACAGCCATCACTGAGCTGCTCAATATACTCCCGGGCGGATTTATTGAAATAGGAGGGGCGGCTCCCCCTGTATCCTAATCCCCCCCCTTCATGCTCTCCTTCCATGCATATGGTTGCATAAAAGCCACAAGAAAACATAAAGCCAATGATTTGAAAGAAGCAGTGTAAAAAGACATGGCTTAGTGTATAATGTTATTGTATAAGTGGCTTAGCCTTACACAAGCTATATTAATATTTTACTCTTACTGCTGTCCAAATATCGAAACTATACTTGGGAACAATGGCGGTACAGCGGCCTGAAGATCTCAAACTTTCTCTTTCACTGGGGTAAAATGAAGCAGGTTCAGCCCAGAAAAAGGGTAATACCGTGTGCAGAGATTGGGCACTCGGTTAGTGACTGTTACCCCTCAAGAAAAACTACAGGGTCGTTAGTGAGAGCAGAAGATTAACTTAACAGGCCCGGCAAGAAGTGGCCAGCAATCTTGGAGTGTTGAAGTTTTTGCCAGTGCTATCCCACACTCACAAGTGGCACATCATTTCATCATACACAGGCTCTTCAGGAAATAAAGGGACAACCTTAACAGTCTTTTGTGCTGGCTCCTGATATCATGTACTTGACCATCATGGAGGAGTGTGCCAACCATGTACTTGATCCTCAGGGAGGAGTGTGTCAGCCTATAGAGGCCGCACTGGCCCTATTGACAAGAAGTATTTCTACAATATTAGTATGTGTTTTTAATTACTTTATTATATATTTATATATAGTGAGGGATTGTTTGCAAAACCAATATATCTTAGCACCTTAATGGTTATGTTTACTTCTTTCTGTTTATACTGTGCATGAAGAGAAAAAAACACATTTATGTAATGGTGGGGTAGAGATGGTGGGAAAAAACTCCACCTGAAATCCAGTGGGTAGCAGAGGCATTATCAAACACACCAGAAGGCCTGTTTTCACACAGAAATCACATATTCACAGTGCTACCACCACTGCTGGGATTCTGATCACTGTTTGCCTCTTATTCCATTTCATCCACTCCTTAGAGCATATGCACGCTGTACAAGACATCCTTTAAACAAAGCTTAGGACAGAGGTGCAAAAGTCAGATAACCACTCATGGGCAGCTGTTTAGTCCTGACTAAGACTTATCAACACAAGTTTGATTTACTGGTTTACTGCTTGAGGATTGGAGCAGTACATGAAGAATAAACCATTTAAATAGAGGTGGGGAAGAGGGGTGTAGAGAAAATACTTTGATCTTTATATTTTGTTAGTAAAATTGCATACAGATGCATAGAAACATGTGATGTCTACTGTTTATGACATCACAATATGACCTGATATGCAAATTACACATTCACACTAAGTAGTTCATTTGCATTTTGGGCTACAAGATGAGGTTATAAACAGGAAAAACCACAGTCGTATTTCATGGATATTTTTCCTATAATCTATTAATTTGCTTGCAATTATAACACAATGTATAAATATTTTTTTTGCTATTTAAATTCACAGTACTAGCAACAATCCCCATGAGAACAAAGAACAACGAACTGTACAGTCAAGAAACCAGGGAGCTTTAATGCACTACTAATGGTGCTTTAATGCAGATTCACCTACTAGATGCCCCGCCACTAACTTCATGTCTTCAGCTACCAGAGGAAGGCTGGCAATTTTTGGCCCAACCGTTATCATCACAGACAGACATAAATAGACAGGCAGGGCAGATATATTGACAGATAAGGTACAGAGATTGATAGGCTGACAGACAACGAGATAGACAGATAGGACAGATAAAACTGACAGATAGGTTACAGAGATTGATAGGCAGACAGACAACGAGATATACAGATAGGATAGATAAAATGGACAGATAGGGTACAGAGATTGATAGGCAGACAGACAGACAACGAGATAGACAGATAGGACATATAAAACTGACAGATAAGGTACAGAGATTGATAGGCAGACAGACAACGAGATAGACATATAGGATAGATAAAATGGACAGATAGGGTACAGAGATTGCTAGAGAACCCCTTCTTGCTCTCGTCTGTACTTTTTTTCCTGTAATCCCTGAGTTCCTTAACAGCAAAATGTTTGTATACTTTGTGCAGTATTTATATGTAATGTTTGCACTAACATTGCTTTGTCTCAGAGTACATTGCCAAAACATATTTAAAGCATGAAGCATCTGTTATATATGAAACATGTACAAGGTGTTGTGGCCATATTTCACTTTGTATGAATAATATATATAACTGTAGAATCACTGCAGTCTGGACTGGACCAAATGTTATTTGTCTCTAATTAAAGGGCACACTGACTTCATAAATGGCTGTAGATAAGTCACCCATTAGAAGACCACATTGCTAGGTTATTCAAAACCATGCCCCTTCATTATTCTACAAACCCAGTGACTGCCCCAGAGCCATCTCACTGCCTACAGCCCACAGCCCCATCCACTGTCACTGCAGGCATATTAAGCTCTATTCAATACCCTAATAACTGTACCTCTGGTCATTGACTGCATTAGAAAATATTTAGCTATAAGTAATAACTCATTGAATAGGACCCATATACACATTATTATTTTAAGGCTTGGTGTCTACAGGGGCTTATTGGCATAATTACTTTGTTCTTTACTATTATTTAAAGGGGTGTGGCACTGACACATGAATGACACAGTCATGCCTCCTAGTGGCTGAATAAATCCCCTTAACTCAGGGCAATATGTGGCCCTCCAGCAATTGCTGACCTACAATTTCCATGATGCCAAGTCAGTCTTGTATCTCCCTATTGTGGAAACCAGAACAAATAAAGTGTCAATACAAGGGTGACAGTGCCTGCATCAAGGTTTATAACATTAAAATTGTCCAGTAAATGTCCACCATGAAACAAATGGTGCCTATTGATGGAAGCATTACTTCGGCAAAAGCTACAGGTCCTCATATTGCACAGCTTTGTTCTAAGTGCAGATTGCCATCATATGAAACTGGCCAGTGTGTTACTATGTGTGTATTTGCATCCTACAGATTGCTGGTCCGCACTTTGCATGGTCTTTCTGCAGCATGTGGAACAAATATGTGTCCCTGGAAACATGGCCGATGTTGCCAACTATGATCCAGGAGTAACTATGCTAGTACAGAGAATTACAACTAATTACAAACAGTTAGGAATATAATAGGGTCTTGTCTATTCAATAAAGTGAGTATTGCATGGAATTGACATGGGAATATCACACCAAAGTAGCTAAATTGGAAAAAATTGACCATTCAGTTGCACTGGAGAATTTTTCCAACTTGGCCTAAAGCTCTATATTCCCATCTCAATTCCCTGCACTTCTCTATTTATTGAGTAGACACCATTATGTCTACACAACACAAAAAAAAATGCATTATAATATGTTGAAAATACAGTACTAACATGCAATTTGTGCCCCAGGCGGCCATTATAAATATAAAATACCCCCACCACAGGTTATTTTGGACTTCCCTAATCAGGCAGGGGAACCTAAGAGTGAAACAGAGGGAGAGTCAGTGTATTACAATTTATATATTCAGTGCTGACAGTCTCTCAGATTTTTTTTTTTTAAAGAGCTTGTAACCCCTAAAGGGTTAATTTGCCCCCCCCCCCCTCCCCCTCCTCATTTGTCTTGCAGACAAACATACATAACTAATCATCTGTTCAAATGTTGGGGGTCACTCATAAATTGTCGCAGCTGAAATACATTAATGGGTAATTAATTGATCCTGTTCCAGCAGGGTAATAAGATAATAGATGACAGCGTATTTCACTCTGGCGGGCTGCTAATGGTTCTTTAGGGCTGCTCTGAAGGATAATAAATTAGACTGAAATTAACTGCTAAGAGCCTTCTGCAGAGGCACAGGGCTGACAAATGCTCTGCGTGTGATTTACTGCAGCAATGCTAGCAGGGCACTTCCATTCCCCGGCTAAAAAATATTGACTATTTTTTTCAGCTGAGTGATGAGGTTTGGTGAACAGGACGCTGGTGACCTTGAGCATTGACCTTCTCCCTCTGCATTTGTCTTCCTGCCTCTCTTGCTCAATTCAGGGTTTTTTTTTTTTTCTTTCTTTTTTTTATTATGTGATAGCAAAGACTTTTTTTTTTTTTTTTTAGTATTTATATTATTTTTTAAAGAGGTTTGTAAGTGTTTTAGATTTTTTTTTTTTTTTGGTTGCAATGTGTCAGAAGCTAGGCCAGAGCCAAAAATACTTCACAGAGTGAAAGATGACTTTGTACTTTTAAAGGGGCTCTGTGACATATCTTGCCCTGACGTAACAATTATAAAACAAAGGGCTGATTTAAAACAAAAATCCCACCTGAAGCCATATTATTTATATGTCTATTTAATAAAGTGTTACTCACAAAAAATGATAGTGGTTAAAAATCTATGTATTCGTTGTTGGGTCATTTTAAGTTTTTCAATCTTCTCATATCCATGTAATTTCCTCTTTCATGAATGAAGCCATAGATGTTTTCTATTTGGGTTTTCTATAGTTCCTCATGATGAGCACTAGGGTTTTATTGTTATTCACCAAGTCAGGCTACGTGTGTCAAAAGTATTTTTTAAGACACCAAGTTCCCAGGCCATTGTGTCGGCTTGCCCCAGGGCCAAAACCAAGGCTTGCCAGGCTGCCCCGATTACATTTGTCATTCCTTATTCTGCTGATGTATACTTAAGAACTGTATGTCATATCATTAAATTTGCAGAGCAGTGTATTGCATGGCACATGTAGAACTACACATTACAGATTTTCATTTTCTTTCAAGGGATTGGTTTTTTGGATTCAGAACATCTAAATAGTATGCAGGCACTCATTTTGAAAAAAAAAAAAAAAAACATATTATTACAGGGGATTTTCTTTTGGATTTGTTGGGCTTTGCAAATGTTTAGTGAAGATTGGCAAGTTTGCTGCTAGACTAGTTGATAATAATTGGTAGATTATCCAAATAATCTAAAACACATTTCTGAATGTGGTGACCTTCTACTCTACTGTGGATATCATGTGGATAACCCGTCGTAAAAGGACTAGCACAGAGAGACAGACTTTTGGCCCTGACGGACCTCCACGGAACAGCTTGTCCTCAATCTGATTGGCTGAGCTTGTGACAGTGTCCAGATCAGCTCTTTTACATCACATGAAACAGCTCTGATTCTCAGCTGAGTAAACATCCACTGTCTGTTTACTCTATTCAAGTGGCAAAAGGTTTTTAGCTTTCAGTTCGATTTAGCAAAGCTAAAGTTTAATAAAAACTTTAGTGCTAATTTAAATTCACAGAACTGAAACCTGAATAGGATTGAGGTGGGGACACATTTGCTTGTAGTAGTAGCTCTGACTAGGGTGACCTCATCACAGTTTTACTCAGGCACTACTATAGTACATGTATATACTTCAGGGCTACAGCAGTCTCCATCCAATGAACTGTCAGCGGTGAACCATCTTACACCCCTTGTGGGCTGCACAGTTTACAAGCCTACCTAGTGACAGCATTGACATTTGTGGTCCCAATATACCACCAGGGGCAAGTGGCCCAAAGCTGTTTTACCCATTTTGATTTCTTATTATATACTTTGAATGTAATTATTTTTCAATAAAAAAGAATCACATGTTGTATTGGGTCCAGCCTTGGAGAGGATTTTTTCAAATACGTAAGTCTGATTATACTATGGTAATCGTATTCTGTTATTTCTGTTCCCTTCGTTACCGATCTTTTTGTAAAAGTGGAGGCTGAGTACTTTACATAGACTGCAGTGTTACACATGGTTGAGCGGTTGCCTCCTATGTTACCATTTTCATTTCTTACTCAGTCACTACATAATCTTAAATCCTGTATAGTTACACCAGTTCCCATTCAGTTGCACTGGAGAATTTCTCCAACTCGGCTACATTGGTCTGAAGTTTGTAATACTTATCTCAATTCCCTGCAATTCTTTCTTTATTGAGTAGGCCCTTCAGTTTGTTTGTTTTTTTTAATGAGTATTTACTGTAAATGCCTCTGTCCAGCAGCACAGGGATGGGGAGTCTGGGCAACTTAGCACTTCCTACCCTGAAGGTCACATGACGACTGGAGTCTTCACACTGATTCTACCTCAATGTTTGTAATATGAAAGAAGGCAGTCTGTTCCAGCGCAGACACCATTATTTCCATACACAAGAGAGAGAGGAAGAAATCATAGATAAAAGGCAAGCTCCCCTCCCATCCGTATCCTGCCTCCATCAGCAGAGCTTCTGCAGACGGCAGGCTGGATATATTGCTGCCATTACTTTGTGCAAGGAACACATTTCGTAAAGAAGAAGGAGTTGTAAATTATACAAATATGATGCTAACAAGCCAGGAAATACACTGCTAATGGGGTCACATACAGTGTTCCTGCAGTGTAACAAATCAATGGCAGCGCCAGCATGCGAGGTGACACCGCCACTACCTGCTCAGCATGCCCTGCCAGCTTTGGAGCCCGCTGTTTAGTTTATGGTTCTTGCAGAACATGATGCAGGTGTTCCTGTCTATTGTCTGCCACAGGGATGGGACTGAACCCTATCGCTCCCGAACAAAGCAAATAGTTTGTCCTTAGTTGAAACATAAGTATTTGTCCACAGCAGCTATGAAACAATGAGTCCATCTACTCTGTCTGGAAAGAAAGATCAAGATTTATCTTTTCTTCAGGATAGCCTTATACACATTCCGGACATTTTGAATTTCTACATAGTGTTAGCCTTTGCTACTTCCACTGGGAGGATATTCCTGGTATGTAGTACTTTTACTGTACAACTGATACAATAATATACAAAAAAAATACAATGAAAGCTCCCGGCGACCATAACATGTGACCCATGGGAGGTTTTTGACCCCCTGCCAGCTTTTAGCCCCTGTCCATAACTATTTTCAGTCAAATAAGCACTACAGGCTCCTTAACCAAGGGGAGGACCTGATTAGTCACTTATATGGTAGCATCCCCACTGATGTGAAAGTTTATTACAAAAAAATTTTGTTTTGTCAAGTTGGAGGTTTCTCCAGAAGATCTACTTTCTTATTTAAGGAGCAGTACATGACTTGTTTCCCTTTCTGTAAAACTGGACACCCACTTACTGTCCATTACTGATATTTAATACAAATTCAGGATCTGTAGTTAAATACATAACTGAATGCATTGGCTGGAAAGCATACTACGCTTACTAACTTTCTGGCTGCCTTGATACTGAGATGTCCTTTCCAGGTCTCCCACATACTCACACACACGGCTGCCATCAGGAATGTTGGGGTCCCTTACAGAACAAATGATACAGCCCCCCTCCATTCCCCATAAATATGTCCTTGTCTTGCTGCAAAGCAGGCACTTGGGAAAATCCTGACATTAGTGGGACTGGGAGCCAAAGGGCCTTCTGTTGTGACGCTTGCAACTTGCAAACATTACTTACAGATTTCAAACTAATGCATGTTGTAAAATAATATAGTAACAAGTATAGTTATTCCTTGGGGAAAAGAAGGTGAGCAGTGTGTGATATGGGGAAATATTTATGAGAAATGCAAAACAGTTACAATACAAGTGTTGTGGAGCTGGCTAAGCATGCTGGGAGTGACAGTCCTACAAGCCAGGACCGAGTTCTCTGTAAAACATCTCACATGCTAGACATCGATAGCGAAATGTTTAGGACTCGTGCAGTTGAGTTTGTCATGTTTTAGCAGTAACGCTGACCAATTAAAATGGAATAATATCTCTGGGGACCCGGTAATTAAATGCAAATAGAAAAATATTGTTTTAAACTTAATTAAAGCATGTACTGTTCAAAACACAAAACAAAAGCTGCTTGACGGGGGCAAACACAAGGAAAAAAAGAGTTAAATGCCAGTTCTATCCCAGCTGTTCTCACATATAAACCATTTGCTCTGAGGTGAGCAGACTAGCACTAAAACAGGAAGAATAACAAGTAACAAAGTGTTTATTACAGGATAGTAATGATTTACTTCACTTCCAAGGTGCCAGATTAGGGATAGACCTGCTTAGTAAGTGAATGAGCCCGGTGACAGAGGAGGAAAGTATGGGAGTATAAGCATTGATTATACTATATATATATATATATATATATATATATATGTATAAACTACTTTACTGAAGCACCAAAACAAATGCTATGGCTAAAATTGCAGCTAATGTGACAAGAACAGCCAAGCACCATGCACGTATCATGTTTGGAGGCATTTCATTATGTAGTTCTATTCATTTATTCATTTCAGTGTCTGAATAAAATAATGCTTTTATATGCTGATTTTGGACAGAAGGAGTTCTTGAAGCTCCACCAGGCCGTGCTTCTTTACACTGGCAGTGAGTGCTAACATGTTATGGTGGAAGCAGGGACAACTCGGTATTTCTGTCTATAACAAATGGGTATAAATCAAAATCTCATTTTCATTCATTCAGTCAGTAATAAAATGGATTTCACTTTCCCTTTATCCAGTTCGGGGCTGTAGCAGCATATTATAGAGCAGGGTGCTCAGTGCGTGGCTGGTGGAATAAATGTGACATCTCAGAGTCAACAATGTGGTCCACTTTTGAGGCCATATTTTACATGTCTGCAGCAGCATCGGTCAGCAGGGAGGTGAGATCCTGTCTGAGAAACCCACACGGATCTGTCAGGGGCATGCGCCACGATACTATGTTACTAAATAATTATGGATAAAACTGTTCTGTTTGAATAGTCAGTTTAAACTGTTTGGTGGCTTTTTTACTTTCACTGCAAAAAAAACCAAAAGAGACATAGTTTGTATAGTTAATAGTCTCTACTTGAAAATTCATTATCATGACAAAAATGATGAGGGCCATGAACACATACATTTCTGTAAATTGTGAGCACTTTTCATAGATTTTGGAATTATATTTATTCTTGATATGGAGAATGTTATCTAAAATGACATTAATAACATTGCATTCTGTTCCACAGGTGTGAATAGCATGTTTTAGAACGGTTATACCTCATAGGTTTGGATGTGAGAGACCCGGGCCCCCGGGTGATGTGACATTGTCACTCTGTTAGTATTATAGATTATAACACATGAAAGGTGTTATAAAACAATCCAATAGTCTGTCCTGTCAGGAGGATTTACTACAAGCATTGTTACCTTCCATCCAGTTCTACTGATTGAGGGTTTAGCCTTTTATGATTTATTACCGGCATGGTGCAAGAGCCACCAGCCATCCACAGCTGATAGTGGTCATTCAAGTGAAAATGCCCCATTGGGGTTTTATGACACGGCACAGACACACTGAGCCATGCAGAGCAGCAGCTGTGTTCAACTGGATGGTGGAAATGGAAGCTGGTTCAAGAGCAGATGGTTCAACTCTGTGCTCTGAGATATAGGATATGTATGGAGCTGGGAGTGTCACTGTTTCAAACCATTACTGTAACTCAACCCTAATAAATCAGTGCAGACTGCTACAGGGGGTATATAGTTACAAGTTAACTACTTTAGTGTCTCTCACTGCATCCTGCTTGAATGAGGATCAGCATTTCGATGTCAGACTAAATAAAATATGAACTTACATCTTGAAAAACTGTATTTTCTCTTCAGCTCATCATGTCCCACAAGCCATGCGGACCCTGGTATTGTATTGATCAGCTGATTGAAGAGAGGGTTGGGATTTCATGGACAAGAGTGCGTTTAGCACACTGGTCAAATTTCCCATATGTATTTTCTGTCTATCTAGGAAGTTTCTTTGTTTTCTAGCTACAGTACCATGACTGACTAACTAGGGTTAGTTTGGGCTTTGTTTGCGTGCAATGTTGCTGACTACCTCTAGATTCTTAGATCTTAGATCGCTTAGATCTTAGATCACTTCTGTTCTCTTGCCGTTTACAGGGCAGCACCATATTAGAGGGTTATGTTGCCATCCAATATGGTGCCTGTGATCACTCATTGAGTGATTGTGGTGCCCTGGGGGGGCCAAAGTTTGGTGGTGCTTGATGCCTCGATATTAAGACATTTTAACAACACCCGCTTAGTATAGGCAGTGACCGTTGATCGCTGCCTATGCGGAAATCACCGGACGTGCCTGGTACATCCATAGTTGCAAAGGGGTAAAAAAATGACATCACTTCCTTGCAGTTTTATATACATGCAACAAGGCTAAGTCATAAACTGTTTCTGACCAAGAACTGCAAGCTACTCTAATTTTCTGTTTCCCGCTCTTTGTGATTGTTGGCCTGCCAGTTTTCAACTCTCTTAAAAACATTAACATAGATAGCAATGACCAATTAAAATATTATTTCTGCCTTAATCTATCACTGGTTGTCATGCCTGGGTAAAGCTATAACTGACAAGCAATTTATATTATGCTAAAAGCAAAAATTAACGCTCTCCGGTAATAATTTTGCTTTGAAACAAAAGACTGTGTTGGAAATTCTAAGTAGGATGCGGCCTTCAATGTGTTTTGAAGGCCTAATCTGCCATATGGCTCCCAGTGCTGATGATTTATTAGGTGTAGAAAGCAGGCTGATAAATTTCCCTACTACTCCCAGCATAGACTGGGGGTGTCAACAGACAGGCCTAATGGAAAGTGCCTGCACCAGAGAGAAGAGAATTATTCATGACTGTCTGTAATGTCACCAGGGGACATTTATCATCTTCTCTGGTGGATGTATTTGGATCTGAGGAACAGAGGTGGAGGGTGAGCGGTGGACAAAGCCCCCTTGTAATCCTGTATCTGAAATGCAGCCAAAGTGGGGTGGAAATATAAAAGCACCCACCAAATGTGTGACTTAACCCCTCTCCTGCCATTATGAAAAAAATTAAAACATTTTGGTAATTGTACTACAATAGCAGTATGGCCGATTCCGTTTTAATTGGAGGTCTCTTATAGGACCTGAGGTATCTGAGGTATCTGTATATACATACAATCTAGCAGTACACATATATTCACTTTTTATGTTCATGCTGCTAAACTGGGGTAACATTAAAAATAATTCATTAATATAGTAGTAATATCAAGTTGCATACCAACCAACCATTCCCTGCAGAATATAGGGAATCCTTGGGAGTGGCCTCAAGAGGACGGTATTCTTCTCAGTACTCTGAAGGCCTTGGGCGAGACTACAACGAATGGGTGGCTAAAAAGTTGCATTGTTTATCTCATGCTGTGTTGATGTAGATATATCTTTTCACTGCATGTGGCGTCTATCTGGCCCAGTGCGGCTGTGTCTCTTATTATCCATTGTCGTACTAACGTCAAAAGGTGAAGGCACTGAAACATAGTGTGAGCAATTTGTAAACAACAGCGCAATACAATATCACTTTAAAAAAAAAAAACAGTAAGAAAACCAGCTTTTGGAATTTTGGATACTTCCACATTAAATTAGAGGGTTCTGTGCTGTGTCCAGATATATTTTTAATTCACCACAAAAAAATACCTCTTTTCTTTCTTTATGTCTCAGAGAACTCCATCATCCAAGAAGCATATACATGAAGTTCTTCAAAATTGTAGCTATTTTATGTACAGTATACATACTGTGCCTCCAGACCATAAATATCACATCACCTAAATCATCACCTAAATCATCACCTAAATCATCACCTAAATCATCACCTAAATCATTTATTAGTTTCCCTTGGGCTGTAACTGTGTCACTTACACATACCTGTGTATATTTTAAATGACCAAACTGGAACACTCTTGTATGGGTATCCATACATGTGCCTTTGGTGGGTGGGTACAATGCTATACTGGAAATTGCTTGGCTTGGCATGACCTATTCACAGACATTTATGTAATTACATAAGTCATTTGAAACAAGAATAATGTGTTCTACTTAAGCAGTTAATGTATGTGCACATTTACTGCAGTTTAAATATACATTGCTGAACATGTAATTACTACAGAGCAGCATAGGATATAAGAATAGCACCAAAAAATATAGATATATTAATTTGTCTCCAACAGAGAGACTGATGTAGTAGGAGAAGGTCAATTAAGTGGATAGGTGTATTACATCAGTGCTATAACAGGGGAGTCTGGAGGATGGGCTGCTCCAGGTAACAAGGATGAAATTGCCTGCACCCACGACACCACGGTACAGGATAAGAATGATTATAATTAGTGTTGATCGAACCCGAACCGCACTGTTCGAGTTCGTACCGAACATTACGGTTTTTGGACCCCGGACTCGAAAACGGACATTCCACTGTATGTTCGTGCTGGAGTTCAGGGTTTGGCGATTTATTGGCGCATTTTGAATGGCTTCTGGGCAGCCAATCAACAAGCGTTTGACTCGTTTGCCCTTAGAAGTCATCACAGCCATGCCTACTAATGGCATGGCTGTGATTGGCCAGTGCAGCATGTGACCCAGCCTCTATATATAAGCTGGAGTCACGTACACACACATCACATGAGCTCTTCTTAGTGTAGAGAGAGGATACTGCAGCTGTGAGGGACAGATTAAAAGAAATTCTGGTGTTGAATCTGCAAACTACAGCGATTATTCAAACTACAGCGATTATTCAAATTACAGTGATTATTTTAGTGGGTGCTATACTACATATTTGTACCCTGCCCTGAGCCCAGTGCCACAGAGAGTGCAGTGCACTTGCAACTGCATGTGTGCCATTCACATGACTTTAATCCTGTTCTGTTAGCTCAGTGGGCAACATCTAGGCATTTTTAAATACTGCAATTTGTTGGTGTTAAATATTACATTTGGGTCCTGCACTTCATATCTGAGAGTCAAATAGAACCGTCAAATACTGTGCTTACAGCGCACTTTGAAAAATTCTAATTGTTTTGGGTGCTAAATAGTACATTTGCATCTTGCGGTGCACTTCATATCTGAGAGTCAAATAGAACAGTGAAATACTGTGGTGACAGTGCACTTCGAAAAATTCTAATTGTTTTGGGTGCTAAATAGTACATTTGCGTCAAGTTCGAGCACGGACCCGGACATTTTTTCGAAGTTCGGCCGAACCTGCCGAACCCGAACATCCAGGTGTCCGCTCAACTCTAATTATAATCCTTTGCCTGTCAAGGGAGCACCTGATGGCACATCCCCCAATCGGCTCATACCTAAAGGTGGCATAGCAAGTGCCACTCTGGGTGCTGTTCAAGTTAGGCATACCACTGCTTGAGAGTAAGCACTTCAGGAATTCCTGTGGTCTCTGAAAAGGTCTCCCTGGAACTATATTGGTGAGCAGCCATTCTGCTCACCCTATAGTGAGTTTATTTCTTACAATTGGGGTGTGTTATACTAAAGTGCTTACAGTATTACACTATATTTGTGTTTTTCTTTTTTATGAGGTTCTCTGAGAGCAAGTGGAGCAATCACTATGGAAATGAATTGTATTTTCCTGCTGATTGCTCCACTTGCATTGCCCTGGATGACTCTTTACACAGGTATATCATTTTCACAAAGCTATAATCATCATATATAACATCTATATTGCATATACACAATATACATAGTGGCTAAGAAAAAAAGTAATTCATTTTAGATGTGGGGTAAAATTGGGCATCCACCATGCTCCTGTGTGATTTCTGAACTCTGAAAACAAACAAAGTGCGTTGCACAAATATGCTCCATTGGTTAATGCTGGCAAATGATTAAAGAAATTGGCTGACAAGTTTAATAAGCTATTTAATAATAGCTCCCATTGAAAATAATGGATCGGTGGATGAAATCCCATGATGAATTACATACACTTCATGGACCATCAATTTCCATGAATATGTTCCATTTATTTTTCCATGTATTCAGTCATAACAGCTGCCATATTGTCAATTGAAATGCTTTATAAATATTATATTTGACTTTAAAACTCTTTAAAGATCAACAATCACATTTACAAAAATATTATTCGTTGAATAACTAAAATACATATAGCTTCCAAGTGTTTTCATATAAATATATATATATATATATATATAAATCCCCAAACAAACTGAGACCTCTTTGAAGTGTACTGAGCATGTGCAGAAATACTTATTCAAAAAGGAGCAAGCATCATGCTGCAGACTCTTTTATGGGAATTTCTGCTTTTTAATTGAGAAACACCACATTGAAAATACAACTGTATTGTCTGATATGAATCCACTTTTGTTGGTAACCTACTGTCTGTGCGCAATAACCACTGTGCCCCAACCTTTAAGGGGCAGCCCTGATTGGAGGCTCTTATCACATGGTCCCTATTTTCATTGTCTGGTCTCTGGGACACAGGAGAATGAATATGTTGCATGTGTAGAGATTTGTCTATAAAGATGTCACTATAACAGTTGACACCCACCCCCTCCCAAACCACACAACCCACGTTGCTGGGGGAATTTTGGCACGTATGTGAGGAAAGTATGATACTTTAAACTTAAATAGAATACTTACATAGATTACTTACAAAATGATACATCAGGTGAGTGAAGGGAGTTGCAAAAGCTTAAAGTAAATCTGTTAGCCATCCAGTTTGTGAATGGCAAGTTCAGCATCAGGTAGACAGACATTTTGTCAGCTCATGTATATATTACAATATATGCTTACTTGTAGCATCCTGCCATCTCCTCAAATATAGCTATTGAATTCATCAACATGAACGGGAAACAGATAGGTACACATTTCTAACTTTGGCATCCTACAAAGTCTATCATGCAAACATTATGCTAAGCATTGTGGGATAGTGAGGTGATCAGTTTGGTGCAGTTGTATATGTGCATAAACATTCTGGCAACTATCTTTGTAGTTTTACTAGGGAGCATAGACATAGCTATAAGCCTTTAGCAGAGGCGTCCAACGTGCAGGCTTTGGACCAAACGTGGCCTTTCTAACAGCAAGATTCGGCCAGACTCGACTACACATATTCTATTTAGCTCTGTCTATGTATATGTAGCTTAGCTTAAAAAAATAGCTCAATATATGTGTAGTTTTGCCTGAATAAAGTTGATTTAAACTCTTTTGGACTATTTTTGCATTACTGCTAAAAAAAAGCCATTTACCATTACTGTCAGTTAAAGAAAGATTAATATAACCCATATACACATGCATTTCTGATCTTGTGGCCCTATTCCGAAAAAAACTTGTGGCCAACCCTGGCCTAGAGCAAAATATATTCATAAAATTCCATTCTTTACATTTCCTAGCAATTCATGTAGCACAATGTGTAAATTTGTTTGATTATCTATAAAGTGACATGCCATATTTCTGTGACAGGAATACTTTACGTGTACAATGACTGAACTATCATCGTTTATGTCATGTATATGATGCTAACACAGCTTCGGAATGTGTAGTTAATAGTCCTGTGGACTTAAACATTTGCATTTTCTTACTTTTACTGATGAACTTAACTGTTCTTATGTGATTAATGTATGAAAAATATCAGTAAAAATGTCAAATATAGTAAATATCCAATCCCTCCAGGCTATAAACATATATATGGAAAGAATCAGTTTGCGCCAAGCCATAAATATGTTTAGGTAATACATCAATATGTCATTTGCACAATTTGACTCTATATCCGAGTGGGGTGGCACACCCAGGACATACCCCAGCACCAACCGAGTTGGCAGCTGATAATAGATTCTTCTTTATTAAAGTTTCATCCTTGGTCAATTGTTGATATTTCTCTTGAACAAACGTAACAGAACATGCTGGTGGTTTAAGTCATATTATTATATTCAGGGTTGAGTTTATCCTAGAAGTGACTGTGGTTGGCACTATACACAATGTTTCATTTTATTATAGCTTTGAGGTTGAATGGGTACTATGGTTGGTGCATCAGCTAAGTGAGATATCCTCCTAGACTGATTTTAAGCAATGGAAACTAATTGAAGATATATTATTGTCTAGAAATGTACGACTATCTACTCCTTAGTTATGTTTTTTTTTTGTCATACAGCCATATGATAAGCCATTTTTGATATGTTGCCTGGATATTTTTTCAGAATGAAATCAGTTAATATCAAAGTAGTGCCTGAGGATCCCCTTCTTGATTAATTAATTGGTCCCCCTGTGTACACATTTATTCTACATTTTGCAACACAGCATGTTACAGTTATATGTGTCCAGCAAAAAAAAAAAATGGCTGATCTGGCATCCTGATCCCTAGTTGTACCTAGTAGGAAAGATGTCCATTTTGCCTATCCCTGATCTGAGGTGGATGTGGACATTGACCCATCTGTAGTAACAATTTGGTATGTATGCAGGTGTTGTTAGATCTGAATTAGTGAGGCAATTAAGGCTGAAGCACATCACACACATCATTGGTTCTGTATGTTAGTATATGGGTTGTTTGTTTTTTTATTTCACCGAAAATGAATATCTGAGAGTGCCATTTGCATAGGAATAGGGTCACTCGCCCTTTATAGATGAGGTTTCAAATGCTTTATGGGGCCATTCTTAAAAATGCATGTCCCCTCTCATAAAAATATTCAGTCTAGAAGGAGCCGCATTCTAGCTGCAATAGGGCCATGAATCTGATGTACGGTGACAAATTTATAGGACAATCTTCTAACTAGTGCACCAAATGAATATTCTAACAGCACACAGAGATTAATGCTAGTCTGCTGCCATTTAAAGCCTAAAACACCAGCATTTTATTTATTTTTAGATATTATTTTTTTTTTTTTACATTGTGTAGCTTTATTCCAGCATAAGCCGATTTTATCGTTCTACAAAAGTATTGCTGTAAATAAACTCACTAGACGTTTGGATTGTATCGTATGGATGGAAGGAGGGGGTCTTCTCATTTTTTTTTATTTATTTGTAACAAAACACAATTGCAGATCAGCATCTAATGCAATGTAACATATTAGCTTAATGCAGCTAAAAATAAGAAGTGGCCCTTATTCACTAAACAGTGAACTGTGATAAGTTGACCATCAAGGTGAAACAATATGGCCAACATAGCTGCGTTTCCAATTCAACAATTCTTGAAAGCTCCCCATGAAAGCTCCTATCTGTAAGGGAGCTATCCACTAAAAGTGAAAAGCCGATGAGTTGAGTTGAACATTTGATCCAACCCACTTAACCATGCATTGCGTAGGTACAAATCTGGTGAGTTTCTCAGCCAAATACATTGTTAGATCATCAAAGCATAGTATATCTTCCCTTAACTCACCTGCAACTATCTGTTGGTGAATAGTTTTAAGTCTCCTTATTTCCAGTACTTCTATACCTGACTGATAAGGCAAGATTAGCATTGATTGGAGTGATAATGGAGGCTATTCACTAAAAAGGTGAGTTGCAGGTGAGAGGAACATTCCATCTCAACAATTGAGCTACAGTGGCAAGAAAACGTAAGTGAATACTTTAGAATTGCTAGCATTTATCTAAATATGTGTATTGAAATATGGTCTGATCTTCATAAGATACAATGATGAACAAACACAAATTGTTGTGTTGTTCTTACCCAGCCAATATAGCTACAAGGGCACAATGCATTCTGCATTGTGAGGATTGACAGAATAGGTATAGAGCACTATCAACATGGCGTCCGCGCAAAACAGTTGGTAAAGAGCAGGCACGGTCATTATTAGTAATATTGCGTTACTAAAAGAGGCATTTGTTCTACTCTGTCATTTGAGCACAGTGGGGGTTATGAATAAAATCTCCCACATTTCAAAGTGTCGGGAGAAGGACAAAAAGTATCAATCACCGTTTGTTATGTATAATGGAAATTGCGCCTCTTTAGAACTACACCGGGAGAACGCAGCTCCCCCAAACAGTGTTTGGCAGAGGTTCTCTGACACTAACCAGTCGCTTCAAAGCGTCTGTTTTTTCATCCATTGTCTGCACCGGCGCATGCTTTGCGTCTGGAGCACGCAGCACTTACTCCCAAAATTTGTCGGGAGTGTGTGTGCTTAGCGGGTTTGTCCCTGCACAATGCATCCTTAAATTGTTAAGATGATTTGGTCATCTGATCTCTATTCCCCTTTTATTGAATAGCCCCCAATACGATAGTGTGTATGAGTGGAACTTTTTTAAGTATTTACCTATAAGTAAACTGTAAACGAAACAAATCTCTCTCTATATCAAATGTTACAACAGCAGCAACATTCTTAATGAGTCTTTTCCATTTATTTGCTACTTTATGTCTGTGTTGCTTTTGTTAAACATTGGCTTCTTTTTAACACTGGGTGTAGTGTAGAAATGGATGGGATCATGTGTCCACCAAGAAAATGGCTGTTGTATGGCACTGTGTATGGTGAAAACTTAGGAATAAGAGAAGCTGAATCCAGAGGATCCCTCTCCATCCTCAATAAATATATTTAAAAAACAATGAGCATCCTGATTATTGAGAGTTCAGTAATGAAGCTGAAAGAATCATTTCCAGGCCAGTAAGGGATATTTATATGTATAGAAAGATAGACAAGCATACATTCACAGACACTAACTTGTGTTTACCCCTGGGCCAAATACAGCAAGACCTCCTTTGTCAACAGAAACTTTTAAATAAAACCTTTCAAGATGAAGAGTTGCCAAGTAGGGTTTCCCTTCCATTAAGGATTATAATACCACACAATAGATTGCGCCAACCGGTGTAAAAGGGGTTACGTTCATTATTTTAAATCTGACCCCTAAAAAGATACTTGGAGAGTTCCACTCTTTGGAAATGAATGAGTTCTACTTAATTAGAGAGTGGAAAGCGAGTTGGCTTGTTTCCTTTATGGTGGAACAATTCACACTAATAAAGGAAAGGCTAACTGAGAGAAAGAGGAGACTCTTTCCTTTACCTCAGACTGTCAGCTCTGTGCCCCAGCAATCAGTCACATGTCACAAATCTATTATTGCTGCTTGAACAAAGATAGCTGTTAAATAAAGAAACATTTCAAGTTTTAGAAAAATCTCATCTGGAAATTGAAATCTTGAAGTCATGTTTCTAGAGCAGGGGTGGGGAACCTGCAGCCCTCCAAATGTTGCAGGACTACATTTCCCATACTCCTCTTCCAGCCTATTAGCTGAAAGAGCATTAATTGGGAGATGTAGTTCATCAGTAACTGGAAGGTTGCAAGTTTCCCATCACTGTTCTAGATAATGGACCATACACTGAACTTCCTAATCACCTGACATGCTCACATCTATACCTGGAGCTGGACCCATCATTCCCAATGGAAAGGGAGACCAAATCTATGAAGTTTACCAAATTAAAACGAGAATTATAAATAGTCTATATTGTGTTAGCAAAATTACAAGTAAATGTATAAGTTAAAGGGACTCTGTCATCTGAACATTGTTTACACTGCAGATAATAAAAAATATATTTTAAAAAAATGGTCCATATATTGTGTTAGGAGAATTGCAAACAAATTCATAATTTAGGAGAAAAGCTGCAGTCGCCTGTTTGTGACATCACTTGTGACTTGATATGCAAATTAACTGTATTTCACTCAGAAATGTTTTTTTATTTATTAAATATTAAAGGTTTAATTTGCATATGAAGCCACAGATGATGTCATAAACAGAAAGGTGGCATGGTAGAAGCTTTGTAAGAGTGAAACGCATAGCATGTGGGTCTGCAACACTATCAGGATCTTTTTATTGTGGACATTTTTGTGGACAGTATCTTCATATTTTTGCTGAAATGTATGGATACTTTATTAAGTTTTGTATTTTTCGCTACTTGCTGATTGGAATGTCTTTATTTGAGCTCACTGGTTTACAGTGTATATCCGGAAAAGAGACCTACAATGTTGATTTGAAGTGTAATACCTAAGTGGGTACAAAAAAGGGGGCTGCCCTATATAGATGGTGTTACACTATATCTCGTTTTATCTTTATGTTTGGACATGCATTCTGAAATACCAGAAAATCACTACACATCAAAATAATTTTCAGGTTGTAAAGTTCCTTTGTATCAGGTGAAGCAGTTAGTGCACTTTTTTTCACTATACTTTTTTCACTATTGCTGTTTTTGTGTGGGTGAGGGATACACAACTATTTTTAGTGCTGCTAATGTGTAGTATACTCTGGGTTAAAATTATATTTGCCATTATCAGAGTATTAGTATTATTATACCTATTATATGGTTTGGATGGGACAAAATAGCAGATGGACCTTTGGTAATTGTAACTACACATTCTCTTAATGACTGCTCTTATCAAAGTATCTTAAATACCATATGTATTTACACATCATAAAATAGAGGGAACAGTCTATGGGCCCCAGACATCTCGGATTTCATAATAACCCTTACAATAGGATCTGCAACTCCACTAACTCTTCTTTCCAGTCTGCTCCATTAGTACAGGCCAGCCCCATCCCATTGCTCAGTAGAGCTGGAGATTCCTGTATTCCTGCCAGTAGTTTGTCTTCCTTGAGCTCCTAATTTCCTTCTCCTGACAGTATTCATTGGATTGTGACTTATTTGGCTATGAAAATAAATAAAGACAAACCAACACCACTTTTACTCTTCACTACACCAGTTGAGAAGAACCAGTTAAGCAGCAAACAGGATTATCAACGCAATTGCCTAGCTGATAGCCTGTGCAGACAGTCCCTTTGTGATTGCTAATGGCTCATTAGACCCTGACTTTCCCTGCTCATGGGTCTTTATTGCAAGGGTAAATGCAACAGTGACACAAAGGATACAAATCTATTCATGAGTGTACATTGCATATTTTCTACCCCATACAACAATTTTCAAAATGCAGAAAAAAAAACTATATGACAAGTAGAACATTTAACTATGGTACAAAAAAAAGTATAAAAGGGTAATAAAATAAATGTAATTTAGGGGACATGGGTCTCATTTAGCTGGAATATCAACTGGTACTGGTTTAATTCTAGGATGTAACTATTTGTGACCTTGTTTGCTATTCTTTATGGGTCAGACATAAATCTCAATATTACTGAGTAAACTGTTAAAGATCCTTTCATCAAAGGTTATCCCTTAGGTTGAGCAGGTATAGTTTTTGCATGCGGTGAGGAGGAAAGCTGCACATAATAGTGCATAACTAGTTATGGCAAGACATGTAAATTTACTCATCAACATGTGAGTGTCAAAATGCCACAAACATTTTGGATTTGAAGCTTGGTAAAGTTTGGCAGAGTTTACCTCTATTTTGCTTAAAATGTCCAAATCTTATGGTGGCCAAGTCTAGTTTTAGGCTGGACAGTCCAGTATTTAAGTATCTCAAACCAGTATTTCTCTCATCAAAGCCTTTTTCCCTCATCCAATATTACATCATCTTCCAGTTATCCTGTTCTCCCTTGGAGCAGATTTATGCCATCGACTGTAATCCCAGCAAGTTATCTGTCAAACTCAATCGCTGGTGACAAGCTCGGCCTTCCCCCCAGTGGCCTTGGCAAGCAAGCTAATATTTGGGATTGAGTTTCACAAGGAGCGGAGGTTGCTACTTCCATTTTAATTTGTTGCATTACAACTTGGAAGAACACATGACCTTAAGCAAGAGACAGAAATGAAGTCAAGATTTCAAATATTCTCCTCTGATGAATCTACTGTGTGTAAATCTGAGAGCATATGCATTTCATAATGTAACAAAAGAGGACACAGCAGGTTCTATTCAATTACATAAGTTATCACTTATCACTGGTTTTTATGGGATCCTAATACTGGAGATACAGTAACTCAGATCACTGAATAGAGCCCAGTGTCAACCATGTCACCAGGACCAGCAACTTTTGACACGCATGAAAAGTGGATTGTTTTGTAACTGAGCAAGTCTATGAACTGAGCTACCCAAGGGATAGGAACCAACATTGTCCATGATGGAAATTAACTGGACTTTGTGATGGACTATATAAGTATGCTCATTGGACCTTCACAAACCTTGCTATGGACACTGGTGTCCTTGTATGGGCATTTTAGCTATCCCTGGGCCTGAGGCTGAATATATTAACCCCTTCGCGACAATGGACGTGTCAGGCACGTCCTGCCGTGAACTCCGTTCTCGACAATGGACGTGACTGGCACGTCCTGCGGTGAATCTAGCGGTTTTCACGATCAATGTCGAGGCAATAGCCAGCACCAAAATTTATTTTCTGGGGCACCCACGATCGCCCCATCGTGGGAACTATATTGACGGAGCAGCATGCTCCGTCAGTAAGGCTATGCTCTCTGGTGGTCTGAGCTTCGGAAGTGAAAGTAAATTCTCTTCCGTCGCTCTGAATATGCTGCTTGACTGCCCCTAGAGGTAGCCAGGCAGCATAGCAATGTTAAAAAATAAAAATATATATTAGCTTAAAACAGGTTATATAGTTAGATTAGCCTATAGGGTTAAAATTAAATAATTTTTAGCATAAGGGATAGGGTTAAAATTAAAGTAAAATTAAAATATATTAAGGGATAGCATAAGGGTTAGAGTTGGGGTTAAATTTAGTGTTAAGGTTAAATTTTGGGTTCGGGTTGGGGTCAAAAGGTCAATATAGGAAAAAAACACTATTTTTGGTTTTTGCCCCATAACTCCCGAAAAATATGGAAACATGCATATTTATGAACTCGGGCAACATTTAGAAAATATTTAGATGGGGTCTTTTTTAATGATTGTATTTGTGTAAATTATATTTTTGGTGAAAGTTAGAAAAAGTGTTTTTTTTTACATTTTTCATCATATCTTATGATTTTTTTTGTAGTAAATTATAAGATATGATAAACATAATGGTATCTAATGAAAGCCCTTCTTATTACGATAAAAAATACATATAATTTGTGTGGGTACAGTATGTGAGAAAGAAGAAAATTGCAGCTAAACACAAACACCCCAGAAATGTCAAAACAGCCATTGTCACCAAGGGGAAGTCAAGGTGAAAATGTCTTGTCACTAAGGGGTTAATATATATTTTTTTTGCAAGCATAAATATGCAGAAAGTTGGATTTTTTTCAAGAAACTAATTTAAAAAAAGAATTAATAAATTGTTAACTCCACCATATAGCCCACATTTAAACAGTGCTGCCCACATATGCCTGACAATTATTAATGTTAGCACCTCCTATCACATTTCATGTTTCCATATCACTGAACCGGCCGCAAGCTAGTACTATCTGTACGTAGAGACCTTCTAACTGTCTAACATGTTCCACAGCAGCTGTAATGACAAAAGTTAACTGTTGACTATAGTTGCTATGCTGGTGACCATGTCTCTATGACTGTATTAGTTAATTTGAGGAAAACAAACTTACTAGTCCCTCCTGGACTTCAATTCCAGTGGGCACATGGACCTCTGGTGCGCAACCTGCTCCGGCTAGCAGATGTAAGCTTCCAACAAATAGAACAGAGCCGTATGGAAATATGGAATGCAGAAGTTTGGCACTTCCGCAAAAATCTTAAAGGTACATTTTACGCGTTTGCCTCATTTTTGACCTACAGGTGGGGGCTGTAATTAGATGGCTATTTAAACCCTCAGCCTGTGATAGTGCCTACTGTGTTGGTATTGCTCGGAAGTGTTTTCTGCTTTCTGATTTTGACCTCAGCTTGCCTCCTGATATATCCCAATCTCACCATTTCTGACCTGGCTGGTACCTGAGTTGTTCTGCTGTCTCCAGTCCTTTGAACATGGCTTGTCTTTGTTGTGTTTATTCCATTTCCCATTAAATTGTCCATGTAAGTCCACCATGAAGATGGCTATGTGGCTAGCATGCAGATTGTCAGTTCTGCTGTTGCTGACACAACTATACAGGAGGTGACGCCTTGAACCAGCACACTCAAGCCATCCTACATTTTGGAAAGTATGGACTAAGTTAAAGATTTGCAGAATTGAGCGCAGAGCTAACTATTGGGTGTTATTCCATGGCCACACCAGGTAAAAACAGTCAAATCTTACAACAAAGAACCTGTGGATACTATGGGCTGTAGAACGAAAAAGATCGGAGGACCTGCAGACGGAGCAAAAACTTGATACTGAATCCTTTTTAATGAGGCTTACTAGGCAACAGCCAAATGCCTACACTGTAAAATATACTTCTCCGCATAATGATCCCAACATGTCTTTGGACAAATGGAAACAGGAACACTGCATTGAACTTCTTATAAAAGGACCAAGTCGTTACCCAGAGAAGGCACCAGCATCAAGTGGAGACATTACCGTACTCCTCACTCTCCTTTTTCTTTTCTAATATTTTTATAATCTTCCATTTACAGCTACCTACTAATTCTCACAATGTTTAGTCTAATATAGGGACCTTACTGGGACTAATCCCAATAGTATTTCAGAGCTACTATTCTATGTGATGTCATGTGCTTGCAAACCTTGAGTTTCAATATCATACTTATTTTGTATTTTTTGTTACTGAGGAAACAAAACGTTGATTAAAAAATGATTACAAAATAATAATATTGATAACTTTTGAGGTTTTTAGTGGCCATTATCTAGGTCAGGGCTTGATAAACTTCAGTTGACTTTTAGCTTACTTCAGGAGCCAGGGAAACGTAACCTCCATAGAGTTTTATGTAATGCAATAAAAAAGTTAGGATCTAGTAATACAATACACAAATTCAGTGTGCAACCATAACACATATGATCTTAAAAATATTTTTTTTCTTTGTTTGAATAATTGTAGATTATTTTAAAAGCGCCGAGCTTAGATAAAAAAAAAAAAAATATTGGAGATTTAGTCACAGTATATGGTTATATTTTGCTTAGCCCACCACCATGCCGAAGTACTCCAAACTTAGTGAATCCTAACGCTATCTTACCTACATGGGACTGAATCTCTCGGACAATCTGTCTTTAACCATAATTTATACAATTTCACTGGACACCATATATAGCGCACCTGTGACTGGGTGGGGGGCGTGCCCAAAAGCTGGTCAGACCTTATACATAAAAAAAACTATTATTTGGAGTCAGCAATAGGGATTTTAGGAACAATGGCTCCCTGGCTCCCAGGATTTATCAAGCCCTTAACTTAGTCACTCTTTAAAACATTTTTTATTCTCTCAAGTCTTCCTATCATGAATTTCTATCACAACATTCTTTTTGCCAACAAAACCAAAACTAGATATTGCTGTACTTCTCCCCTGTAGGTCCCAATTATTGCTTCACATGTGGAATATTTGGTTCTCTTGTAGGCACCCTTGGATTGTGGCCATACAGGCTGGCCAGTTTCTAGCTGGATTCCAGTTTTGTAAAACGCTTGGTTGGAAGTAGCAATTACTTTTTCTCACCACTTCCTCCTGTTTTTCTTGTGCGGTAAGGAGAGCGTAAGTCAACCACCACTAGAAGGAGCGATCAATTGTAAGGTTCAGCTTGCTCTTTGTAATTACCAGTAAAGATAGGTCCACACATTGGGTACCATTTACTAATCTGTTGCTTAGTATAAAATCAACACACCCACACAAAAATAACCTTGAGGAATGATCCTTGTTCAGTGATATCTGTAACACAAACCTGTGGACTAGGTTTCTAGTTAGAAATGAGACATCTGTCATAGTGCTCATCTGGGCTCCATTTTCTAACAGCTTGGTTCTCAGAGTATTTTTTCCACCTTTGCCCCACATAATTATACTTTTCAGATTCCTCCAGGGATCTGTCAAACTCATAATTCATTTGTAATGTGAATGTAAAAAGGAATGCCTTAAACCTATGATCAGTGCAAAAATAGCATGGACTAGAGTAGATTCTAATATTAGTATGTTCATTTTTGAGGGGAGGGGGAAATGACTTGCTTCCCTGAAAAATCTTTCAAATGGCCCTTCATTTTAATGCTGGGCTTGTCCAGGAAATTTTCCCCTGAAAATGGTGCAGGGTCTGCAGCCCAAGGGTTCAGAGTCTGTCCCTTTGCACTTGTGCTCTCTGCTCTGAGGCATGCAGGAGTACATAGCACCAGGCCCAGGCTGCCCAGTTCCCTCACACTGTATGGTAGTAAGGGAGTATGGTAAGGGTGAACCTGATTTTCCCTCCCTTACCTCAAATTACCATTTCAGGCCGCAAATGATTTAATATGGACTCCTAAAACTAGACTTAATCACCAGTTATCATCCCCATCTGTGTTCATATGTCAGAGATTATGCTCTTATTTTCAATTGATTGCAAGCTTCATTGTCTTACTTTGAAGTATTTTTGGTATTGTTGTAGACTGATTTTCATATTGCTGCCTTTGACTAGCTTTGGAATATCTGTTTGCACAGATAGTTTTCTTTGTGTGCTACTCAACAACATAGCAATCAGAATAACTGAAACAGGACACCGTGGCCTTGGGACACCGTGTCTTACCATTTAGGGTTACAGTGGACCCACTGAGACTAACAAGTGATGGAGTTATATTAACCCACGTCCTCTGTGGTGCAGAGCAAAGATCCTCTCCGAGTCTCTGTCGTTTCTAATATCTTTCCAATATTGTTATGACAAATCAGCTATATGATCAGATATAGCTTTGATCAGCACAGACACTGATTTGACAGTACATGCCAGTTTGTCCTCGGACCGACAGCTGCCTTGATTCCCTGGGAAGCAGGCAGTCCTGTCTGGCCAGCGACTGTCTCTCTCTACCAGGTCATGGAGAGACCCTCAATTTTCCATGGGATCAGCAGAAATCTATGGAAGTTCCCTTTCCCTGGCTCCTAAAACTAACCAGGCTAGCTCCTGAATTGATCTGTTTGGCTGCTAAAGTCAACCTAAGTCACTCTACAGACCCTGATCAGATGAGCAAGGCAAGCCAGCGCTCTAATTGACTATGAGCACGCTTCCACTGTTAGCGAGTGCCAGCCTCCTGACCCACCTTAACCAGTTAAGATATTTGTCAGATTTACTCACAGATGGAGGGCATGTTTTTTAACCCTTGCTACCTTGATGGAAAAAAAACTTGAATTGTCCTTTAATACAGTGTGTTGCTGAAGCGACCACAATTTATCCCACTCACAAGTGCTCTGTTTATTGCGTCCAGTGTAGGACCCTCCAATATTAGAGTACCTTGATGTAGTGGTGGGCTAAGCATGATATTGTCATGTTATATGACCAAATATCCAATTTTTCCATCTAGGATTGGTGCTTTTAAAGTAGCTTTAAGAGAGATGAGCTAGTTTTGGTTGTGTGCTGGTATTTCTATTTATTGATTCTAGTAATGTAGACCTTTCTTACTTCCAGGTATGTGAAGCATATGCAAACAGGATTCTAAAGTCAAATAACCATCTATAATGAATATTGTTTGCTCTCTGGTTATTAGTTAATAGCTCAAGGGCTTTTCTCTGGAATAAGGAGATGTGTGGCCAATTTTTCAAACACTCAACTCGTAAGGCACAGTGAAGAAGAGCTATTTTTGCACACATTAACCTCATGATATACATATGATACAGCC
Source organism: Pelodytes ibericus (assembly GCA_036172795.1). Lineage (NCBI taxonomy): Eukaryota > Metazoa > Chordata > Amphibia > Anura > Pelodytidae > Pelodytes > Pelodytes ibericus. The sequence continues at coordinate 186,644,972 of CM069858.1, read as the reverse complement.
GGGCTAGACACGTGCTATATTCCTAATATGTTCTGGGCAGCAGCTAAGATTTATACTACACTGTGATCGTCGCCCAGGAACACAAAGACACCGGTTTGGTGCTTTGGTCGTTAAGGGGTTAAATTTGTCAAGCCCGGCAGTAAATAACTAGTGCTCACATCTTCCGGCCAAGTTGGAAAAATTCTTCAATGCAGCTGAATGGGAGAATTTTTCCATCTTGGCTACTTTGGCTTTAAGTTTGAAATGTCTTTCTCAATTCCCTGCACTCTTCTCTTTATTGAGTAGAAGCTTTAGACTTGGCTTACTTAGGACACATCTAATGCACTGTGCCCCCTAAGTCCCTGGCGCCGACGCACACTGTTTCCGTGTTTTCAACTGTTACTTAAATTCTCATTTATCAACTTATGAAAAGCTTTCAGATTTGGAAGCACTGCACCTCGGGACCATTGAGAACATAAAAGAGTTAAGCGAAATGATCTTACAATTACAATAACCAAAAGATAGATAGTCTCTGCTGTTTGAAACTTATTGTAAGAATGAAAAATGAATGTACATTGTACAAGCTCCCAACCGGAATTTCTTGCCACACTAGTTCTTTTGTAAAAGGAATGACGTTTGCCACAGACTGACATGTTTGAAATGCAAATGGCTTCTACCGTTTCTGAAAAAAAAGAGCTGAATCTGATAAAAGCAGGTTTCTCACCTTTGTGAAGGGACATTCATCCGTGTCGTGTAAGATGACAACACAGCTCTTGTGTACAGTTCTGCTAGAATAGCAAGATCAAGATCTCTTTAATCTGCCATTGAAAATCACATTCCTAATGAAAGCTTGACAGATAATAACCAGAATGTGTTTTGTATGTTGGCAACAGGATGAATGCAATTTACAATTACTGTTTGTGTATGTCAGAAGCCTTACAAAGTATATGGTAATGTATACACCACACCATCCCTCCCACCCTTGGATGTGTCTAACTCAAGAAAGTTGAAACTCAAGGCCACTGCAGCAGATCTGACCTCCAGGTTCTAGTTAATGGCAGGTAAAGAAGTCCGAGGAGATTCCCCAATTGGAAACAAACTCCGCTCTCTCTAAAACCCATTGTTGCATGACAAAAATATATTAAAGTGGATCTGCTTCCTACAGCGATGTTACATTACTTAAAAGACAATAAACAAATGTCTGTGGGTTGAGTAAGGGTAACAGTTTGTGAAGCCGATGAGAAATTTGTAAAGGTATTTTGACCTACACACAATGAAAATAATTATTTCAAGGGCATTTGTAGCACACATCCTGCTATATTTCTTTTGTTTTGTATTGGATGACCAGCCCTTTGTAATAAAATGTATGCTGGAAAATATAATATTTTAAGCAAACAAGTAATTCAAGTTACTAGAACTTGCTTTAGGACTGTAGAACCATTTTAAAAATGTGTGCCTATAACCAAAAATTACAGATGAATGTAGGTGTTTTTAGTTGACACGTATATTTTATATATAATGTCAGAATGGGATCATTTGGAATCCTGCCCTGACAACTTCAAAAGTTCCATTACACACGTTTTTAAAAGGCAGGTATCTCTCTCGGCTGGGTCTGCTCAATTTCTGGGTTTATACAACAATTTATCCTTGGTGTAGCAGAAAGTCCAGATGATCTGTATCTAGGTAATATGCTCTTCAAAGAAGGGTGACAGGGAAAAAACTTTTAGGGACCCATGATGCAACATCATTAGCCCCCCCATTTATAATTAGAGATAGACACAAATAGACAGGCAAGATGTGTTCACATATAAGGTACAGAAATGAATAAACAAAAGGATAGAAAGACATACAAGATAGACAGATAGGTAGAGCAAGGTACCTTGTTTCCATGGGGGTTTTATCCCACATGCCCTACCTCAGATATAGAAATGAGACTGTGAAGAGGTAAGAGGGAAGAATACGACTGTGAAAGTGGACTGCAAAGGACTCTCCTCTCACACGAGTATGTACATATGTGGTCTGCATGGAAGGTAACATACTGAGCATGTCCGTCCTAAGGGCAGCCTATTGATTCTGGCCAGATCCTCGTGGAAGATGGCTGCCAAACCTACACACTGGTGCATTTAGAAGTGAAAAAGAGTGCAGCCTCAGCCAATGAGTTAGGTCAGAGAGCAGCACTGGGGCAATTGCCCCTATGCCCCACTCACTGCCCCTCCCTTGGGTGCCACAAGTATTAAGACAATTTATTAAAAATGATGTTGACATATAATTCCTTTTTATAATTGATTAGGCCTAGTTACAGAGAACTTCAAATGACAAGAGAGGCGAAAACTATACAATATATAATGATATAATGTGACATCTGGAACTAGATGGACTCTAGATATCTGTGTCTTATTATCCCACACTATAGCATGCGTGACATCAAAGGGGAATAAAGAAAAATAATAGTGCGGTACTGTAAGTGATGGAACACAAAAAGATGTGTTACCAAAAAACCTTTACTTAATTGCAGAGAATCCTGACCCACCTGTACACTGAGGGGGTGAACTGGACTCCTGTCTACGAATGTTGCTCCAGGACTACAAGGAGATCCTTCAGAAACTCCGGAAAGCCAAGAACCTTATCTACCTGCTGGAAAGCATTGTTATTCTATACTTTAGTCTTTGGGACAGACCATTAATAGTGTAAGCCAAACTCACTAGCAACTTTTCCAACTCACTTGCCCGCCCTAGAAACCTGTTTTGCACATGGGAATAAATTGGGGAATCTCGCTTAGGAGATATACTAATGAACATGGGGATATTTTATTTTATGTTTTTATATTCCCTCCATACACCTAAATGTAAAAAGCTAATGTACTCGATTCCACAAGCATTTGTCACTGCCACACATATTATTTTGTTTTCAGCTATTACCTGGAATCTATACCATTTTCGAGCCAGACAGGTGAAAGTACCATTTTTTTCGAATAAATCATACAGAATTATACAAATTATACACGCTGTAAAGAGGGGAAAAAATGGCCTACCTAGAATCCACAGCCTGATCTCAAGTTTTTAAATTATAATTAAAATATCGGTAATGCTGTTCAACAAAGTTCACGACTTCAAATTCAAGTATTCAACGTTGTTAAGAAGATTTGTGAGTCTTTTTTTGAATGACATATTGCTGTTTTTTGCCATGGGAAAGAGAGATTATTAATCATATAACAAGAATGGGCCCCGGGTTGGGAGATATTATCATAGTACACATTAGCACATTCACATGACTCACATATCCAAAGGCCTATGTTCCTGCACTCCAGTATAGGTAATTGTACTGAAACAGCAGATTCTCAAATCTTACATGCAGACTCTGGATCTTTCTAGATTCCTGTTTAAAGGTTGACATTTAAGGTAAAACAAAAAAAAGAAAAGGCACACAAAATCTAATTACATTTCACACTCATCACAGCTGCATTATAACCTTTTCTTGACTGAACCCGTGGATTTCTTTTATATTCCTGCTAGTCCAAATTGGAAGTTCGGCCTAATTTGTGAGCCAAGCTCTAATTTTTGGCCAGACCTACAGAGAAAGACATAGACAAGAACTGCAAAGTGAACTCCAAACAAAAATGTGCCAAGGTACACTATATTGGGACACCTTACCAATACACCATCAGGGACATTCATAAAATAGCATTATAAATACATAAACATTAATATGCAGTTGGTCCCACCATTGCAGATAGAACAGCTTCCACTCTTCAGGGACAACGTTCCACAAGATTTTGGAATGTTTCTGTGGGAATTTTTTCCCATGCATCCAATAGGGCCTTTGAGAGTTCACGCACTGATTTTGGATGAGAAGGCCTAACTCACAGATCTCTGTGCCAGTCCATCCCAAAAGTGTCCGATGGGGTTAAGGTCAGGGTTCTGTGCAGGCCAGTCAAGTTCTTACACAACTCATCCAACCATGTGGACTGGGGCTCAGTCATGCCCATGCTGTTGGGGCCTTCCCCAAACTGTTCCCACAAAGTTGGAAGCATAGCATTGTCCAGAATGTCTTGATATGCTGAACCAACCAGTGAAAAAAAAAACCCATACCATTTTCCCTCCTCCACCAAACATTACAGCTGGCACAATGCAGCCAGACAGGTAACATTCTTCTGGCATCTGCCAAACCCTGCCATTTTTTCACAAATGCTTGTACATGCAGACTAAGGTGCTTGATTTTTTGCACCTCTGGCAATGGGTCTGATTAAAACACCTTAATTCAAAAATTAAGACGCATGTCCCAATATTTTTGTCCAAATAGTGTATCATATTAATATATAATGCACAGTTCCCAAACATCAACAGTTCCAAGGTTAGCAATCACCTGACTACTGTAGAATTACAACTCCCATGATGCTCAGGCACTGGTAGCTAACTGATTGATAATGAGATGCAAGCCAGAATTTGGCTCCTGATCACTAAATGTGAGAAAGAATTAGAAAGGATTTTAAAAGGTGTCAGTAGAGGGAGCAGAAATTAGCTGTAAAGGGCTCTTCATTGTGATTACTGGATTATATATGCCCTGTATGATTTAATTGATTTAATTAGGCAAGTGAGGTGAAATATTAGCTCTCCTCACAGAGGGCCCTTCACACACCAAATGTAACACACTCCTTCGCCTCGTTTTCCCCGTCAGAGATTTCATAATTAAGTTGACACGTTGTCTGCAGCTGTACAGAACTTTATGACGGATAGTTTAACATGAAAGACAGTTTTAATACTTCAAAAAGCTTTTCCCCCCACTGTGATGAACAAAACTGTCACCTGGGTTTGAACAGCAAGTACATACATAAATTGTGTGAGAGCTGAGATCTTATCTGGATAGTGTGTTTCCCTGTGGGAAGGCGGGCTGCACCCTTCCAAACCTGTCAGCACCCAGAGGCCAAAACCAAGTCATGTGTTTAAAGCCCTCAGAGTGGCAGTGCGGTAAACAGATTTGAAATAATATACACCCCCTAAGCAGAAAGAATTCTGTACAAGGCTTTACCAAAGCTTAGCAAGAAATGCCGTGTTCCAAAGCACTGCAAAACATTATGGAACACATCTGGCACATACGAAAAAATAAAAAAGGCAGAAGGTGTTGATCAGAAACCAAGAGGCTCTGCAGTTACAGGTTTTAAGTTCCTCTAATGTTACAGGGTAGAATTCCGGGCCCCAATGTATAACCATAAAGAAATAGACACAGATTGTATACGTATTTATCATGACACTTTTGCTAATATTATTGTTTATGAAGTTAGAAAGTGGCTAAACGACCCTGGGCAATTTTCAATCAGACAGAAGCCCACTTCTGCTCAATTAAAATAGCTTTTCATTATTTAGGTTCATTCGGAAGTCTAAGGCAGATTTCAATGTAGCCACAGTTGGTGTTTTGCTTATGACATGCCAAACACACCTCCAGCTAGGAAGACATGTATACCTTCTTGATAGTTATTGGCAATGTGCTGTGCCATTCATTGCCCATGCACCAATGACAGAAAGTGCCAGTCCATCAAAGAACCATCAAATGGCAAAGGGGCAATATCTTCTGAATGGTGCACAAATGCGTGCAATGTTTAAATGTAGTTTTAATCTGGCAATAGTCTATGGGTGCAGTGGCAAGTCTGTGAGCAGTAGAACTGAAATGAGTTAAGTGAGACAGAGGAACAACAGTTTACCTGTAAATTAATATATGCTAGTAAAAGTAAAATACCTATAGGACCGCCTTACTGTTTGGCTTTTTTTATTTATATTTCATAATTCAAAGTTTGGGAAGTCATCTTTAATCAGGGTCATCTTATATTCAAGCAAATATGGTATTTCAACTTGAATCACACAGGTTATAGTGCACCAACCAGCCATGACATTATAATCACCTGCCTAATATTGTGTAGGTTCCATTTTGATGCCAAAACAGCCCTGACCCATCGAGGCATGGACTCCATTCAACCTCTGAAGGTGTGCTGTGGTACCTGGCACCAAGACTTTAGAAGCAGATCCTTGTAAGTTGCCATGGATCGGACATGTGTTTGTCCAGCACATCTCACAGTTTATTGGATTGAGATCTGGGGAATTTGGAGGCCAGCTCAACACCTTGAACTCAGTGTTATGTTCCTCAAACCATTAAAAAACATTGTGTAGTACCATTCTGGATTTATGTCTCCAGGACATAGTTGAAAAAGAGAGAAATCTCCAAAAATTGCTAAATAAATTCCTGAACCATTTTTGTGTTGTGGCAGGGAGTATTATCTGCTTAAAGCGGCCAATACCATCAAGGGAATACCATTTCCAAGAAAGGGTGTACATGGTCTGCAGAAATGCTTAGGTAGGTGGTATATGTCAAAGTAACATCCACATGAATGGCATTAGGTTTCCTATCAGATCATTGCCCAAAGCATCACTGCCAGCTTGCCACTTGTCAGTGGTCATAATGTTATGGCTGATTGGTGTAGTTAACATGTCAAGGTCTATAATACTCAGTATAACATGTGGTAACTCAATCACTTTGGCCAATGCTTCCCTAGTGTCTAGATCCATTGATAAAATATCACAAACTGAGTTTCTTTGTAAGAGAAGGACACACAAACCTCACTAAGAAGGGTGGAGGCAGACTCCATACAGCATAGCGGATATTGCCATACCATAAACATTTCAAGATGTCAGGAGTCCTATAATATGGAATCAAAGATGATCAAACAAGTCTACTCTTAACTGTTTAAGCAATAGTGGGGGGCGATAAACTAAATCCACTCTTCTGTTACTGTAAGACTGCTCTTAAAGCCAAACACCACCTCTCACTAATCCCTCTCTCGTTTCCACGTCATTGACTTCCTTTCATTTTTCAAATCTCTTTCTTTCCCTCTGAATGATAAATGAATCTTCACTCAATATGACTAATTAACTTTGAAATATTACAGCCAGATGTGGGAGCTGAGGAGGTGTCTGAAACAAGGCCAAGATTATTATTTTTTCTCCTCTCTCTTCTTTTTTTTCTGCATTTATTGTTTTAGATTTTTTTTCTTCCAAGGGAAGAAAGTTACATATTTAACTTTGTGTGAGTTTTGGTTACAAAGAAACATTGAAGATTAAACCATAGGAATGAAGTAGTGTATGCATGATAGCAATTTGATTGCAAGCTTTGAAGACCATGTGGCTTGGTCCCTTCCTCAGCTATGAATGAGGCTAACTACCGTAATTTACAGCTGGGCAAATGCTTTCATGCCCCTGTGTTTATTTAACCTTTTTATTTTAAAACTGTGAACTATGCTTTGTTTTAGCGTCATTAATGCACGGACCTAGCAACTTGTTTCCTATTTTTTCCACAGCTAACATGGTACTTTCCTTTTAACTATTTCAAGACGAAACTATAGACATTAAACCATAAACAACGATGAGCTCTTAGCTTGGGGGCTGACTTCCTTTGATTTACATGAACTCCTTTTTTTGATTTAAATGACTCTTTATTTTGAGCTCACTGGAGGTCTTTCTGTAAGTATCCATTTTCTACTCCTTGAGGGAACTTGCCCTTATTTACTAGAGCAAGGTTCTATAGTATGTGAGTGTACTGATACATAGTCTATTTTGGTGTTATCCAACAATGTGTATATAACATACTACACTATAGGGTCTACCCAATATGGTGCGATCTTTTGTAAATAAAAAATAAATAAAAAACGATTAAAGGGAAACTACCACCTACATAAACTGTAACCAGATTATCTGTTCATTTAAGAGGAAACAGAAGTGATTTGTGTAAAGTGAACCTAGTGCAAAAATAAAAGTTAGATACTTGCGGCACCACACTCACTGCAGCCTTCTGATCTCCTCCTGATGAAGCCGTGACATACACGGAGAAACGCGTAGAGGCTACTATTGTTCCAGCGCTGCATCTCCCACGATCTATTTGGAGTCCAGCTCCACCTGTGACTGCAGGCACAGTCTTATCATTTGTCAACGACTTTTACATCTACCACTCTGTGAGTTTTATCAGTGCTAGGGGCCAGCATATGTTACCCACTGGTCCTGCACATGTACATTTCTTTATTTATTTCAGAACTATTAAAGCTGTTTTTATGGACCCACAAGTTCTCAGCTGATTTGACTGACACTCACGTTTGTTTGTGAGTGCATCCACTTATTTCTGCTTTTATACTATTTTATAGAGGCAATATTGCACTATTATACTGTGTGTTTTATTCAAGGTACCCACTCCTTCGCGCCCATCTGCTTTTTTATTGTCATTTAAGAGGAGAAGACTTGCGGCCTCTAAATGTGCCGGTGTTCTGACAACATGTCCATCAGATCAGAACACCGGACACATGGTAGAGCGCACAGAGGGAGGGCTGATCAAAGTATTCACCACAAGGGAGCCAATCACAGGCTCCTTAGCAGTCAGTCAGAGCACCAGTGAGGCACACAGATGGGGGGAATTGAGTAAATTTTTTGGTGGGAGTGTCCCTTTAATATATTGAAGTTATATGTGATTAGAATATATTTAACATTGCTATAATGATTTTTACATTTCTTAACTTTAAATGTACTTAATTTTAAAAAAATGATCAGTATTTTTAAATATATATATATATATGTATATATATATATATATATATATATATATCTTTCTTTAACTTATTTTGCTTTATAAAAAAACGTCCCATTTCAGGGTTGTACTGGGGGACTGCCAAAATGCCACCACTTTAATCACCCGCATTGGCCAATTATCGTGCTGATTCAACATCACATTGAGAATCTCGAGTAGCACAAATTTAAGGGCCATTCGGATCACTGATGGGATCCAAAACTCAATGCAATGATTTTCTTTGAGAAAATTGGAGCTACATAAGTAGACCCATATATGTGCTAATTTTGTGAATTTTCTGTCGTCTTGCACATATTCATGGATCCTTTGTAAGACAATCTAGTATGATACTTTAAAGAAGAACCTCATACCATTTTGTGAATACCAAGGGTATAATGCATTATGTTATTTCACATTTTCTCTGAAGCCACCACCAGCTTCCACACTCCCATGGGGCTACTATCCCTAACCTTGGAAAAGCCATTTGCCCTTGTTTATTGAAAGTTCTGTTGACCTATTTTTTATTTTATGTAACATGCGGACCATGATAGGCATGTTAACCTTTGTCCTAGAATGGAGACGGAAGTCTTAAATCAGCATGGGGTCAGCTTTCTTTGAAGTTTAGACACACTCAACAAATGAGGCATTTGGGGGAAAAAACCTGTCTATTCTGGTTCATAGGCCTTGGGACATAACAACAACCCATTGGACTAACGTCTCCAACATTTCCTGTATGGAGAATTTAACAGACATGTATGGCATATTAAAATGCCTTGATGTCCAAATTCAAATAACTTTTTGGGGGTCCTAAGAAAAGTACAAAAAATAATAACTATCCCCAAAAATACTGATTTCTATTAAATGCTATTAAACCAAAAGGGTGTGCAAAATAACAAGAAACACCTAACAGTATATTAACATCAGGAACCCAATATGGAAAAGGGCCACCATTTTCCAATAGAACAGTGTGAACTTTTATGAGAATGTCGTCATACAATATTATCCATCTTTGTGCCACATATTGTGACAGATTGGAGGTTGGACATTTTGATTATTTGGCACCTGTTATTTATTCGTCTATCTGTGAAGTTCAACTTTTCACCTCTGTTCCTCTTTGCAGTTTATCTGTGTTTGTCATTGATTTTGGGACCGTCCCCCTTGTCACATTAAATAATCTTTACATTTTTGTGGCCGACACACACCTGCTATCAGGGCACTGTATTAGACCTCTTGGAACTCTGCCAGATCAAAGTACCAAATGTCTTACAGTTGATAAATATGAACCACTGACTTGGAATCAGTCTAATATTAATCACCTTTGTAGCTGCTTTGTAACTGTGGTTTCGATATAATGAAGGAACAGTCCCTTTTCCTGTGGGGCTTCTGTTATTTCATCCACCCTATATATTTTAAACCATTTTCATAAATAATATTTATTTTCTTTACTTTTTTTTTAGATCAAAGATGTTTTAAAGTGTAACTCTCCAATTGTAAGTCTGTATAATACTTTGTTTCAGTATTGCTATTCTAAGTACACCTCATGGCCGGCACTTAGAACTGACCTTCAGGGACCCTGTTCTTGTGTTGTGCACCTGTAGTGCAACATATGAGGGAAAAGTCAAAATCCAGAACTGAACTTCAGGTGTCAGGAATGGAATTGTACTCAGACAAGTGCAGCTCACCATGGTAAGCAGTAATAAAAAAAAACATATATATATATAAATCTGTGTTTTCAAAGAAAGAGTGTAGGTAACACGTAGATATGGTGTTACCACCACTGTGTATTCGCATGGCACAGTTCCTGTCCGACACCTTATAATTAAAGTGGATATGAAGCAGTTGACATTGCAGGACTGAGCGCAGGGAGAGAAAAGAGCTGATATTTCTCCAGGCTGCATTCTATTGCTTTAAAGAGAGACGGCCTGCCTGGAAAGGCTTTTAATGCGAGATCTCCTCTGGCTGACGTTTTGACAGCTTTCCTGCGACATGACGTGTGATTTTTGTACAAATTTCAAAACTAATAAATCCAGCTGTCAGGGCGGAAACTTTAAAAGGAGCCGGGCCCAGCGGGTAAGGCTTAACAGAACTCAACTTGATGAGGCTGTAGGATGGAGAATTATGTCTGTCACAATCCTCCCACATTATTTTCACAGAAATGTTTGGCAACTGAGACATAAATGTCTCTAACATAAAAAAAAAAATAAAGGGAAGAAAAAGAAAACCACGCAGGCAGAGACTGTTAATAATGCTCGAGTAACAACAAATATGTATTCTGTTTGGCACAATTCAAGGCTCTGGAGATCCTGCAAATATGAAACCTTTCCAAAAATAAACTAGAATCCCAGTATTTAAGGTCATTTTAATCTATGGAATATGAGGTAACGGGAGCAAAGCTTGAGACTCTAAAGAAAATGGTGCTAATAGCAGGCTTTTACAAAAACTTTGATTTCATGTATCAGTCAAACCGCCATGTTACTTTGCTCTCATGCTCCCTAAACATTCTATGACCCCCTTTGTTTCCCAGCTTTGTGATGCTGTTAACCTCCCTTTCACACGCAACTGAGCTCATTGCTCAACAATGGTTGTTTTTACATTTTTATGGTGTTTGTGTTTAGCTGTAATTTTCCTATTTCTTGTATAGAATATATACACACATATATATAGAGGGAAGTGATTGTGCCATTGTACAGAGCACTGGTGAAGCCTAAATTGGAGGATTGTATGCAGTACTGGAGACTGATACTTTGGAGAAGGTTCAGAAAATGGCTACTAAACTGGTACATGGGTTGAAGGGTAAAGCTTACCAGGTTAAAGCATCTTGGAGGAAAAAAGTAACAGAGGCATATGATAGAAACATTTAAATACATAAAGTAAAGGAAGAGAGTATATTTAAAAGAAGAAAAACTACCACAATAAGAGGACATCAGGAAGTATTACTTTATTGAGAGGTGGAAGCATGGAATAGCCTTCCAGTGGGCATACCGCTACCCACGTTGAACACCAACGACATGACCCATAACCCATGTTGCACACCCAGGACATGCCCCATCACCCACATGCACCCACATTAAATGCGTCATTATCCCCATGACTTGCCCTCATCATCCCATCACATACACATTACATGCCCCCATTACATGCTCCATTACCCCATCACCCCATTACATGCCTCCATCACCCCATTACATGCCCCCATTACATGCCCCCTTCAACCCCAATACATGCCCCCTTCAACCCCAATACATGTCCCCATCACCCCCAATACATGTCCCCATCTCCCCAGGACTTACCCATGTCCCTGGTGGCTACTGCCAGACAGCATGGTGTCCTCCATGCTACCTGTTCAGCTCCCATATGAAGTGTGCAGAGAGGTCACGTGACCCGCTGCATGTCTGACATCACAGCGCCCGGTCAGCTCCTCCCCGTCACACTGCAAGGGGAGCTGAACAGGAAGCACAGTGATTTCTCTGCCCTGCATGTCCGGCTCCCCGTGCAGCCAAGCAAGGGTTTTTGTTTTTTTAAAGAAGCGGCATTTTTGTGTTTTGTGCCACCCCTTAAAGGCATACAAGGCATGGTCTGCCCTAGGCACTTACCTTGTTTGCCTCGTGCTAAATATAGCGCTGAGTGGAAGTAGTATAGGTTAACACAGTGAAGGAGTTTAATCATATATGGGATAGGCATAAGGTATAAGATAACGCTAGATTTGATACCAATACAAGTATTTAGAAAACCAAGCAGACCAGATGGGCCGAATGCCTCTTATCTGCTGACACATTCTATGTTCTATTGTGTAACGGTAGATTATTCATCAGTTAATTTTAAACACCTAGGACTTTGATCCAAAACATTAACATGTACTAACAAGCTAAATCCAATTATCCAAAGTGCCAAATGAATTCCCCATCTCCATGTACAACATTACTTACTGTAACGTCAAAAGCACACAGTCTAGTCCTGTGTCAAAGTGACAAATTCACTCAAAAACAAGGAAATCAGCAGCACAGACGTACAACAAAAGCAATGCCTGGCAAACAAGTCCCTTGGCGGTGCCTTGGTTTGCGTTGAGGCCTGTATTTGTATGCTCATGCATTATGATCCACTGTAAAAGAACAACTACACAGGGAGCAGTGTAACTAATTGCTTCTAGATGCAGTTACTGCAAATATTTTAATTAGGGTGGTTTAAAGTTAATTAAATATATTCATAGAATGTCAATCTTTCTGGTTGCCCCATCACCACTAGAAATGTCATTTTTAAATAGTTTTTTTTCTCTCTGCTTTTATTTACACCCAGACATTCAGTTTCTTTTTAACGTCCATTATTTCGCGAAGTCAATCTATCCATTGCCTAGGTGTCATTTTTGAAGATATGCCTCCTGCTACAGGCTTAAAAGACTGTAACCGTTCTATTCTCCTTATATTTCTAGAGCTATCATCTCTGACCAAGGTTGGCTACAGGTACATGGAACATCAGGAGAAAGATCAACAGAAAGGTCCTCATCTCCCAACATGACTGGAAGCTCAGGCTGTCTGCCGAGGCCAGAAATGTGTATAACTTTGGCTTTTGTCAGTAACATGTACAATATGGGTAACAACTATGATGACCCCTTTGGATAGTAGATAGATATGTTTTGAGCTTTCCTCCTATTTTCAAAATTTGTCCCACAAATATCTCCAGATAATCATAATTTATAATGAAAATTCTCTTTGAAGTACATACAAATCTATGTGATGTATACCCAGAGGTTATCACCTTCTTAACATCTACACATTGATTCAGCATACCAAAGGCTGGATTACCCATTAAACACACTTGGACCCTTATTATAATGCATTTTTTAGGGCACTTATGAAAGACAAGTGGGCGTGGGTTGTTGTTAATGTCATTCACTCTGACCCATAGGTGTTCATATCCCTCGCCCCCTCTCAGTTATGGCACTGCCTATTCCTCACCCTCTCTCACCTATAGGTCTGCCTATCTTGACCCATTGTTTACACATTTCCCATGAGGCACCTGCAAGCGGTATCCTAACCACCAGAGATCTATTGATAAATCTGTGGTGTGGGGACAGCGCTTGAAGGCATGGTGGCTAGAGGAGTTTGTGATGTCAATACAGTCCTGACCATACCCTCTGGACAGTTATACGTGTGATTTAGTAAAACCAAGGTTTATTCAACTTACATTGTATTTATTACTGTAGGATTCACTGCAATTCTATCCATATGCTTTGCGAAAGGAGACGTGGTTGTATTTACTGCCTGTAGTCAATTAAATAAGTGTAACATGTTTTCACCTGACTGTGTCAGCTACCTCCCATTCTAGCCTCAGGTAGGTCTTGATTGATGGACCTGTTGTGTTGAGGGCATAACTCGGGGTGCTCTGCATGAGATTCCTCTGGATTACAGGTGGATGCAAAAGTGTCATGCTAACCCACATCTAATAATTTAATAAAAGGAATTCTCTTCATCATAGAGGGGGCATTTACTGAAGGTTTAAACAGCATAAAAGTTACACATAGGACAAGACTCACATCAACAGAACAGTCAAATGGTATAATCTGCCCCCGGTGGGAGGGTAAAACTACAGTGTTGCTGTTGTGGCCTGTTGTATGATAAATTATGCTTATATTTATTAATGCATTAATTAATTAATGACCATAAATTAGACAAACAAGGATAAAAATTCAACAATAAATTTGATTAGAGAATACAGTTTAATTTATGTAAAGATGGATACCAAGAGACGTTATGATATATAATGATATACTTTATTAATACCCTAGGCGGTAAAAACAATATGATAAAAAATTGCCAGTACTCGAAGGATTCTAGTGGGAACTCTCCACGCCAGAGACAAAAATTGTAAAACGATTTTGTTACTTAAACATTTAAAAAATCGGCTTACGAGTTTCGCGCGGATTGCTCTTAATCAGAGCAGCTTAGGATTTATTTCGCACTGTCGAGCCTACAAGTTTTTTTTTCTGTATTGGTAAAAAGTACAATATCTCAAAAGGATATCACAACATAATTACAGACAGACAGCGGTTATATTCTATTTAATATTGTATCAACTAGATAATGTGTACTTAGCTTTAGACAGGATCAGTATACCACATGACTCCTTTAAATAGTACATAGCAGCGGGTCCCGAATATTCCATCTCTCCATTCTGTAGCACCTACATTCAAAAGAGGCCCTGGAACTTTGGGGCGCTACATTATATTCATATATTCTAATCATTTCCACTTTTACTAATCATTTACACTGTGTGCAACTGTGCTGGAACACTGGAAAATCTTTAAAAAAAAAAAAAAAAATCCGTCCGATTCTTATTTCACTCATCTGGAAATCACAAAGCAACAAGAAGATTATTCCATAAGCACTTAAATTGCTTTGAAACGTGCTAAACTCAACTTTGGGTGATTACTGGTGTTTATCCAGTAGATAAATCTTCAACATATAGCAGGGAGGCTGAATAAGATCACATTTAACCCTTCCTGTCCCATGAGTCACGCGTCGGCCAGCATCCTAAATTTCTGTAACGTGGGAGCCAAAAACATTACCACATTTAGGGGATAAATATCTGGCTTCACAATAAGAAACTTGCTAACTCGCTAAGAAGCAAGTTAGAACCAGGATGTTATGTATTTCGACCATATTGTTAATGTCAAGGAGGTGTGGGTGGGAACTGAACCAGACAACTCACACCTCAATGTGGCGAGGGGGATGTACTGTGCACTGCTTAATCAAATCAAGAAGTATTTCTCAGAAATTAGAAAACTGTCAGCATTATCAGAGTATTCATTATACAATAAAATATTTTTGTAGATGGGATAGGGCATCTCCTACCCTACTGACTGCCCATTCCACAGCCTAGGGAAACAGGGTCAGGCCCAGGAATCTACTGGCAAAACTTGAGGAAAAGATAGATGGCGGAAAGGTTAGATGGAGAGAAAGAGAGAATGGACCAACTTTAAGAGGAAACTGATGTGTACCAGAGAAATAAAAATAGTTTGGAAGATACAAAAGGGGAGTTTTAGTGGAAAATGGGTGGGATACAAAGTGATAGAGGAGATGGAGGTGTATGAAGGAAGAAGAGGAGATGGAAAATATGAACTCAATTAAACTGCTGGGGAATAAAGAATATAACATTGGAAGACTGGTTGAAAGACTATTGGAGAAACGTTCAACAGACCAAACAAAAAAATATTTCTGCAAGGGACCAACCCAACATCTTGTATTTTACTTTATTTTACTGTTGAGTGATTTAACCCAGCAATACAATTGTGGGTCACACAGAGGTTGCCAAATAGTCCAAGATCTGATTGTATTGCATTATGGTGGAGCTGCATCATTTCTTAAAATCTGCTAGACGTATTATAGTTAACTGTGTTCCTAATTTTTCATTGAATCTTCATCTGTACTTTACATATCTAGAAAACATACTCCGATCGTGAGTGAAATCAAATTATTATAAGGTGTGCTTAACAATATAGTATTTTAACAGGAAGGAATATTATCTCATTTGGAAGCATATTCTGGAGACATTATAATCACCCAACTTAATGGTAATCATTTTATCAACCTATTAAGGATGAAAAGCTGACCCTGCCAGGATTAAAACCTGCAACCATGAGGATTGAATAGATTATACAGTTGGGTCATTGGCCCACTGAACCCTGTCACCAGATTTGGAAAGAAAATACAAACCGGTGGCTCCTACCTATCATAACTATGCCGTATTTTCCAAGACCCAGTTCAAGGGGAAATCATGCTGTTAAGAGAAATGATGCTGATAATAGAAACGATAGAGTAGCCATAGGATTTGACACAATGTCAGCAACTTTCATTGCTCATGGAGTCCTGATGATTAATGTCATAAGCAAAATATGTTGGCAAATCTGGTCAGGATAAGCAGCTTATATACACATATTACTAACTCTGTATCTATCAGTTACTTCTAGAATTCCACATCATTTGCACACACTGATGACATACTATTCAAACCAGTAAGGGAGACACAGAAGATCTCAGGTAGCTAGGCTGGCCTAGCCTACAAGGATGCTGGGAAATTATCTGTTAGTCTACTTGCCCTGGGGCTGGCTGCTTCCTGATGATTGCTCCATTTTTGCACAAGAATTAAGTCTTTATAAATAACCTTATGTCTTATCTATAAACAGTGTATTTTTTAAATGGGCCATAAAAATGTATGGTTTTCCATATTAAGAGCAATAAAATAATGGTTCAATGGACACGGCACACAAACCACGCAAATATATACGAAATAGAGCCGAGAGGCTAACGGCAGCATGATTTTAGCATCAGAGCCAATTCGACCAGCATGAGAAACATACAAAGTTATTTTTCTCCCTCATATTTAGAAACAAAGGTTAAAACATAAATACTGAACATTGATTTCAAGCCAATTTCTTTACCGGTCTCCTGGTAGTATAGGGCTGGGTGGCAACCCTTATAGAGTCCTTACTATGCCCACTCAGTGTGAACCAACGTGAAAAGACCTCTAACTGCCCAAGTTCCACTGTGATGCTATTAGATCAGCTCTGGTTTTAATTTAAAAACTTAATGGTATAAACTGAAAACTAAACTACAGAAAGAAATATATTTAATTATTTTTTTAAATTAAGTGTGTTTTTTTTTAATTTTACAAATTACTCACTTGGAGGCCTTTTTTTGTTTCCTCATTACAGCTTTTATACCATACCATCCACTAGAGGGTGAACTGATGTCCCACAATACCTTTCATACACTGTGAACAGAATTGTGACATTAAAACCTATCAAAAGTTTTAATGAGAAAGACTCTCAGTATCCAATAGCTCTAAGGATACATGACAGGACTGACATCAGTGTCTCTGTCAAGCTAAATTTTTTTGAACCCAAAAAAAGAAACCAAAAGCATGCAGATTGTGTTCTCCATGCCACATTAAACAACATTTAAATAAGTCTGTTACATTCACACAAAAATTAAAATTCAATTTATGGGTAATTTAAAGAAATATATATTAATGATGTCAAATGCCATGTAGTCTATTTAATAAAAAGATGCATAATAAAAAAAAATTATACAATTTATTCAATTTAAAATTTTACAGGACCTGTCAAGTTACACAATATTTAACAAAAGTAATTACATTTTTTTTTCACACATACAGAAAAAAATGATTTGTTTAGTTTCCCTTTATGAATTGGAAATAAGCATTCCTGTATGCTTTTTGGTTACTTTTTTCAGATGTAATTATGTTTATAACATTATGCGGTGTATAGTGTCATTCCTATAGAGCTGGCAGCAATACAGCTGACAATATTCCCTTTATTCCAATGCCTCTGCTGTACAATGAGGCAGTTAATGTTGGCATCATTAATAAATTATAATGATAATGGAGAACTTAATTTGAGAAATAAACCAGTGTGTATTTTTTTGGCCACTGTAAGGGAGAGCGGCTGTGTTTATGAGCCTGCGGGGAATTGGAGAGCTCCTGTGGCACCATCCTTCACTCTCCCCCTGTCACAAGAACATTTTGAGCTTGGAATAAATGGGGCTTTATCACAAGCTTTATGATCGAGCATTGATTACTTCTGGCCATCCTTCTTACTCCATGACTGTCTGCCAACGGTTGATGCCGGAATGACACTACTCCATCAAATAATATATTGCTTAGCATTGTTCTATGGGCAGTAACTGACACCATCCATCATCCACGATCAATAGCTTTGTTTTTCATCCTCACACAGGGAGCTGAAGCTCTTCTAGACATAGGAAATTGTGAAGAGTAGGATCCCATCTGGGAAATACTCCTTTCTCTTCCCCCATTCTGCTGCCCATTAGTCTGGCAGCTCGTTTGTCTGATCTTTGGGTTATTAATTTTTAAATGAGACCAACCTGAAAATTGGATATTTCTTTTTTTTATATATTTTTTGCTTTTGGTGTTAATGATTAAAGAGTGTTTCACTGTGGCCAGCTTGGTTTGTCCAGCCTTTATCCAGATCTAAAATAAAAGCGATTTCTTACACTGCCAGGTGGCAGGAATTCACTGCAGAGATGGTCTCTTAGCTCTTCTGGCCACAGTTAATTTAAGTGACAAAAAAAAATCTGACCACTCCCAGACCCCTTTAATTATTACTAGTCGTGCCTGTGTTCATATGTGATAACTGTAGACTATGGATTCATCAAAGTCTCACATATTGATCACTTTTGTCTCCTAGTCATGAATTCATTAGATAGATACCCTTTATCACGTTAGGCATTTCTGTTCCTTCCTTTCCCATGGCCAAATAGCTACCAGTTCTACATTATATACCCCAATAATAAACGGGACTGGAAGCTGGGCAAATGCTCCCAGCCCCTATATTATATACATGAGGGGTCAGGGTTAATTCTCCTGCCCCCCCTATAATAACTGAGGCTGGGATCCGCCCAAATGGCTACCAGCCCGCAGTATATTACATTGGGGGCCAGGCTCAGTTTCCAGTTGTATGATTGACTTCAACCAGCCAATCTTATAGCTGGAAAGGGAGGCTTCTGATTGATTGACAGAGTCCGCCAATCAGAAGCCTCCTTTTCCTTTATGAAATCCCTGCCTGCCTGGGCTGATATGGTTGTTTAGAGGAAGGGCTCCATCGCAGTGTTTTTTGCTAGTGCAATATTTTTAGATTAGGTGGATTCATTTTATATTTGCCTGTCCCCTTTCCCTGAGCCAAAGATGAGTTTCGAGGGAGGGAATCAGGGAGGGCATGGGACATTAAAACAAGCATTGTTTTTTTTTTTTTGCAGGGCACCATTGATTTCACTGCTCACCCCCATGGCACCCACAGGGTGTTTTTTTTTTTTTTTTTTTTTTTACAGGTGACTCATCCCCCCACCTACCTAGTCTACTTGCCCTGGCCCCCCATGATTGTAATAGGGGCCAGGGTATTTTTTGTTTATTTATGGGACCAGCAGGAGTCTGCTGACACCTGGATGGATATTTTTGTATTATTATTATTTTCATTTCAATTCTTTAATTTCTAACTATAGAAATTAAATGCTCCAAATTCGTCTGTTTTTTTCCTATTTTGGGTTCTTTTCGTGGGATTTCGGTCCATATGGAGTAGGAAATCCCTGAACCGAATGTGGTCAAAAATCTGCCTAAAATCGGCTATACTAAGTTGCCGAATTTTGGAAAATTCGGATTTCTGACTACTTTAACCGACCTGGCCCCATTTTGGGCCAAATTGGTATATATTGAGTCGACCCTTTTTATTTGTAAATGAGTGAATATCTCAGTGTACCTTTCCTGGAAAAATACTGTGTTATTATTAAATGTACTACGTATGTAACTGCAGGTTAAGCTGCTGCCCAACAAAACATATACAAACAGGAATACGCAAACATAATATACAAGGAACAGCCACTTCCTTAAAAATGTTAACAATCAAGATAAATGTAATAAATAAGTATTAAAACTAAAATCACATAACATTTTTGTTCTTAACCAGTAAAAAAAAAAAAACGTGTATCCTAGTCTGGGAATAGGAAGAAAAAAACATCAAAAGAATGCTTGCATAGCTTTGCCTGTATACAGTTAAATGCATGAGTGAAGTGTTTTATTAATTACACCAATATATTTCACTGCTGACATGTAAAAACTATTTAACATTCCTTCTTTGTATCCCTGGGGCAGAAGAACTTGTTGTTTTTTAGCCAGTATTACAGTTTCGAGTAGTTATATGTACAGTACTTCAAGCGTATTGCATACTCACTCACAAGCTTACAATCTATCTATATAAGTATAACCACATTTATCTGAAGACGTGTCTATAGATCAAGTAATAGTTGAGTTAATATAATGTGCTTCTTACAGCACTTAGGGGTTTATTCAGGAAAGAGAGAGTTGCATGGAATTGTGAAGGGAATTCTTAAGGCCAAAAGTAGGAAAATTCTCCCATCCAGGGATCACAAGGTCGATAATATAGAGTGTCCCTTCTATAATATAAACCCAACATGTTGCATTTTTGCACAGTGCTTAACTGAGTGTGTGCTGACAGTGTAAACTCAGCCAATCAGAGCAGCTAACAGTCAGTCGCGTCTGACTGAGGTCTGTCAGGTCCAACTCTCTAATTGCTAAAGCAGAGAGAGCTCTTAGTTTTTGTAACTAGCACCCTGGGAAATTATGCTAATGAATTGGACAGGACATGTATGGGCGAGGGGGAGGGTATAGATGAATGTCGGCTGCCGGGGGAGGGGCCTAGGGGGAATAGATAAAAGCCCTGGGATCCCTCTCCCCGGCAGCCATTTTTCAGTATACCACGCACTTAGTAGCAATTTCTTGCTACCTAAGTGTATTTTACCCTGACTTACGGCCCAGGCATGGAGATTGAGGCGATGCTCGGGTCTTCTGGGGCTGAGGATCTGGGCCTGGCTCTCCTGCTACCCCCCCCTCCATCCCCTGGTCCTTCCCCTGTCACTACTCACCAGGTCCCCGTGGCTGGGCTTCTTTCTCCACCTGGTCTGGCCTTGTGCTCAGTTTGCAGACTCCTGCTACTAGCTCTGTGCCAGTCCACGTCCCCTCTCCTGTACTGCAGGCGATCAGGCGGTTCTTCAGTCCACAACGCAGGCTCCGGGTGCGGTTCCAGGAGGCATTGGTGAGTTGGTGGGGCATGTTGAGGGGGGTTTGTTGGGCGGGGTGGGGGTTATACCTAGCTTTGCTAGTCAACCACGGGTTGATTTAATGAATAGCTTGTGCGGGGTGATAAAGCAGGTTGGCCGCGTAGCAGGATCTCCTGGCGGTTCGGCATTGCAGGGTATTGACGGGTTGTTGGGCGGAGTGTGGGGTTGCCCGGGTGTGACTCCTGGTGTAATATCAGTCGTTTCGGGTCCAGCGGGGGTGGTACAGGCCCCTTCCTTGCCGGTGCCCCCTCCTCTGCCTGCGGCACCTGCCGCGGCACCCCCATTGGTCTCGTTACCCACGGCAGGCGGCTCGGCGGCACTCCTTACGGCAGTGACCGAGTTAACTCACCCGGTAGTGCTGGTGGCCCATGAAGCCAGAAGTTCGAGAACGTATTTGGAAATGGGAATACGTGGAGATTTATTCGCTCTTTCCCCTGGAGGATGTTCCTCCTCCAGAGAAGGAGTTGAAGGAATCAGAAAAGGAAAAGTTACGATACCTTTTCCATCTTTTCTAGCGTTATTGGTGAGAAGTCGCCCGAGAAGTGTTGCTACCAAGATCAGATTTGGAACGCGTGCAGGATATATGGGGGCCTCAGTTGGTGGCGGTATGACGAGCAATTCCGGCAGCGGATTGCCGTATGGCCTACACTGGGGTGGGATCAAATGGATGTGGGGTTATGGCGGGCCATTATGACCCGGCCAGCTTCTCATCAAGGGGGTTTAATGTCCTTTCTTGGCGGGCCCGGGGGAATGGGTTCGCCCGCTCCCTTGGCCATGCCCCGGAGCCCTGGCGGATGCTGGTAGTTTAACGACGGCCAGTGCAAATTCGGCGCCGGATGTCGCTTCAAGCATGAGTGCTCAGAATGCGGGGGTAGCCACCCTGCCTACCGGTGCTTTAAACGCCAAAAAGGGGGAGACAAAGCCGACTTGGGCGGCAATGACATTGATGCTGAATTATGCCGGGTGTCATACGCGTCGTTTGATTCGGCTGTCCGGGTGGTGAGGGCCGCGGGGGTGGGGGCAATGATGGCGAAAACCGATGTGGAGTCAGCGTTTCGGCTCCTCCCGGTCCACCCCGACTGCCACCATCTCCTCGGTTGCCATTTTGAGGGTCGTTTTTATGTTGACTTACTTATCTAGACAGTTGGTTCTCCAAAAAACATTCTAAATGAAGATATAAAAGAAAGGAAGAAATAAACAAAAAAACAAAATACAATGTGAAGACCTGTAAGTACAGGATAAATGAATAATTCCCCCAAAAGAGATATACTCACACTTTATAGAGCCAAATGTACCGGCTCTGGGTGTGAGAAGCAAGTGAACTATAAGTCCTATAACCCTCCAGATCTTTAGGGCTCCTCTCTGCTCATTCACACAGGGGATGATGCTCTTGTTCAATATATAGAAGGAGGCAGTGGAGTGTAGGTAGATTCCCAAACGATATAAATGCTTTAATAGCCCCTTAAATAATATTTAAAGTGTGAGTATATCTCTTTTGGGGGAATTATTCATTTATCCTGTACTTACAGGTCATCACATTGTATTTTGTTTTTTGTTTATTTCTTCCTTTCTTTTATATCTTCATTGAGAATGTTTTTTGATGTAACTCTGGAGAACCAACTGTCTAGATAAGTATTGTGTTTTATTGCGCAACACTCATATATTTTCACGTTTTCACTATTGTGTGCCTTTTTGAGGGAGTGGCACTTGTGTTTGCTGCACTTTTTTTAGATATTTTTTTCACTTAAAGCGCTAGTCACTTTTTTTATTGTAAACTATTTGTTACGAACGGTGCAGTCTGTTTCGGCTTCATTTGGGGTCCCCTTGGTGGCGGACAAAACCGAAGGTCCAGCTACCTGTATTTGCTTCCCTGGTATTGAAATTGATTCGGTTGCGGGCGAATGTCGGCTTCCCCAAGACAAACTGCTTGGCCTTAGGGCGGACATTTATGGGGCTCGGGGATTGCGAAAAATTCAACTGCGGAAGTTGCCATCTTATTTGGGGAAGCTCAACTTCGTCTGTAAGATCATGCCCATGGGGCGGGTGTTTAGCAGGCGTTTGTCAGCGGCTACGGCAGGCGTCTGCCTTCCGCATCATTATGTTCGGCTAACGCGGCCTTTGCGTGACGATTTGGCGGTGTGGGATGAGTTTTAAGGCCGCTATAATGGACGGTCGTTGTGGCAGGCTCCGGAAGTGTCCAACGCGGATCTTCATCTCTATAAGGACGCTTCAGGATCAGTGGGCTATGGTGCGATTTTGGGGTCCCAGTGGTCAGCCGAAACCTGGCCCCCGGTTTGGGGGCCGGCAGGCTTGACAAAGAACTTGGCTTTCCTTGAATTGTTTCCCATTCTGGTATCCGTGGTGCTGTGGGGATCCTCTCTGCGGAACCGCAGGGTGGTTTTCCACTGCGACAACATGGGGGTGGTGATGGCAGTGAACAATCTGACGGCTTCTTCCCCGCCGGTTGTCAGCTTGCTTCGGCTTTTCGTTCTTCACTGTCTTGACAATAACGTGACTTTTCGGGCTGTTCATATTCCCGGAGTGCACAAAATAATTGCGGATGCACTTTCTCGTTCACAGTGGGCGGTGTTCCGGGCGGCGGCCCCTCAGGTAGATCCGGAGGGTATTCCGTGCCCGTCGGCTTTGTGGAACCTTGGGTTGGGTGAATAGCTCAGTGGATTTGCCAGTCCGTCACTGGATCCACTTGGAAGCGTTACGGTAAGGTCTGGGGTGAATGGTTAGACCTGCTGTCAACTCAAGGCGGCTTCACGGACGACGGGGCTCGCTTGCAAGGTTTGTTGTGGCTGCTCTGGCACTGGGACATGGCGGGTGTTTCTCCAGGGGCGGTGACGGCAAGAATGTCTGGCCTTAGTTTCTGGTTTCGGGCCCCCGGGCCGTTACTAAGGAGTTCTTGGTTCGTCAGGCGTTGAAGGGCTGGTGGAAGGGCCACCGATCCGTGGACTCCCGAAAACCTGTGTCTGGGGCTTTGCTGCTTGGTTTGTGTCACGTGCTTCCATCGGTGTGTCGGTCCCCATTTGAGGTTTCTTTGTTTCGTCTGGCCTTTTCTATGGCATTTTTTTGGGCTTTGCGTATTGGCGAGTTGGTTAGTCCTGCAAAAAAGGTGCCAGGCGGTGTGTTGGTGGCCGACATGTTCAGGGAGCATGAGGTGCCGGGTTCTACGGTTTGCCCGGTCACTTGTTTTGACCAGTACTGTTTGGTGTGGCCTATCGGTGCTTGTTCATGCCGATGCAACTCCTTTATCTCGGTTCCAATTTATCCGTGTTTTTCGCATGGCTGTGAAGGCGCTTGGCCTTCCAAGCAAGGAGTTTGGGGGTCACTCTTTCCGTATTGGCGCAGCATCTGAGGCGGCCAGGCTAGGGTATGCTGAGCGGGCTATTAGACAGATCGGGCGGTGGGAATCCCGTAGGTTTTTGTCATACGTCCGACCATCTGGTCTGATTTCGGTTTCTTCTGCTTTAAATTCACAGATGCTGTGGCTCGGAGGGTGTGGCTCATTGGCCACTCCTATATATTTTGGGCCAGAAGTAGCGCGGCCGTCCGACCTGGGGGCGAGTGTCTAGTGTTTTCCCGTGCCTTGGTGGACGTTCGTTGGCTTGGCATCCGGGGCATGCAGTGGGTGCGCTTGCTACCCGAAGTGGTCCAGCTGTCCCGTCTTCTAGGGATCCCAGACGTTCTGTCGATTCATCTAGGGGGAAATGACCTGGGTTCAGTCCCTGCATGGAACCTCTGTGACACCATAAAACGGGACTTGGCGAGGTTGTTGGTTCTTTTTCCCAATGTCTCGCTTGTGTGGTCCGAGGTCGTACCCCGGAACTATTGGCGCTGCGCACACAATCAAAGGGCGCTTGAACGTTGCTGGGTCAAGCTGAACAAGCAGGTGTCTAAGTTTGTGCTGAGTGTGGGGGGGGTTACCATCCGTCATCGTGTATTCGAATCCGATGCGGCCATGTATTTTAGGAGTGATGGGGTTCACTTGACCGAGGTGGGCATCGAGCTGTTCAATCTGGCATTGCAAGAGGGGCTGGAACAGGCCATGTCGGTGGAGGTGGGTAGTCCCCGCTGATTTAAGGCGTGAAACAAGCGGGTCTGTGGCGGGGGTTTTCAGTCCTTGCCAGTCGGGGGTGTGGTTTTGGGAAACGGAAGTTGGGGATATTAGAATGAGAATAGGGCGATCGGTCCTCCCCTAACATTTCAACGTGGAAGTTGGTTGTCGTGGACGTGTCCACTGAGCTAAAAGAGCCAGCTAGTGGTGAACATTGTGGTAAGATGGATTAGGTGAAGGTATGGTACCTTAAGGGATGAGGAGGGGAGGCGAGCACCTTTTGTTTTGGTAAAGATTGCACTATGTATATATATTTAGGTTAAATTGTTATGACTGGCAAGGGGTTAGTAATTTTGTCAGGCTATATTCAGTTTATTATATATATCTATTTGAAAAGGATGGTGGTTGGCTGATAAAGCCTTATGTTGTTTTAATAAAATTGCTGTGGCCTTGTTTACCATCACCAGTCTCGTGTCCAGTTATTGGGGGGTCTCTGGATGGGATCTTGGGTAGCGGGGGAGGTGGTGGTGGTATCAGGTATGTTATCAGGAATCGGGCACTCTATCCCCTCAGCATACATACAAGAGGGGGCTAGTTAGTGTCCCCTCTATGGATTATCTGTAAAAGTGAAGGTCTCTCACTGAGACAGCACACAGTGACAGTGGGCAACTGGATCATCTTGCATGCGTCTCATGTATCAGTCTGTCCCTGTTCATCTAACTTAGTATGTAGTCCCCCATATGCTCTGTACCTAAAAGCTACATAAATTGCTGGTGCTATATAAATAAATGTTAATCTAATTTAATGTATGGTAGAGATTTCCTACGGATGCGGACCCGGCTAGTCTTCACAGCCACCGGAAACGTCACTTCCGGTGGCTGTACGTACTGCACGCATCGTGCGTGCAGGAAACATTGCTGAGGAGACGGGGGCGACGAGCAGTATCTAGGTAAGTACAGGGGGGGGGGCACATAACTGATAAATAGGCAAATGGGCACATAACTGACAAATGGGCAAAAAGGCAAATGGGCACATAACTGGCAAATGGCCACATAACTGATAAATGGGCACATAACTGACAAATGGGCAAAAAGGCAAATGGGCAAAAGGCAAATGGGCACATAACTGATAAATAGGCAAATGGGCACATAATTGATAAATGGGCACATAGCTGACAAATGGGCAAAAAGGCAAATGGGCACATAACTGACAAATGGGCAAAAAGGCAAATGGGCACATAACTGATAAATAGGCAAATGGGCACATAACTGATAAATGGGCAAAAAGGCAAATGGGCACATAACTGATAAATAGGCAAATGGGCACATAACTGACAAATGGGCAAAAAGGCAAATGGGCACATAACTGACAAATGGGCAAAAAGGCAAATGGGCACATAACTGACAAATGGGCAAAAAGGCAAATGGGCACATAACTGATAAATAGGCAAATGGGCACATAACTGACAAATGGGCAAAAAGGCAAATGGGCAAAAGGCAAATGGGCACATAACTGATAAATAGGCAAATGGGCACATAACTGACAAATGGGCAAAAAGGCAAATGGGCACATAACTGACAAATGGGCAAAAAGGCAAATGGGCACATAACTGACAAATGGGCAAAAAGGCAAATGGGCACATAACTGACAAATGGACAAAAAGGCAAATGGGCACATAACTGACAAATGGGCAAAAAGGCAAATGGGCAAAAGGCAAATGGGCACATAACTGACAAATGGGCAAAAAGGCAAATGGGCACATAACTGATAAATAGGCAAATGGGCACATAACTGACAAATGGGCAAAAAGGCAAATGGGCACATAACTGACAAATGGGCAAAAAGGCAAATGGGCACATAACTGACAATGGGCACATAACTGACAAATGGGCAAAAAGGCAAATGGGCACATAACTGATAAATAGGCAAATGGGCACATAACTGACAAATGGGCAAAAAGGCAAATGGGCACATAACTGACAAATGGGCAAAAAGGCAAATGGGCACATAACTGATAAATAGGCAAATGGGCACATAACTGACAAATGGGCAAAAAGGCAAATGGGCAAAAGGCAAATGGGCACATAACTGATAAATAGGCAAATGGGCACATAACTGACAAATGGGCAAAAAGGCAAATGGGCACATAACTGACAAATGGGCAAAAAGGCAAATGGGCACATAACTGATAAATAGGCAAAAAGGCAAATGGGCACATAACTGACAAATGGGCAAAAAGGCAAATGGGCAAAAGGCAAATGGGCACATAACTGATAAATAGGCAAATGGGCACATAACTGACAAATGGGCAAAAAGGCAAATGGGCACATAACTGACAAATGGGCAAAAAGGCAAATGGGCACATAACTGATAAATAGGCAAATGGGCACATAACTGACAAATGGGCAAAAAGGCAAATGGGCAAAAGGCAAATGGGCACATAACTGATAAATAGGCAAATGGGCACATAACTGACAAATGGGCAAAAAGGCAAATGGGCAAAAGGCAAATGGGCACATAACTGATAAATAGGCAAATGGGCACATAACTGACAAATGGGCAAAAAGGCAAATGGGCACATAACTGATAAATAGGCAAATGGGCACATAACTGACAAATGGGCAAAAAGGCAAATGGGCACATAACTGACAAATGGACAAATAGACAAATGGGCACATAACTGACAAATGGGCAAATGGGCACATAACTGACAAATGGGCAAAAAGGCAAATGGGCACATAACTGACAAATGGGCAAATGGGCACATAACTGACAAATGGGCAAATGAATACTGGCAAATGGGCAAAATAATACTGACAAATGGGCAAATAACAGGCAAATGGGCACAAAACTGACAAATGGGCAAAATAATACTGACAAATGGGCAAAATAATACTGACAATGGGCAAATAACTGGCAAATGTGCAAATAACTGGCAAATGGGCACATAACTGGCAAATGGGCAAATAATACTGACAAATGGGCAAAATAATATGGGCAAATAGGCAAAATATGACTATAGATGCTATAGATAATATGCTATATTATGCTATAGATAATACAAAGCACTATTTTTCTTATTTTTTTTATTTTTTTTTTGCATATATTCATACATCCCTGGCTAAGACCTGTTCCCAAAAAGAAGACTCTTCAATTTCAAGAAACATGTCTGCATATAAGTATTTTTGTATTGTTCTATATATATATTTTTTTTCTATACACTTATTACTTCTAGCACTCCAGTTTTATATTTATTTAAAACATAGTGAAGGAGTTTAGGCATGCATGGGATAGGTATAAGGCTATTATAGATATAAGACAAGGCCAGGGAATAATAAAAGTATTACATTACTGAGAGGGTAGTGGATGTATGGAATAGTCTTCCAGCAGAAGTGGTAGAGGTTAATACACTGAAGGAGTTTCAGCATGCATGGGATAGGTATAAGGCTATCCTAGATAAAAGACAACGCCAGGCACAAAGCGGAACAGTTGGGAGGCATGTAAGTGGCATTTCTGGGGTGGAGTTGCATGGTGGGGTCGTGGGGCCCCAGGGAAATGTTTGCACCTGGGCCCTGTGGTTTCTAGTTACGCCTCTGATTAAGAGGGGAGCTGAGCACCCCAAGTTGCACTATGTGTTGTTAGTAGGGCAGGCCAGTAAAAAATTGGCATCAGACCAGTGTTACGTCTATGGCGACAGTACCAAGGCCGGTATTTTTCTGAAGATAAGGTGGCAACCCTAGTTGTTAGGTTAGCTGTTAGTGATTGGCAAGGATTAGAGCTATTTGTTAGGTTGTATTATCCATAGAAATTGTACAAGTTATGGTGGTCAGCTTTACTTTAATAAAATTGCTATGGCCTTTTTTTACACCATAAACAAGTCTGGTGTCCATTTATTGGGGATGGGAATGGGAGGCAGGGTAGGAGTGTTTTTTTTTTTTTAAAGGGGAGTTTTAACTAGGTACTCTACCCCCTCTGCCTTCATCCATGCACCTTTTTGAGGTTGACAAAAGTAATAATGATAATAATATATTACTAGTTGCCAATTCCGTTACGTCTAGAGAATGTGCTCAAGCACTAGGGCAGGGGTGTCCAAGTTTGTTTTGCAGTGGGCCACTTTACGGTAAATCTATTTGTGCGTGGGCCGCATTCATGTTTCCTTGAAAGTAAATGTATGTATGTATGTATACACATACATACATACGTGTGGATTTATATATCACCTAACATGCAGTGTAAGTGTATCACAGATTCCCCAGTAAGACAGCAGCAATAAAAAAAACTCACATTCAATGCACACACATTTACATGTGAATACACAAATAGGCAGTCCCACTTCCATACACATTCACACATAGTCCCACTTCCACACACATAGTCCCACTTCCACACACATTTACACACAGTCCCACTTCCACACACATTCACACACACATTCACACACACAGTCCCACTTCCACACACATTCACACACACAGTCCCATACACAGTCCCACTTCCACACACATAGTCCCACTTCCACACACATTCACACACACAGTCCCACTTCCACACACATTCACACACACAGTCCCACTTCCACACACATTCACACACACAGTCCCACTTCCACACACATAGTCCCACTTCCACACACATTCACACACACAGTCCCACTTCCACACACATTCACACTTCCACACACATTCACACACACAGTCCCACTTTCACACACATTCACACATAGTCCCACCTCCACACACATTCACACACACAGTCCCACTTCCACACACATTCACACACATAGTCCCACTTCCAAACACATTCACACACACAGTCCCACTTCCACACACATTCACACACACAGTCCCACTTCCACACACATTCACACACACAGTCCCACTTCCACACACATTCACACATAGTCCCACTTCCACACACACATAGACATTGCTTCTTCTTTTTTTTTTTTTTTTTTAGAACCCCTTTCCCCCCCAGCATGTTGTCAGATGGTTTGTTCCCCCCTACCTGCTCGTTTACCTTTATCTGCAGGGAGGGGGATTGTCCCATCTGTGTGCTCCCATTCTTCATCTGAGCACCGGGATGTCACTGACACCCGGTGCTCCATCGGGGTCAGAGTGCGAGGGGCGGAGCTTTCTCCAATGCGTGAGGGAAGAAAGCTCAGTCCCCTCGTGCTCTGAATTTGTTAAAGCACCGGGTGTCAGTGACATCCCGGTGCGCATTTTGTTGGAACTGCTGAGAGGTGCGGCTGCCGCTGCCACTCTCAAGCGGGCCGCACCTCTCTGGCCGGCGGGCCGCATTTGGCCCGCGGGACGCATGTTGGATGCCCGTGCACTAGGGGATTTATTCATGAAAGAGGGCAGCTGTGGAGCCTCCTGCTTATGACATCACCTGTCGCTTGATATGCAAATTACAAATTTACCATTAAAATTAAGCAGCTAATTTGCATATCAAGCGACAAGTGATGTCATAAGCAGGAGACTCCAAAGATCCATTCAAAAGAAAAAATGTTCTCCTAATTCAAGCATTTGCTTGCAATTTTGTTAACGCACTGTATAGTATCCTTTTCAATAATTTTTTATTTCTACATTCACAGCACATGTTTAGGTCCCTTAAAGTTTGAAATTCCCTGCAATTCCCCTTTTTTCATGAATAAAGCCATAGGGGTCCTCTTGGAGTGAAAGTGCTATATAATACTATTATCTTTGTAAAGTTGTTACAGGTAAAGTGTCAAGTTCCACTGAATACTCTCATTACACCCTGAATAATGGCTATATTATGCTAGAATGATTGAGTCACTGCACTGTTCTTATAGTATTGGTTATTATATTGCTCTTTCTAACTTAGAATGTTTTGGACGTTAGAAAGGTATTGGGCCTCAAGAAGCTTGCCCCACCCTGCTATGTCCAGTCATCAAAAAGTAAAATACATATACATAATGATTACATAAATATAATAAAATAAATGTAACCGAGTTATAATAAAGAAACCATTATCTCCTGATAACTTTCAGTCTTGTACACACATATATTCTCTAAAGTCACTGTGTTACAATTCTGAAGTCATATTAAACATTGCCTTATAGTGCCCTTGCAACCAATGGTGGTATGTAGCCCATAGATTGAACATATATCCCACAGCTAAGATGTTGCAGATACCCACTCTATACGGGTCAGTACCGATTCAGCTTTTCCAAATTCAGTCTGCAGTGATCCCCCTTCTAAGACATGTCGTGGTCATCCTGCATCTCTAGTGGAGCATGCTGGGAGGTGTGTGCATGCCAAAATATGAAATCCAAAAAGCAAATTAGTACTTTTAGTATACACATATATTCTATTATTACTAGTATTATTATTATGATAATGGTTTTTGCACAGCAGTAATCAGGTCAAATCAAATGTGCGTTTGTTATCATGACAATTCGACAGCAAAATTTTTCATTTGAAATGTGCGTGCTTGTGTAACAGCCTAGGTATAAGTAAAAAAACCTCTCACACTGAATACTAGGTAATTGCTGCCTAGCTTTGTATCTAAAGGAATGACCTTTGCCCTGTTTGACAGGTTAGAAAAATGACATAATCTCCTGTTGATGAGATAAGGCAATCCAGAAACCAGCATAGATCATGAGTCAGGCATTGAATTATTGGACAAAGTCCTATAGACAACAGGTAAATATTACCATCACAAACCAGTTAGGGGACTCTACAACAGATATTACTTAGTCATACTAACGTTATGTTTTGAGCCAGCATACTCCCAGGTATTATCAACAGTCTAGACTCAACATCCCTGTACAGTTAATCAAAGATAACAATAATCATAGACAACATATTTAGTTTCCTTTTAAACATAGTGCATGGCTTTTTAGACTTATCCTCCTTGACCACAATCAACCCTGATTTAAATTCCTTACCCTGGTATGTCCTGGATCCTAATAGGCAAAAATTAGAACATGTGTGTCTGTTTATGAATAGGCATATATGCCTTCTTTTACATAAGCTACCATTCAAATGTTTGGGGTCACTTAGAAATGTACTTGTTTTTGAAAAGCAAATAAAAAAATAACATCAAATATCAGATCAGTGTAGACTAATGTTGTAAATGGCTATTGTGGATGGAATCGGCTGATTTGTAAAGGAATACATAGAAGACCCATTATCAGCAACCATCACTCCTGTGTTCCAATGGCATGTTGTGTTAGCTAATTCAAGTTTATCATTTTAAGAGACTAATTGATAATTAGAAAATCCTTTTGCAATTATGTGAGGACAGCTGAAAACTGTTGTGCAGATCAAAGAACCAATAAAAATAGTCTTCTTTAGACTAGTTGAGTATCTATCTGGAGCATTAGCATTTGTGGGTTCAATTACAGGCTCAGAATGGCAACAAACAAAGAATCTGGTCAGTCTATTTTGTTCTGAGAGCAGAAAGTTCTTATTACATGCAAGAAATTGCCAAATACTGAATATGTCGTACATCGCTGTGTACTACTCCCTTCACAGAACAGCGCGAACTGGCTCTAACCAGAATAGAGAGAAAAGTGGGAGGCCCCGGTGCACACCTGAGCAAGTACGCTAGTTTGAGAAACAGATGCCTCACAGGTCCTCAACTGGCAGCTTCATTAAATATTACCAAAAAACACTGGTCACAATGTCAACACTAAGAAACTCATTCCGGGATGCTGGCCTTCTAGGTATAGTTGCGAGTGGCCAATGACACAACGCAGACACTGAACAGAAGAAGAAAAATGTGTTATGGACAAACTAATCTTGAGGTGTTCGAATCACAAAGAACAACATTTGTGAGACGCAGAGCAAATGAAAAGATGCTGGAGAAGTGTTTGACGAGCATGGCAGATTTGTACTCTGTGGACGGCGCTTGAGTAGAGCTAATTTCTTCCTACAACAGGACAATGACCCAAACAACAGCTCCAAACTTTGCAGGACTATTTAGGGAAGAAACAGTCAGCTGGTATTTGTCTATAATGAAGTGGCCAGCACAGTCACATGCTCTCAACCCTACTGAGCTGTTGTGGGAGTAGCTCGATGGTATATATTAACTAATTGTCAGCTAGAATGCCAAATGTCTGAAATGGAGGATTTTTTGGTGAAAGTACACAATTATTATTTAACTCCTGAGTGACAGAGTTCTATGCTGCATGTGATGTGCCCTGAAGACGATTTCCTTTATTTTTGTAACATTTCTGTCATATTCTTGAAGTGTATATATGGGTTAAAGCATTATTTAATGGGTTAAAGCATTAAATGAAAAAACATTATTTCTAACCTTGTCAACATATTAACTGTATTTATTGTTCATATTTGCTACTGAGTTGAAACTTACAAGTGACCCCAAACTTTTGAACAGCAGTGTAGGTAGATACAGCTAAACAAAAACACAGCAATAGGAACATGTACATGTCCCAGAGTCCTTAGCAGTTACTTCTCAACCATGCAGAAAAAAAATCTGACTGACACATTTTGCTTTCAGAATCAATGGCAATAGACCAGAAATGTTGTGCTAGGAATAAACTGAGAGCTCCCTGTGTGCTGTATACAGGCTCCTTGAAGCAATATCTGTAAGTAACTGTAAATAAAAGCAATACATGAAAAACCACACACAAAAAAAAAAAGTTCCACAATGTGTAAAGAAATCTTTCGATCTCTTTAAATGAACTGTGATTTCTAAATATATTTAACATGCTTGTTTGGCATATACTAGACAACATCATTAAAAAAAAAAAACAGATTTTTACATACTCATATTTTTTTTTACAACTGTGCTTTTAATTACATTGGGCGTGCGGGTAACTTTAATATTTCTCTTAGTAAGTTATAAAGATTGTCAACATTGATTCTTATTCCTGTTAATTAATGTTGAGGGCTGGTATATTAAAAATGGCAGCCTATTTCATTAGTAAATCTGTTTATGAAAGTGACAACTAAAACTGAACTGCAAAAATCAGCCATTAATAGCCAAGTTATACATCAGTCAAGATGGAGAGTTTTCCAAACTCAGCTATTAATGTCTGAGTTTTAGTGACCAGACCAAAAAACTTTATCCATAAAACAGATGCCAGAATTAATCCCGACTATGGGAACATGACATTCTAATCTAATCTCATATCTTTTTTTTCTCATGTGAATCACTTTAAAGGGACTGACAAGCTAAACATTGCCTGCGAGTCGAAAGAATAAAAATGATGAAAAAAAGATCTACACATTGTATGAGCAGAATTGAATACAAACGACATTAACATAAAATAAGAGAAACATATGTTTTAAATGTGTCAATGGTATGACATCACCTTGTAGCTTGATACACAAACTAGACATTTTCCATCAAAAATGAGTTCATTTGCATGTCAAGTCACAGGTGACATCATCAGCAGCAGACATCTTTGACACATTTAAAACCTATATTTCCATTTTTATGCATTTGTGTGCAATTTTGCAAGCACAATATATACAGATAATTTTTCAACATTTTCCCCCTCTACAGTAAAAACAATGTGTAGGAGTTACATTATACCATTCTAGCAGGAAATTGATGCTGATTGCATTAACCCACTTGGAATGTATGGTATATATTGAAAAGTGTGTACATAGATTTGTGCTATAAATTGTTAAGCCCAGTTGCTTGAAGTCTTTGTCATTGTCCACATTCCAAAGGAAATAAATGGGGGGGGGGGGGGGGAGTAAAACAGGTTGTATGGCTGAGTGCTTTCAGGGTCCTCTACCTTCTGTCCAACATTCACTGCTTGTTTCCAAAAGCAGCAGCCTGACCTCTGCCCCTTGACTGAACTCAGTGAAACAGATTATTTGAGAGGAGGTGGGATGTTTTCCCTCCCTCTCCCCTTTTGCACAAAGGACAAAGCTTGAGACACATCAAAACAGGCCTCACTCTCTCACAGAGGAACATCAAAGCTCTCAGCAGGATTCAGAGGCTTAGACAGGCAGGTGTCCATCCTACACAGCCAGCCTGTGATTAATGACACAGACAGGATCACAGCAGACCCCCTCTGGCTGCTGGTTCAAGTCTGAGATCCTATTTATTATTAGCAACACACTGCACAGTGCTGGTCACATCAGACACAGGAATACAGGGGATATACAACTGCTGCACAAGGACTGCTAATATTGCCAACCCTTGGCATAACTTACTAATTATAGGCAGAGGCCTGAACACACTTATACAGGGGAATAAAGCTGAATGTATATTCTGCTGCTGTCAAGCTGACACTAGTTTATATACAAACACACCTCACATAGAAAGGATGTAATACTAGAATTTCTCTAATTACCATGTAATCGAATAATTAGCCGCATGCCTCATGGAGCTGTAAGTGTAGCAATCTACCATAAAGTGTACATATCCCGCCACTCCGCACCATAGGCGCTATGTATTAATAGCAGTGATGTGCCTATTTCCTTTACTGACTGTGTGCCACGAATAAAGCTGACTAAATGGGTTTTATACGTGTGGAAAACAAAATTGCTATTTTCTTTTCTCATTTTGCTAATTTTGATGCTCACTCAGCGACTTTTTATTCTCAGTAAATAAAATGGGCATTAAATTAAATGGCGGACTTTTGCAGCTTATAATTTTACAAATTTGCCACATTTTCTACTGGTGGCCGCCATCTTTATACATACATACATAAGGTCCCAAGTTGTAAAACTTTGTGATAAAGAACTTGTATGTAGCCTACACAGTGTGGCATGAATGCTAACTATAAAAATGTAGAGTAAAAACTTTGAAGATGATAAGATGAAAAGCAGATCTTGTCCATTAAAATAACATCAAATTTATGAGAAATACAGTGCAGACATTGTTAATGTTGTAAATGGCTGTTGTAGCTGGAAACGGCTGATTTGCTCTTTTTTTTAATCCTTTATTTTTTTTTTGGGGGGGGGGGCTTTTTCAAGATACAATAAAACAAAAGATAACAGTGAAAGAGGCAATCGTAAGAGAGGTACATGACACTTATGAATACAGATTAGCATTGTCACATGGTTGTTGGACTCGGTTGCATCTTCAAAAATGAAAATTGGAACAATCACTTAACTCTCAACACACAACGTCCTGACGTTACTATAACAAAGTAAATATTTAAATGAGCAGCCGGGGGGGGATTAAGTAAGAGGTGGTAGGGGGTATATGTACGTACCGATTGACTACTTTGTGGGAAATGGCTGTGTTTCCAAATCAACGTCTTGACTGTATTTACTACTCATTTTGCAAAAAATTTGCTGTCCGTTTTAATGGAAAACAAGGAGATTCCTAAATGACCCCAAACTCTTGTGTATAACAAGATTTGGTTTCCCATTCAACGTTGGCACTGTACACATTGTGCATCATAATGGAGATGCTTATTACATGTGTTCAAGATGTCGAACAGCACATACCCTCTATTGTAAAGCTTCAATATATGGCAACAGTCAGGGGTGTCAAACTGAGGCCCTCTAACTGTTGGAGAACTTCATTTATTGGACACCTCTGCCATTCCCTTAGTGGTCAGAGCAGGCCATCAGCAGGTATGGGGTTGAGGTTTGACACCCCTGATGTAAGTTTTAGGACATAAGTCTGAAGAGGGTGTGCTCTATAATATCTACACTAAATTCTGAACAAACAATAATTGGAAATAATTGCAATAAACATTAAGATGGCATCACAAGATCCACAGGTATAGGATGAGAAAGTCCCAGTGACAAATTCATCAAAACAGTACTGAGATTCTTGCTTTGATTAAAGGTAAGTGAATTGCCTCCAACATATAACTGTTTACCTAGTCTTCTTATAACCCCATTAATGTACACATCACTTACAGTAATTCCATGTAACACAGACCTAAATTTATCAAGTGGAAAAAAAAAAACATTGCTATGTTATTGTAGGGAGTCTTGTTACCAAGTGACAGATTTCCATTTGATCAATAGCCTCCCCAGAAATAACAGGATACAGAGAGGTTTTTTTATGCAGGAGACTTTTTACACTGCTTGATAAATCTACATTCAAACAGTAATGCCTTTAAATCACTAAGAATCAGGGTTTGAAGAATAAGTAATGATGTATAATGCAGTATAACTTACTGGGGCTAACCCCATTTGTTAGTGCACATGGTATTGGATAGTATACACGTGTGGTTTTTATAACGGTTGCTGTTTGGTTTTATGTGTCTGCTCTGTTGCCAGCTGCAGCATCCCTTAGGGCCATCTGTGCCATGCTTCTTGCCTGGATCAGCTCTCTGTTGTTGTCGGCGCCAGTTGCATCTGCCGGATGCCCAGAACTCCACCAATCGCAAAGGATTGGCAATAATGTTACACTCCATGTTGAAAGGGACAACCTGTGAATGCAACCACCTCACTCTTCCACCTTGGGAGTGTGCCCAAATTATGGTGGCTGTATGTATGCCTTTTCCATTATGCTTTTATCTGTGTATAATGTATATCCTGTTTTGAACTCCTTGGGTTATTACTTTGTACCTGTGTTTGATCGAGCCTCTCTGACCCTCCCTCACCCTAATGTTGTGCTTCTGTATTTGTCTGTTTGCCACCCATACTGTCTTGGATCTTGACCATAGCTTGTCTTCTCCTTCTGCAGTTCATATCTACACTACCAGTACTGCCTGAGCTGCTCCACCTGTCTATTTACCCTCAGTCTCCACTACAGCATTACTGTGGTTCTTGGCTCCTAGAGGTCTGGTCAGTGCCTCACAAGTCCTTGATGGCTTGTATGTTAGGCTCAATCTAGTGGTACCTTGCTATCGGGGTGAACAAAGCAGCCATATCTCTGATTCTGTGTTCTACCTACAATCTATGTGTTCCTCTCCTGCAAAACTCTGCATTCTGGTTCCAAACCCATCTTCTGGTTACAGTCAATAGTGAGGCAACGTTCTAAAAGTGGAAGAGTCAGCTGGAACGTCATCCCATTGTTTCCGTGGTGACTGATCCACGTTTAGATCTTTGCCCCCTCAATTAATCTTTATTCGTAAACCTATTATATGTTTTATGAATGTATTTGAGTTCAGTGCACTTCAAGCAGAGCAGTCACGAGGCAAAAATATATGGGCATTTTTAACGTTATGACGCTTCATCCTTCTTATATGGAAGTGGCATTGGTTTGTTCATAAACAAATGTCCACTAAGGGCGTAAAGGGAAAGCACTGCTTTAACTTATGTGCAGCTGATACAAAAGACGTAGTTTGAAGAGCATCAACAGTATATTTAAAAGTCATGAGTTTGCTTGCCATTCAATACATGGGGGCAGCCATTTATTCTCATCTGTGTATATTCTTGCATTGTGAATGGCTCAGAACACTAAGGGAACAATCCTGTATAAAAGAAAAGCCACATGCCAAATGCATCAGAGGTTCTTGGTTTCCAGACAAATGGTGTGCATACAAAAGAAACAGAAAATAAAATATAGTTAATATTGGTGTTAATTAATGGACACAAGTTAATATGCATTCACATAGTCCCATAAAGGCATCCAAAGATAGGATCTTCTTGCTGAAGGCAGGTCACCTTATGAAGCAGATATAGTTAAGATCATGAATAGCAGAGTATTAGGTAATAACTATAATAAATAATACGAATATTATACTTTAAAACAGATAGCAGCAGCCCAGGAAGGAATGCAAGGACACAAATCGCAGTATGAAGGGGAGTCCAACACAACGCGTTTCACGCTCTCAATAGGACTTTGTTCAAGCATGATTACATTTTTCTTCTTTGCTTCTCTGACAGTCTTCCGTTTCCCTAAAATGCAGGACTGTTTGCTGCAAAAGGAAATAACCTGCAAGTCACATAACGGTCACTTATGTTAGAACCTCTCCTAGCATGTTTTATTTTTTTAAATCCCCTATGGGAGCGATCTCCATTACTGACCACTGGGGATCAATTCACTAAAAATAAACTGAGCTCAGTTTCCAGCTCAGCTATTAATGCTTGGTTTTTGCCATTCACTTGCCAGTTCAGTTTTAGTAAATAGGCCCTGTTAAATACACTCTCATTTTACCATGTTACAACATTAGTTTACTTCTAGTGTATGCTTAAGAATTCTATACCTAAACTAGATTGCAACCTCCTTGAACCAATTATTTGATACCTGTGCTGTGTTAACAGTTTATGCCAATCTTTCTGCTGTTGCGTTTTATCATTGACAAAATGTTCAGTTAAAATTTTTATTTTTTAAAGTTGATTTAGAATAACAAATTTCTCGAAGAAAATACTTTTTAAACCTCTATAATTCAAGGCACGGAACACTAGTGTAATTTTAACTGGAAACCAAACCCCACTACCATTTAATAAAATAAATGAACTAATAAAACAGCTAAAAAAAAAAAAAAAAAGAAAGAAAGAAAAGAAATCTGATTTGTGGCCAGGGAGCTTGCAGTCTACAATGGGGTTACGGAGTGCTGCAGTCGTTTAATAAAATCGCTGCTGTCACTTTTACTCGCCAAGGCTGACTCATCGGATCTGAACATTTTCACACTCTATTAAAAGGCAATAAAACATTTTCTTCCAAGACACGGTTTGGAGTAGACAGATTCCCTTTAAAAGGTTGTGTTCTGCTGTTCCCAATAAACTAAAACCCAAGGGAGAGAGAGGAAGGAGGGATGAATTGTACAGATGGTTGATGTCAGGCTGAAATATTCCTTTTTTCCTCCCACTCCTCACCCCATCCTTCTTTCTCCTGGCTGTATATAAATCACAATAACCACCTCCTTTGCTTCTGAACTTTGCTTACCTGTTATGAGCTATCAAAGGCCCAATGGTGGGAGAGCTCTCCATCAGTCAGTGTCCATGAGGGAGGGGAACAGGGAGTCACTGTGGAGAGACAGGGTCACCCGGAGTGCATTTGGTCAGGTTAAGCACTTGAGGTAAATTACAAATTATGCAGCTGTCTGCCTTGGCTTGATTGATTGTAATCAACAAGGCTTCAATCACTGAGCTGACTTGTGTTCAAATTGGCCAAACCCTGGCAAGTTTAGGCCCTTTCCTCTCGGCTCTCCAGCACTCCGTCCTTCAAAACTCTGCCCTAAAAACGACCCTTTATAATTTTTTTTTTTTTTTTTCCGCTGAAAAGAAAAGTCTCTTTCTGGAAATCTTTGAAAGGAATGTTATTAATTCTGGCGAAGGACTCAGTACAGTAAAGGCTGTTGGAGGGGTGAGAAGGGGAGGGAGGGATCCTTACAGAACTGCCAAGATTCTGTCAACCTGACTACACTTTATAGCACGCGCATTAGCCGAACCTTTAACCCTCAGCGGGTACAGGGGGGAAATGTTAGCCGCTCTCAGGCCTACACTAGAACATGGTCCTTCCTCTTTCTGATTATAAACCGTTAAAATATTTTTTATATAATTTCTAACACTTTAAGGGTTTTTACAAAAAAAAGTAACTTTTTGAGGGTATTTTTGAATATAACTGCAAGCGTAAGTGAACTTATACCCCTCTCCATTCACTGACTTTCTATTTTTTTATTTTGTACCTGTGTCCTCAAGTTTTTTGGAAGAGCGCAGCAACGTATCTATTCTGTGATACATTTTTTATATATATATTTTCCAAAAGCATTACATTTTACACTATGCTCACATTTCATAAAGGAAATATTAAATATGCATAATTAAACAGAGGATAGTTCTCTAGCTATTCAAGGCTAGTGTGCTAGCTCTCCTCTAGCTATTCATTGCTAGTGTGCTAGCTCTCCTCTAGCTATTCATTGCTAGTGTGCTAGCTCTCCTCTAGCTATTCATTGCTAGTGTGCAAGCTCTCCTCTAGCTATTCATTGCTAGTGTGCTAGCTCTCCTCTAGCTATTCATTGCTAGTGTGCTAGCTCTCCTCTAGCTATTCATTGCTAGTGTGCAAGCTCTCCTCTAGCTATTCAAGGCAAGTGTGCTAGATCTCCTCTAGCTCTTCAATGCTAGTGTGCTAGCTCTCCTCTAGCTATTCAAGGCTAGTGTGCTAGCTCTCCTCTAGCTATTCATTGCTAGTGTGCTAGCTCTCCTCTAGCTATTCAAGGCTAGTGTGCTTACTTCTTTAAGAGTTCCCCCCCCCCCCCATGAAACTTCAGCCTGAAATTTGAATTATGTTATAATTTACTGCTCCGTTTAAATAGGCAAACTTGCAGCTAATATCTCAAACTGGCCCAAACAGATCAGTCAGTTGACACAGCTGCTTTCTATTACCACTTTGAAGTCAATTCCATGCCTTGTACAAGTTAACAGGTTTATGTAAAATATTTGCAGTTCTCCTAAACGCCTCCGAATTCCAGACCCCCCTTTCCCAGCCAAGATTTCCTCTTTTGCTTGAATGGTACCAAAGTCAAAAATAATTCCCAGGACTCGCTCTCAGTTTTTACAGATGCTGTAAAAAACTACCAGATGCCTCTGGGTTACCAGTCACAGCTCAGCTCCTGCTGGTTTAATATGATGCCGGTTATATAGTCCAGGCAAGGAGGATGGTACATACAGGGTCAAACTAAGTCATCTAGGGAAATAGAAAGAAAACAACACAATAGCATAGTTCACAACAGTCCTTGATTTTCTGTGGTCCTGTCGCATCAAAGTTGGGTCTGTCCTGACATTACTGCATAGTGCTCTGCATTGTGCAAAAGCAGGGCTTAGCACATCCCAGGAGCCAGGGCTCCTAACATCCCTGCTGTTGGCCCCTAACCTACTAGTTTACATGAATCTCTATGGGTGAACCACTTTCCTGGCTCCCTTAAATTACCAGTCTGTCTCCTGAATTGGTCTGTCTGACTCCTAATGGCTACAGAAATGTGTCAAGCCCTGATGTAGGGTTATATGTACCAGAGAGGCTGGCGCTCAGTCTCGCAAGGTCATGTTATATCATATGACACTCTGTCCCAGGACTCTGTCCCAGGATGTTGGTAGGTACATGCACTTTTTTTTTATTTACTAATCAGCTGGTGATCAGCTGGTGTATGCTAAGATGCTTTGAGCCACTTTGGGGGCAAAACTGTTCTATAAAAACTATTATTAATATAACAAATTCCGTGTGTAAATGGGGCTGCATAGGTAGCGTGATATATTTAGAGGACCTGCTCTTGTAAATTAGTTTGGTTCTAAGGGTATCACTACATGCACCATTCATTGGGGCCTGTTCTGAAGAAGGCCAAGTCAATCAAATCATCATAACCTTTCAATGCTAGAGAAAGCTTTACATACAATTCTAGGAATCAGCGTGTGGCATTCTGCTATTAAACACAAATACAATATGGAGCTAATGTATATTATGTATATAATGTGTATTTAGGAGGGACAGTCCCTATTTTGTACCCAAATCCCTCTTTTCTGGGAGCTCAGTATTTGTGGTTTGTATAACTGTATCACCAAGCTCCCAAGCAATAAAACTCACAATAAAAGAGATTAAACGGCAGTAAATGTGTTTTTATATTAATTTGTGTGGATAAAATACTTAAAACATAAACAGTTACCAATTGGCCATAAAGTCGCTAGAAATGTTCTGATAAAGCCACTCTGATAAAAAATAAAAGTGTCCCTCTTTGGACATTTGCAAAGTTGGGAGGTATGCTAATATGACCTGTGGGTCCCTGCCAAAAGATTGCGATACCTCCAGACGTCATGTGTGACATATCGGAGGAGTGCTTAAACCCGGAAGTCTCTGCAGCGGGATCCGAGCTGCGATGAGCTGTTAAACGCTAAGATGTTCAAATGCCAGCCTAGCATATTTTATGATGACATAGAACGTACTGGGGATGTGAAGGGGTTAAGGAAGAAACGTATGAGGTGGCTGAGTGGTTATGATGATAGATAGACTGCTAATCTATTGTGCTCTGCATGTGTGTGTTTGCTTCTTATCCTTGTTACATTTGCTCTAAAGATCTCATGATACCAAACAATTACAACACAAATATTATTATTTGAACCCGTTTAACCAATTGTCCTAGAAATGTAATATATCATTTTTAAGAGGGTGGGTGGGGGGTTTGAAAGGGTTGGAGACTAAGGGATACTGTGAGATAATATTACTTTAGTGAAATGCAAGCAGCTACATGGATTAATCTGCTCGTAGAAGTGATAAAGGTTTCAGGATAAACAAATGACCAAAATAAATCTGTGCTTTCATTAGGAGCAGAAGAGATGGGCCAATTAAATCTTATCTTATGTCAAAATGTAATGTACTCGCTCAAATGTTACTCACCAACAAATGTAAAAGAATTGTCACATAGTTACACGTAATTATTGCAGTTTGCGTTAGACTTAATGGAAGCACAGTCCAAAGTATTAACTAATCCAAGAACAGAATATCACATAAAGGGCTACTCGTCAAAGAGACAATTGCAGGGAATTGAGAAGGGAATATCAAACTTAAGCCCAAAGTAGCTGGAGTTGGAAAAATCTCCCATTCGACTTTTACTGGCGATTTTTTCCAACTCAGCTAATTTGGCCTAAAGTTTGTAATTCCCATCAGCTTGCTGCAAATCTCTCTTTATTGAGTAAACCTTTACGTCTCATAATGTGTCACTTAATAAGCGGCTATATTTCCATATATCACTCCTTGTAACTTGAGCGTCCATTACTTATGTTCAATTAAAGTGGTTAACCAGTGCTTCCAGAATTTAAGATAATGATAGTTTCCCCTTCATTTTTATCATTCCAACGTCCCTGAAAATAATTCCTTTTTAAAGAACAATATCACAGTAACCAAACCCCCCACTTAATCGCCACATACATCAACCAATAATCTTCTGATATCCAAAATAAGGCCTCCCAAGTACATTTAGGTTTAAATACTTGTAAATTCAAGTATAAAAAAATTATTAATATGATTTAGATGTATGGTGGCACAGTACAGTGAAGTGCTAACACAAAAACTATAGTAATGCACAGAAAAAAAACTAAAATGGCTGCTCCCAAAAAAACACTTTTTTTGCTTACCATGCCATTTTCTAGCATACAGAG
This sequence comes from Pelodytes ibericus, assembly GCA_036172795.1. Taxonomy (NCBI): domain Eukaryota; kingdom Metazoa; phylum Chordata; class Amphibia; order Anura; family Pelodytidae; genus Pelodytes; species Pelodytes ibericus. The sequence continues at coordinate 186,600,723 of CM069858.1, read as the reverse complement.
GTTTGGTAGTATGGTACAATGTGTATGACAACCCAGAGTCACTGAGGCATGAGGTCCTTTGAGTATCCTGGCTATTTAACAAACTAAAAATAGGAGACCTGGTCAGGTAAACAGAAGTCGGGCCAGGCAGGCATTCATAGTTTCAATACAACACAAGTTCAATGCCAAAAGAAGTCTAACAATATAATGAAGTAACCTAGGGAAAACAAAAACAAAAAGTAATAAATGCAAGCCAAGAGTCAAACTGCCTTGCTCTTCAGAAAAAAAAAAGAAAGAAAAATTAAAGTATAACAGAGAAACCTGCTGATTAAAAAATGGCCACATTCCAAGCCCCAAAGGAGATTCAATCCCATGATATTGAGCTACAATCAATCAATCTAATGATATTTGCTCATTAGAAAAAGGTTCAATGCCCAAGGCAAAGACAATAAGCTCCAGGACAATAAACGAGAAAATAAATAGTGTAAAATCACCTGATTTACTAAGATAAAAAGCAGCACTTAAGATGTGTCCCACAAAGCCAGCCTGGACTGGCATACAGTAACGCACTGTGTAACAGGAGTATTCCCAAACACGATGAAATGAATGGGAATCCTGGGAACCCAGGTCATGTGTACAATAGATCCCATGTTATTTAGTGAGTCCATTTCACATATTGTTGAATTCTTATGTGTTAATCAAATTGTGATTAGTTGACATATTAAGGGAGGAAGCGAGGAATAGATTAGGAGAATGATTTGGCACTCCAGCTTATGCGGACTACAGTTCCCATGGTACTTTGTTTGCCAAAAGATTGGCAGAGCCAGTGACTGCTGCAGTTCATATCACCTGTGGTGACCAGGCTTAGAATTCACTGTTCTTGGTTGCAGACACTGAACACATGAACCATTGCCATGTATTTTTTACCTCTCCAAGTAATCCCCAGTCTCCTAGGGCTGTCTTTGTTATTCATAGTCAAAGGAGTAGTACCGTGTTAGCTGTGGAACAACAGGAAACAAGTAGGATTAAAATTATACCATTTAAATGGAACCCTGGATATGTGATGTTTGTGGGCATCCACAGAATTTTTTTTTTTTGCGGGGGGGCATATTTTTACTGTCATTATATGCCAGGATTTAGCCATTTAATATGCCAGGATTTAACCCCACAATATGCCAGGATTTAGCCATTTAATATGCTAGGATTTAACCTCTCAATATGCCAGGATTTAGCCATTTAATATGCCAGGATTTAACATCTCAATATGCCAGGATTTAGCCATTTAATATTCCAGGATTTAACCCCTCAATATGTCAGAATTAAAGCCCTCAATATGCCAGGATTTAGCCACTAATTATGCCAGGATTTAGCCACTCAATATGCCAGGATTTGGCCATTTAATATGCCAGGATTTAACCCCTCAATATGCCAGGATTTAGCCACCCAATATGCCAGGATTTTGCCATTTAATATGCCAGGATTTAGCCACCCAATATGCCACGATTTAGCCACCCAATATGCCACGATTTTGCCACTCTTTGCCAGGATCTAGCCCCTCAATATGCCAGGATTTAGCCCCTCAATATGCCAGGATTTTGCCACCCAATATGCCAGGATTTAGCCCCTCAATATGCCAGGATTTTGCCACCCAATATGCCAGGATTCTGCCCCTCAATATGCCAGTATTTTGCCCCTCAATGTGCCAGTATTTTGCCCCTCAATATGCCAGGATTTAGCCACCCAATATGCCAGGATTTTGCCCCTAAATATGCCAGGATTTTGCCCATCAATATGCCAAGATTTGCCCCTCAATATGCCAAGATTTTGCCACTCTATACCAGGATTTTGCCCCTCAATATGCCAGGATTTTGCCCCTCAATATGCCAAGATTTGCCCCTCAATTTGCCAGGATTTTGCCACTCTATACCAGGATTTTGCCCCTCAATATGCCAGGATTTAGCCATTTAATATGCCAGGATTTAACCTCTCAATATGCCAGGATCTAGCCATTTAATATGCCAGGATTTAACCCCTCAATATGCCAGGATTTAGCCATTTAATATGCCAGGATTTAACCCCTCAATATGTCAGAATTAAAGCCCTCAATATGCCAGGATTTAGCCACTAATTATGCCAGGATTTAGCCACTCAATATGCCAGGATTTAGCACCTCAATATGCCAGGATTTAGCACCTCAATATGCCAGGATTTAGCCATTTAATATTCCAGGAGTTAACCCCTCAATATGCCAGGATTTAGCCACCCAATATGCCAGGATTTTGCCATTTAATATGCCAGGATTTAGCCACCCAATATGCCACGATTTAGCCACCCAATATGCCACAATTTTGCCACTCTTTGCCAGGATGTAGCCCCTCAATATGCCAGGATTTAGCCCCTCAATATGCCAGGATTTTGCCACCCAATATGCCAGGATTTAGCCCCTCAATATGCCACGATTTTGCCACCCAATATGCCAGGATTCTGCCCCTCAATATGCCAGGATTTTGCCCCTCAATATGCCAGGATTTTGCCCCTCAATATGCCAGGATTTTGCCCCTCAATATGCCAAGATTTGCCCCTCAATTTGCCAGGGGGCACTTTTTTTCTTCTTCTTGAAATTCCAGGGGGGGGCAAGCTTGCAGCTTTCACTGTAAAAACAGTTTCTGAGCATCATCCTGATTTGAATCTTTGATGTGTTTTTTTTTTTTTTGAGACATATATTTTTACGTGCTGACCTGCACAATATAGATTCCATATGTGTTCAGAGGGGAATCAGTTAATTAATACGTATTTCCTATGGCAGTGGTACCAAAACCAGTCTTCAAGGCACACCCCACAGTCCAGGATTCTTTTTAAAACACTTTAAAAAGGTGTTTTGTCTTGTTTTTTTTTTTTGTTTGTTTTTTACCTTCCAGACTCCAGCCAAATGCAGAGAGCCGAGTGAAATTGTTAGTGGAAGTTGCTAACTTGGTATTTGTGACTAAATTATACATATATATAATACAGATATTCACATTCTAATGAATGAATACATTTAATTTTTACAATTATTCAACTTTAATACATATTAGGAGTCGTCCTTTAAAAACACCTTTGTGATGTAGGCTGCTTTTAGATTTCAGCAGTGTTTGTGTTTAGCTGTAATTTTCCTCTCTCTCGTTTAATGTACCCACACATAATACATGTTTTTGTTTTTTTTTGTTTATCGCCATACATGGGCTCTCTGTAAATACTATTATTTTGATTATATCATATCATTTACCATAAAAAATGAAATATGATTAAAAAACAATTTAAACCAATACTTTCCTAATTTTACATTAAAAATCTTTTACATGTCTACAAATGCCAATAAAAAAAAGCCATGCTAAATAGATTCTAATATTTGTTCTGAATTTATGGCACAATTAGTAGACACCCCAACTAGAATGGATGCCTGTCTGGATTTGGTAATAACAAACAACCAGGAGCTTATCTCAAACATCCAAATAAGAGAACATTTGGGAAATAGTGACCATAACATGGTTTCATTTGAGATTAATGCAAAAAAGCTAACTGGTAACTACTCCACCAAAACACTTAATTTTAGTAGGCCCACTTTGATGGACTAAGGGCATTGATTGAACATGTAGACTGGGAAGGATTGTTTGGACTAAACACAGAAGACAAGTGGGATTCCTTTAAGCACACATTACAAAAGTACACATCCCAATATATACCTTTGGGAAACACATACAAAAGACACAAATCAAAACAAACGTGGCTTACTGGTGAAACAGGAAATACAAAACAAGAAAATGGCATTCAAACATTATAAAAGCAAGGAATCAGCCTTATCATTAATAGAGTACAAAGATGCCAACAAAGCCTGCAAAAAGGCAATTAAAATGGCTAAATTGGAAAATGATAAAAGGATTGCTAAGAAGAGAAAAACTTACCCCCAAAGTTTATAAATTTAAAAAAGCTAAAGGCAGAAAATGTTGGGCCCTTGTTATCCCAAATGGTAAATTTGGTTACTGAGGACAGAGACAAAGCAGACATTTTAAATGCTTTTTTTCCCTTCTGTTTATACTTAGGAAGAACCCATGGATGAGCCCCTGCTACTGGAAGTTATGGAACAGTCACCGCAAACATGGGATTGGTTGACACAGGAAAAAGTGCTTAATCAATTAAACTATGTTAAGATAGACAAGGCCCCAGGGCCAGATGGTATGCACCTAAGGGTCCTTAGAGAGTAATGCATAATTCTGGCCAGACCACTATTTATCATCTTTAGGGATTCTTTCAGTTCAGGTACATTGCCAACAGACTGGCGAAAGGCGGATGTCATTCTAATTTTTAAAAAGGGATCAACATCTCTGCCGGGTAAATATAGGCCAGTGAGCTTGACATTTGTAGTGGGGAAATTATCTGAAGGAGTGCTAAAGGTATACACTCAAGAATGAATCTTGAATCAGAATATAATTATTAAAAGTCAACATGGTTTTGTGAAAGACAGGTCTTGTCAAACAAACTTAACAACATTCTATGAAGAAGTTAGAAAAAAATATAGATCTAGGTGTGGCAGTTGATACAGTTCCACACATAAGATCACTCCCTGCCAAGAGAGGTAGTGCTATTATCCACAATAGATGCATTTAAAAATGGTCTGGATGGAACATACAGGGCTATTAATAAATTAATAATATAACTTATTGATCCAAAGAGAAATCTGATTGCCCTTTGGAGTCAAGAAGGATTTTTTTCCCCCTAGGAGGCATTGAAAATAGCTTCCTTACTGGTTTTTGCCTTCTTTTGGATCAAAAGCTGGAATGATAGGTAGAAGGGCTGAACTTGATGGACTTGTGCCTAAATTACTATGTTACTATGTAGAAATATCCAATGTTTATATGTTTTTTTCAGGTGTTTTTTTTTTTAGCTGAATAACTGAAAGTAGTGGGGGGAGGGGGGGGGGGTAACCATTTTATCGTACAGTGACTTTTTGACCCTAACCTTAGCACTAACCCGAATTGCTAACCCTAAGTCTTATCCTTTTTTTGTGTGTAATATTGCTGAATGCCTCTAGATGCAGTCTAACAACAGAATGACGGTCATCACTGATCACTTCCGAAGCTCTTGCACACAACAGGGCAGACAGCATGCAGCCTGCTGCCTTTCAATATGGCACCTTTGATCACTCCGTCACACAATCATAGTGCCACTGGAGGGGATAATGTTCTATTCTATACATTCTCGATAAAAACAATGTTTAGGTGACATAGGAAGGTAGTGGATATATGAAGGCTGATCTGAAAATGTGAGATTGTAGCTAACTTGGCTCACCCCACACACAACGAGAGTGCAAACTATTATGATATAGATTTTGAGTTCTATCTAAGGAACTAATTGCAGTGTAGGAATTATAAACCACTTTCAGGCAATTTCACTGTCTACAGGACACCGTTATACTCTAACACCCCTTCATTGAAGGCTGCAGTAAGCACTTATAAGTTGGGAAACACTATTGAAAGGAGGACTTATATTACAGTAAAATAGCATTGTATTTTGGGATGCCTTTTAGTGAACAAAAACTTCTGTGTTTACTTGTGCATACGTTTCCTTGGAAGGGCAGGAATGGACTCTATAACCTAAACATTGTTCATACTGTTAATGTAGAGAAAAAAAAACATTAGAAATGATCTATACATCTAGGGTTAACACTGGACGGTATAGTTAAAGGGAAGGTATCGCCTAAACATTGCTTTTACTAGGAATAAGGAGAATAAAAAACAATTGAAAATGAGCAACACATTATGTAAGCAAAATTGCAAACAAAATCCTAAAGTAGGTGAAAAATGTATTTTAAATGTGTCCGTGGTATCTGTCTGCTTATGACATCACCTGCAGTTCAACAGCATATCATCAGCATATCATCAGCATATCAAGTCACAGAGACAATTAAAACCAATCTTTCACCTAATCTAGGCATTTGCCTAAAATTTTGCTAACACAATGTATAGATCTTTTTCGAGCATTTTTTGTTCTCTACATTTACAGTAAACATACTTCTTAAGTGATACAGTCCCTTTACGTCAGTGAGATTAAATGTTTATCTCACCTCAAGTAACCTGAAACTCACCTGCTCCCAATAAATAACCTGCAACTCACCTGCTCCCAATAAATAACCTGCATCTCACCTGCTCCCAATAAGTAACCTGCAACTCACCTGCTCCCAATAAGTAACCTGCAACTCACCTGCTCCCAATAAGTAACCTGCAACTCCCCTGCTCCCAATAATTAACCTGCAACTCACCTGCTCCCATTAAATAACCTGCAACTCACCTGCTCCCAATAAGTAACCTGCAACTCAACTACTCCCAATAAGTAACCTGCAACTCACCTGCTCCCAACAAGTAACCTGCAACTCACCTGCTCCCAATAAGTAACCTGCAACTCCCCTGCTCCCAATAAGTAACCTGCAATTCACCTGCTCCCAATAAGTAACCTGCAACTCACCTGCTCCCAATAAGTAACCTGCAACTTAACTACTCCCAATAAGTAACCTGCAACTCACCTGCTCCCAATAAGTAACCTGCAACTCACCTGCTCCCAATAAGTAACCTGCAACTCACCTGCTCCCAATAAGTAACCTGCAACTCACCTGCTCCCAACAAGTAACCTGCAACTCACCCGCTCCCAATAAGTAACCTGCAACTCAACTACTCCCAATAAGTAACCTGCAACTCACCTGCTCCCAATAAGTAACCTGCAACTCAACTACTCCCAATAAGTAACCTGCAACTCACCTGCTCCCAACAAGTAACCTGCATCTCACCTGCTCCCAATAAGTAACCTGCAACTCACCTGCTCCCAATAAGTAACCTGCAACTCACCTGCTCCCAATAAGTAATCTGCAACTCACCTGCTCCCAATAAGTAACCTGCCACTCACCTGCTCCCAATAAGTAACCTGCAACTCAACTACTCCCAATAAGTAACCTGCAACTCACCTGCTCCCAACAAGTAACCTGCATCTCACCTGCTCCCAATAAGTAACCTGCAACTCACCTGCTCCCAATAAGTAATCTGCTGCCCTCCAGCAGTTGTGGAGTAGAAATTCCATTAGTCAGCCAGACTTTGTGTCATAACACTTTATGAGAGAATACCTTGCAAGCAAAGCCAGGCATTCCTCCTATCTTACCAAAAGCCCATTGATGTTATGGTACCACCCAGCAGTATGTAGGATGGATATACGCACAGACAGAATCCAATTAATTAATCAGGGTGGAGATCTCATAGGACCTACCATGATTAATTAATTGGAAGGTGTCTGTGCGTATAGGCATCCTATAGATTGTCGGGCTGCACTTTGCATGCTCTTTCTGCAGTATGTGGAACAAATATGTGTCCCTTGAAACATGGCCGACGTTGGCAACTATGCCGTTCTTATATCAGAGCTTAACATTCACCTCCAGATATGGATCCCTGCTAACAAGTCTCATACCCAAGAGCCTAACCTGCAACACCAGTTTGGCTAAAAACTAATCTTTTTTAATTAATCAAGGGAAACAAAAAGGGTTAATTGACGTGGCAGTTGTTAACACACATGGCAAAACGGTGGCTTTTTTCTAGACCACACAAAGAACCCGCGTATTGCTCTTTAAAGCTCCCCGTGAAATGTTCAAAGTGCTTTTACATGGAAGGTAACATGTCGAGGCAACAAAAAGTATATAGAAAAAAAGAATTCTATTGAAGATGTCAAATAGGCAAAGGAAATGAAAGCACTAATTCTATTAGGGATCTGAGCTAATGAATCAAAACTGTAAGAAAGCATTATAATCCAGAAAGCGTTAGTGACAGACTCGCTTCAAACCTGCCATAAAGCTGTCACTGTGCTTACCTAACAACATGATTAATATACGCCGCGTACAATAGCATTTTTATAAACATCTAATCGAAATGATATTTCTCTTGGCTGCTCTCACAGGCAAGCTGTTTATGATTAAGCAAATTCTTTCTGTGCACACGGCTGTGTGAGAAGCTTTGGAGAACAAAATGAGAGTTTTATGTTCTGTACAGAGGCAGATAGCTGCTAGTCTGCCTGGCACTCTATGGCGCCCCCTGTCATAAAGAGCTGATTGCGCTCTAGTGTCTGGGAACCCATTGGAATTGCTTTCAGCTCTCCTGGAAAGATGTCACTCTCACCTTCTCACACTCCTGACCCTATGATTTAACCTTTTAGGTGCCAGAGGGATGTCTGGATGCCTAATACTATGCTCTCTAGTGAGGGGATGAGATGTTGGAAAGTTAGTGAGACCCTAGAAACCATTGCATACCATTAACATTAGTTATAATGTGAATGCACTAAAAATGGCCAGATAAAATCGTGGTAGCAGAAATGCAAGCAAATTCACAATTTAAGTATTTTAATTAATGTCTACGGTGTCTCCAGCTTATTACATCGTCTGTTGCTTGATTGCTTGATGCAAATGAACTACTTTAACGAGAAATGTGTAATATGCATATCAAGTCACAGGCGATGTCATATGAGACACCACTGACATATTCAAAAAGAATATATGTTCATTTTGATCATTTTTTTTTACAGTCCATACAAGATTTAGGTGACAGGGTCCCTTTCATAGAATGAAACTGAACTGAGGGGTGGCGGATAGAGGAGTGTAGAATTCGTCGCTTGCCAGTGCTGTATCTTCAGGAATGGAAGGTTGTGCAGAAATGAACAAAGCTGGAAGTGTGGGACTAGCTTGGAGTGTAATAAATATTCAACATTATATTGGCGAGTGCAGAGATACCACTGCTATTTGCCACTATCATCAAGGGTGAACCATTAATGCATAACATCTATTGTTTCACTCTGGTCCATATGGTAAGTTGAGGTGTTGGCAGAAGGATAGTCTTTCCCCAATAAGCCCCAAAAGCCAAAGAGACATCTGAGGACAGAACATCAGCCTTTCTTGTGTCTAATGCAGAATGTCTGCCTTTACCCACTCCTGCTCATTAATTGCTAGCTCAATGCTCAGGTTGTATATACTTTATGAAAATATCACACATGGTATTGTGTATAGCGGATGTACACTTACAGTTGAATATCAAAGTGACCTTAGAGTCTTATAACAAATATTAAAAGCAGTGTTGTAAACATGTGTTGTAAGTCACAGTTTGTAAAAAATAAGCCTGAATACCTGTGATACAGATCACCTCTCTTCTAACATATGGCAAAATGTCTGAATCTCTGGTCAAAGAAACAAAAAGTGTTTCACGAGCTTAAATAATGATCTATGATGTGATATTGACTTTCAGAATAATAGAACAGAATGTGCTATCTATAAGAAAATCCAGCACAATCAAACATCTCATTGCACAATTCCAATGTAACTAATTTGGCAAAATGCAAACATAATGGGAGCCTTAGGATTGGCACACAGCTGATCTGAACAAAAGGGAACCCACAGTGCATGTGCAACACTGAGAAAACACATCATATAAAACAAAATACATGTAGTACTGTAAATGTGCAGAATAAATATCTGACCTTGTGTTAGCAATATTGCAAGCAATGTACAGAGTAAGAGAGAAAAAAATGGCTTTTAGAGAGAAATGTGTAGTTTGCATATTAAGGTTCAGCGATTTGTCAAACAGGAGACACATTTAAAACAGTTTAAATGTGTCTCCTGTTTGATCAGTTTTTCTACTGATCACATTGCAAACAATGCTTAGGTTAATGAGCCCCTTTTAAAAAATTGTTTGCATTTGCTGCCCTGTCTTTTCAGGTGAAAACATGTTTATAAAAAAACATGACACTGATGAGAGTTAAGCCCACCCATCCTGATGACAATAGATTAGCAGTCTTTCAACTTAAAGATCCATTAAATTGTAAACTCACAACAGAAAAGTCTTGTGGGCCTAGTATGAGGATAAATTGTTGTGTACCGTATTTGCTCGATTATAAGACGAGGTTTTTTTCAGAAATTGTTTTCTGAAAAATCCCCCGTCTTATAATCGAGGTCGTTTTATAATCTGACCTCAAATTGAGGTCAGATTATAAGACATGGATCCAGGTCCCCAGCAGAGCTGCAGGGGACCTGGATCCCCCTCTCTAACAGCAGGGGATGTCTGCGCGATGAGCGCAGTCTCCCCTGCTGCCGCCCGGCACGACCGCCGGGGCTTCTATGAAGAAGGAGGGTACTTCCGGCTTCGTCACAGAAGTCCCGGCGGTCGTGCCGGGCGGCAGCAGGGGAGGTCTGCGCTCATTGCGCAGACCTCCTCTGCTGCCCCACTAGCCACCAGGGTGAATCGGGCAGCTGGGGATGGAGGGTGGGGAAGAGAGAAACAAGGGGGGGGAGAGACAAGGGGAGCGAGGGGGGAGACAAAGGGAGGGGGAGAGAGAGAAAGCTGGGGGCAAGGGAAAGAGGGAGGCAGCATTGGCACATAAAAGGAAATAAAAACAAGAAATGCATTTTTTTATATCATAATTTTTTATTAAAAAAGCAATTTACATGTGAATATATACAAGTTGAACTTTTTTCCTATAGGTTAGTCTTATATTCAGGCTTTTAGTTTTTTTCCTAATGGAATATCCAAAGTTTGGGGGGTCGTCTTATAATCAGGGTCGTCTTATAATCGAGTAAATACGGTACTTTTTAAGTTTTAAGTTTATCCTCAAACTGGTAGCTGACATGCTTTCCTGAGTAGAAAGAAGGCTGAGCCAGTCACCGACGGTTACTTATTGCTAGCAAAGTGAGAGACCCTTGTTTTTACCAGCCGTTAATCAGGGACTCTCATACCCTTAAACAGACATGACTGGCGGGGCATGTGCTGACAGTACCAGCATCCAGATCAGCTCTGCCTCCACTAAGAGTTAGAGCTGAGAGGAAACGAGCAGGTATCTCCAGTGGCACAGGATTAGTTACTTTTGCTTCTATACAATTTATTTAAAGTATGTCACAAATGAGACTGACATTCAAGGATGCTGGTGAAAAGACTGGGAACTCTAGTATCTACATATTTTTTTATACTTCCTACAATAATGTCTATATATCTACTGCACTTACTGTAACTTCCATTAGAGTTGCCATCCAGCCAGTGTTTTACAGGCAGGCTGGCTTGAGGTCAATGTTGCCTGTGGAGGCAATAGTATGGCCAGTATTTTGTGGAAGAAAAGCTGGCAACCCATCTCATGCATTATAATGGCAACTGTAAAATTCCATTTGTTTTTACAGTGCATATTTCATTTATATGTACTCGCCATTCCAGTAAGTTTAATCTTTGTTGTATTGTAACAATAAATAAAGGAAAGTTAAATGAACAAAGTTAAATATCCACAGACCCCGGATCCTATTCTCTACTTTACTGGTTAAATTATAGTATCAAACTAACTTTGCAGGTATGTGTTAGCAAGTAAAGACAATGGAAGGAACCTTTGTAACTTGAGGCAATAGAGCAGAGTGACCTCGGATCAAGATTTATGATGATGCCTCATTGCTTTTTATGACTTCCAATGCATTTGCACAGCAAGGAGCTTCCTATTGGCATAGCATGTTAAAAAGTGATGGATCTAAGAGGTGGACAGGCCCTCTCAAGATGTGTAAAGAAGATATGAGGACAAAACAAAAAAAGACCTTAAAGGGGCAATAAAATCCTGGCATCCCAGCTCTTTTTTGGGCTCATTGATCAAGGTGGCTGACAGGCAGTGTAAATTATTCCAATGATTGACAGGCCAGAGACCGGGACATGACTCTGTGTGAACTCATGTTGAACTCACGAATGTTTGGGAAATGAAACTGATCTTTTCTGATTTGGGGAGGAACTAACTTCTAGGTCCTGATGGGTCTTTGACATGGAGAAGTAAGGCAGGTCCATGCCTCAGGTTAAGCTCAATCCAGGAGGTCTCTGTGTCTGTGCATGCCTCCTGCTGTGGACACATGCTCTCTTTTGTAGAAGTACCACTCTCAACTCTTTGGAGTCTCTTTCATCCTCTCTCATCAGTATAGTTGGCACCCTCCTTCATCCCTTTGTAACAACACCAACAACAAAGTGTTAGGAGAAGTTTTTCTCCATCCTCTTTTTAGTGGTCAGGCTGTTACTATTATCCTTATAACTAATAATAATCCTTCCAGATAAAATAAGACACAATTATAGGCTCTAAATCCATTACTTCTGCATAATGATGCTCCCTAAATACAAGTCATGTGGGTTTATTCACAAAAATTCGACTTGAGTTTGACTTAGGAAAGAAAACAAAAGGTTTGAATCTTCCCCATGGAAAGTAATAGGAGCCAAAATGATCGAAACAATTTTTGAGACCAAGTCAAACTGGGAATGCCGAACTTGACATAGTCTAAAAATTAAAGTTGCTCTCCCAAGTCAAATTTGCAAGTCAAATTTTAGTGAATAGACCCAAAAGTGAATTTTCTTCTATTTTTACATATGAAGCTCTCATAGGCACTGTACACTTTATAGTTAAAGTACAGATAATAGGCTTCCTCATAGGGAGACATCAAGAAAAGTAGCTCCCTATGTTTCCTAGTACACAAGTTGGAGGACACATGCGATACACTGCAAACTAGTTTGAGCAGGACCATTGTCACCTCATATCCTAATGCATCACACATGTTACTATACCTCACAACTTTTCCCCCCAGCTAAGGGGCGGAGCTTGGGAGGTTAAGTGTCAGTGCTATCGAGCATGCGCAGTAACGCTGTTCCTGAAACTGAACTTGGGAGAGTTGTGTATGTTTGTGGAATATGATGGTGTTTTATAAATAATAATTCCAGAAAAAAAAACAATTTATCACACAGCAATGGCTTGACGAAGACCCAGCAGGGTTGAAGCATTGCCATGCCACTTTGGTGATAATCAATACCCTACTTAATGGAGTGCTGTGTGATAAATCTTTTTTTTTCTGGATTTAATATATGGGACCTAGTGGAGTCCTGCATTTGGCACCATTTCATTTACTTTTATAAATAATAATAACATATACCTGTACTTATTAGACAGATATCAGGACACCTATACACTTCTTCTTATCTCAGTCCACAGATATCAGTATACATACATACACACGCACGGACCCCTAGCACTCACCTATCCTTAATACACAGATATCAGGTCACAGGTCTCTCATCTCTAACTATTGGTGTAACTAGGGGCCCGAGGCTGTCCATGAGATTCCCACCTCTCTTAATACACTTTTTTTTTTTTAGAAACCCACTTCCCGCAGGGGGGCCGTGAGGAGCTGTACTGTGTCTAAGTGCCGCCCTCGAAAAAAAAAAAGTGCCCTTCCCTAGCTATGCCACTGCCTTTACCTAATACAAAGACAAATCAGGAACACAAATCTACCTCCTACTACACAGCTATCAGGACACACCCCTCCTAATACACATCAGGAACAATTATTTCTCACTTCTCCCTTGTACAGCGACACCATGTAATCCCTCTCCTAGCGTAGAATTAAATTAAAAAACAAATCACTCATTTTCACAAGAGCAAACATCACAGATATAGAACTCTCTTTGTGTGCCAGATCCCTCTGCACAATAAAATGATTCATGTCTTTCATCCCTATTCACTATTACCACTATTAGTCATAAGATCCTGGCGACAGTTTGGGATACGCATCCCAGCACAATTTACTCATTTCTTTTATTTTATTTATATCTTTTCTGTGTTTTTTTTTTTGTCTGAGTGAACACAAACCCTTCCCCCCCAGGCCTGGCAGTACCAACGTCCCAGGCTACATTTAATCAACAAGAAGTTAAACACTTCCAATCTGTAACAGCTCATCTGAGAGCCGAGTCTCCACTGCACCTCTCTAGGCCACATGTAATGACTCTCTTCTCTCTGTGTGCTGAGGCCCATTTTATAATGCCTCCATTTCTCAATGTCATGCCTGTCTTTTGAAGAATTTTTATTGCGTTTCCTGTTTCTCTCAGGCAGACTTTTGCTCCTTTTTTTTTTTCTCTTCTTAAATCCCCTTTGGCTTTTGGCTAGAGAAATGAGGGAAATAGATCATGAGTTGTGAGTTTGGCTTGTGATGCCAAGGGTCTCACACAATTTTGATTGTCACTATTAAACAGACCTGAAGCGTGTAGTTTATTATTTTTTCTACAGCTGGACATTCCTGTCAATTATTGTTTGTGAATTAACTTAAGATGGGAAAATTTAATTTGAACAAACAATAAATTATTTCCCCCAAACAAGCTGTTGATACCGCACATTTCTTTTTATTTTCTCAGTGAGGGCTTACAACATGTCTGGAGCCTTCACTAGAAAGAATGGTGAGTAAAATAGCTGAGAAAAACTTTATTTATTATTTTTTCTATAAAGAATTTTACCAGGAAGCATTCATTGACATTTCTCTGGTTTTTGAGTATGTCCCGGGTCCACACATTGCATTGTGTTCCATACAACAGGTTACAATACAAGGGGCGAGAAAATATGGCCCGATTTGATCCTAAATGGTTTCAGATCAGGCATAATAGCTAAATTGAAGGGATCCCCGAAATTCCATTCACAATATGACGTGATTCCGATCTGAATCGGCTATTTGAGCCTTTTGGAAAAAGAATCTTCGGTGTCCTTTAGTTCGTGATAATTTTGTCATGAAACCCATAGGCTACACTATATACGGCAATCAACTACAATTAAGAATTCAGATATCAGAAAGGAGAATTGAAATGTAAACTTTAAATTAAATAAAAATAAAAGCTCTCCCCGGGGCCACCCTTATAAATACATTAAAAAAATGACACCCAAAATTGGGCCAAGGCTAGTCCAACCGAATAATAAACATGGCTGGGCACCAGCAATATGGTTCCCAGCCCCTAAAATTATATAGTTACATAGTTTAGGTTGAAAAGACTTGCGTCCATCAAGTTGAACCCTTTTCCTATCCCATGTTAACTGCTGTTGATCCAAATGAAGGCAAATAAAAACCCCTTCGGCAATTTCGAATTCTGCTTTCAGTGGGGGAAAAAATCCTTCTCCAAAAATCCCACTACAAATGGCAATCAGATTTCTCCTTGGATCAACAAGCACTAAATAAATATTAATGCCTATACTAACATGCATAGCCCTCTATGCTCTGGCTCATTACAAAAGTATCCAGGCTGCTTTTAAAGGCATCTAATGTATTTGCTAGAACCATCTCTTCAGGCAGTGAATTCCATATCTTATTTGTCCTTACTGTAAAAAATCCCTTACGTTGTCGTAGACTAAATCTCCATTCTTCAAGTCTTAGCGGGTGACCTCATGTCCTTTGTACCATTCTGTTAATGAACAGGTCTTTAGAAAGCCCTTTGTATGGGCCCTGTACATATTTATATAATATTATCATATCCCCTCTAAGCCGCCGTTTCTCTAGCATGTACAGATTTAACATTTCCAGCCTTTCTTCATAACTAAAACTTTCCATTCCCCTGATTAGTTTTGTAGCCCTCCTCTGCACTATATCCAGCTCTAAAATGTCTTTTTTTTAAAAGGCGCCCAGAATTGAACCGCATATTCAAGGTGAGGTCTTATCATGGACCTATAAAGAGGCAGAATAATTTCTTCCTCCAGTGAGTCAATACCCCTTTTAATACACCCCAATATCTTATTGGCCTTTGCAGCTGCCAGCTGACACTTGATGCAGGGCCTGCCCCAGGCGGCACCCTGGTAGGGACGGCACTTTGCTGATCCATGCAGGAGGCTTTTTTTCTGTGTCCGGGGAGCTTGATGGAAGGAGGTCTCAGCCAATCAGGTGATGTCACAAATTCACCCTAATCCAAGAGTGCATGTGACTGAGTTATGGTGGCGAAAGGGTTAAAATTAACTGTCTGCCCTAGACTGGGAATAATGATACAAAATCCCCCTTTAACACCACCCACACTTAATTATACTGATATAACTAATGTCCTAACACTGCCACCACCAAGACAATTTATAAATGGGGTGCATTGGACCCCCAAGCAAGTTAGACTAAACCCACAAAATGGGTTGTATGGCTGTATGTCCGTGTTGGAGTTCGGGGTTCGGCTATAAACCGAAAGTCTATAAACCGAAAGACATTCAGTTTATAGACTTTTAGTTTATAGAATAGCAATAGCATTACATGTATTCTATAAAACGAAAGTCTATAAACCGAAAGACATTCGGTTTATAGACTTTCGTTTTATAGAATACATGTAATGCTATTGCTATTCTATAAAAAGAAAGTCTATAAACAGAATGTCTTTCGGTTTATAGACTTTCGGCTTATAGAATACATGTAATACTATTGGCTTTCTATAAACCGAACTAGAGTCCCCATTCATAAGAATTTCTTCTGAATGGGCACTCTAGTTCGGTTTATAGAAAGCCAATAGTATTACATGTATTCTATAAGCCGAAAGTCTATAAACCAAACGTCGTTCGGTTTATAGACTTTCGGCTTATGGAATACATGTAATACTATTGGCTTTCTATAAACCGAACTAGAGTCCCCATTCATAAAACGTTCGGTTTATAGAAAGACAATAGAATTACATGTATTCTATAAAGCGAAAGTCTATAAACCGAACAACGTTAGACTTTCGCTTTATAGAATACATGTAATGCTATTCTATAAACCGAAAGTCTATAAAACGAACGTTGTTCGGTTTATAGACTTTCGCTTTATAGAATACATGTAATTCTATTGTCTTTCTATAAACCGAACGTTTTATGAATGGGGACTCTATTTCGGTTTATAGAAAGCCAATAGTATTACATGTATTCCATAAGCCGAAAGTCGGGTCCCCATTGACTTCAATGGGGTTCGGGTCAAGTTCGAACCCGAACCCGGACTTTTTTCCGAAGTTCGGCCGAACCCGCCGAACCCGAACATCCAGGTGTGCGCTCCACGCTATTAGTAAGTGCTAGTTCTAGATTGGATGTTATAGTTGGGAACAGCTAGGGAGAGTGCCTGGATTCCAGTGGAGGCAAGTTTACCTCTTTTTAACATGTCACAATGGGGGGGTCATGTAATTGCATTGTAGCACAAAGCGTCTGAATGAGTTAATCAGTGTAGTATGTTTATGGAGGTTAGTTTTCAGTGCAGGCGCATACACTATATTCCCATATTCAGTGATGGTACAACAAATGATAATGCCAATCTATTTCCTTCCTGTGGGGCTTAGGCAGGATTTCTTTCTGTTCAGGGCACCTAGTTTTGACTCTATGAATTTGCGCTCCAAGCTCCCAAGTGAGTATAGAAGCCTGTCCCAAGTATCTGGAGATCAATTCAGGCACATTTAAAGATATTTTTGATAACGTAGAGAGGAATCCATGGCGATATTAAAGATAGTGATAGTGGTACCAACGTTGTTCATGGTGATCTCCATTACATTCCTCCATCACCCCCATTACATGCCCCCATCACCCCCATTACTTGCTCCTATGACCCCCAATACATGCCCCCATCAACCTCAATACATGTCCCTATCTCCCTAGGACTATCCCTTGTCCCTGGTGGCTAGTGGCAGGCAGCATGGTGTCCTCCGTGCTGCCTGTTCGGCTCCCACGCGATGTGTGCAGAGAGGTCACCTGACCCGGCGCATGTCTAAAGTCAGAGCGCCAGATCACATGACCAGTCGGCACTTCCCCGTCACACTGCACGGGGAACCGAACAGTCAGCATGGAGGTTTCTTTGTACTGCCTGTTTGGCTCCCCATGCAGCCTGCTTGTAGGCAGAGTGGTGGTGAGGGGAGATATTCCAATCTCACCAGCCACCGTCTTTGTTGGCAAGCAAGGGTTATTTTTATTCCAGGGGAAGTTTTTTTTTGTTTTTGCATTTTGTGCCTCCCCTTAAAGGCATACAAGGCAAGTTCCGCCCTAGGCACTTGCCTTGTTTGCCTTGCGCTAAATACAGTGCTGATGGATAGTGGTACAGTGTGTGAATGTTATTATTCCTTTAAGTGACTGACTAGTGCCCAAAATGCATCTTCCAGATATGATAGGCTGTGCGCGTGCTGACGTTTGTCAGCACTTGACAACCGGGACATGCTGTGTCTCGCATGCGAGACACAGCAGAAAGTAAACCCCCATGTATCTATTAAGATACACGTCGGGTTTACTTAATTCTACTTGGAAATGTATTATTTAAGGAAGCAAGGGTTAAACAAGGTTTAATTTCCCTTTAAGAGATCCTACTGAGCAAGGTCACTCAGATTCCACATAATGTATTCAATTCAAGGAGCACAGGAAGTGACTAAATGAAACAAAACTTTATATCCTCAGTGCTGCCGCACCTGCAGTAAAAATGCAGAGTAATCACTGGGGAGGGTTTGAGTCAAATATTAAAAATCAAATCGCACTAGAAAAAAAGCCTGTGCACTATACAAGCAGTAATCTTCATCTTGCAGCAAAAGTGAGTTTGGGGACCATGGACAATCCTGTCCTAATATTTTGGCAGGGGTCTTATAACTTAATTACTTCTAGTTAGTCACTGACAAGTTCTAAAGATCATCACTGTCTAAACCATGAACAATGTGGCTCCTATGTGTGCCATTGGACACTAGCCACTTTGAATTATAATACTCTCTTTTTAATTCATATAGACAAAAGACATTTAGAAATATTTGGTTAAATAGAGAAAAATAACAAAATTGTTTGAAATAATGACACATTATTACTTTCCGAAAGCTTCAATAGCAAGAATTTTTACTCATACAATATTTACTTTTATGTTTTACCTAAACATATATTTAAGGGTCTACTCAATAAAGAGAGAAATGCAGGAAATAGAGGTGCAGATGGAGATTCAAACCTAGGCCAATAAAACAGAGTTGGAAAAATTCTTCAATGCAGCTGAATGGGAACATTTTTCCAACTCCGCTACTTTGGCTTTAAGTTTGGAATTCCCAATTCTCAATTCTCTCTTTATTGAGTAGACCTTTTATATTCCTTACAACTAATCTCGTCTTATATTAAACTGTCAGAAAACGTCAACCCGATCTTATGTATTGAGTGAAATTGACAGAGAATGTGAGGCTCTGTCCCACCAATAACTACATCTGTCCAGCTTTTTGGGGCAGAGGTAGAGCTCGGTGGGATTCGGGACTGCAATCCTGCTGTTCCAATCTCATTCTCCAGGGTCTAGGACACCAGAGCATATCGTGCATGCGCGGTAGCCTCTGACCCTCAACCTTCCAAGCTCGGCCCCCGCCTGCATTCCACTTTCTGGGGGGCTTAAGGTGGGAGGAATGCAAGCTTCCTGCCAGCAATCAACAGTTAAAAAGTCAATTTGTGAAGCCAGATTTGAAGCTCCAGGGACTCGTCGTCTGCAGGGATACGCGAAGGAACAAAGAGGAACGGACATCCAGTTCCCAGCTCTCCTGTCCACAACGCCCGGAGTCCCGTCAGAATCGACCCATACCTAGCGGTCGCGGCGGCCATCTCTACACCCACACTACGTGTGCTGCAGTCCTGCCGGATCGTAGAGGCCGAAAACCGCCCAAAAAAGATAAGTGACGGATTCCCCCGTCTATCCCCCTAACACCCGCCGTGTACATCATAAAATGCACTGGGAACGGAGGGGCATAATCACCTGAAAAACCACACCACAAACATTTATTTGTTTTCCCGCCAAAAAAATATGCCGGCGGTCCATCTTAAGGCTCATCTGAATACAGGTACGAGATTGGGCCCTGGCTGGATCAGAATACCACTAAACTGGCCTCATAACAGGTTACAGTGAGAAGGGGAAGACGTTAGATGAAGGGAATAATCCACTGATTTCCCTGGGTCCACTTCCATGGTGACAACGTGCTCACATCTGGAGATGACTGAATAAATGTGGTTGGTCAATCTTTCTGTATATAGTGTATATATACTTCTTTTATTCCTGAGACTTTCATACTGTGCACCAACTGTCTGGCCTGAAGATACTATCTTCATACTTAACTAAAGCTACAATCCTTAATTTTGTCATTTCTTACAAGAAATCAGGATCTGACAATTCTAAAGGAAACACGTGATTTTTATACTCCCTTTTTATCTTTATTAAAACCATTGAGACTTGTATACTATGTGCCAGTTACCTATATACTGGATGAAAAGTTGCTGACTTCAGGTTTATACATTATTGGGGTCTCCCAAATATTATCTAAAAAGCAGGATCACCTCATCGGGACTTAACCTATAAAACATACTTTAACTACCTATCTGACCTGAAAGCACTGATCTCACATCCAGCTGTGTTCACAGTACCCAAGATTGGGACACCCTCACAGAGATTTGATATACCTGAAGGAAAAGCGTGAACTTAACCATCAAGACATATTAATAGCTGATTACCTTTGGACAATTTGTACTGTATTGTATAGTTATGCTACGGTAAATACTCTACAATAATTAGGCACCCAGCATACTAACATATCGGCAAGTACTATATCATACGATGGAAAAATTCGTCAACAAGGCGAAAGCGTCTAAACAAGATCCTAAATTGTCAAAACTAGACCCATCCCTAACCAAACTGGACCCAAAACCACCTCGTACGAACACAAGACAATCCACGGCCCAGCGAGAAAATCTCTCAGATTCATCCAATGCATCAATGGAAGATACAATGGGGAATGCAGACATGACACCACTGGGAACACCGGCATCAGAGGTGGCCACAGAGGTGGTTAAACTGCTAGGACCCATGTTCGATCTGAAATTTCAGGAATTACAGACCTCAATATCCACAGCAATGGAACAAATTGTTTCCAATACTACACGCCTGAATGAGATAGAACAAAGACATAGTGATCTTGAAGATACTGCCACTCAACTACAGGAGACAGTGGAACGACAAAACATACAGCTTCACATTCTCTCGGATAAAGTTGATGATCTCGAAAACAGAAGCCGAAGGAACAACCTGAGAATTGTCGGAATACCAGAATCAATCAAACCGTCAGTACTCTTGCATACCATGCAAAACTGGCTTGTCACTGAATTGCATCTCCCTCACACCGAGAGCAACCCACTACCCATTGAAAGGGCTCACCGTATAGGCCCAGAACGCAGAGAATCTGGCACAAAACCGAGACAAGTCATCATCAAACTGCTGAACTTTCAGGACAAAACAGACATCTTGGTAGCCTATCGCAAAGCCAAGACAATACTATTTCAAGGCGAAAGGGCCCTGATATTCCAAGATTATTCCATGCTAGTTACCACTAAGCGAAGGGAATTCACTCCGATATGCAAAATCCTGGTTGAGAAACAAATCAGATTCAACTTGATGTTCCCAGCTCGACTTCGCCTGATGCACAATAATATGTCTTACCTATTAGAATCTCCCGAAGAAGCAAAAGACATCCTCAAGAAGCTAGAAATCGTTTAAAAAAAAAAAAAGCAGCTGGGTGCCAACCTAACACTCTACTTTGTTTATTTGACTCAGATTAACTCAATTTCCAAAACCCCTCTTGAAAAACCATCTTAAAATCTCGATAAGGTTCATGACCGTAAAGTTGCTGAATTACTTTACAGGCGGTCATTATAACATGGCTCAATGTATACTGATCATATTCTATATTGTTAATGTTAGGCCCTGTTGGCCATTGTTGATACAATACCAGGTCTTACAGGTTATCCTGAGAGAACTTGGAATGCCCTCTGAGATGGTCTCACTACTCAAGCAAGGACAACCTTCCAAGCGATGGGACATGGAAGGTCCTTACAGTGCTCATATATCCGATAAGTGGTTTCTGTTTCATTTAGACCCTGGATAGAATCCCCAATGCAATCAATACCCCCACTAATACCATCCAAACAGATCTACAGATCCGAATAATCTCTTGGAATGTGGATGGCCTTAACTCTCCAGTTAAAAGGAAAAAGATCTTAAATCAACTAAGACTTATGTCCCCCCAGATTGTTTTTCTCCAGGAGACACACTGGAAAAAGACAGACCCCCAAATTCTCAAAGCCTCATGGATAGGTTCATGTGTCTCTGCATCTCACTCTTCGAAAGCCAGAGGGGTAGTAATACTCATACATAAGAATTTACCACATGTCATACATAACAAAATAGCAGATGAGGCAGGTCGATACTTATTTCTAGATATCTCAATTTATGATACACGTTACTGTTTGGTAAATTTATATGCTCCTAATGAACCGAATAAGCCATTTTTTGATTTAATGTTTCAAAATCTTGTTGATCGTCCTAATATAAAATGTATTCTAGGTGGAGACTACAACTCGGTGATTGACCCCTCACTGGACAGAACCGGTAACAGGAACGAGGGACAACAAGGGAAAGTGACTAACCTCCAGACTTTTATGGGTAGACTACACATGGTGGATCCGTGGCGACTTAAACATCCAACAGTAAGACAATACACACACATCTCAAGAGCACATAACACGGCCTCAAGAATAGACTACATTCTACTCTCTATTGACCTTTTAACACAGGTACAATCAACTAACATCCATAACATCTTAGTATCAGATCATGCCCCGGTGGAATTACTCTTAAACCCACATCAATCTGTCACATACACCAAACATTGGAATTTCCCTTCATACCTGGCTCAGAGGGATGACTTCAAATCTCATCTGCTTAGTTCATGGGCGAACTATACAGATGACAATATTCAACATACGGAGGATAACATGCTATTTTGGCAGACATCCAAAGCGGTCATGAGGGGTCATATAATCTCATATGCATCAATGCGCAAAAAAGAATGGCTCAAAAAATATAATACCCTACACAAGGATCTCACTGACGCGATGCAACTATATGCGGACGATCCCTCGGAGTCACACAAAAACACATATTTGGAATGTAAACAACTGATAGATACCTTAATAACAGAGAAGGCACAAACTCAGATCGACTACACAAGAAATCATTTTTTTACATGGGGTAACAAAACCGGAAGGTTATTAATGTCACTTACAAATCCTAAAAAGAAAACAAAGCATAATATCCCCATGATACGACACACGGTGGGTCAGGTGTCTACAAATCTAAAAGACATAAATGCTACATTTCATTCTCATTTTAGCCAATTATATAACTCTAAGCCAGATGATTTTGCTAAAGGTGTACAATTATTACAACAAGCCAAATTATCACGGCTTAGCAACAGTCATCGAGAACTCCTAAACGCACCCATCAGGGAAACAGAAGTGGGATACACGATTACCCAGTTACATAATGGCAAGGCACCAGGTCCAGATGGCTTCACCACAGAATACTATAAGATACTGAAACCATACATAATGTCCCATCTTACTGACTTATATAATGCTATCTTACACGACAACATACCAATTAATACACTAACTGAAGCCAGAACAATATTGATCCCGAAGCCAGATAAGGACCCCTTAGACACGAACTCATACAGACCAATCACACTGATGAATGTTGACATCAAAATACTTACAAAAATTATGGCAAACCGTCTACAAACATTCCTCCCACAAATCCTACATAGTTTACAATTGGGATTTTTGAAGGGGAGACAGGCAGTAACGGGTATTAGGGCAGCAATAGCAGCTGTAATAGCCGCAAACAACATGCCTGTTCCATCTGAAAACATCCTATTAAGTTTAGATGCCCAAAAAGCATTTGATCAAATATCATGGCCACATTTAATTAGAATTCTTAAATTTAGATACTTTGGAATGCCTTTTCTTAATTTTATCAGAAATATATACGATCAACCAACAACACGTATCACCACCAATAACTATGATTCTCCACCAGTAACTATGTATAGAGGAGTCCGACAGGGATGCCCCCTATCACCTCTGTTATTCAACATAGCGCTAGATCCCTTATTATGTATTTTACACACAATGCCAGACTTTACTGGGATAAAGATAGGCACGGAAGAGATCAAGGTTACTGCCTTTGCGGATGATCTTATGCTATATATATCAAATCCAAAGGAGGCATTGACCCCAATATTATCGATATTTAGACAATTTGAGGAAATATCAGGATTCCAAATCAATTTTTCTAAATCAACAGCAATGAACCTAGGCGTGCGAAGAAAACTGAGAGGACTACCCCAGATCCCGGTACAGTGGGCAGCCAAAACTATTAAATACTTGGGTATTATTATACCAAAAAAAATGAGTACACTCTACTCATATAACATCAAAAAACCTATGCATAAAGTTATCCAGGAACTAAAAAACTGGCATAATCTAAATATTTCATTACTAGGTAGAGCAGCGTTGCTAAAAATGGTCAGTTGCCCGAGACTATCTTATGCTTTACAGGTGTTACCCATTATCCTTAGTAAACAGGATGAACAGACACTACATTTACATTTTCGTAGATTCTTATGGAAGGGGGGAAAGCCTAGAATAGCGCTTAGAAAATTACAACAACCAAAATCTAATTTCGGGTGCAATATCCCAAACCTGAAAGAATTTAATCTAGCGGCTTTGTATAGACATGCAATTGACTGGATAACACCAAATCCAGCTTATACAAACATAATATTGGAGCAGCAATTTGTACCCCAAATTACATTGGCCAACCTACTGCATACACCCTTTTTAGACCTAACACAAACTGTCAAAAACAACCCACTATTATCCACAACCATTAAGGCATGGAAACTAGTGAGACTTCAACAGGGCCTGAATTGGAAGTATTCACTATGGATCAATTGGGTGGGGAATCGAGATTTTCAAAATGGATCTGCAGATTCACAGGTCAAAATCTGGCAATCTAGGGGATTACGTTATATTGGTGATATGATTGATATGGGAACTAGGAAAATACTCACAAGAAAGCAATGCCTCCTTAAGTTCCCTAAAATGGAAATTGCCATATTCCAATATATGCAGGCCTCTAGTTATGTCACTACGGTACTGTCTAGACTGGAAGAGGGGGATTGGGAGGCTAACCTAGACTCCTTTTTGAGAGGAAAAAGCACCAGAAAACATTCTATCAGCAATTTATATAATCTTACCAGACACATAATAGATTATAACACAGAAAAAGGGGGTCTGGCAGGTTGGTCCTCTCACATTGCAGACCTAGATATCACAGATATGACAGCCCATACACTGAAAACTTTCAAACTTACTCCATATTCGACATACCAAGAAATGTACCTAAAGATCCTGCATGGAGCCTACTACTCACCCAAGCGACTCTTCGACATGCGGGTTAGGGAGACCACAGCTTGTCCCAAATGCGGCCAACTAGATGCAGATCTGTTTCACTGTTTTTGGGCATGCACAGTGATTCAAGAATTCTGGGAACAGGTAATTACCTATGCAGACAACACTCTTCGGATAAAAATTTCACTAACACCTTTGACAACAATTTTTGGTATACAAACAGGGAGTCAATCCGACAACGCAAGATTGTTGTTCCTAACGACGGCTGCAGCCAGAAAAACAATCTTGCATTTTTGGATAGTACCCGAACCACCACCGATAGCCTTGTTTAAATCAAAACTACATCATGTGTTTCACATGGAATGGTTGAATGCGACGATAAACAAAGAAATATACACTAAAAAATTCTTTCAGTCTTGGAACACATACATCACACAACTGGACCATACAATTCAAACTAAGATACGTAATACTTTTATATACACCACATGGTACTCGCAACAACTATTGAAGGGAATCAACCCCATTCCGGATATAACCTAACAGATGACGGGTGGACAGAGGGCGACAAAGGTGACTTCGGACGAGAATCTGGAGAGAAATAGTCAGGGGAAGACTAACTAGAAGAAGTGGGGGTAATGGCTAAATGGCTAAATGTCAACACAAATACTCTATGGAGGTAGTTTGGAGACCATTCACAGATTAATCTCTTTATTATATATGAAACAAACAGGGCTACCTGTCTATATTTGTTTAGTTAAAATTTAGTTAAGAACAGTTACTTAATAAAATCAGGATAGTTTTGCATGAAAAGACAAAGCCTTCCTGTTGAATGCATACTCTATATTTTTGATTTGCCGAAAAGACATGTCCTGATGTAATCCATGTATCTGAACTAATGGAAAAACGCTGTATGAAAATTACTTGATTTAAAATGTGCCACATTTCAAGTTAAAAATATGTGAATAACAGTAATATGCACAATAAAAATTGTCAATATAAAAAAAAAAAAAAAAAAAAGTCAATTTGTTTCTTCTGTTTTTCCATGGAATAGTACATAATAGGAGAGTTTGATAGGTGTTTATTACTAGTGTGTAGACAACATGCCAAGAGTATAAATTGTTACTGCTGCATTTGAAGTAATCAATGAGGCCTAAAGTAGTTACTATCTCTTGTAAGAGACAATTAAAATGCAATCCTTGTTCCCCACGGTTTTATTATTTATACAGCTTCAAACAGAAGAAAATTGGTTTACTCTTTATATTATTTTATATTGTTGACTCTTCTGGACAGGGATTCCTAATAAGTGACTAATACCCTTAAAGCCATGCACATAAAACCTGGATGTTTTATGGCAAGACATTTATTTTCCATAAGGTGAAGATGGTGCAATAGTTAACATACATAAAGGGAATCTACACAGTAAAGGAAGAGAGTATATTTAAAAGAAGAAACTACCACAACTAGAGGACATAGTGTCAGATTAGAGGGGCAAAGATTTAAAAGAAATATCAGGAAGTATAACTTTACTGAGAGGGTAGTGGATGTATGGAATAGCCTTCCAGCAGAAGTGGTAGAGGTAAACACAGTGAAGGAGTTTAAGCATGCGTGGGATAGACACAAGGCTATCCTAGATATAAGATAGGGAACTGGGGACTAATAAAAGTATTTAGAAAATTGGGCAGACTAGATGGACCGAATGGTTCTTATCTGCCAACACATTCTATGCTTCTCACCTCACTGCACTATTTCGAACAGTAACAAACAATACAGTCTTTAAGTCCTCATCTGTGTTCCATAAGCAGGCAGCCCTTCCCACTGTGCTCTGTGCCATACCATAACCAATGTTATCAGAGTTCTTGTGTGTGCTTTGGCTCCTGAAGTGCCTTTATTGCAACCTCTGATAAATGACATTTCAATGCATTGAGTTATAATGCTTTCTGTCAGCCCCAATCACTTCCAATTAGCCCAAGTTTGACAAGGAAGGGAGGGGGTTTCAAAGGCAGGAAAATAAAGAATTCTTGTAAAATACCACAAATTAATTTCAATATTTAGTCTGACCTTCAAAGTGTATTCACTTCAAGCATTAACACTCTATGACATGTTAGAGAGTTTGTACACATGTATATACATGCGCTAGTCACATGTACACCTCTGTATGGATGGGTTTATCACAAGATCAATCAATATACTGTATGTGTGTATATATCTGAAATATATACAACTTAGAAATGTTCAAATCTATGGCAGTTCTGTGCAGTCTTAAATTCAAGTACATATGTCACGGTTTGAAATATATTTGGACCCTTTAGGAGCAAGGTTATAGTACTTACATAAAGTTCTATGAAAAACTATTTATTTTTTTTAAAGTTATGGGCCTGCGTAGCAAAGGTGCTTCCCTCATATACATTTTTTAAAATCATATTTATTTGTTTATAAAAGTATATTACCCGGGCGGATACATCAACATTTTTCAAATTTTCCAGTATGCTCTGGGTCCACAAACTTTGCCTTGTTACAGTTGGGTACAATATAATATTAAAAATACAAAATATTAAATTACAAATATACAAATTTAACACAGAACACAAACAGGTAAGAAATATAGTTAATCGTGATCACAAATGTATGTAGGTATACTGACATGCGATCTCTTAAGAGATTTTAGACTGGGTTTTTTTTAATGATGTCTGTTATTGCACAAATGTGGTGCTCTGTAGGAAAATAAATAATAATAAAATATTTTAATTCTTAATAGTTCTGGATTTGGCTATGTGGGAACCGTATCTTATTACATGTGTACTGTGGAATGTTGCATATCTTCAATATAAAATCCAGTCCACATGTGGAAATTGTGTACCCAAATCAAAAGACCTGGCAGAGACCATTTCAGAGATCTTTACGCAAACCACCACACCCCAGAACTCATTGATCCCCGAGCCAACCCGTTCAACAACTGTGTATATGTAAGTCTTGCTTTCTATAGGAAGCATGATGCATTGCTAGATGAGACATCATAGCATTTCTCTTGGTTACACCAAGATTTCTAGTGACTGGCACCTTGAGTAAGTGTCAGCAAAGAACTGACTTTAGAGCTGATATCGTGAACTAATCACAACTGTGATGTAGATTTGTGTGACATTTTGTTTGACACAAATCAGGTAGATTTCCCCTGCAGACTGTATCCTAGGCTTGAAACGTGCTTAGCAATAGGAAGATATCTGTGAAAAAGTAACTAGAGTGATCCACGACATGACCTGGGGAAGAGAAGGTCTAACAGAGACTGACTGTCAATACCAGCATGGAGAATGTGCAGAAGATGAAAAACAGAAAACTAGTCAAAGGTTCAGTGTCAAGATGTACAGCTCAAATATCTGCAAAACAGAAGCTAAGGAACAGTACGAATACAGCCAAACACAAGCCAAAAGTCAGGATGACAGCTTATTACAGGCGATGGATCACCAAAACAGTGGTATATTTTGAAACACACATTGATGCATGAGTGGACCCCATCTTTCCCATGTCTATGCTCAACAGGGTACTGACAGAAAGGTTACATGTAGAAGTGGAACTGGAGAGATAGTCCGGCCTTAGTTAAAAGTTCTAAGAGCCCTTGATTCGGAAGACTCCATTATAGAATTCACAGAATACGATGAGGAAACATACTCATGATATTAAAGCAGGAATGCTCTACCTGCATTAAAGGACTTACCCATGAGAGGTCTTTAGCAAGAAAGGAGCTAAACAAATAGGTTGGAGCCCAGGTGCAGGGATAGGTTAGGGATAGGTTAAATGAGTGGTCATTGATTCTGCGTAATAATGTATACCGTATTTATCGGCGTATAACACGCGCCGGCGTATAACACGCACCTAATTTTAAGAAGGAAATTTCAGGAAAAAAAACTTAAATTTCAAATAAAGAACTTTGAAGCCCAATATGCCATTTTAATATGCCAGGATATTGCCCCCAATATGCCATTTAATATGCCAGGATATTGCCCCCAATATGCCATTTAATATGGCAGGATTTTGCCCCCAATATGCCATTTAATATGCCAGGATATTGCCCCCAATATGCCATTTAATATGACAGGATTTTTCCCCCAATATGCCATTTAATATGCCAGGATTTTGCCCCCAATATGCCATTTTAATATGCCAGGATTTTGCCCCCAATATGCCACTTTAATATGCCAGGATATTGCCCCCAATATGCCATTTAATATGCCAGGATTTTGCCCCCAATATGCCATTTAATATGCCAGGATATTGCCCCCAATATGCCATTTAATATGCCAGGATATTGCCCCCAAAATGCCATTTTAATATGCCAGGATATTGCCCCCAATATGCCATTTTAATTTGCCAGGATATTGCCCCCAATATGCCATTTAATATGCCAGGAAATTGCCCCTTAGTATGCTCGTTATGCCCCGCTCCTCCCCCCCTCCCCCCCTTCCCCAGACCCCAGTACTTACCTCTTTGCTGCTCTGTCCCCCGGTGCTCTGAAGCTGCATGGCTATGAGCGAAGCGTTGTGAGCTCCCCTCCAGCCGCGCGGAACAATAAAGTTTGTTGACTTTGTTGACCGCGCGGCTGGAGGGGAGCTCACAACGCTTCCCTCACAGCCATGCAGCTTCAGAGCACCGGGGGACAGAGCAGGAACGAGGTAAGTTTTAGATTTTTTTTTATTTTTGCCACCGATCGGCGTATAACACGCACACATCATTTCCCCCCTATTTTCAGGGAGAAAAAGTCTAATCCCATAGACTCAAAGTTTTATAATTGTTGTTTTTGTTTATAAATGTATATATCTCATGCACTCTACTCTGACAATTCTTTTCACATTTTGCTTACTACAATTCTGCAAATAATAAAAACATCTGGATCTAACCAGAAAGCTCTCTGATGCACACAGTTTTCTAAATCTATATCAGCTGAATGTTTGCTTAGAATTTGTGGTATGCTCATTGCACACTATGCTAACGTTCCATGATGTCAAATAATTGATAATGATGGGAACAAGATCAGAGATAAGGAATTTTGACCCTATTTGGAGCCTTCACATGTTCCAGTGCAAAATTAATCCAACTCTGTGGTTTGCCCATTGAGACTGGCCAAGAAAATAGCAGTACTGACTTTTATATAGCATTTCAATGCCTGCTCTCAATGGTAATTATTATATCTGCATCCAAAGGACCCAACACTGAACTGGCCTTACACCCACTTATGGTCAGTAAGGTAGTAACCATTCTGGTTACTGTGCCACTCTCAGGCATCCAATTTCACTTTCCCTTTCCTTGCTCTGGGTATTGTGTAATGCGGTATTGTCTTCCAGGCAGACAGGTATACTTATAATGTAACGTACATGTTCCTGGTCATTTTGTAAAAGCTTAATATTAGGGTCCATTTTCTGCTGTTTATCAGGTTAGGTGGAATG
The DNA here is from genome assembly GCA_036172795.1 of Pelodytes ibericus. Lineage (NCBI taxonomy): Eukaryota > Metazoa > Chordata > Amphibia > Anura > Pelodytidae > Pelodytes > Pelodytes ibericus. Next base: position 186,570,211 of record CM069858.1, on the reverse strand, counting down.
TACACCATTGTGTGCCATTATCTTATCTTCCAGATCTGTTTATGAATGGCTTTTCCATCTGTTATGTTCTCTTCAAATGAGGCTAGAATTGGGCCTTGCAATAGTCTGGACTCTCCCTGGTACACACATTTATAATGATTCCTGGGATGAACCCTACCTTTTCTACCAAACCTTGTTTGTAGTAATATTTCAAATTGATGAGCATTCATTGAGAGTCTTAGATATGAGTGAGTGTTATCTCTATCTAGGCTTTATTACAGGTCATTTATGTTCACTTTCAAGTTTGTTTTCTTCTCTATCTTTTTTGTTTTCTTTACAAGCTTATGTTTCTTTCCTACGCATCTTTAGTTTCTCGTAGGTTATGTAATAGATGTTCCATACTGTGAAAAGCATGAGCAGTGTACTTCTGCATCTCGAATCAGCCAAACGTGTGTTCAGATTCTCTACTTTGAATCTTGATTGTCATTGGTTTCTGGTCTGAATCTTATGACAATAACATCCCTCGCCTCTTGCCTGGTGTGCATAGTACAATATTGGATAGTAAAAGAGTCACCAAATTAAAAACCTCATGAAAGTTTAGACTTCATGAATGGATGCCTTGTTTTTCTGTAGTATTGACTCACTGGGTGTACTATGCTACACTTTTTACCCTTCATTTAGACTGGACAAATAGAAACAAACAAAAAGCACTGTATATAAGTAGTGGATTCTCACTATGTATATACCTATACAAAAAAGTAGACCGGTTTTAAGTAACTATACCAGGAGTCTTGTCAATCATTTCCAAGGTGATGGGGATTGTTTTGTTCGTCTGCCATAAATAATTCCACATGTCAATTGTTTGGCCTCTAAATTTCATATGACACCAAGGTGATTTGCTGATGGTTACATGTTTAATTTTGACCCTTACATCCCAAAAACGTTAACCTTCCCAGCCAAAACACCCAACAAAAGAAAGCTTGGAAGTAGTCTAAAGTGGTCTCACATCTTAACTTATACTCAAGTTATTTAATACAATTGTTCTCTTAGAACACTATAAAAAAAATAATTTGCAGTGCCATGCTCATTAACTGACAGCACTCATTTAAACAGTTACAACCTTAGTTTTCACTTAAAGCTCGAACGTTTGTTTATATTTTTATTTTGAAAATCATTTTTTGGTAGGTTTTGAAGGAACGGGTATATGTGCAGTTTACCCAAGATGCACTGCAGTCTCTTTTTATGTAGAGGGGTTTCATGGAAAAATGTGATATGCATAAAAAGCACTTCCCGCCGAAGACAGAGTATGATTAAACGTTCCCCACTCCTGCCAAACAAAATCCTACTCAAGCAGATCTCTTGAAGTGACAGCGGTTTAGTGTTTTGATTTAGGGTGCACTGGGGGTCTTCTGAAGACTGTCTCCCATAATTTCTTTGCCCCCTCGACCTACGATCAGTCTTTGAGTTTGGCTGGGACCTCTGGACCCCCCCCCCCCCCCCCCACCCCAACCCACTCTCCCAGTATAATCCCACAGAGATGTGAGAGAGAATTGCTTCAGAACGCTTTGGTTAAATTTATTTTCCATGCTTGAAGTGGCCCAAAACTATGTCTAATAAATAAGCCTGCTGCGTGATTTACGACTGCTTGGGTCTGATTTAGAGGCAGGAGGGGAATATATTCTGCCTTTGGGAGTTCTGAGATCTGACTTGTAAGTGAGAGCAGATGTTTTTTTCTGTTGGTGGAAAAAGGGGGGAAAAGTGAAGGCATTTTGAAGGGAGAGAAAAACAGAATGAAAGAAAGAGATAAACCCAGAAAGACAGGGGGGGAGGGGGGGAAGTAAAAGCGAGAAGTTGAAAGAAATAATAAATATAAAAAAAAGAAGAATGAAAAACGCTATAAGTCACTTTGACCTTTCTTTTGTCGTATACTGTCACTAGTTCCCCCCATATTTTTTGACTTCTCTCTTACACTCTCTCTAACACACGCCCTCTCTCTTGTGAGTGGGTCTGTTTGATAAATATGATACTTAGAAATATTCCTGCAGCTAGACAGCAAAGCCTTGCAGTAAAAATGATATAATCTTTCACCAGACTCTACTGAATCAAGGTTGAAACGGAGCCTTTGCCTCTGCAAGACACGAGAAGGACACACAAATGTTTAACTCCTGTGCTGCTAAGTCTTAGAGGAGTAGGGAAAGGGTAACCTCAGTGAAGCTAGTGACTGGGGAACTGTCTACAATGATTAAAAGCAGTATCTAAATAGTATTACAAAAATCTATTTTTTATTATTCTAATAATGTTTTATTTATCTATTGTTATGTATACTTTACTATACGTTTAGCACATGCATGGTACAATGGATATGGTCAGTGTCCATATCAAGACTGACAATAATTGCAAAGGTCCATGGAAAACCATTAAATTGTCTGTCACAAAGTTCATGAAAACTGTTGGTGCCTACACACCACCAACCACGAAAATCATGAGCTTTTCTGCTATTTCTAATTTTTATTTTGCGTTAAACTTTGCACCTACTTGTACTGTCTTGGCAAATATTACAAGAGACTGACCTACTCCAGGCCCATGCAGACAATATCATCATTCAAGGCAGAGGATGCCGACCAATCAAAACTCAGACAATCTGCATGGAACATAACGGTTTGGAGACCAGTGACTAACAGTGGCTGTAACAACTCTTGATCCGGCATAAAAGAGATTCATAAAATCTGATATTTAACATACTGAGAGGTACCATGATGTAGGTTAGGGTGGGCTTTGGTGAGGAAGGTCCATCAGAACTCTATGGATATCAGTGTTAATGGTGTAAATCCTCATTTTGAAAATGATTGAGCTTATTAACTTCCAACCTGGCACAGTGTTTTATGGCAAATTAAAATGTGTAAAAAAAAAAAAATCATGTGTTCAGTATTTCTATAATACGGCTGTGTTTTAAAGAATGTAAGACAGTAAAAGACATGGAACTTAATAATGTAAAAACTCGACTTGCAGAATAATCTCATACAGACTGCTCTTTGACCAGCGAAGGGAATATTTGGGTCAGAGGGTCAGTGGAACACGCAGCCAACTACAGAACAATCCATAAGTAGACATCTGTGTTTACTCTGTGCAAACAACAGCTTAGGGCTGAGACAATAGTTTACCGCCTCTCCCATGTACTGTCAGCCAACAGAGTGTTTATGATGACTGTAAGGAGATGCAAAGGGATTGACACAGAGACTTAATTAAGAACATAAACCATTATGTGAAAAGCTCTGGTGTCCTGCAGAATCCAAGGTTAAAATAGGAACACATCACCAAGTGACTTATATTGGGTCAGCTATAAAAGGAAATCACATAGAGTAACACCTCCCAACATGTCAAACAGCCAAAGAGGGACTCTTAGATTAGTTTAAACAGATGGATATTTTCTCACAACCCTGTTAATTTATACGATCATAGTTTTATTATAATCTAGCTGAGGATCTTAGTACAAACATTCAAAACCTGTACGACTTCAGGATTATTGAGAGAAAGGGATCTATTCGTCAAATTCTCAGTAACCCACGCACAGTACTACTCATGCATGTGTGCAGTCCAAACATGCAGATTACAAGGGGACTAAATATTTCTTAGAAACTTTTAATCAAACAGAAGCCAGTGTCTAATGAAAGGGGTTTTCTAACGATGCTTCTAGGGAATAGAGATTTAAAAGTGATTCTCGTTTCTTTTGGTCTTATTGAGGCTGGCATTTCACGGAGCTGCAGCTATGCGACAAGGTAGCTCCAATTGGAGTTCTGTGTCTGTGATCCAGAACCCACCATCAGCTGGGGATCCATCTCACTAATGCCTATGTGCAGCACGATTGACACAGCAATGACACACAGAGAAAGTCACACAACAATGTACAGTTATGAACCATTCAAAAGGGCAATTTTTGTATTCTATTTTAATTTGGCAATATAAATAGATAAAACATAATATATATAAATTACATAAAAATGCCTGATTTCTTTTTATTTTGAGATAAAACATTAATTTTCAAAAATATATGTTGATTTCTCTAGAAATAGATAACTGATGAATGACACTAACAGAGGGATAATGAGCAAAGTATCCCACTCTTAAAGGGTCACATACACAAGGTCTATGGATCTCAGGAGACATAGTCCAAATATAGGTAACATAAACAATTAAATCTGAGTATGAAAAAAATGTTTATGGGGTGAAGAGTTAAAGAGAGTTTGACAGATGTCCTGGCAAAGTTTCTCATTTTACGGAATGGACTGTCTGCATGTATAGTACTGATAAGTAACCAAACCTGTAGCAAGCAATGTAAGGGGAGTTCAGTCTCTCACAGATAAAGCACATTCAAATACTAGTAGGTGAAACTCAGCAAAGGAAAGTCAAATACAGTCTTCTGATTAGTCTCACTCCAACGCATTGGTAGTGGCATTGCCTGGAGTCGAGACGGAGACTTGAATTGTGGGTATTTGTGGGACATCCAGGTACCATAGAAAAACAAGAACATCCTCAATAGAGAGAGGTTATCCATTACTGGAGACAGTAAAATATCGAGGCATACCCCAACTACATTTAATATTCACTGATTGTAAATAAGTTGTCGATGGAGCTATAGACTTTCTCTATAGCAGCGTAGAGAGTGACAGGTCTTCAAAAATGTTTAATTTACATTCCTTGAAAGGTATTAATTATATCCTTCATGAAATGGCTTGGAGGGCAACTTTATCAGCAGAGAAACAGAACTTAAGTATGAAATCCCTAGGGGCGACTTGTGTTTTTTTTTTTACTATGCAGAAGTCTCGACCATATCCTGGCCCGGTGGTCCGATGCATATGTGAGAGTAATCTGATGAAGTATGTGCGGAGTGTGGTGGGCACAACTGCATTCGGTATGCTTCTAATGCGGTTTTTGTTTTCTCAAGCATGGCCATAGATTTAGTAGGCCGAGGCCTGGGCAGCCAGGACAACAGAACACCAATGCGTGGCACCACAGGTTGTTTCAGTATGCCATATTTTTGTTTTACTTATGTTCCAGTAGGTCTTGGACCATATGATGTGTAGATTTAAATCGTAAACCCATAAAATAGCATTGTTATTTGTTTACTATAGTAGAGTTGTATTAATAATAATTAAGAGAAAGCAAGGGAGAATGAGGTATTACGGGGAATACGGGGCATAGAGATTTAGATCTCTAAATTATATGAAATCATTGTTAATGCAGAAGATATGTAATTAAAGATTCTCCGCATTGCATAAACATATATTTTATTTGTATATACACTTGAGGTATCATTGGAAACATGTTCAAATGATAACATGTGTTTCCCTCTTGCCTATTATTCTTTGTGTATGTCAAAATTCAATGCTGCTACCCCCTATTGCTTTGATCTGCACAAGGTTTTACAAAACGTTGTATAGAGATCCAGATTATGACAGATCCACAAAGTGTGTAAAAAAAAAGAAACAGAACATATGGAAATTCCCTGCCACGGGGCGCTATTCCCCCCCATCATGTGGATTTTTCACATTCTTCCTTTCAAGAGGGCTTGCTAATAGCAAAAGCACATCCTGTCGGCCTGTCATCTGCTCTTTTGGCCTAGTCAAAGACCTGGGAAATGAAGAAAAAGACCAGGCAGCTTCCCCTGAAGGTTTAAAGGGTTTACAGTGGCCTTGTTGCAGTACATTCATCATGTGCATGAACTCCGGGGGAATGTTTGGTCTTTCCTGTATAATATGTGGTGGAAGATTCCAACTGGGATCTCGCATTAGATTGTACAGATTGCTATATCCTGAAACACACACATGTGTACGCATATGTAATGAACGTACAATTTAATGCACCAAGGCTTGCGGTAAGCCTCTAAGTTTATTCTAAACTAGCATGAAGCCATAAAATAACAATATATATATGTATAATATCCCAGCATCCACAGCAATGTGTCTGCAAAGAGAAACGTCCCAAAGTGCGTAAGTATCAGTACTAAGTCATCAAAAGAATACATTCTGAATGTTGAAAAGCAACTTGTGATGAGGTATACAGGCTGTACTTAAGTGGTGGACCAAAGCAGTATATATGGTTTTATGGGATTTTTTTGTCCATCACCTGCATATATATATATATATATATATATATACACACACACACACACACACTTACATAGGCATATATACAACAGCTTTCAAGACAGTGTTAATCATACACTCATTACATAATAATTGTATAATATGTTTTATCATTTGAGGTTGCAATTGATTTTGAAATATCTCTTAAAACTTTGGAGATACTTTAGAATGAAATTGCCAGGTTATATGCAGATTACATAATATAGTTCTTAGAAATCTGACCTCCGCCCCATGCATTGGGGTTATTAGCCTATATGCACAATCTTCACAAAGCTACATAACCTAAGTTACTACTGAATTCCAGGGGTAAGAACATGAATGACTGGGGTTCATTCCAGTGGCTTTGAAGCCTGTTAAATAGGCTAATGTGCCAATAAAAGAGACAGGACAAGGGCCTATATGTGACATGTCATAGTTACTCTGCAACATGTTACATAGTATCGTGAAAGGAATAGAAAACAAGGAAATTCCGATTTTGATTCATGTGTCCCTAAGAACCCAAATTTCAATTAACTTTTCCTTTAAGATTACAGTAAAAAAAAATAAGAATAAAGAATGTGCTCCTTCTGTATTATTTAGACTCCTACACGTTCTGTGACAGCTCCACAGACTCCAAGATCTACATATTATTTATGGGGGAGCTATGCTCCATTTGATTAAGCAAAACTAAAATTTCAGCTAGCGTACACATGAGAATATCTTGCATCTTTCTAGTGGGGTGGAGTTTAGTCCTGAAACCAGTTTCATTAGAATTGCTAATAAAGAGTCTGTTTCTTCTCTCAATGATGGAAGTGTACTCCAAGAAAGCCTCAAACTCTGCCGAGTTCATGAAACATTACACTCTATTTAAGGACACAGCCTACACGTGACTCATGGCTATTGCTTCTGGCAGCTCGGATTAATATGTCAGATGATATAACGCACATTGTTGAAAGGGATTTTTGACCCTGTCAGCACCCTTCCCATTCCTGAACCCAGCTGTGGTTTGCATTGATTGGTGGAAATGTTATTAATTTGACCACTGAGAAGAAGTGCTAAATAAAATAATTAGGCACTGTAACAAATAACACATATTAGCAAATAGTAGAAGAGTAAGGAAAACCAAATGAAATATTCTGTGGACAAAAAAATAAAAGTTTAACAACAAACTACTAAAATGTTCTGGATTTTGTACATACATGTAATTTTTAAACATTTTACACTTCTGTTGTTTTACATTGAATACAATTTCACAGGGGTCTAAATACTCAGTGGCATCCAATAAAGAGGGCTTAGAGAGATAGGCAGGACTGTTGCTGTAGGAACAATGATACTCATCTAAAACATTATTTATTTGTTTTTTAGGTGGAACTCTGACTTTAAAAAGGGAAACAAATAGTGTTGAGCGAACCCGAACCGCACTGTTCGTACCGAACTTTACGGTTTTTGGACCCCGGACCTGAACACGGACATTTCACTGTATGTCCGTGTTGGAGTTCGGCGATTACATTGTATGTAATGCTATTGGCTTTATATAAACCGAAATAGAGTCCCCATTCATAAGAAATTCTTATGAATGGGGACTCTAGCTCGGTTTATAGAAAGCCAATAGCATTACATGTATTCCATAAGCGAAAGTCTATAACCAAACGACATTAGGTTTATAGACTTTCGGTTTATAGAATACATGTAATGCTATTGCTATTCTATAAACCGAAAGTCTATAAACTGAATGTCGTTTGGTTTATATACTTTCGGGTATGGAATACATGTAATACTTTTGGCTTTCTATAAACCGAACTAGAGTCCCCATTCGTAAGAAATTCTACATGTTTACATGTAGTTTTGTTTATGTAACAAGATAATTCTTTGAACGATGCCTTTTATCAGAAGGAAACATATAAATATATATGTTAGTAACCTGCAACAATAGTAACATTGAAAGAATTACAACTGTATTCAATGGTGCATCATTCTTAACCTAAATATCTAAAAACAGCATAAACTGTTGTTAAATTTAATTTTAAACAAAACATTTATGAAAAAAACACCTTTTAAAATAATATGAACCTAAGAAACGTAGGGCATAAATTAAACTCTTAAACAGATTCATGAATACCTTAAAGGGGCAGTTCGTCCTAGCTGATTTCAATATGTTGAACATGTGTTTAAAATACAGCGATTAGCCATAACATTATGAGCATATACCTAATACTGAGTAACCCTTTTGCCACCAAAACAGCCCTGACCCATCGAGGCATGGACTCCACTGTCTACTGTATGAAGGTGTGCTTTGGTATCTGGCACCAACACGTTAGTAGCAGATCCTTTAAGTCCTGTAAGTTGTGAGGTGGGACCTCCATGAACCAGACTTGTTACTTCAGTACATCCCACAGATGCGCGATTGGATTGAGATCTGGGATATTTGGAGGCCAAGTCAAGACCTTGAACTCATTGTGCTCCTCAAACCATTCCTGAACCATTTTTGCTCTGTGGCAGGATCATCAGGGAATAACATTTCTATGAACATGGTCTGCGACAAAACTGAGGTAGGTGGTATATGTCAAAGTAATATCCACATGAATGGCAGGACCCAAGGTTTCCCAACACAACATCTCCCAAAGCATCACACTGCCTCTGCCGGCTTGCCACCTGTCAGTGGTCATAATGTTATGTCTGATCCGTGTACTCAAAATGCACTTATTTTTATGTTGTGTAGTTTTACATTAAAAATTAATTCACCGGAGACCTCCAAATTCAGTGACATCCAATTAGGTGGGATTGGAGAGGACTGTTTTTATAGCAACAGGAATAAACCTATCACACGTTATTTGAGGAGAAATAAAGGATAAGAATATCTTTTTCTTGTTGCTGACGTCACATGATGCAGCAGTTACCTAAAAATTATTTTTTTTTGGACACCGTAGCTGGCACTGCCTCTTTAAGTATGGCCAACAATTAAAGCTTATTCACAATTAAAGTGATTTTCCCAATACACACACAGGAGCAACAGCCACTACTACTGAGTGGAGCAGTACTAGGTTTAGGTGAGAATGTGCATTCTGCATTATTGAAGGTGATTTATCCATCACTAAATATATAACTATATAACTGCTATATAACTGCTTGAACTGTGTTATGAAGTCAGGGAAATAACTGATTACACCTTCTCTCTTATGTTGTGTTTCCCGATGGCAGCATAATTAATTTGACAACAAAACCAACAGTAACTACTTGATTGAAAGCTTTAGGGGTGCATTGTGCACTTCCAAGTGTCTCAGCTGGTCATAGTTTGCATGTCTGTATGCTGGCACTTTAAAAACATAACATCATTTTGTTTTTTAAATATTTAATTGAAATAAATTACAGGCCAATGTCATGTTTTAGTCACAAAAGTTCCTGCACACAAAAATTTACTATTAAATATATCTTAGACAAAGAGCACAGAACACTTAAAACCTTGAGAGTGGTATGATGTATGATTCCAATATATTGTACTTACCTTCAGTGTTTTTCTATTATTTATATATGTACGTGTATGTGTGAACTATTCACTTAGGTTTAAAATTTACGTGTGCCTACCTATTCAGATATATTTATTATCTATATTTTTCTTTCCCTATTTTTCGTTCTAGGTATACTTTAGCCTTCTGATATTTTTGGTGGCTCTCCACCTTTTTTTTAAATATACAATTAAATAAAATTGTCGTTTTAAGTGTTCTGTGCTCTTTGTCTAAGATTTACTCTTCGGGTTACCCCCGGTCATTTCTAATACGTAGCTTTGCTTTGTTGTATAACTATTAAATATATGTTTTATCCAATAAACATAGTCTCCATCAATCATGTGTCTTACTAATCTATAAATCATATCCTGGATTATATTATATGTGACCACAAAAGACATGTGAAAACAGATAGACAGACAGACAAATATAGATAGATGATAGATAGTGAGATCAATAGAATTGTATAGCAGCCAAGATTCTGTTTTGCAAATAATCATAGCATATATCACTTCAATGACAAAATACAAAAATGTGTTACAAGATCTGTGCTAAAACATCATGTCTCATGCACATGCCGTTTCTAGAGATTATAAAATAATAATAATAACATTATTTTCCTAATTCTACCCTGGCAAGTCTTGCAGTGTTTTTAAATCCTTAAAGTCAGAGAGGGAATTGCTGGTAATTGTCAAGGGAATTCCAAAGTTATGTCAAAGTAGCCCACTTGGAATTAATTCAGCTTAGTCGGCTACTTTGACCTTAACTTTGAAATTCCCTTGACAATTACCTGCTATTGCCTCGGCTGAATTGGATAATTTCCCCAAGAGAATAAAGCCCTGAGTTCTAGGTTCAGCTACAGGTAGCTTTAGTCCAAATATATGGGTCTGGTAATTGTTATTAGTGTCACACCTCTTCTCTACCGGTGTACTTTGGTTTTGTGCTGCCCAAGGCAGACTAAATGCAGGCACAGCCCCCCCACATTGCAAGACCTAACCCAGCACATGCTCCATCACCCATAACCAGGAATTACCCCTGCACATCAGGACTTGCCCCATCACCCACATTGCACATCCAGGACATGCCCCATCACCCACATTGCACATCAGGACATGCCCCATCACCCACATTGCACATCCAGGACTTATCCCTGCATTTCTCTAGACCCCCCCCCCCCCCCCCCTGTCCCTGCCTTCTCTGCCTCATGCTAAATATAGCGCTAGTCACATCCACTTACTTTCTCTTTTTGACTACACACTGATTAGTTCTGTACCCTACCTTTGTTCCAAATAATCGGATAATTTTCTATGAACTACCCTCCTTCCAATCATGGTAGACTGTAACTATAGAATTCTCCATCTTCTGACACTGTTACATCTTCACTCTGATAAAAGGCAAGACACAATTACGGTTTATAAAAGTCAGTTCTAGGGAAAATGTTCTAAAAGTAGTCTAATCAGCAGGAACATTCCATTAGTTTCCATTGTAAAATGGCTCCAAAATGGACTTTTATTATAAACCCCCAATGACCAGGATATAAATGTACTTAGTATGGTAGCTCCACGTTCTCAACATTTCTTAACATTGATTTACCCTTAAAACAAAAATTGAGAGTTCTTCTTGCGACTATTCCGTAGCCAACAAAATTGGTAGGTGATCTGGGTCCTTAATAGGTCTACTGACATTTAGTGAAGGTTGAAGGTTATAAACAACATCTAGAGGCCTCCTCAGTGGTAACCCTGGCTCTTTTACACACAATCATAAAACACACATATGGGTTTCCTGGCTGAAACATAAAATACCTTTCAAAGGCCATAAAATGTACTATGACCATATAAACAGATTCAGCTGTAACAGAAAAGACTCTCATTAGGATATACAGATCTTTCATTATGTGAAGGCCAGTCCAGGAGCCAGTTAACCTGTCACAAAGGATTTACCTTGTAAAATGCTGCCCCACAAACATTTTCATAGCCTTATTAGACACACAGGTACATAGAGTTCAGCTGTAAATTGCAAATTTTCTGGCAGGCACCATATCCTGGGTGGGCTATTCTTCTTGTTGCTTGTTGTAAATCACTCACAGCGCTTTTTGTAACAGTCTCTCATGAGCATGTTTCTTTATCTTGTTTTATAAAGGCAACATTGAAAAGGGGAATCAAGAAATAATATCACTATGGTGATAAGTAGCAGGCCCCTCTGTATAGCAAGAAGAGCAGCATAGGCAAGGAGCCCAGACCCTATTTGATCAACTATATAGAACACAACCTATGGCTTATTCATGCAGGTGATAGAGTAGTACATACAACTTTAAAAGGCCACACCTAGAGTACGTAGCTGATATAATGTATCCATGTAAACTAAATGAACATTCATCTAGATGGATCATATACTATCCAGATCCAATACAGATCCATTGTAGTTTCCCACCTCCTCCCCCCTGTTTTCAGTTTGACTGGCACTCCTCCTTCCAAGCTACACCCACCAATGTCCTGTGCTAATGAAGGGATGGATGCTGATAGCTAGAGACGGACCGGTACATAAGGTAGAGAGAAATCTGGCCACAAACGTACAATCTATATCAAGAGTAGGAGACAGAGGAAAATATAAGGTTTTTAAAAATACAGAATGAAAGATGGTACTTGAGAATTAATTCAGGGGACAGCTATATGAGTAAAATCAATGGATTAAGGAAGAATGAGCTTTGAAAAATTGAGATGGTCGAATGAGATCCATGGGTCATGTGTAGAACAGACCAGCCATATAAAGGAGAGGTGCAGCAATGTACAAGGCCTGAATCATTGGGGCATTGCATGCTGCGGGCAAGAGTATGATGGTGCTACAGGTAAAAAGTGATGAGTCGTTTGAGCTTGGCAGCATCATTTTGATAAGAGTGCCATGGAGATGGTCGTGTCAGAGGAAAGCCAACCAGGAGACTGTAACAGTAGTTAAGATGGGTAGACAATGAGGCAGTGTATCTGGGTTGTAGTGGTGGAGCAATATGTCCCTAAGACAATATGATTTCCACATGTTAAGCTACGGGTAATGTGATGATTGTACATAAAGACGGCCATGTTATAAAGCATGAATACCAATTATCATCTATTTGTGCCCAAATCAGTCTACACCACTTATACTGTCCAATTCTCCTAAGTTCAGGAAGTGTTATATTTAAAAGAAATAATTATCAGTAGTAGAAGACATTGTTTTGATCATTCTAACGGTCAGGTAGAAATAATAATAGTAAAGGATCACTTTGCTTTGCTGCAGTGTGTGATCTCACCTTTCCAGTTCTATGTGCCTGCCCTGTTTACCCAGAATCCCACAGGCCTGGTCATTTTTCATTTAGCCACAAAACGTCAAAACGAAGAATCACCTTGTTATTTTCCCTTTGCCCACAGCAGTTCTTTGACAATCTCAGTGAGGTTCCTGCCTGAATACAATGAAAGGGTCATAGAGTACAGTGTGCATGATATCCTGCTGGGACCCTCATAAACTCCTAACGACAACAAATAAAGGTGAAACCAGGCAATTAGTATAACATAGAAGAGGGAGACAGCTTCCTTTCAAGTCTTGCTCTGGAAACGCCCTTGTGGGAAGCAGTTGCCTTTAGTGCAAACTTCAAACAATGGCAGTCTATTGAGGGATCTGACGGAGTCCTGGGAATGTTTTACATCTGAAACACAGACCCCAGGCAGACCTGGGAGTGGGCTCTGTACTCCAGAGCTGCCTGTTTTTTGTCTTCATCTGTAAAGGGGTGGGGCTGTCAAAATGTGTTTAATATCAAGTTGCCTAAGTCAGAACCAGTGTTCACAACCCGTTTTTGAAATTTATTTTAGAATGAAAGTAAACCATAAGCGCACACATACATACATACATATTTGCATATGCTTATGTGCTGTTTTTATAGACACCAGGCAAAGTAATTATGCAATAACCACCTTCACTTCCTGCTGTGTCTTTCAGCACACACAATTGTAAAGCGCACACATTATCAGTTCTGGTGAAGTACCCAGAATCCCTTGCAGCACTTTAATTACTGCAGATTTCTGTGATGAAAAATAGGTTTGCCGACTAGTAATGGATATGTAGCAATGTTCTGTGATGCTATACTGACTGAATTGCATAAAGTGCCTAAGAGAGATGTGCAACACAAAGCTACTTCCCTCAGCTTGTAAGGAAAAAAAGAAGTCGACGTGCAGTTTTAAATATATTAATTTATGTCAATGCATACAAACATTCAAATATTTACACATACCATATGTTTCAATGGGCCATAATTAATCTTCCTATAAGGAACAAAAATAAGAATTTTGTCTAACTTTTCCTTTAATCTGAAAAATATATATATAATCATAGCCAGGATCTGTTCCCATTCACTTTCAGGAAACAAACATCTAACTGTCACTGTATCATCACTTCTGCCATCTTGGAAGCCTGACCTACAATTATCGGAAATTACCATCTTGATCTCTACTTATGTTTCTGTGACACAGCCATATTCTAGAGCTGGGGCCCTATAGGCCCTATATAGGCCCTATAGGCTCTTCTGAGGTTCTTTGTAGTTATACATAATACATGGTAAGCTCACAGACAGGGTCATCATTTCCATTAGTATTGGAGTGACTATATTATGTGCATTGTTTGTTATCTTATTGTCATAATAATAATGTGTATACAAATGTACATACTTTTTTATATCCAACAAAATGCTCTATTAATGGTATACAAAATAGAAAATAATTGTCTATTTCTTATGCTCACAAACATACCAATCAAATAAACAAAAGTTAAAATGAAAAACAATGTGTAATTAACTTGTATTCATATGTATAAAACATTTTTTTAAACCTGCAACATTACATTAGGTATGCTCTCCAGGGCATAGCATTACAGTGACAGAATGTTTCCTGCCAGGTAAAACTCTTCATGAATAAATAAATACATATTTCAGCACGCGTCTTTCAATCGTGATGAAGTAAAGAATGAAAATGGCGGGAGTACGGGAGTAAGAGAAACATCATCAAATGCAAAGGCCAAGTGGAATGTGTGTGGGGCACACCTGTTTTACACCTGAATATAAGATAAAAGATAGTACAAGATATTCCTCAAAGGGTAGCTTGCATGCCTGTACCACTAATGCATGCCTAAGGCACAGCACTAGGCAGAATGTCTGCATTTCTGACCAATCAGGATGGGGTTTTACTGACCAATCAGGCTGGGATCATTTACTAAAACAGTACCATTCTCAGCTTTAGTTCCAGTATGTCTAAAATGTTTATGTTATTTCCCATATGTATGGGTTTTCTTGCAGACTGTATAAATGTACATACCAGCCATGCTATTGCCTCCATAGACTTAATATTTGCCTCAAGCCAAAATCTTTACCGGTCTCCCAGTAAAACAGCTGGGTGGTAACCTTAATTGTATAGTACGGTGTAATATGATGTTTTATAAATATATAAACACAAATAAATTGTGGCGAATTTTCCAAATGAGATATATTTTGTCCATCTGGATTGTCGGTTCATCTCAAATAACTGATGAGCAAGTATGTGTTTTTTCTATTTCAAGATCTAGGTTGAAAAGCTTGAACACTGTGCATATGCTCCAAGGGGTCTATGTATAAAATAGATACTGAGGCAAAAAGACAATCATTGTTGACCATAATTCTATATCCTTACCCATAATCCTTGTAGTGGTAGTGATAGCGCTGAAAATGTGGTATTTCTGTGTAAAAAGAGGTCTGGTGACTTGTGTGGATATCTAGATGTGTTTAATAATCCTCTACAGACTTACTGTTTTCTACTTCTAAACCAGTTTACTCATTATAATACTAACCAAACCATGACATTTGTAGGTTTGCCACTTTTTCTTAAAAAATTAAATAAAAATACTATTGCCTCAATAGGCCGATAAAATACTGGCTGCATGACAACCCTAGACATCCGAGAGGTCATTTATGAAATACTGGGGCAAAGTTTTAAACGTAGAGCAGTCAGCATGGAAACCAATGGAATCCTAATGCTGATTAGACCACTTCTACAGCTTCGCCCCAGAAATAGTTTCAGATAAGATGTCTATCCTTTGGGTTGCGTCTTGTGCAAAATAAGTGTAGGCAGGCTCATTTTCTTCTAAAACAGTTTGAAATAACATTATGTAAACTTGATTCCCATCAGACTGGTTTGTGTCTAGTCCTCTGCCAATGATATAAAGATTTTTATGATGTTTTACTACACGATGTGAAATATAATAAAACTAAATGACTGAAACAGGAAGGCGTATAGTACAGAATGGAGATCAGTGAAGCTGCTATGGAGAGGGAACTTAAAGAGGTAATGGGAGTTGTTTGGTACTTAGCAGATTTCTGACAGTTAATGTCTGCCCAGTTTATAGGTAGCTGATGGGAAACTTAAATTGCCTGCATCCAAGGGTTAGCTGAGGATCTGTACACAGAAGCTTAGAGGGTACAAGATGGGAGGGCAAGAAGGTTAAATTACACCCAGAGAGTTCAGCTGAGTGACAAGGTATTTGGAGGTGAAACCACTTGGCCTTCCCTGAAGCAATCGGATAGGGACTTGACAACCCCGCAGAGTGTCAAGTCCCAGGGAAAACGCCGCCTTTCGCACATTCCTGTCACCGGATCAGACCAGGAGTACTAGCACCTCACACCTCACTGTCATCGGGACAGGGCCTGGAGAGGCTGCTGACAGACTGAGTGCTGCAGGGAATCCCTTCCTCTCTCCTAACACTTAGGAGACACAAATAAGGTGGCTGCAGCACCGTGCCGGTATCTGTGTTTCAACCACATCCCAAAAAGTAGGGAATTGGGTTTCTGGGTGTTCATTGATTTATAGGCCTTAAAGGGAGCAGGGGCAAAAAGCTCTGTCACTTGAAGATGACTGCACCACAAAAAGAGGTTGTAGGATCCATCGAAAAAAAATGATACATTTTAGAATTCATGACTTTAAGATATAACTTAACTTAAAAGCTCAAATATGTACTCTTATTATGTCGGATGCTTTTCAAGTCACAGGGACATGTCCTCCAAATGCGTCTTTGCTCCATAACACATCACTTTAAAAACTGAGAAAATTTTTTTTTTAACCAAATATGCACTTGACTTCCTATAGTTTGTATATGGACATGGGGGCATGTGGCATCATTTCTCCCTTTTGCACACTGCAAAGCTGAACCACCCCAGCCTGCGATAGGCTGCTGGCAGTTTCCTTTTTTAAAAAGAAACAGTAACCATCTCTGAATAGGGTGTGATGCAATTCCAAGATGGCCACCTCCAGAATAAAAGCCATCGCTCGATTATTACAGCTAAATTAACATTCGTTTGATTCCATGAAAACTAAAACTAAGATCTCACTACAATTTTTCTAAAACTGCAAACCACATCTGTCTGATTCTTCACCCTTTATCGCATATTAAACTAGATTTTTACAATACTTTTGTTTATGTTAAAACAGTGAAGGGTTAGTAAGTTGAGCAGTGATAAATATGTTTAAGACATGCTGGAACATACAACATAGTTGTATGTGATAAGCAAGAGACTGTACAAATAAAAACTGCTAAAGATTTATAGTATCAGCTGCTAGTAAAAGGGGCATGCTGGGTGGGCCAATCAGCCCATAGCTGCTGTCACATCTATGTTTCAATAGAACATTCTGTGGTTACACAACTCCCACCAGAGCAAACAGATCCCCTCCCTTTCTGTTTATATTAACCTGTGCTACGTTCTGTATAATATTTATCTATGCTTCTAGCACTAATGGGCAGAGTATTATGCATACCAGTGTGTTGGATACATTTTGTTAAATCCATTTTTTGAAAACCCCAGGAGAGAGCTGAAATCTAGAGAAATCTTGAAGTATTCCTGCCAGTAAAACTCTCTATAAACAAGAAGTGAAAACAATCATCGGCACTGACATATCTTATAAAGGAACACCATGCACTTTTAAAAGCAATCTCTCTGCACATGTGGTCAGAAAATGATGAAGTTGGGTTTTAAAACACCTGAGCAAAAGCAGGTATAACCTTACAATATGCACAGTTCTGTGCACTTTGAAATCTCTGTGTCATTGTGAAAGAGGGACATACCTGTAATACTTTAAAGTACAAGTTTGTCCTTGCATGCATTGAATAGGTTAATCCCCTGCCCCCAAAGCAACTCCCCCCCCCCCCCCCCCCTCTTTCTCTGGCTTCTTATATGACAGGTTGGCTAAGCCTCAAAACACTGACTTGACAGTTTAATAAGTTAGATGTCTCACTAAGTTAAACAGATGTCACCACTCACTCTGTGCTGTTAAATAGCCCAAGGGGGATAAAACTGAGAGGAATCGCTGAAAAAAACAGCCTGTTTCTGTTGATTAAATGTCGGTGTCATAAATCAGTAAAACAATTCTGTCATTTATCAAAGGGAAGAGCTCTTGTTCCTCAGCCTTTGAAGTGAGAACAGGCTGTAATTTCCAAGCTGTAAAGACTGCTTTCCCATGTGTCAGTGCCTTGGACTGACAGGAGCTGAGTGTCTGAGCTTCTTTGCTGACACACCTTTCTGTTAATAGGGCCCGAGAAACAAAAGCAAGTTGTAATAGCAAAGGATCACATACAGCAAACAGAGAGTTGCAAACTCTCCATTGTATGTGCCCAGAGCAGGAGATACGGCCAGTGAAGACATGGATCAGATCTGCACTCCTCTCAGCTCTGCTCAAGGGATTGCTCTCCTTTCACGTACTTGTTTGTGAGTTATAAATATGACTTTATGAACTATTTGGGTGTGCCTGAGCACAGTGAACATATAATTAAACCGAATGGCCCAGTGATAAGTATCATGTACATACTGCATAAGCCATGCAATGTTATGGTGCAATGTTATGGTGCAATGTTATGGTGCAATGTTATGGTGCAATGATAGAATCTGGAATGTACTGGCATTCCGAGCCATATCAAAAATCACCAAGCGCCACCAAACATTGCCTGTGCCCCAGAATGTCACTTACTCTATAGATTCACCTTCTTTCAACAAATATTATATAAATCAAATGCAGCTGCTCTGCATGGTTATGTTCACAGTTCAACAGTGGCAGACACCCCAAGGGCAGTCCTGATTTTCGGGACAGCAGGATTCAGGACCACAATCCTGCTATCATGGTTACATTCTCAAGATAGAAAAATGGGAAATGTTTTCCAACTCACCTATGGACTGTCAACCTAAACACTGAAACACAAGGAATTATGACAAATGTTCTATACATTGTGTTGGCAAGATTGCATGCAAATACATTACACGCAAGAAATATATGTTTTAAATGTGTATGTGGTGTCTCCAGCTTATGACATCACCTTTGGCTTGATATGCAAATAAACTAATTTTAAATGGGAAATGTATGATTTGCATATGAAGCCACAGGTGATGTCAGACACATTTAAAACATATTTCTTTTATCTAATGCATTTTCATGCAATTCTGCTAACACAATATATAGAACATTTTGTTTTGTTCACAATTTATATTCCCTACATCTGATTAGATTGACAGAGTCAGCCTAAAACATCACCAATCTTTCCGATTCTGCTTTTATATTCACTGGTCACTTTTTCATTAATTGACCCCAGAGACATGCAATCCCTGGTGCTCCAGCCATGGCTGCCGCCATGTTCTATGATGTTCACCCAACTTAATCTCTTCCATTATTTTAGTATGGTCCAACAAGCATAGAAGACTTTGAGAATTAAACTGCTTAATCTAATGGACAGGTTAGTTCTAATCAAGTACTGTACATTAGTACAACAGTTCTAGGCAAACTCTGGATCACCGTCACTACCACCAATCCATGATGCTTGGCCAGGCTATTATGTGTAGAAAGGGAAGTTACTTTTCTATAATGTGAATGGATGTGATACGACTTTTTCTATATACGAACCGGCGCAGACAAAAAAAACTCCTCCCAATTTATCACATATGGTACACAAAAGGTGCAAATTTGAAACTGAAATTTGGAACTGATGAACAATATAAAAATATAAATATTTCTGATATAAGTGCATAGTGCAATACCCGATTACATATCGTCAGAGACACACAGCTTACACTTTAATGGGGGAAAGTAGAATATAATGACATGAACAATGTGCCAAACTGTATGCCGGCAGTTTTATTGCACACTAGGTCGAGGTGCGTCTCTTTCAGAGCTCCTCATATGTGGAATCAGCCTTCCTGTTTCTGCCAAATCATCACCTAGTCTAAGATCCCTGAAAATAAGTGTCTCCCAAATCCTCAAAACAGATTGTACCTGTTATTAGTTTACAAACTCCTTCGTATACTGTACATGTTCCTTTTTTGTATCAATAATGATCCACCCTGTATGTTCTCCTTCCAACTTGTTTAAATATATGTGTGTATGTATTTTAATTTACTGTTAAATGTGTAACTCTGTGTAACTCCATTCTGGACTGGGTCTCCAGGACATACTTGAAAACGAGAGAAATCTCAATGTATTCTTCCTGGTAAAACACTTTCTGAATAAATAAATAAACACTGGAAATTTACATTAAACAAGGTGACTATTCCTATGTTTAAAAATATTTATTAAAACTTAACATTTGATATTATCATCCTAAATATAATAATATGGAACTTACTTTAAAAACTACAAATGGAAAGGATTAGGCTGAGGAATAAAAGATAATGTTAGGCATGGGATCCGGATGACCCAATGTCCATTCTGTGGAGTTTATTCAATAAGCAGTGGGCTGTGGTGAACTGAAAAGGGAATATCATTTATTATTTAATTTATAATAGCAAAAAAACAGCCATTAATAGCAAAGCTATCTCAATTTTTTCAACTCAGCTATAAATGCCTGATTTTTATTACTCCCTGGTCAGATGACCAAAGTTTAATAAATAGACTTCTCTGTGCATGCAAATACTGTCTGCACTTCTCACCCTAATAAAGTTACCAACAATTATATAAACATAATATAAATGAGAGGTTTTGATTATGTGAATTATACCAAAGCATAATTCATCTCACCCGCCATATCAATTCACACTCTTAATAGGGTGAGAAGCTAATCTCACCTAGTACACAGTGGGCACACAAAGCAGTCTATACTGCTACCAAAACCTTATTAATGTGTTGGAGGAGGTGCAATTAAGCCAATTAACTCCTAGACAGCAAGCTGCAGCCAGACAATGAGGAGCCAACAAACCAACTATGTGCAAATTCTTTTTAACGTACCACTTACATGAGATGTAACAACATTTGTAAGACATATGTCACTGTTTTTTTCCTCTCTATATTTGAATTGATTGCATATAAAAGTAAAAATAAAATTAGGTGCTTGTCTCCAGCATCCATTTTGAGAATGTTTCTCATGATGCAACATTCCCCAGAATCTTCCAGCAAGTCTCACTTTAAAACACGGTGATATCATAAGAGACACCCCTGCTCTCTAACTGACTCCTGTGTATCACTAGTGGGTAGAATTAGGTGGCTGTGTACAATCCTTTTTACCTGCCTTCCAACACAAAGAGAGGGGATCGACCTAATCAAACAGGATCATATCTCCACTCCTTGTGATGTAATAGTTACATTACCCTCCCATTCAATGCAAGTCTATGATCAGAATTCTGACTTATAGACTGCATTCTGTGTCCCCAGCCTCAGAGTGAGATACTAGTGCTATAAAGTCACTGGGGGGTGGCACCCAAACACACTATTTCACAAAATGGCAGCACCCAGTCACACTTGTTTAGTAAAATATTTCATAAAATAAACTCACTTAACAAAAACAAAAGACCTATCTGAAAACAGCAATGCAAAATAAAAGTGGAGTAACCAGTCTGGCAGTCCAGTCTTCATTTTACCCAATGTGGCTCTGAAACATGCATTTTTATAAGTATCCCTGGTTAAAAACAACGATGAAGTGATCGCTGTGGGTGGTGACGGGGTTAATTTACTATCCCTTCAGAGCCCTTTCCTTTGTTTGTATCTGCATTTCTGATATTACTTGGCATATCCCCAGCTGTCAGCATTGTATGCACAGAGTTAAAAGTCCTGCTGTCTCCTGCTCCCATTGGCTGATGTTCAAAACCTTCAGCTTCTGAGAGCAGATGAGGGACTGATGACATGTTTATAGAATACATAAACATTTCAGAGCATACTCACTGTATGTATATGTAGAAATGTATACATTGTGAAGTTCAGATAAATGTTTTATCAGGGGGAATTTATATCCAGTCAGTCACAATACACATAACATACATAAAACTAGTGCTATACACATTAGACCAACAGGAAAAACATGTTCTACTTCTGTGTATGTAATGACTAGAAAAACAACTCTCACTGGGGCAAAGTTTGCAGATCAGGAGCATCGCTTAGATGTGAGCAAGTCATGCAGGGACTTGGAGGGAATCTGGAAATGCAGTCATGTTGAGAGATTTGTAAATGAAGATAAATACAAATGTTCAAGAGCTTGTTAAGAATGATGAGGTAAAAAGAAAAACTAGATTATCTTAATTTACTGTGTGTAACTTGTCTTGCATCCTTAATGGCCACGCAATTCTTAATGTATTAGGGTAATCACTAGTTGGCCAATCAGAATGTAGCTCACTGGAGAGGAGGAGGATTCCATAGTTAGCTAGCCTGTAGCACTCAGCTTACTGTATACTGTGTACCCCAAACTTACTGAGCCAACGATAGCTGGCTGAGCCTCATGGGAAGTATACCTAGATTTCCAAAATTTGGCTACAACTGGATTAGCAGATCCAGGGTTCCCCGGAGCAAGTACTGCTTTTGAATAGTGGTACATTAGATCAGCGGATGCTATGTAGGGCCAGATATATATATCATGGTAGGCCATATAGAGAGAAATGGAGTGAGATACAAATCCAGTCTGTGAAAATGGCTATTAGAAGTTGAATGAGTGTAGTGTTACCACTGCAGATAAAAAAAAGTAGCTTGCTCCCATAATGCATCTCTTTTTTTCTGGCTTTTGTTTCGGATTTTTCTACAAAACCTTGAACAATTAGCAATTACACTTAAACAATCTGTCTTGAATGTTAAGAAGCTTCTCTTACATGTCTGAATCCTTGCTCTCTAATTATGACTACACAACTTGACACTTAACTGGTATCTTTCCACCCTTGTCTAACACCATCCATGATAGAACATTGGGAAGGCACCAGGTTGGGAGATCTCTGTAGAAGGCAGTTCAAGAAAAATTGGCAGCTTTCTTGAAGGTCCCAAGGCCTGCACATACAAAATGAAGAAACCGATGTAAAGAATAGGTTACAACAAGAGTAGCTCAAAGGTCTTAGGATATGTAGAATCAGCACATCTGAATCAGCACATTAAAGGCCTATGCATGTATCCACTCTGAGATAGCGTGACATTCCTCCTACACAGTACTGTCAGCTGCATCATTTTATTCTTTACTCCATAAGGACAAGACCTATTTGTTCACTCATGACCAAGTGGAAGCAGGTACAACTGGATGCAAGTACCAAGTAGGAGCTTATGAGAAATGAAAGGATGCAGACTAAGAAAGGAACAAGTTAAGTGGTAATTTGTGGACCTGACGTGGAAGTAGTTCATAAATATTTTCCAACATGGCAATATAGACAATGTTATATTCTGTTTATATCAAATAATGCTGTACAGACACTATGTATCACACTTTCACCATGGGAAAAAAAAGGAAGTACACCCTCTCTGAAGTCTAT
Organism: Pelodytes ibericus; assembly: GCA_036172795.1. Lineage (NCBI taxonomy): Eukaryota > Metazoa > Chordata > Amphibia > Anura > Pelodytidae > Pelodytes > Pelodytes ibericus. The sequence continues at coordinate 186,546,872 of CM069858.1, read as the reverse complement.
GATTTTACATATCAGGACATAATAACAATCCTCTGTTCCTTAGCAGGTCTTAAAATTAGGTAAATACAACCTCAGACGAACAACAACATATGAAATATTACACATTGTCATGATTTCTTTTACAAAAAATAAATCCAAAATGGAGACAATATCTGTGAAGACCACAGTACACCATTACTGCTTCTGTAGGAATTAAGATTCTAAGTAGCAGACAGGTTCTACTAATCAAATGCCCTTGATTAATTGATCATCAGCAAGTGTGGCCACCTCTATAAAAGCCAAAGTTTTACCAGTTTGCAGGTTAAAGGACAACTAAACTGTTTCTTAACCCTTACATAAAACATGTCCTGCTGTCCAAAGTAAACGCGATATATATCTTAATAAATACACGCGGGTTTACTCTCTAGTGTGTCTCACTTCTGAGACACAGCACTTCCTGGTTGTCGCGTGCTGGCAGTGTCAGGGTGTGTACAGCCAATCAGAGCGGGGGCTCACCCCACTTTGTCTGCAGAAGGCAGGGGTCTCTCGCTACTAGCGCGGAGAGAGACCCTCGTTTTTGCATGGGATCAGCAGAGGGTATCTAGTTAAGTTCTGACCAGACGGTTGCAGCTGCCGGTCAGAGGATAAACTGGAGTGTACTATCAAAAGTACATGTCCGTTAATCCTCACACTAGGAACAAATAACTTTTAATTTGTGCTTCTATATTAGGAACATGAGTAAAATATAACTTTTAGTGTTCCTTTAACACAATGCTTAGGAGGAAAGACATCAGCAGTGTATGATTTGTTTATCCCATTGCCCTGCATAAAATGATGGTGCTTCATAAATAAAAATAATAGGAAACTTTCAGGGCTCAGGAGAGGTCACCTAGGACTGGCAGGCGCTCGCACGCACACACATCCAGACAAAACAATGACGCACCGTGGACATAGACAGGAACTAACAAGTAGCTGTGATGACACAACCATGCAAAAGCACATGCACCCATCCAACTTATATCACATTAACGAATGTTGTGCACAAAATAAATCGAATATAAACACTTGTATTCACATCAGCAGTGCTTTCAACAAGCTTAAAATCAATATGTTTCTTTTTCAGGATGCAAGGAAACTGATTAAAGCAATCTGTTGCCAATACAGGGTCCCATGAGAATATCCTTTAGTGTAAGTTCATGACAATAATCCACCAAAGTCCAATGTATTCGTTACTCACTCTGATTATTATTTATTTCTCCCTCCAATTTTCAGAGATACAAGATGTCTACTCATGAAACAGTGAAATGTGGTGACAAGTTGGAAAAACTAGCGAGTTGTAAAACCTTTCCAACGGTGTGGGCCTGGTTCGTGCAACTGGGTTGTCGATTTGATCATAGTTCACTGTTTAATAAATAGTCTCTATAAATGTTGTTCAGTATCATGTTGACACGTGTCCTGGCTTAAGCAGACTACGTGCTATTAACAGACCTCTAATAACATAAACAGGAATAAAACTACAGCAACCACCAGGAAAGCGTAAAGTTGACCTGTTTATTAGTTAAAGACCAAACGGAGACATTTTGAGCCAATCCAGGTTACCAAGCAGTGGTTCTGTGTCTAATAAAGAGATCACATTGACATGCATGCTGCAATGTCTCTCTTCTATTTCCAGACCCGGAAGTGAAATGTTATTAGTTCATGTTATGTGTTTATAAGAACATATATATTTTGGCAGGAGGAACATTAAATTCGCCCTTCATACCTAGAGGAGGTTAACAGCAGAAGCTTGGTCAGATGGAACCTAAAGGCTACTGTATGTGTCTAACCCAACAAACACCAGGGTGTACTGTTATTTCACAAGACCAGTCACTGTAATGTTTATCCGAGGTACTAGGAACTTAATATCAATGTGAATCCACCTGTTAACAGGGTATTGTTGGTGAGATAGCTCAGTGGGATAATGGGCACCATCTCTACACATCTGTCCAGGCCTCATGGTTTCAGGTTCAATTCTGGCAGGTTGACTCAGCACTTTATCTTTTGACTTAGATAAAATGAATGCTATTAAATTGGGTAATAATAATATCTACTGGATGTTGGGCAAAAATAATATCCCCACGACATACTTGAAAACCACTGAATGTACCATTCCTGGTTAAACACTTTGTTATTATTATTGCACCAATGTCAGCATATCAAACTGCAATGTCTTTACCTAAATCGGGACTGTATCCCCTGAATATTGTTTTATATGCATTGTGTTAGCAAAATTGCAAGCAAAATGCCTAAATTAGGAGAAAATGTGTCTATAGAGTCTCCAGTTTATGACATCACTTGTGGCTTGATATACAAATTGCACATTTACAGTGGAAAACCAGTTAATTTGCATACCAAGCCACAGGTGATGTCATGAACAGGAGACTCTGCAGTCACATTTAAAATACATTTTCTCTCAATCAGTGGCGTAGCGTGGGTTGTCAGCACCTGGGGCAAGGCAAGTAATTTGCGCCCCCTAACCCGTGGATTTTAGCACTCGAGTCTCTTCTACTAGATTAGTTAAAGAAACCCTTACCCCCCAAGCACATGTATTGTTTGTTATGAAAATACTTATGTAATTAAAGTAAAATGCATCTAAATACAAGTTTATTTTCCAACACTTTATTGAGTGCGAACATGCATTACACACATTCTCCACATTTTCAGCAGGTCTATGAATACAAATATACACATGTAGTAACCTAGCATGGGCCATGCTATTATATGTCGTCTCACAACCATCGTAAACGACAAACAATATCAAGAACAAAAACTAAACATCAAAATGGAACCATACCCTGGAGATGATCCAAGACTGGGCTAGATGGAGCCAACTTCCTCAATCCTGTACCTCTAATGTTACCCCCCCCCCCCCCCCCCACACACACACACACACATATGGCATAATTGTTGTGCCATTCAGATGCCAGTAATATTGTAACTTTCGGATGCCAGTAATATTGTGCCAGTCAGAGCCCAGTAATATTGTGCCAGTCAGAGCCTAGTAATATTGTGCCAGTCAGATGCCTGCAATATTGTGCCAGTCAGATGCCTGCAATATTGTGCCAGTCAGAGCCCAGTAATAATGTGCCAGTCAGATACCAGTAATATTGTGCCAGTCAGATACCAATAATATTGTGCCAGTCAGATACCAGGAATATTGTGCCTGTCAGAGCCCAGGAATATTGTGCCTGTCAGAGCCCAGGAATATGGTGCCTGTCAGATGCCTGTAATATTATGCCAGTCAGATGCCTGTAATAGTGTGCAGTCAGAGGCCAGGAATATTGTGCCAGTCAGATGCCTGTAATATTGTGCCAGTCAGATGCCTGTAATATTATGCCAGTCAGATGCCTGTAATATTATGCCAGTCAGATGCTTGTAATAGTGTGCCAGTCAGAGGCCAGGAATATTGTGCCAGTCAGAGGCCTGTAATATTGTGCCAGTCAGATGCCTGTAATATTATGCCAGTCAGATGCCTGTAATATTGTGCCAGTCAGAGCCCAGTAATATAGTGCCAGCCAGATGCCTGTAATATTATGCCAGCCAGATGCCCAGTATTATTGTGCCAGCCAGATGCCCAGTAATATAGTGCCAGTCAGATGCCCAGTATTATTGTGCCAGTCAGATGCCCAGTATTATTGTGCCAGCCAGATGCCCAGTAATATAGTGCCAGTCAGATGCCCAGTATTATTGTGCCAGTCAGATGCCCAGTATTATTGTGCCAGCCAGATGCCCAGTAATATAGTGCCAATCAGATACCCAGTAATATAGTGCCAATCAGATACCCAGTAATATTGTGCTAGTCAGATACCCAGTAATATAGTGCCAATCAGATTCCCAGTAATATTGTGCCAATCAGATACCCAGTAATATAGTGCCAATCAGATACCCAGTAATATTGTGCCAATCAGATGCCCAGTAATATTGTGCCAATCAGATACCCAGTAATATAGTGCCATTCAGATACCCAGTAATATAGTGCCAATCAGATACCCAGTAATATAGTGCCAATCAGATTCCCAGTAATATTGTGCCAATCAGATACCCAGTAATATAGTGCCAATCAGATACCCAGTAATATAGTGCCAATCAGATTCCCAGTAATATTGTGCCAATCAGATACCCAGTAATATAGTGCCAATCAGATACCCAGTAATATTGTGCCAATCAGATGCCCAGTAATATAGTGCCAGTCAGATACCAGGAATATTGTGCCCCCCCCCCCCCCCCCGTACTTACATGAAGCGGCTCCGTGTCCCCCGCCGGATGTCTCCTCCGTGCAGTCTTCCCTCTTGCACGGAGGAGGGAAGCAGACACCGGATGTGACGCGACGTCGGCCGTCGGCCGTCGCAATGCGCTGTGAACATGGCAGCAGGGGCTGGGGGCCCACGGGACAGCTGCCTTGGGGCCCCCCAGGAGTAAATGGGCCCAGGGCAGCTGCCCCGTTTGCCCCGCGTTAAAGACGGCCCTGGCGGCCACGCGGCCGCATAGGGCTAGTGCGCCCCCCCAGATATTGCGCCCGGTGCGGCCGGCCCCCCCTGCACCCCCCACGCTACGCCACTGCTCTCAATTTAGGCATTTGCTTGCAATTTTGCTTATATAACGTACAGATAATTTTCGCAAATTTTTATTCTCTACATTCACAGTAATAACAATGGTTAGATGATGAAAATATAGTGGGTTTAGACGTAGTTTGAATTTTAATATATTAGTGAATTCATGGAAGTTACCTTTCGAATTGCATTACAATTTTTAAACCTGCAGTATACATGTTAGACCTGGCTGATGCCAAACACCCACTGTGGGAAAAAAGGGGAAAAAAATCTGAAGGTTTTTTTTTGGTTAAAAATTATCAAGACTGTGCAGGTAGATTGTATGCAAACAAAAAAAGAACATTTTACAAAGAAAATGTTTCCTTTAGACAAGTACTCAATTATGTTAAACTTAGAGTGAAACAGACATGTGCCAACATGTTCTTAATTATTTCCTGAATCATTGTTAAATATATCATAACATGAGAAAAAAAAATCTTCAACAAAGTCAGACTAAAATTAAATCGAAAACATGAATTAGGTTATTAACCTAAGAAATACTATGCAGGCTTGTCCAATGTGCTGCCCATTTTACTGCAAAAGGTGTGGCATCACTGACATAACTGCCCGAATTTAGTCTGCCTAGGGCAGCACAAAACCAAGAGACACCACTGATCCATACTGTATATTGGATTATTAAAGGGTTACATTCCCCACTATAAATGGGGCAGCACATTTACATGATTAAAATAGGTATGCAAACAGTTTGAGAACCGCTGAGGTGGCAATCTGAAAGCCAGACATACTATATTACAAGCTGCATGTTGTAAATCTATTTGTGACGCAATAAAACGACATTATCAGTGGTGTCGATCATTGCACCTACTGCACGGCATAGCATGAAATGTATGGGGTTAATGTCAGGACATGCTAATGTTTGCGAAAACAGAGGCTGGTTCCTTTAGGTGAACAAAACACCTGTCAAAGAGTGAAGTGCTAATGACAGGCCTGAGTGAGTGGCATTAAGGTTAACACCTGCATTAGTGTCTCCTCTTTTGAAGGTCAATGGTGGCAGTTTAAATAGTGCTGGGTGAGACAAACTTCAATCAAGTGCTGCTGGCTCTGCTCTCCTGTTAAACTTCTCACCAGTCATCCATGTAATTAAAATAACTCAAGGGATTTTCTCTGTGTGGTTTTATCAGGGAGGGGAGAGGTGAGGTGATGGATAACTTGTTTGTTTGAGAGTCTCTTCCGCCTGTTCCACATTGAAGAAAGTGAAGCTATCTGATGAAAAGCCCAAAATGTGTTGTAACAGGGAGGATCATGGTCCAGAACAGACCAAGGGAACCACTTATAGTGTTATCTGGCATATTAAACCTTGTACACGTTGGTTAAGTCTGGGTTCACTCCTCACAAAACAAAGATCTCAACCAGTCCTCCTGATATTGTGTATATACTAGTTCACATCTTCCTACTTCACCTATAAGCTGCTCATACTACACTATATACTGCTTAGTTTCTAAGCCTTTTCTAAAACGTATAAAGACACATTAATCGTGCCTCCTAATATTAGCTATATATGCCTCTCACCCCCAAAATCATAGATATTGGGCACACATATGCAGATATCAGACACAAACCCCTGACAATATGCAATGCACAAACATTAAGACCATGCACAATTTCACACTCCACTGACATACAGACTCTTATAGCATACACTATACCTTAATGAGTCAGATGACATTTGGTCCACTGAATCTCAGAGGGGTCTGTTCACTAAAAGGTGAGTTGAGGTGAGAGTTGGTGAGATGAATATATCATCTCACCAATTTAGCTGTACATTGTTCAGGGACAAACCTGGTGAGCTTGCGTGGCAGGGGAAGCTCACTAGGTTTGTCCCTACACAATGTATAGATAGATTTGTGAGAAGAAATGTTCATCTCACCTTAACTCACCTACTCTCACCCGTAACTCACCTTTAGTGAATAGCCCCAAGAGAGTATAAATGTAATTGCAGAAAGTTTATGCCTGAACTGGAGTATTATTCCTGGCCCTACCAATATTGCTGGACTGGTTATGGCAGTTCTCCCCTATGAAACAAGCGTTACAAAATGACAGCTCTTGTGTTCTTTCAGAAGTCCACGTGCTGAGATAAAGAGAATAGCAATTATAAATTGACGGTGAAGCCAAGTACAGTAGAGTAGACTAAGAGGAGGACCACTGAAGGGAGAACAAACCTTGGCAATGGTTTGCTCATTGTGATGCTCCGTAAGAAAACTGGCTAAGCATCAAGGGACCCAGCTAAGCTCGCCGGCCTAGAACTGTTGTACAACTAGCATATGATAATAATAAAAAATAATAATTACTATTATTATGTAATGTTTTTAAACAGACATATTGAATTCAATAGAGGATTGAAGAGGCCATCTTTGACTAAAGTGGGTTGGCATTTGTCAATCCATCATTTAATATCTGTTGAAATAAAATAGGGCACTTTTGCAGAGACTTGAAATTATCCACTTTACAGTATTTATAATATTAAGTGTATACAGATTACGCTGCACTCTTAGATTACAGAGATCAATAACAGCTGGAATACAAAGGCCTTTATTGTCTTTGTTCAGTTCGATAAAGATTAGATTTCTAACCCAGTTTGGCCAAGTGGATCATCTGTGGAAGAACCGGGTGGTTCCTGCAATGGTGCAGAGATTATTTCTGGGCCTCCCACTAGGCCAATATTTTTTCTCCCATTTTAGCTTAAACTGATGGGCATGGTTGCATCGCTGCACCCCCCCCCTACTGTTCCGCCCCCCCCCCCCTTTATTAATACAGCCATACAATATGGTGGCTCTATACCGCTCAAAACCTAAACCTAGAAAAGATGCCCTTTTTATACATAATAAAAATAACTAGATTTATATAGCAATTTTCTTCGTAAAATGATTTAGTGTGCACTCTCAGACTAAAATGAATTGGCAGCTGATAACAGATATTATTAGTCGAATGAGTATAAAAATCAAAGGCAACTCCATGTGCTTTCAATGCACCAAATTCAGTTTCTATGGGGTTTGTTTAGTGTAATGTTATATGCTCTTGTTGAATTTTTAGAAAAAATCTAATAGTAATAATAAAGTTTGTCTGCTGCTCTTAATGCCTGTGTATTGCATTCACATCACTGCATATAAAGGCAGACAGAGTAAACACTGTGTGTCCTGTCTCAGCCCCACCTTTCTTACTTCCATCCGTTGCTGTTGCTAAGGGTATGGATTTCGTTTTAATAACAGTTAGTTCAAACAATGTAAATTTACTGCCGCTAGAAACTCGTTCAGAAAACATGTCCAACGCAACTATCATTTCTCAACCGCACCAGCTGTTTTCGCTCAGCTCCTACCTGACAGGGTGCTTTGGAAATAGCAATCAGTGTATTTATAAGAAGGGACGGGCCCATAAATATGTCAGGCTGGGATATATATGGCCCCATATTTCACCATTTTCTATTTTAAAATTGTGAGTTATGTCTGCAGAAAGGCTGCCCATTAAATGTGTGGATGATGGATCTTCTGCATTTCTGTGTGTGTGTGTTCATCTCCAAGACAATAAAAGGACACTAAGTCACACACACACACACACTTTCCCTTTCACACACTAACTCACACGCTAAGAAACACATTTTCAGAAAATATCACACAAACACAACTCACAGATACAGAACCAGTACGATTTTCTAGCTTTTTAATTTACACTGTAACAATCGCAAATAGTTTTCACATGCTATCCTCGCACACAAAATAATTCACACACATAAACAGTCTTATACAGTCACAATCACACACAAACATATATACACAATCACATACAAGCTACATTAGTATTAAAGGACAACGGTAGCAAAAGACGAAGTTGTGTTTAATTAAAGGATTGCATCAAGTGTCAGCATTTTATACAGAAATATGTTAATGAAAGAATACAAATAAAGTACCTTGTTGAGCCATCTTTACCCACTATTGCTCCACCAGGAGGCAGACATTTTATCTAGAATCTTTGGTCAGATGGGTCAGATCTTTCTTCATCTCAAACAAGATGTCTGCCCCCTGAGAGAATGATTTAGAGTAAAGAAGGCTCAATAAGGAACTTTATTTGTATTCTTTCATTACATATTCTCTTTATAAATCATTTACACTTGATACAATCTTTCAATTAAACATACGTTTTTGCTACAGTTGTCCTTTAAACATAGACTCAGAATTGTATATATGTAATTGCTAGTCACCATATTGTACGTAACAAGTAAACAAACACATATATCCAATATTTTGTGCAACACACATTTGTACTGATTTGTACACAATTTCAACAGTACCCCAACTAGGGTTGCCACCTGGCCGGTAAAAAATTGACTTGAGGCCAATGACAAGTCTACGGAGGCACTAGCATGGCCGGTAATTTTTTGTAGAAAAGGTGGCAACCCTAACCACAACGTAAAAGTACTCTGTGCAATTGTGTGTGTTTATTTTTTGTGGGTTTTTTGATTGCAGTCAGGTAATGAGGGGAGGGGGTCGCAGGGTCTAGGGAGCCCATGTAAATGGTTGCCCAGGGTCCAATCATTATTAAAGACGTCCCTGCAAATAGACTTCCATTTACCTCTATTACATTATCAGAGATACACACACTAGTTGCAATTACATCTTTATACACATGCAGCCAAGTACACTTTCATTTGCATCATATCATCTATACACAACCCAACATATTCAAATTCATATTTAAACATGTGCACAACTAACACCAATTAGCACACGTTTTATCAGCTACACTTTTAGTGTTCTTGTTTATAGTACATAAATAATTCTCAATATAGCTTGACACACAGGTGAATCAGTGGTTCAGACCCTTCCCTTGTACATAATTCCGTGCCTGGCCTCAGGCTGGAGGGGATTAAGGTGTAGAACAGGTAGGAGCACAGGAATGTGAGCAGAAGGCATAAATATTAGTCTAATAAATAGTTATGCCTGTAAACATGAAGGCTTTGTGGATGTTGTGGCTGCAAAGTTTAAACAACTCTTTGCAGACCCACCCACATTGCACACCCAGCATATGACCCATAACCCACATTGCACAGCCAGGACATGTGCCCCATCACCCCCATGCAAACACATTAAATGCCCCATCACCCCCATTACATGCTCCCATCACCCCATTACATGACCCCATAACATGCCTCCATCACATGCTCCATTACCAGATTACATACCCCCATCAGCCCCATTACATGCCCCCATCACCCCCATTATATAACCCCATTTCATGACCCCATCAATTGACATCATTACCCCATTACATGACCCCATCACTTGACATCATTAACCCCATTACATGACTCCCATCACCCCCATTACATACACATAACATGTCCCCATCACTTGCTCCATTACCAGATTACATGCACCCATCACCCCCATTACATGCCCCCATCAACCCCATTACATGCCCCATCACACCAACTACATACCCCCATTTCATGACCCCATCACTTGACATCATTACCCCATTACATTACCCCATAACTTGATATTATTACCCCCACTACATGCCTCATTACCCCATTACATTACCCCCATTACCTACATTACATAACCCCCATCACACACCCCCTCACCCCAGGACTTACCCTGGTGGTTAATGGAAGGCAGCATGGTGTCCTCCTGAGTGCACAGATGTCACGTGACTCGGCGCATGTCTGACGTCAGAGCACCAGGTCATGTGACCTGTCAGCACTTCCCCGTAATATTGCACTGGGAGCTGAACAGGCAGCACGGAGGTTTCTCTGTGCTGTCTGTTCTGCTCCCCATGCAGCCTGCTTGCAGGCAGAGCGGTGGTGAGATCTTTTTCTTTTTCTGCTGCCCCCCAGAGGCAAACAAGGCAAGTGCCACCCACAGCGCTGGTCTAGTCCACTAACTCAATTTGCTGCAAGATCAAGATTACTGCTTGTATAGTGCACATGCTTTATTTCCAGTGTGATTTGATGCAGGCATTCTGCAAAAATTACATTTTTAATATTTGACTCATACCCTCCCCCAGTGATAACTCTGCATGTTTACTGCAGGTGTGGCAGCACTGATTATATAGACACTCAGCATATACAGTTTTGTTTCATATTGTCACTTCCTGTGCTCCTGGAATAAAATACTTTGTGAGGACTGTAATAGACTTGCTCTTGTACAAAGTAGGATCTCTAAACAATGCAACATGTTCTCTGATGACATCAACAGAGAGACAGGAAATTCCATTCATTTGAATGAAATCATTCTCACTGGTTCCTGCAGCAAAAAAAAAAAGTAGTGGGCAGAGTGGGTTTCTTGCAAACTGCTATAATTTCACAATTTCATTGAGATGTATTTTATATTTTAAGCAACGCAAAAAACAACAACTTTTAAAGCACATTAATACGCATTAACATTTGGAAGATGCATTTTGGGCACGTGACTGTCCCTTTAAGAATTCAGGATTATACTCAACTGAATAATTGGATGAAAATATGGTAGAGACGCCATAATATATGTGAACAACTCTTCATGGAATAAGTTTCTATGAAGATTTATGTAGCTCTGTGTCATGGTCACACCCATCCAGAGCAAATTCTGACCTCTAACCTTCCAAAGTATGGACAGATATTTCTCCTTGTTTAACTATATCCATTGACATCAATTGCAGGCACAGTCTGACCCCCAAACTATGCCTGCGATAGATGTCAGGGGTTACAGCTAAACAAGTAAAATATCTGTTCATACTTACAGTGCAGTGCTATCCTATATTACACCCTTGGGCCATGTGCTATTAATCTGCTTAAACATTTCTTGTCATGATGTTTAGAACAGAGCCAGTATATTCTGCACAAATTACATTTCACTTTCAAAATGAACAAAACATTCAAATTATAGATCATCTTTAAAGAATGCTAATACGTGTTACATCGTTTGCACTGCCCTTTCCACACCTTGCTGCTTATGCAGGAATAAATAGAGGCAGTGGAAATACAGGAAACAAGTAGCGATAAACTGATACCTTTTTATTGGCTAGCTGTGAATTTGATTGTAAGCTTTCAAGACAAAGATATTTTTTTTTATCTATGGTTCGGGCTACGTTTCTTGCGCAATCTCTGAACGGCTGGCCTAAATGTTTAACCTCTTTGATGCCAGAGGGTTACGCCTTGAATAAAGTAAATTGGATCCGGGTGCCTGTGATCCAGTACGTTATTTTGTTTTGCTGGAGAGGCCCCTGGTTTGGGGCTGTCAGGGTGAAAGGGTGCTCAGAAAGATTAATGATGTGGGCGTGTAGGGGACTCATAATGGTTTGTTTGATGTGACAAGGCGGATAGAGGCTGATTTATGTCACTGGCAGATAGGTATTTAATTGTGAACCTCATGGCTCCACTTCAAAGAATGCTCGCCTAAGGAGGGCCTTCTTCTCTCCCCACTTTCCGCGTTAACCATTTCAGTGCCAGAGCGGCAAGTCATGTCTTCGCGCCACACTCCCCTCCAGCGCTGAAAGGGTTAAAGCTTTTGACTAACTTATCTTACCCTTATGTATCGAGCGTATGTTTATTTTCTAGAGATGTTCTCATACTTTTCCGCTGGGAATCAAAGTTCTGAAGCCCTGACGCCTTTAAACTGGTTACACTTTGAGTCTGTGAGTTTAGCTGATATCTCAGATCAGTATCTGTAATTTAGATTATACAGTCTAGAGATTAGATTCTTAGCAAATAGCATGAAAAACCGCTTCATGATGCTGAGAGAATGATGACAATACAAAATATATATATATATATATACACACACACACATATAGCACAAAGTTTAAGGAACGCTTGTTTTGCATTAGTGTTGTGTCATATAACTTACTTGCATTACTTGGAAATTAAGACTATATACAAAACATAACACATGGAATATCAATGCAGTGTTCAAGAACACTGAATACTGATTTGAAATAGCCACTCTTTGCCTTAAATACTCATTCAAGTTGGAAAAGCCTATTGTCTATTGAGACCCCCTCCGTCCCATCCGATCGCTGTGACCAAATGTGTTTAGCTTTCAAAGCAAGTGTCTCCCTGCCCCACAGCAGTCATTACATCACTTACATTATAGTGATATTAATGCCAGTAGATTAATTATCTACCACAGGCATAATGCAATGTATATAGTGAGGGAGTGTATACTCACTGTTAATTATTAGAAACCTGTTTTAACCTGTAACTGGACACACACCCTCCCCTTCATATATCAGAAGCGGCAAGATGAGAGGATGTACCTATGATTAAGCCTTTTTCTGGGTGAAATGCATTGGGTGAGGTGGTGGATGACATTTCAGTCCTACAGGTAACGGCTGTTCTGTTTTTGTAACATATATAATTTATTTTAATCTGCAGTAATAAAAGATAAGTCTTATTGTCCAAAGCCTCAGTGAGTGATTCTGCCACCACTTTTGTTCCTCCTTTTGGAGCTGCTATTTATTTTTTTGGGGGGGTGGGGGGATATTACCATTTGTGGAGGACAACCCTAAATTTATGGAGCGACAATAATATTGTCTAATTAATAATAATGAGTCTTTATTAAATGCTTCATACATGGTTATCTTAAACTATCTATTTGTAATACAGTATGCTCAGCTTCCAAGTACCACCCAGCCCCCTAGATTTTTTTTAAAAAATGAGGGGGGGGGGGACAACAACACAAAAAAAGTGTTAGTTTGTTTTTTTAAAGTTGGGCTAGGGCTACATTATCACTGTTGCTAATTCTGAAAAAGAATGGTTAGGAAAATGTAATGCACTACTTGTACTTATTGACATATAACTTGGAAAAAAAAAAAAACATAGCAACATGGGGTATTTCTAAACTCAGGACAATTATTAGAATCTATTTAGCAGGTTTTTCATTAGCTTTTGTAGATGTGTAAAAGATTTTTCAAGTAAAAGTTAGAAAAAGTGTTTGTTTCCCCAATTTTTAATTTTTTTTTTTTTTATACTAATTACATGATGTGATCAGAATAATGGTATCTAAAAAGAAAGCTCTTCTTATACCCCCGAAAAATACAGTATATAATTTGTGTGGGTACAGTCAATGCAAAAAAATGAGAAAAACTACAGCTAAACACAAACTCTACAGAAGTGTTAAAACATGCCATGGACAATAATGGTACACATGGACAAAACATGCCAGTCATGAAAGGGTTAAAGCCTCATTGTTGTTGTATTAGCACAAACAGTACAGATAAAAATAAAATGATGCTGTTTTACTGTATATTATGTGTTACCACCCAGCCAGACTTTTACAAGCAGGCTGGTAAAAAAAAGCTTAAGCTGAGGCTAAAAATAAGTATACGACAGCAATATAATTGCATTTTTACCAAGATAAAACATGTGGTTAACTAGTTAATAGGCAATATGTCCAACAGAGACATTAAAATTATAGAGACAAAAAGAAAGCTAAAAAAAATGTACGGTATTGCTATCCCCGTTCTACTTTATTAGTCTATGTTAATACAATCAATAATACATATATTTATCAAATATCAAATTATAATGTTAATATGAAATAATAAAAGTGAATTTGGTTATATATTTTAAACCCACATTATTAAGAGAAAACTTCAGTGGAATAATATAACCACGTGTAACATACAATAATTCTAAACCAGTTACAACTGATGTGAAGGCAATAACTATGTTTAACTATTGTCTTAGGCAGCACAATTGACAAAAACAAATTAGCCACCCAGCTAGCCGGTAAACAATTGGCCTGAGGCCAATGTTAAAGGGACACTAACACTTACATAAGATATAACTAGATTACCTGTGCATAGGGTTGCCACCTAGCCGGTATTTTACCGGCAGGCCGGTAAAAAATTGGCATCAGGCCAATGTTAAGTCTATGGAGACAGTACCAAGGTCGGTATTTTTTTGAAGAAAAGGTGGCAACCCTACCTGTGCATTTAAAACAAACACATATATAAGACATGTGCCAGTGTTTTTTTTCTATATGTTTGAATCAATTACATATACAAGAAAAAATTAAATTTGGTGTTTATCTCCAGCATCCATTTTGAGAATTTTACCCATGATGCAACATTCTCCAAAATGTTCCAGCAGGTCTCACTTAACAACTGTGGCCAGAGCCTGTATGATGATGTCATGAGATACACCCCTGCTCTCTTACTGACTCCTGTGTATCACTAGTTGTCAGGACTAGTTAGCTGTGTATAATTTTTTTTTTTCCTATCTTCCAACACAAAGAGAGGAGATTGACCTGGTCAAACAGGATCATAACTCCACCCCCTTGTGATGTAAGCGTTACATTACCTTCCCATTCAATGCAGGTCTATGGTTAGAATTCTGAATTATAGACTGTATTCTGTGTCCCCAGCCCCAAAGTGAGAAACTAGTCCCCCGGGAAACAGGCAGAGCCTAGGTGGGAGGGGGCCATGTATGTGTGAGGGGTGTGAGTGAAATATGATGGGTGTCTGGGGGGGGGGGGGAGTGGTTTTGGGGGGGAGTATATAAGATTTAGGTTTTCCTGGGTCCGTCAGCCATTTTGGTTAACGGACACATCAGGAGAAATTTCCCGCCCACCCTCCCTGTATTTTGATGTTATGTATGTATTAACGTTTTTTCTCTTTGTCGCAGCAGGCGGGGTTGTCCTTGCCAATCCAATAGTTAAGGACGGAGGAGATGGAATCAGATGGATGGATAGGGGTCCCCTCCCTTAACCTCTGATCACGATGTAGGTGATCATAATGGTCGTGCCCACCGAGCTAACAGCCGGCTGGTGGTTAGCATCAAGTGGGCAAGCTAAATGCAGAGGTAACATGGACGAGGGGGGAGGGGTTCGCCTTATAATCCTGAAGTTCTTATGGAAGGATAAGTTGATGTTGTTTATGTTCAGGCAGATTGGCAAGGACTAGTGGTAGCTGTATGTGGTTTCATTCACTGTTTAATTATATATGTTTATATTTATATTTATTTATCTATTGATAATAAGTTATAAGAGGTTAATAATAAAGGAGATAATTTTTGGCTCATACAGTTCCATTTTATGTTAATAAATGCTGTGGCCTATTAAACTCCATTCATGTCTCGCGTCTTTTATTCTGGGCATGGGAGAGGGTAGCTGTTTTTTTTTATCAGTAAGGAGCATTCCCCTTTGCTACATACAAGTGTTATAAAGTCACTGGGGGGTGGCACCCAGTCACACTATATTTCACAAAATGGCAGCACCCCGTCACATGTGTTTAGTAAAATATTTAATAAAATAAACTCACATAACATAAACAAAACATATCTGAAATCAACACTGCAAAATAAAAAAATAAATAAACCCTTTTCATTTTTTTGTTAGGAGTGTCCCTTTAAGTCTATGGAGGTAACAGCATGGTTGCTTTTTAAATAAAATGTAGCAACCTTAGAATGTAATGATATCCTTATGATAATTACTAGTCTTTTTATAGTTAGTTACTTTCCCAGTAGGCTTATTATCAACAATATCAACACCTGACAATATTTATTGTCCCTGTGGCAGTTTGTGCTACGATGTTTGTATATGCAGGTGAAGTACTTTTATTGCTATAGCTCCCAGTCCATTTGTTTGTAGTGCCAGCCCCTATTTTGGTACCCCTCTTGTGCGGGATCTTGGAATATCTGTTGTACATGAGTGTATCCTAGCGCACCACAGGAATATGTTTAACGTTAAGTTATATAGCGCCAACAATTTATTTAGCACTTGGTACAGAGCGTAGAAGAAAATGACAGACTACACAAAGCAAACAGTGATGGACCAATACACGAGGTAGAGAGCCCTGCTTGCAAACTTACAATACAGAGGGAGTGAGTGACAGGAGGTACATAAGGTGAGTGAAAAGGTCAGAGGGGAAGTTGGGGGCAGTAACAGTGCAATGGTGGACGGTGGGAACGAGGTGGGTTTGGCCAGAGGTTACTTAATGGGTTTTCTAGCACTATACAGAGAATGACATGGAAGACAGACAGTGTGCACATCCCTATAACTGTTTTCATTGGTTCCAATTGTCGAGAGATATAACTATAGTTCCTATTATAGGGACTAAACATTGTTTGTACTGTGAATGTAGAAAATGAAATATGATCTATAGCGTGTGTTAGCAAAATTGCAAGCAAATGCATAAAATAGGAACAAAACATGTTTTACATTTGTTGTGTCTCTTGTTATGACATCACCTTTGGCTTGGTAGCAAATGAGCTAATTTTCAATGGGACATTTGTAGTTTACATATCAAGTCATTAGGTGTTATTCTATATAGGAGGCACCACAGACACATTTAAAACAATTATTTTATGCATTTGCAATTTTACTAACACAATTTATAGAACAATTTTCATAATTTTGTATTTCCTAAATGCACAATATAAGCAAAGGTGAGGTTGAGTGCATTTAATAAAGATAATAATAATTTTTCATTACCCAACTTAAAGGACACTAATTTATTGACCTTGGATTGCTGAAAGGTTAAGTTGACCCTGCCAGGATTGGAACCTGAACAGGTAATGTAGTCAGAGCATTTCCCATCTGACTTATCTCACAAGCCTTTTTTGTTTTTAAATATGTGATATGTTATCCAGCCGCTGACACTGAAATTTAAAATGTGAGTCTGCTCCATAGGGGGCCATTTCCCTGTGGTTTTTAACAAGGGGACCTGCATAATATATTGCTTTTCTTAAAGTCATCATTAAAGTAGGAATGAATAAAATGTTACTTCTATGTCTCTATTTGACATTATAATTTCCTGCTTGGCCCTTCCTAAGCTTTGCAGGTAAGTGCTGGCTCAATTTACAATTATAAACTTGGTATGAAAGGTGTTCTGTTTTACCATAATATTTGATTAACAATAATAATAGTTATGGATAAATTAAGGTATTTTTGGAGTTATCTTTTGGTACATGTCACATGCCTTTGAAATTTTTTGGGTCTATGACCTTTTAACACCAAAAAAAAAAAAACATCAGACTTCACCTGTTCCAACTTGTTGGCTCATTATAAAAGCCCAGGTTGGGCCTTATTAGTAAAAGTACCATCCACACTGTTGGAAAAAACAATTATCTTTATGTTTTCTTAGAAAACATAGCTTGAGGACATGACCTTATGATGTCTCAGGCCACCCTGATCTGGGTGTAATCAGAGTAGGAGAGGTGTTCTTGAGAAGAAATTCAAGGTACTGCTTATTAGTATGGAGAAGTTTGATAAATAGGGAGGTATATTTACTTAATTGCAAAGTCTGGTGAATTATTCAACTTGTACATTTCTTAATTCCATTTTTATTCTATTTTAACTTCCTGTTATTTGTCCGTCAAATATTAACCACAGTAAATCAGTTATATAATAATAGAAAGGGCAGTACGACTACAGGGAGCAGCCATTTTATTATTTGGAAAGGTTTTTGTCTGGGTTACGTCCTGTAGTGGTAAACAAACAACACACATAAGACTGGGCTGTCTAAGTCATCTATGAGACATTCAGTTTCTTTGGTAGAGTAACTTCTGAAAGCAGAAATACTGCTGATATCTTCAACCTCTTAAACTGTTTAGAAAATAGGATCAGCAAAAACCTTAAATGTTCCGCAGAAAACTTTGCTGAGGTTGGTGAAAAGCCTAAAAAAGGACATAAGTGCAACAAGGACCAGCAGATTAGTCCCTTCATGAAGAAAGTGTTTTTGTCCATTAAGACATGTTTTCGTGTTCTTTACGGAGTTATCAGATCACAGGGACAAATAAGCAGAGAATGATCAGAATCTTTATAGATCCTGTGAGTCTTGAAAAAGTCACTACTAGTGACATCACCAGTGACATTGTGAGGATCTGCCTTAGCACACAAGTTTGGGCACACAGCTTTTTCTCTAGCTTTAATTGGCACTTTGAACGGGAGTTACAGTTAGACTGTCAGATTGAGACCACTGAAACTGGGCAGAGGGGATCCTCTGGATCATACAGCTGTAAAGAGGATGAGCTATGCTGTACCAGTGTATGGAATGTAATCCCGCAATGGTTCCAAAAAGTAGTAATACATGCGTTGTGCAGTTTTATTTATTTTTTTACCTATCTGTATTTTTGTTTCTCTTTTTTTTATTACTGATTTATTTAATCAAAATAAAATCAAGTGATTTTATTTGAAATAAGAAGCAATGGTTATTTTAAAGTCTATCAGCTTTTAAAGACAATACACTTTGCAAGGCACTAAGGGAAATATTCACCAAGTTATTCAGTTATGGTGGATTAACAGAGGTGTAAAATTAAGACCACAATGCAGAGGCGTCACTAGGGTTGGTGTCACCCATTGGGGTAACTCATGGTGTCACCCCCCTGGATTTCCTCCAATACCATGCCAAACAGATTCCTTAGTAATGCCAGTCAGATGGCCCATTAAATATGCCACACACAGGAGCCCCACAAATTATGTCACACACAGGAGCCCATTAACTATGCCACACACCAGAACCCCATAAATGATGCCACACCAGAGCCCTATAAATTTATGCCATACACACAGGCACTCCTTGATTATGCCACACACAAGCCCCCATAATTATTCCACACATGGGACCGCCATTAATTAAGCACCCCCCTCGGGATGCCACTGCCACAATGACCACGTTTGGAAAATTAGTTACTTTTCAAAAAAGGACAATTTGCAACTCTGTGGTAAAACCCCCTAAAGGCTTTTTTGTTTTAGTAAATCTAAGTAACAGCGTTGTGAGTGGGATATTCAGCCATCTGGTGATTAACTGCAATGATCATTGCATGATCTCCTCTACCTTTCAGTCTCTGTGTGCACATGTGGATAACGTGGCTTGTAGACTATCTTCAGAGATTCCATAGTCTGATTTATGATCTGTGGTGATCTTGTACCAATGACTTAAGATGAAATAGTCAAGTCACATGATGCTTCATGCCACGTTACAGGCATGCAACTAAGTCAGCAGACTTTGGGTTTTTCAAAAAAAAAAAAAAGTATGAATAAAAGAAAGAAAGGAAAATCAGACATGTAACACAAAGCAGTCTTTGTTGCAGTTATCATCAGGGATTAAAAGGTAGAATCTGCAAATGTCAAAAAAGATTCTGCTCCTGTCTTTTCTTCTGTTCATTAAATCCCTCATGTTTATGGGATCTATTGCCTAAGCTTAGCCTTTCATCTGTTTCCTTTCTCCTAGAAAATAAACCACTCACTCAATCTAGCCTTCACAAAAGTGAACAGACTGCAGAGAGGTGTTTTGGAGAAATCAAATAGTGAAGGAGTGACAGACACCTTAATCCTGGCGTTTAACAAGGGAATTTGGTCAGGGTGTAATTATGACCTGCTGAGAGACTGTAAACAAGTCACAGAAGTCATACAGTAGATTGGCCCAGGCCTTCCTCTAGTCTATTGTTATCAGTTCATTCATGTTCATCCTCTAAGGACCCAGACTCTGGAAGTTTCTATGGAACCAAAATAAAAAAATCATCAAATGTCCTAATGGGGTCCATCAAAACCTCTGGCAAGATGGCCACCAAGGATAGATTCATGGAGTCTGTTGCTACTTCGGAACATAAACTAATGGTGAAAAAGGAACTTGTAACACAAGGGTAACACATACTTATTCCACTTGAAGATTTACAGAATACTGTTTAAACAAAATACATTTTTATAAGTGTCTGCTCAATATTCCCTAATCTGGGGAAACAAATCCATAGTTCAGCCAGCCAGTATGGCCGATTATGGTACAAAATCAGCAGTTTCCGGGCAGGATTTTGGCCACATTTGATTCAGGGGAGCAGACAGCTCATAGGCCTAAAGGACTGAAACCACGCCAATTGCAGAATTTCAGGCAGTTCAATTCTCCAGATTTTAGCTGGAGAATTGAACAGAAAAGTATAGAAGATTGGCCATTTTTCAATTAGAGATCACTTTGGAGAATTTGAGAGCTACTCGTATCACCGAAGTGATATGATTGTGACCGAAACTTTACTCAAGAAAATTGGAGCTGACTGAATTAACAGTATAGTGCAGGGAAAAAATGTCCCATGTAGTTATACCTTCAACTTGCCAACTTCTCCATATCTCAAGTTTTAGGCAAACATGGTAAACCCAGTAGTGTATCTTCCACAAGGCAAACAAGGCACTCGCCTAGGGAGGCACTTTGCCAGATGAAGTTAAAGCACACTTCTGGTGCTTCAAACATTTTCGCTCCCTCCCCCACCATTCAGCAAGCTTTATCTCCTTCCAATTAATCGGGGTGATGGGGGCATGTAATGGACGTGGTGGGGTAATGAAATGAGGGTCATGGTGACATGTAATGGGGGTGATGGGGCATTTAGTGTGTATGCAATGTGGGTGATGGGGGCATGTAATGGGGTGATTGGGCATTTAATGTGTGTGCAATGTGGTGATGGGGCATGTCATAGGTGTGCAACGTGGGGGTGAGGGTGCCCGAGAACCTGGGACACTGTAGCTTTCTCTGCCATTTCTGTGAAAATCCATATATGTTTTGAATGCCCAGCTATTTTATATGGGATTAAACACATACATTTAAGTATTTTTCTTTTTTTTTATTATTTTTAACACTGTCATCGACAGTCTGGGTTTTGTTTATATATGTATACAGAGAGAGTTACATGGAGATATCGAGAGGGACACTAGTTATCCCCTGCTCAGCAAATGTAGAAATTCCCCTGACTGTGGCTTGAAAGGGTCATTATGAATTATATTATTTGACTAAATTACTGGAATGAGTGAATTATAACACATGTAAAAAAAATAAAAAATAAATAACTGTAATTAATATCCATAAAGTAGTAAATAATAACCTTCATTTGTAATTAGCTGACAAATCTTTCTTAATAGGTTCTAATTGTAATGGCCTCGGCAGCTCTTTTATTAACTTCTCATTACCCCGTGAAATATATCTGGATCATAGTGGGTTAGAGTGTAAAGCATTATCTGAGAATTTGATATCCAATTTACTGATAAGTCTCGTTCCGCAGCTGTGATATCTATTTGTGTTAATGCTGTGCTGGGCCCTGCAATTTTCGCTCTTGCTGGGGACAGGTTAATTTCAGAAGAATTATAACCTACTGGTCCTCTGAGCTCAGCACTTCGGGAATGGATCCGTGTCCCCGGCTGTTGCGCTTCCTATCAGTCTTTGTAGAATCTCTGTGACGTTTCATTATCTCTATAACCTTGTTTTATCATGTCTAATGGCTCTGGCTTTGATATTCTGATGTCATTGTTTGGCTAGGAAGTTCTTGTTGTGTATTCTCAGCTGAGCAACTGGCTTGGGCCGAAGGATTGAATAAGTTTTCCTGTTCTCTGAGTAAATGTGGGCAATAAAATGTCCCAGTCTCATACGGTTTTTATGTCTGGATCTGTTTTACATCGCGATCACGCTTCTTGTTGAATTCAACATATTGATCTACAAGTTAATGAAATTCCATATACATATCAAATATATGGGGCTTTGTTCATGAAAGAGGCGATTGCAAACCTAAGGCCAAAATAGAAGAATTAAAGCTAAACAGGATACTTTTTCAAACTCGGCTACTTTTGCCTGAAGTTGGCAATTAACTCGTACATGAATAAAGCCAATAGACTGGAAAAAAATATCTCAGGGGTTTACCGATCAAATAAAAAGATTACTAATCATAAAAAAAGATGCGCTTATCTGTGTATGTATGTATAAATATGTAAATATAGGCCAGCTCCTCAGTTTTAACCAATTGTGTTCCTTTCGATGTTTATGGAGTGCTTCTAAAGAACTTGGCGCATTGAGGATTACGTATACAGGTCAGTTCTGGGACAAAGTTCTAAAAGTGATCTAATCAGCAGTAACATTCCACTGGTTTCTATGGTGACTGCATCACTTTTAGTACTTTGTGGCACAGCCTTATACATTGACTGCTTCACCAAACTCACCCCTGATATTCACAACTTACTAGAAATGTAAACTTGTCCTGTTTAAATGGACTTATACTGCACCTGCTTGCATACTTCCCAACAGTTACCCCCAGCGAATCGGGGGCCCCATGGTGGCACTGTCACTCAAACTGACCGCGCTACTGCGCATGTCTGCTAGCACTGTCAGTCATCCTGACAACTGTTCTTACTTTCTACGGTGTCACAGACAGAATGGGATTGCAAACAGGGATTTGCAGTCCTAAATCCCACTGTCCTGCTGAACACTATCTCTGTCCCGAAAAGTGAGACAGAGGTAGAGCTCGATGGGACAGTGAGACCGCCCCCCCAAAATACGAAAGTCGTGTGTGAAGTAGGACAGTTGGGGGCATCATAAAATAAAGGAACACATGGCAAGGACAAAGAGGAATGGTGTATACATGTAGTTACACAACGTAGTATATTTAATTTAGTTTACGTTTGTTTATGTGTCTATATAAAACTCATCGGCATGTCATTCATCGGCATGTCAATGTTTCTTTGTGCGTTTTGTATTCATGGTTCACTTTTAATGTGATTTTACCAGTGTGTGAATGTTATCAAACACTTATTGTTCCAGAATATGTATGTAGAATAGGAAAGTCTAAGGCTGGCAAGGAGAGGGTTAATTTGCACCAGGCTTTCTGAATGGGTTTCTCTTGCAAAGCCCTTCTCAGATTGTCTTTCTGCTTCCTGGCTTCTTCTGTCTTGGTGACCTGCTTCTGTTCATTTAGAGGCAATTAAATCAATCTTGTTCCAGCTCAGCTATAAAAAGAGTCCTGTGAGTGTGTCCGGAGTGACAGGCCCATGACAAGCCTGGAAGATTGATTATAGGGAGGTCCTGTATTTCACCAGAAAGAAAAATACAGCCAGCCAGCCAGCCTTATAATTTAAAAATATATGCATATTTGTGTCCAGTGTTCACTTAATGATTTGGCTCAGAGGCTGTCATAGGACTGGGAGAACTGGTGCTATGTTTACCGGATTTAATCCTGCACTGTAGTATTCTGTATTAATGTGAGTTCAGCCTCTGAGATTTCTGAGAACAAAGCAATTAGTGGTTAACTTAACAGGGCCCAAACAGAGAACCACTTTAACAAAGGTCAAATGTTAAGTCACAGCACTGAAGGTCTGCAAAACCTAGTACCGATTGGTAGTTACTACACTAGAAGGTGTGGTGATCAGTGACAAAAGTGTATAGTTATACAGAAGTGTAGGCTCGTCATAAACCAACACCAAGATACTACACTTACACCTCCACGTTCCTACTACATATCAAGGTATCAAGCATTTCCCTACTATACATAAGGGCCGGCAGACTTCAACCACATACTTACTATACAGAAGTTTCTCTATTACCCAAGTACATGAGATTGACACCCAAATGGCATTTTACCGGCAGGCTGGTAAAAAGAAAATTGGCTTGAGGCCAATGTGAAGTCTATGGAGGCAACAGGTGGCAACCCTGAAAGCATAGAACACTTGGAAAACATTAATTATGTAAAAAGTGAGGAGAAAGTGCTAGCGCCAAGGAAAAGATACAAGTAGTGGTACAAAATTTACAATGTTATGTAGCGTAAAAAATGAACAATTTAATGAGGTAAACGGTAAGTACAATAAAATACAAAGCATGAAATCAAATACATATAAAATATATTGAGTAATTGAGTTAAAAACGCAGGATGGGAGCCCTGACGCGTTTCACGGTTAGGCTTTGTCAGAAGGTCTCCTCCCGCTTGTTTAGATGGCTACTCTTCAGTAGTTGCAGAATAGAGTGATTTGCAAGTTAAAGTATATTTCAAGGTATGAATTTCACATGTGAGGCAAGTCGGGACAGAGATTTTGGTCGGCTTATTGTTGTTAATGATGGAATAATTCAAAAAAAATCTTTGTTTTTCAGACGGAGTCAATGAGCCAGGCTGTTAAAGGAATTAGAGCTGGCAGGCTTCCCATGAAAAGACAGAGACCTGTTAATGTTATTGGCATGGAGGGTCTTGCCCTAATACAATTGGTTGTCTGCACTTGGGCTGCTTGGAAAAATAGTAATAGTACCGTAATTACTTAGTAAGCCTGTCTAATTTATTCATTCATGTCTGTTTAATGCTTTGGTTCAGACATCCATATCCACTGCATAGAATGTGTATGTATATATATATATATATATATATATATATATATATATATATATACTGAATATGCCACACAACAATCCTATGCACTGGAGACTTTGTAAATATGATGCCACATTCAAGGAGCAAACAAAAACACTAATCAAACATTATTTTTACAGAACATGACATTCCACATCTGAGTAAACTATTCTGTATTCCTTTAGCAAACCATAATAAAAATACCATATTCTCTAAACATGCCATCCACAGTCAATCCTCACTCTCTGGTTAGCTTCTGAGCAGCTTGCCTTTGAGGATGGCACAGGCTGTGCTTTCCTGGAATACAGGATTCTCTCACTTAGTAATAAATTATAAACAGTATGGTGGGGGGGAAGGGCACAAGGCATGCTTTGTAATTTAAAGGTTAGTGGTACTCTTGGGCCTTTCTATCAAAGCCTGTTCAATGGAGCCATTGTCAGATTTGTGCACACCATTTTGTTTGCTCCAATATGCTACAAACTGTTTTTTTTATGTCAGATACGAACCATAAAACTAACTGAAGTGCTTTCTGGGGCATTTTCTAATTTTGAGGTTGGCAGACACATATCCTAGCCATGTAAAAATAAATTAAGTTGCAGCTGTGCCTAAATGTGCACGCATATCCTTCACACAGACAATACTGTGATAGTGTGGCTCTTTGTTGTATTGTTTATTCAGAAATGTCATAGCTCCACATCACACAAATCAGAGTTTTACATACAGACTTTTTTAGCATCATATTGTAGAGTAATATTTTTCATCCTCTTTGAAAGGGAAACGGTCATTAAACAATGATTGTTTGGGTAAATGCCATGTGGAAAGATTGCTCAATCTGTATTTATAATCCAGTCTTTATGCACATTAAAAGAGAATAAAAGGTAATTATGAAAAACATGTACCAGGCCAGTAAGCATGGTCCATAAAAAACTGCTTTAATATATATAATAATCCATGTTTTAGGCATGGACAGACAAATCACTCTAACCAGCAGAAGATAGACCTTCTCTTATTTAACTCGAAGCACAAAACATAATGTAAATTGGTTTATTTAAGGAATATGGAGGTCAGATTTCATATAACTTCACTAACTATTTCACACTTGCTAAGAAACAAAGCAAGTTCTAATTATTTGGCTTTCATCCTGCAGATGTTTAATAACAGATGTCAACGTGTCAGCAAGGCAGTCAGGCCAATTCCCTCACACAGGAGTCTATTATCTAAACTGTGAGCTGTAGAATAGCACAGTAGTGGAGTTGGAAATATTGGCAATGTGGAGACTTTTTGCAGCTCAGCTTCTAATAACCAGTTGGTTCTATTCCTGTGTCTATTCACCAAGGGTCCAGTCTTGGGCCCATTCTTTTGTCACTATTTATTAATGACACCCCAACATTGTGCAATGCTGTACACATATGTGCAGATGACACAAAACTCGATCACAATTTGATGCTATGTGACAGGAACAGTAATCAAAGTTTCAAAAGTAAATCACAAATTTTTCCTAAACTATTAAACTTGAGGGTCGACTCATAAAGCCAAAATCTGGAGAAATAAGCAATTCTGGAAACCAATTTGGCTGATTTTGGCACAAAATCAGTAATTTGCACAGATTTCAAGACGGATTTTGGCTACACTCGGTTCCTATGGGTTTTGCTTAGGACAGAACCTCTCAAAGTTGGCCCAAAAGCGTTGATAATTTACGAATTTCAGGCAGTTCAATTCGCCAGATATTAACTGGAAAATTGAATTTAAAAGTAATTGAAAAGTATATATAAAAAAATGTAATTAAATAAAAAATATTAAAAACACATTAAAATAAATAATATTAAAACAATTATATTAATGTTATATATAAATATAAATATATACACACACAACAGTAAAATATATAATTTAAAACAATTACAAATGAACGTGGTAATTGCACCATTTATGTCTTAATAGCATATTTTAATCAAAAAACTTGATTAGGTCCAAAACTTGGAGCTCAAGCTGACCCTTAAGTAAACACCGAAATACAATGTTAAGACCAAATCATAGTATAACTTGAGCTCAACAAACTATAATGCACACTAAATAAAAATAAAAAAATAATAAAAAGGCAATACTTGGCAATAAAGAAACTTATGTAAACAGGATTATTAAAAACAAAAAAGGGATTAAGAATAGCTATTTAAAAGACAGCATTATATTTTAATTGCATAAGCATGTAGGAAATACATTAAAATCAATTACAGTAAAACACGTTTAAAAACAAACACATGTGATTAGTGTAATATCTTGCTTGTACGCCTGGAGCAAACTTCTTAATAAAGTGACCTGATGTTTTTTGCCATTGATGGTTTGGTCTCTTCAGAGGTGTGGATTTACACAATGATTATCAATGGCAACCTACACATGTTACAAATATATATAGTACATTAAAAGATAAATGATCTTGTCATTTAGAGAAATGTTTAAGTTAATTTTGATAATGGTTTATATTTTGAATCCAATAAACATCCAAGAGATATCTAATATATTTATATAAGGCAGCTGCGTCAAAAAAAAAGTACAAAGGTATCTCACTTCAATGCAGATGTTTCACTGTGGGTCTTCCCAATGGCGTGTGATCCCCTTCTATTTTCTAAAGACAGACCTGTATTTATAAAAGGAATATAGTAAAGTTACACGTGTGTGTATAGTTGTGTGGTTATTGTGAGACATAGGACCCAAGTATAATTAAAGTTCCTTACATCCCTAAGTATCAATTAATGAGCATAAATCAGGACCACTGATCTGTTAGCTCTTCACCATCAGACATTTATAATAATTCATGGTTTGTAAATAAATAGCTGTGATATTATGGCTCTATTTGATTTCTACAATAAACAGCACAAAAGAAGGCATATAACACTCAACCATGTTTCAGGGCTTTAGCTAATTTGGCCGCCGTTACTGAGGAATCCGAGGGAGCTCCAGCGGGAATGGTTACCCCCAGAAGCCTTATGTAATGGGACCAATGTGCACTTCGTGTTCCTCTACATGCTGAAAATATCATGTCTGCTAATGGCAAAATATACCTGCTGATCTTGTTAATGTGCAGGAACCTTGTATATGTATGTACATGTATTTTGCATGCTTAAGTGTGTATCATAAGCGGTATACTCTCTTCAGTGTTTACGTGTATTTGTTTATTTAAAATGCTCACTTGTTACACTCCACTATGCATGTAACAAGTATTAATGCAACACATTGTTCCCAGTAAAAAAAAAAAACTATGAATGGGTAAATCAGAAACCAGGTTTTGTAAAAAAATTAAAATTGGATAATTTCCTTTTTTTTTCATTATGACTTCTTCATTACAATAGCATTTCAACGTATACATTTCGCCATGTTACATTTCCCTGTATTGAAGGTGGTCGTTGCCTTTCGGTTGGGTGTTAAGCATTGGACTTTTGCTCCCAATTAATCCAGGTATAAAAGCCATGTCGTAAGATTCCAAGCCTAGGGTTCTGGAATCCCTGCAGTCCTGTATAAGGCTGACCAACTGGGGTGAAACATGATAAATATCAGAGTTATTTCTTACTTCCCCAAGGCTGTGTTGATAATCTGAACTGCTGATTTAGTTGGTACATTTTGCTTGCTCAACCACCTCAAGAAGAAGGGGAAAGCATTGCAAAAAAAACCTCCTTCCAGAAGGTTCTGCTGAGATTATTGCAGGCCCTCACAAAGCAGTTAATGAAAGGAAGCATAAAACTGTCAGGCTGGGAGGTGATAAATGGGCCTGTGGAGCTGATGTCCGTGCAAAGGAGCAAAGGTATTCAAACAGAGGAGCAATTTGTTCTGACTGATGTCTCCTCTTCAAAGCAGCGGGTTTTAACAGCCCTCTGTAATGTGCCATCTTATTCCCTCACAACCCCCACCTCACACACTAACAAATATATACATTCTGGAGAATTTGGCCTAGCTTTAACCCCTCATGCCAAAACAACGAAAGCATCCCAGTCCCATACTATGTCAATCCAGAGTCTGGTCTCTGGTCCTGCACTACCAGCTAAGCACAAACAGAAGGCGGTGCTTCTATGACCATCTTCCTACACCCCGTAACTCAGAACTCTCTGGATAGTCTAAATCCTGACCCTGCTTATGAGATGAAGATATTTCCAGTTTCCTGTGATAAGAAGTGTTGATTGTAGGGTAGGATTATAAAGAATTCTTATGTGGTGTAACATATTGTGCTACGTTTCTCAAGCAGTTTACCAGAATCCAACCTCTGGTTCATGAGTTCCATAAAGTACAATTCGTTCTGTGCATGAATGGGTTTTCTGGCTCTGCATCTGTATATGGGACCTGGCCCAGGTCACAGCTTCTATAAGTGGATCCCCTTCATAGTGGAGCCCCAGTGTTCTCAAGTCCAGCCATTTTGACACAATTCTAGTCACTGGTGGAAAAGGTGCCCCAGTCAATATATATACATACATGCCCATAACTCTCCTGAAGTACCTACCCAACCTTATTTGTCTATTTTGTTCTTCTATTGAGGGAAATGTAACTTGGCTTCATGGCTCCTTTGATGGTGGGACTTGAGCAATGGCCCATACTGTCCTTTGGTCAAGGTGGCCCTGATTCAAGGCTATGTAATTTAACCAAACTATAACTACAAACAGTTAGATTATAATTAACTTAGAAAGTAACTGTGATATAAATTGTACTACTTATTATACATTTATAAGTCAACAATCATGTTACACAAAAGAATAAAGTTTACACGTTTTGAGTCATACTCTTTTCATTTCTGAACCAAAATAAAGTTACTGGAAGCAGTCATTTCCCTTACCCGAGCAAGCTACAGCTGAATAAGCATAATTATCTATAAATGGTTTAGGAGTAGCTCATTGATGCTTTTTTTTGGTCTTTGCTTGTAAACCTTTGTATATGCAGGGATCAGCATGATCCCTATAAATCTTTCAGTCTATATATCTCTTGACAACAAATGTATCATAAATGTTACCTCATGTGACATCTGCTAGAAAATGTAGATTACTGTTCCATTCAGTCTTTTGTGCTTTTCTAAATAATGTTGTGCGATTATATGTAATTCAACTGGCATACATCAAAAGAAATGGTGACAGGAAAGACTGCAAATTATTTAAAGGTAATTAAGTGCTACTTAATTTGTCTTCAGCATAATGTATTTGAAAGGTTTTATCCTATTGATCAGGGATTCAGCATGTGCTAGGTTTGTACAGAAAATTATTATAATCTATAGTTTAAAAAAAAAAATTGGACTTTAGAGTAAGCAGGGATGTCCAAAAGCTTGAACACTACAAGGCCAGGCTTCTCTGTTTTTTACAGGCCCTTAGCCTGCCTGACTGAACTGAAAGTTCCTCTTGTATTACATGAATGATTTAATAGGGTCTGGGCCTCCAGACTGTGAGCCTGCAAGATAAACGACAATCCCATTAAAAATGTTGGTCATCTCTGATCTAAAGGCTTAATGAGGATGGCCTTGGAACCAGAGAAAAAACCTGATTCCAGAGACCCTGGGTTCCCAGCTGTCTCTCCCTCTCTAAGTGTGTCCAGATCAGAGCCCTAAATCAGCATGCCTGCAGTGTTTACGCAGGAATGGACGTGCTGTATACAATTAATGTATACATGTCATAGGACTGAGCCAGCTCTCACCGAGAATTTACAACCTGTATATTATTAGCATGGCCTCTGTTACTGCAGCTTCTGGCTCAAATTCCTATGAATTATACCCTTTCTAACAAATGTGCTGGTTTTAACACACACTGCTGTTTTGCCTTGACATGTAACAATAAATGGGAATGTTAATAATTGGGCTGTAATAAACTAAAGGCCCAATCCCACTAAGCAATATAAGCTGACACGGAAATATATGTTTTTTGCAATGCATTACAGGCCTGTTTAATTGATTTTTTTTTGGAGATGGTTAAATAGTCATTCATGTTTTATTTCTGTTGTACAGTGTGTCCATGTCACTATTTGTAAAATTAGAAAGGCTAGAAACAAATTCCTTCATATGTTTACCCTAGGCCAAACTTTAACCCGAATCAACACCATGGTATTCAGGGGAAAGCTGGCAACTATTTTGCAATTTTGTCAGCCCACCCGTTATCACCAAGGACAGACACAAATGGACAGGAAGGACAGATATACTGACAGATAAGGTACAGTGATTGATAGAAAGACAGGCACAAATATAGACACACAGACACAGATAGACAGGTAGGACAGACATACTAACAAATAAGTACAGAGAATACAGAGAAAGATAAAACAATAAGACGAAAGTTCCAAACACTACACATTTTTAAGTAACAAGTGGTGCAACCACTGCGAATTGAGTTAGGGTAGTGGGCATTTGTCCTTCTTTGACAGTATTAGATAAAAAATAATGCACCATTTCAAGTATTCAGGGCAGGGCTGGCAATGTTTGCCTTGGTGGGAGCAAAACAATTTAGTGGACATTTTGCAAAGTCATCAGCCCAACTAATATCACTGGGGACAGGCAGGACAGATATATTGACAGATAAGGTGACTGATAGACAGATACAAATATAGGCAGGACAAATATACTGACAGATAAGTTGAAGACAGACACAGAGAGAGACAGACAGAGAAAGACAGACAGATAAACTGAAAGATAGATAGATAGATAGATAGATAGATAGATAGATAGATAGATAGATAGATAGATAGATAGATACAGATAGACAGGCAGAACGTATATGGGGGGAAAAAACAGAACAAACTACCACTGTAAACCAAATTAAATGAGAAAAATAAAATAACAAATAAGAGTAAACAATACTTCACAAAAGAAAATGTGGAGCTGTAGACAGGTGACCTTAATGGATAACTCTCATACCCACATCACATGGAGGGACTGGACCAATCCTTTTGTCGGGAGGGTTAGAACCCCAACAGGGGCTACTATATTAACTCATTTTTGCACCTTGTAAACATGTATTTTAGATGCCACTGTTTATGTAAGTGTTGATTTTATCTAGATATTTTATTATAATCTTGTATTTTTTCTACACTGCACTATTTGTAAAACAATTTGGTCTGACAACCGAATGAAATTTCTATGAAAATGATCATCTTTTGGTACCTTTCTGATAAATATTGTGATATAGGACATATGTACTGACAGATAAAGTTACAGAGATTTCTAGAAAGTCAAAACAATAAGATAGAAAGTGCTACAAATTAGCTCTTTCTGTACTACAACTACCATAATTCCCTGTCATTCCAGAAAGCTGGTGGGAATTTATGGGGCTTGTAGTTCTGCAGCAGCTGGAAGGTCACAGTTGGATGCCTAGGCAGGGGCGTCACTAGGGTTGGTGTCACCAGGTGCGGAAACTCATGGTGTCACCCCCCTGGATTTCCTCCAATACAATGCCAAACAGATTCCTTAGTAATGCCAGTTAGATGGCCTATTAACTATGCCACACACAGGAGCCCCATAACTATGTCACACACAGGAGCCCCATAACTATGCCACACACAGGAGCCCCATAACTATGTCACACACAGGAGCCCCATAACTATGTCACACACAGGAGCCCCATAAATTATGGCATACCAGAGCCCCACTATTTATGCCTCACCTCACCCGGTACGGTCCGCACCCCACGCAGGACACCACTGTGCCTAGGCACTAGAACATTTTGAGGTGAAAAGTGCTGCAGCACCAGCCCATTGAACTAGGGTAGAGGGCAGCAGGGGGCAATTGCCCCACTGCCCCCTTACCAACCTTCCCTTGACAGTATAAGATAAAATAATATACCATTCCAACAAGCAGTCAAGGTATACTAGAGGTTTCTAGGAAATATGTGATAGATAATGGAAGTTTTCTACTAAGTGTTGCTGTGGTAAAGATTTTGAAATTGTGTCACCAATTATGTCTGCACCTAATCTGCAAACGAAAAGAAGAAAAAAAAAACTATTTGCACCAAACAGGAAAATACATAGTTTTTAACATTTTATCGCAGGTGATGTACACACCCCACCGCAAATTTTACATCTCTTCACGCGGCCACAACTTTACCCCATTCCTGTCAGAGAGTTTTATACATACAGTAAAAGCACAGTAAAGGATCATGGTTACACTTAAAAATGGAACCATTATTTATACATATGCCCCAATGTTTTGGAGTCTTATCACAAAGACATATTGCTCATTTTATGGTTCTGGTAAACTCCATAAAGACTTTGTCAATTGTACAGCAGGACAAACACTCACAGATTCCTAAAATGAGATCTCTGGCTACTATGTGTTATTTGTTCTTGCAAATAATCTGTATGTAAATCCATACATTATAGCCATATAAAAAGCATGCATGCTTTTTCTGCAGTCCTCTGCTCTGCCTTATGCTTTCTTCCAGATAAAGAGAAGCTATGATGAAGCACTTATAAAATGTATCATAAGTGACTACTGATCAACAAAACTGACCCTAAATCCCTCCAAGACTTTTAAACAACACCAGGAATGACAGCTTTATTATTTGAGAATAAACTCTCCAATATATAACCTTGGGTTCCTGTCACCAGCATTGCTCTCAGTGGAACTGCACCTTTATGGGAAGGAAAATATTAGCAGTGCCCCCTAGTGGGCAGTGCCTTCAGCTGCTTCTTCACTACAGTGTGAAGGCAACGAGCATGGAATATATGTGTTGTAATAGTCTGTTGTGCAAAAACTTTCTACGCTCCTCTATAGCCATGCAAGAATTTAATAAGGGAATGATTAATTGCACAAAAAGAGGGGATTAACACCCATAACTACGACACTTCCGCTTTTATGGACTGCATTTCCCATTATGCACAGCCATCACAGCACTGTTATCTGTATCATGGGAAATGAAGTGCACATAGCGGGCAAAGTATGAATGTCAGGGTTTACCCATCGCGGTGCCAGTGCGTATGTACCGTGTGTGACCCGGCTATCATAATGTTCCAATGATAACAATGGATTTGGAGACAGGATGCTATGCCCTTGAAAGGAGAAGGGTTTCAGTGTAAAGGTTAAACCCGTGCACACGTCTAATCAGAGCCAAATTGTAAAGTAAATAAATTAAGAGCTCGGTGCAAAGAGATGATAAAACGTCCGGAACAGGATCAGCTGTATAATAATGTGAACAGCCATAAATCAGCATGTCTGGAGAGAGCACATGCCTGGGATTACACATGTGTGCTCATTGTATCATGCCGGGTGTATAATATCTGTACACTATTGTGTATATAGCTGTACAATAATATATATATATATATATATATATAATGCAATTCACAGTCTTAGTCTTATACTATACACATACATTTATAAATTTATCAGATATGTCTATCATACATCTCTGTATAGTATTGAAATATGTTTTTGTATAACTATATTTTTTATGTACACGCATAGGTATTTTATGTATATAATACCCTGGTGCTGTAATAATCAGGTGCTGTGTAAATAAATATAAATTGTTAATGTAAATAATTAATTTACATGTAGATATACACATTTCTATATATATGTGTGTGTATGTATATTTACATACATACACACACACACATATACAGACTTGATTTTATATCAAGCACACACACACACACATATATATATCTACAATGTTTATGATCCACACACAAACAATATAGCTATCTCTCTCTCTCTATATATATAATATATTTTATTACTAGTATATGCCGTTTGAACCTACAGTCACACACAAACTAACCGTATAACTTGAATGCGAATATCAGTGTTCATACATATATATATATATGTGTAAAGTACTCAAACGTTATATCTGCATAGCAATCAATATGTAAGATGACATAACAGTCTGTTTTGACACCTGAATGTCTCTGCAATTCAATAAATGTCACTCCATCTCACTGATGGGCACAAATGTAAACTGTACACAAACTGTAGAATGAAATGCCTTAGATCACATTCATCAAAGGGTTAACATCCCACAGCCCATCCAACGCCTCTTTAGCCCATACGCCACGCCCCTTCTCCACCCTCTGCCTGCGATAGGCTGGCTGAGGCCAAGTCTTTGAAGTGGTGTTGAGAGGACTAGGCTGGGTTTAGCAAGCAGAGCCTTGCAGCCAGCTGGAGGGAAGGGAGCACAAGGGGAATCTCAGCACCCTGGACATCCCTCCTCCAAATGAACTGTTCTCCCCTTGGATCTAGCACACAGACAGACACAGAGAGCTATACTTCTCAAGCATCCTACCCGGCTTTAGCACCCACTCACCCGCTCAGACAGGCAAACAGATTGCCCATCAGGGTGCTC
This sequence comes from Pelodytes ibericus, assembly GCA_036172795.1. Taxonomy (NCBI): domain Eukaryota; kingdom Metazoa; phylum Chordata; class Amphibia; order Anura; family Pelodytidae; genus Pelodytes; species Pelodytes ibericus. The sequence goes on along the minus strand of CM069858.1, from coordinate 186,511,893 downwards.
AAAATGCTGACTGCACATACAGGACATTTACTGCACCCAGAATACTTGCAGCCTCTCTCCTCCACCCCCGTCAGCCCAATAGAGGTAAGCAGAGATCTGGCTTGTGCCCCTTCCCGTTGAAGCAGCTTACACCCCCATTAGGATTGTCTTCGGATCCCTGTAGAGTAGTGATGGCGAACCTATGGCACTCCGGCTCTTGTGGACTACATTTCCCTTGATGCCTAGCTCTCTCTTACTCGAGTGCAATACAGGTTAGCGATCACTGTCCTATAGAGGTGCAATGGGGGTAAAGTCTTATTAATCGGAAACTGACTTAGAAAATCGCCATCAATGGCCGTGTTTCCAGCGGACCTCATTGAGTTGGAAGGAGTTCTTTTTAGAATTAAGGTCGAAGACCTTGAATTTGTCAGTGTGATGTGGGTTCAGCCTTCTCCTGTCGCCGGCGCTGCTGCCTGTGTCAGATAATGGATAACAATTGTTTTTCAATATGTGTTTGAATAATCTCTTGATTTTACTGATTTATTGATCTATCATTAACACTAATAGGGGGATATTCCCTTTTTGCGAACCATTTGGCACTCCACAGTTCTCATGATGCTCAGCCAGGCGCTGCCCGTGGCTCTCTGTGAGCATCACATTTAGAAGAGTGGGAAAGGTTAACCTCCACTGTTTGTGTGGGTGCTGTGGAGGGCAGCTTTCTTATCTCTCTTGTTCAGATCTGATATAAAATCTCTGTAGCATACACACCCTGTAATGTTTGAGTAATGGTAAAAGCAGCCTTTCATTTCTAGGAGTGCCCTGTTTGCATTTTTTTTTTTGTTTCTCACTTTGAAATATTCCCCTTTCTTTCCATAGACAAGCAGTGGTTTATTGTCCACTCTTTAAATCTGGGAGCTTACAAGTCTGATTCGTTTTATCCTCTCTTTTGTATTCTTCATGGACTGTTCAGATTACTCATCTCTCACTGCCTCTTAAACTAGATTTATTAGCCTGGTTTATGTTATTTGATGTTATAAGGTTGTAACAGAGTAAAAGATCAATATGCCTCCTTGTTTTAAAAGGATTCCTCTCCGTCTCTCTCCCCCCTCAGTTTATAGCATGTGTTTTATTACGGGGATAAAACCTTGGAACTTGGTTTCTTTTGTTGGAGTCACAATTCCCTGACCAGCAGCTTTTAAATTTATCCTTTTAATACAATCTTGGCCCCTTACTTGCAATGGATGTAACTGGGCTAAATTCTTAATGACTTAGTTTTTAAAACGATCACTGGAGATCTCCCAATGGCATTTTATTTCTTTTCTTTACCTACTTTTTTTATTTAATTATATTTTTTAATGTTTTTTTTTTTCTTCTCTCTCCCCCTAAAGTCCCCCTAACCACCATCCCCACACACCCCTCCTCTTCCCTCTAGTCAGTTCCAGGTCTCCTGTCATTAATCATTCTGTGGCAGTCCCTAATGATAAAGTTTCACTAGATTTATGACTTGGAAATAAAAGCTGGGTTCTGTTGAACAGGAGGGAAGGAGGGGAGGAGAGGAGGGGGGCTGTAAAAATAATAGAGGTTTAATCATTCTTTTCTCCTTTGTTGTCAGGTTTTTGTCACCTCAAATCTAAATTAATTACCTTCAGGGTAATAAGATATACCTCATATGTACACTTCACTGTACCAGAAAGACTTTACACATTACGAACCAAAGAACTGGGTGTAGGGCGCAGAATTTGCAAAAAGATTTTCTGGGACATGTATTAAATTAAAGGGTTAATTGTTGTAATATTTCATATTAAGATGTACGCGAACAGAGGGACATTGGATTATGAATAGTAATTTTTCTCTGATACAAGGCATGTGATTTGCAGGCTATGTCCATCAAGATGATGGGACATTCTGTTCTGAAGAGCTTGCACTGTTCTGGCTCTTTTTCCGAAGTGTTTTAAATATTGTGTTTTAGCGTGTATTAAATTTAAAAGAAATAACGTAACATGTTAAGTGCTTCTTCATAGCGCATTGCAGTGTCTAACCCGACATTCTCCTTATCTTCTCTCTCCCTAGTTGGATGCCAAAAAAAGCCCCCTTGCCTTGCTGGCCCAGACCTGTTCTCAGATTGGAAAGCCAGATCCTCCACCATCATCAAAGTTGAACTCCGTGACTTCCAGTGGGTTAAGTGAGAAGGAGAGCGGCCGCTCTTCCTCATTGAAGCTGGGAGAGTCTCCGTTAGAGGATAAATCCAGTTTCAAACCCTACTCTAAGGGTGGTGAAACAAGGAAGGAGAATGGATCTTCATCGAGTAGCTCATCAGAAAAGGCTGGATTTAGGGTGCCAAGTGGTTCTTGTCAGCCTTTCCCACCTCATGCGCCATCTCCATCATCAAGGGTGAGCTCCCCTGGGCAGCACTGTGAATCTAAAAGTGAAAGTCAAGAGAAGAAAGAATCTGAAGCCATCAAAATCTCTTCGGAAGGGTCCCAAGCTAACCCCACTCTAACAAGAGTTACCACCAGCAATTCCAGTGCTGAGTCCAGCCAAAGCGGGGATGTTACACCCAGCAGCAAGTCTGAGCCTCCTTCTCTTGGATCCGGCCATGTGGCGCCAGTTTCTCCCTACAAACCCGGACACTCTGTCTTCCCTCTTCCACCATCTGGAATTGGATACCATGGCTCCATAGTGGGCGCATATGCTGGATACCCATCCCAATTTGTCTCTGGCCTGGATCACACCAAAACAAGCCTGGTTGGAAACCAGCTGTCTGGGACTTTAGGTTTGCCAGGGAAACCTCCTAGCTCAAGTCCTCTGACTGGTGCCTCTCCCCCTTCTTTCATGCAAGGATTGTGCAGGGACCCATATTGCCTGAGCTATCACAACCCTTCCCACCTCGGTTCTAGCAGCTGCTCCACCTGCGTCCACGACCCATCAGCATTAAAATCCGGATACCCTTTAGTTTATCCCAGCCACCCACTTCATTCAGTGCACACCACCATGTCTTCCAGTGTTACTCCAACACTGTCTGGTCACCCGCTATACACTTATGGCTTTATGCTCCCTAATGATCCAGTTCCCCACATATGCAACTGGGTATCTGCATCTGGACCTTGTGACAAAAGGTTTTCCTCTTCAGAAGAACTTCTTTCTCACTTAAGGACACACACAGCTTTGCCTGGGGCTGACAAACTTTTGGCTGGGTACCATACATCTGGTTTGGGTTCTGCTGCATCTTGCCACCTTCACCTTCCTCCCACAGGGCCTGGAAGCCCTAACACTTTGCCAGGATCTCTGTCATTAAGGAGTCCACATTCATTTGGACTAAGCAGGTACCATCCTTATGGAAAAAGCCACCTGACAACACCCAGTGGTCTACCAGTGCCCTCATTACCAGCAGGATCATACTACTCCCCGTATGCTCTATATGGACAGAGATTAACATCAGCTTCTGCGCTAGGATACCAGTAAATAGATCCCCCAAGTTATAGACTATATATTTATTTACTGTGTTAGCTTCAAGCTGGGATTATTAAGTGCATTATTTACAAAAATTCAATGGTATGCAAACATTCTGCCCCCTCTACCTTCCAAACACTATTCTTTTCATTAACAGTCTGTCTTCCATTAGAACGTTTCCCCCCCCCTATGCTTTATTTTCCCGTTTTGCATGATACCCATCGCTTAACTCCGTTCTTTTCTCATCCCTTTTTGAGGATTAAAAAAAATGCAACCTCATTTTGATTTTGTACAGTTCAAAAGAAGTGTATTTTTTGTAATGTGTTCTTGGCATGGTATGAGTGGGTGGAAGCAGAGAGAAGGAGGAAGCAAAACACTTTGATGGCTATCCAAAATCTGGCAAATCTTATTTTGTTAATAAATGAAAAACTTAATTATCTATCCTGTGTTCTTTTAAATGGCATCTAATTTTATTTCCCTTTATTGCTTTCTTAAATATATTAAAATGGGTTTACTTGCGAATATTACATTGAAGAAAAAAAAAAAACTCAATGCCAAAGCATTCAATAGTACAATATCTGGAATGTATTGATTATAATAAACAATGTTTTTTTTGCTATTAAAATATTTCCAGATTGTTTATGATTTTAATAACTGAGCAGCGTCCGATGATCCTAAAGTGAACTTAGACTTCCACCTGCTGGTCATCAGTGGGTACTGCATAAATTTCCAAAATTGTAGCGTTGTATGCTATCTGAGGTAGACAACAAATATATCACAATTCTGAACCAAACAGAACCTGTTAAGAATAAAATTAGATGGTACAGAATGGGGTACAGTGAGATTTTGCCTAAACAATTCCTGAGCGAATCCATATATTTAGCATCATATTTAAATGTAAAACAAACAAAAAAATAATCACTGTTTTTTATATATTTTGTAATCTTTAGTGATTTTTTTTTTTAGAAAAAAACGGCTTACATTAAATACATCATGTATTTAAGGGTGCTTTGTAATTCGACTTTAATTCATATTTATTTACATGTCAAGATATAGTGGGGTTTAAAAAAGAATTAGTATTTTTAAAAAGTAGAAAAACTGCCCAAATACATTAATTTATTGATTAGATCATCGCTGTTGGTTATTACCTAAATACTGGGAAGAGTTTGCAATCATATTTCCTGGTGAAATAAATTGAGCATATCTGTGAAATTCTAAATCTTAAGAATAATTATGGCTGAATGCACCTATTTATACATTTTTACCAGGAAGACATTGAGACTTTTCTCGTTTTAGAGTATATCCTGATTGCGTAAAAGGTAATTGGCCGGGGACAACATTCTATAAATTAATTCCGATTTTGCGTTTTATATTGCTTAATGGCTTTTGATCGGACTGTGCTGCTCCTCAGAGCCAGAGATCAAATGCAGTTATTTAGGCCAATAAATATTTAATGGTTTCTGAACAGATTCTCTGAAGGGTTTGAGGAAGAGTCTTACTCACTAGTAACAACTGCTGCCAGAAAACAGGCTTATTTTGTGGGAATTTATGTTTCAAAATAAATGGCAGCTTACTGGACATAACTGTTATAAAAATCAGTTGCTTTAAAAAAAGAAATGCTATTTAATAGCATCTTTTAATCCTTTAATTTGTAAACAGGTACCGATAACTTTCAATATCAAAACCTAATTCAAAAGCTGCTGCCAAAGAAGCCGTTATAAATCACTATCTTGGTTATCTTTAATCTGCACTTTCACCACGGATTTCCCTAAACTCCCATAAACCAAAGTTTCCAGGTTGTCGCTTTTTATATAGCTACAAACCCTTCTATTGCTTTATATGTTAATATATAAGGCCTTCACACAGGTGTTCTTATTACCGTCGTTAGCAAATAAACCGGACAAAAAGGATTATCATTCATTTTAACCTATCATTTATTTATTTAACTCCCTCCTTTGGTAGGACAAGTTAAAATGTATTAACTTACAGGAATTGGTGGGGTGCATGGAGAGCGACCAGTCATTTTTATATTCTGTGAATACAGAGAAGTGTGTTAGTGAAAGTTTACTCTTAGACATGTAGGATAGAGATCTGGTCTGGAAGAAGTGGGATGTTATATAAAGTTCTCTAATTTATAAAACAGATTTTTTTAAATGAAATTCCAATCTACGGATTTTATTGTGACTGAATATGTGTATGTATAGATGTGATCATCGGAGGCACCCTGGATTGTTCATATACTTTTATATATATCTTTTGTATGTGAAGAATGCCACTCACAACTGGACTTGTCACATATTAATAGCTGTAATAAGTGGTTAATATCTTGCTATGTACTGACTTCACAAAGCGAACATTCATAAAAACATAGGACCTTGCTTAGGTGTGTCCCCAAAGGGGTTTGTTGTAGCTCCATTTCACATAGAGTGAATGTAATAGGGAGAATCACTGTTAAAATAGGTGGAAATTAAAAGTATCTGCCCATAAAATTTGGCGCAAACATTATACCCAGGGAAAAGCTATAGAGTCAAGATATATTTTATTCCAAACACCTTCCCTTCCAAATACTTTGAAGAACATTATATTATTAAATATCTAGTGAAGAATTATGTTATTAAATGTCCAATGAGGAAATGTCCCAGATATCTATAAAACCAATAATTAAAAAAAAATATAGAAGGCAATAAATCTTGGTACTCTTTTTTTTTTTTATTTTTTTTTTTAATTAAACACATTTCATGCAGGATATTGAGCTGGTATTTTCTTGAAAAATTAAGCTATATCTGTTAAATACATTTGGTTAGTGATAAGAAAGTCTGTGTGTCGTGTGGAGGTCAATTTGCATCTGTGGTTTGGACCCAGCGAAGGAGTAGAAGGTTTTGTAGAAGCAGTGGATTAGTGGCACAGGAGTGGTTGAGGATATTAGATGGTTCTGTGGATTGGGCCCATGTTGTGGACATGTAGCATGCTTTGGGTTTGTAATATAGACACTATAAAGATTGTGTGGATGTAGAAGTTCCTGGACAATGGGCTGTATGTAGGCATGAGAAATCATTGGACCAGGGCAAAAAACGGTGAACTTGTGTGTAAAATATAAAAATGAATTTTGTGTCCAAATTTTGTGTCCAAATTTAGTGACGTGATTACCTCGGTGTATGGGGGAAGTACGGATATCTGTAAATGAGAGAGGAATATGTTTAACCAATTAAAAAGCACCAATGTGTTGCTGGTCACTCCAACACGTACATTGTTAAAGAGTCAATATATGGCCTTACAGCTCGCGTGTGATATGTCTCTAAAGATATCTGAAACATTCTACTTCTGGAGCCTGGAAATTCCATCAAGTCTTGGATTTCTTTTTTCTAGGTCAATGTGTGACTTGGATTGTTGGGCCTATCCAGTCATATGCAGAATAAACTACTTGTAGCAAAATCAAACTAGAAAGAACTTAACATAGGAAAAGGCACAAGGGTCTGTTTCGGTGATTGGGTGTTCCTAGAGGGTATTCAACATGCACGTTTTGATCCTACTTAATAAAAATTAAATAACCAATAGAGGTCAGTCCATGAAATGTGTTTACCTTCATGTGACAAATATATTTTAGACTCTGTTTATTAAGTTAGAAAGTGTTTTAGTGGGTTGAGATTTTTTGTTTTCAAGTATGTATTGATCAGTGCTAACAACAGCAGCAGGGCAAATTGGTCTATTCACTAAAATTTGACTTTGGAGGTCGACTTTCATTTTGGCCCCCAAATTTGACTTAGAAAAAAACCCCATGGGTTTGAATTTTCCCCATTGAAAGGCATGGGAGTCAAAATGATTGTAGCTATTTTTGAGACTGTGTCAAACTCTGGTGCCGAATTTTACTAAGTCTCAAAAAAAAAACAACTTTTATCATTTCACCTCCCATTACTTTCAATGGGGAAGATTCAAACCTGGGGCTTTATTCAAAGTCAACATAGGTGCCAAATTTGACTTAGTCTCAAAATAAAAGTCGACATCCAAAGTTGAGTTTTAATGAATAGACCCAAAAGGGTCCTAGATGCTCTAGATTAAGGGGAAGATAGCCATGACATTTTTAGGTGAATTATAAAAGTATCATTTGAGTAGCCCCTCAATTGGAGCTAACACTACTTAAAAAAGAAGACCATACTATAACCATAACAGCTGACATATATGTGTGCATTTTACAAGAGAATGGGGAGATTTCCTTAAGTCGATTGAAAATTTCTATAATAAATACATTTATTTCATGATCTGTTCCTTTAGATTGATGGCAGATCCTTGCAGTGCATCTTACATTAAGTCATTAATTCCTGTGCCATTATTTAATTGATATTTTTTTTTTTTTCCCTCTAAACTGCAGCCATATATCCATGTGTCACTCAGAGAATGTCCATTACTCCACTGAGTCTTTGCAATCTATTAAATTCATTCACAATTAAGCTAGACAGTAATTTAAAGGTGAGACTGGAAGACTCTGAACAAGCATATTGAAATGCAAAAACAAAAAACGTAAAAAACAAGAACCCTTCTTCTACACCGTCAGTGATCAAAATAACTAGCATATGTATAGATCAAAAGTCATTTTAATTTCTATATGCAACTATATGCAAGGTATCAAATACGGATGGTTACATTTTGGGGTGCGCATGCACACTCCCACAATGCTCAGCATTGCATCCCTTAATGCTCTGTTATGTCACCACAATGAAGATACCCTGGAAACAACCATCATGTAAGAATTGAATTAGATCTATTTGCTGCCAATCTGGTTACACTTGTGAAAAGGCTGCTGGAAAGGAAGCTGCATATAAAATGCTCTCTGGATTAGTGCACAGAGGAAGAAGTGGGCAATCTGTGTCTTAGGTGTCTATAAGGAATGGGGCAGAGGCAGCTTTAGAGGATGCTGGGGCTTTGGGTAGACCACTGTTAGCTATGGCTTGCAGTCTATTTTTTGAAATGTCCCCAATCTGCTTGAGCAACACATGGGCTGTATAAAATCGGGCACATATAAAAGTTATGAGAAAGTAAAAATAAAAAAAGTGTAAATCACTGTAATAGTACAGTATGTATAAAAGTGATTGCAGCTTTTTTTAATACATTTTATTCTAGGTTCATTTTTATATTGGTTGCGCCAATGCTAGGAGCCCTGGAGAAGTGGGTAAGTTCAGAACCTGTTCATAAAGTGTAATTACCTTTGGTCAGGGATTGCCATATATTAGGCACAAATTCTGATTTCCACTATTATACCCCCCCCCCCCCCCCCCCCTACTGCATTGCATATCATTGATTTTAGAAGACCCAGCCCATTAAGTACTTTCTTCTAATTCAGGGCTTGATAAGTATTTGTAGACATTAGGAGCCAAACAGACCAATTCAGAAGCCAGTGTGGCTCTTTTTTAGCGTTTATAGAGTACAGAAGGCCGTACTAAGTGTGTTTAATCACAGCTAGAGGGTGAGTTCAATCTGGGTGTAGGGGCACCTTGAGGTTAAGCTGGGTCTGTGTGTACAGGCCTATCGGGTAATCTATTTAGTTACAGGGATGAGTTGGTTTATGAGCTGCTTTGATCTGTAAAATAACTTGATTAAGATAGACAAATCTCTCCATGTGTGAAATTGACTGCTTTAAAAGGCCTAGGGCTCACTTTCCATAGAAGATTTCAGGTAGTTGGCATGTGACAGAATAAGCAGTGTCAGACTTCAGTCACACAGACCAAACAGAGGTCAGTCAGAAGTTCAGTGTGTACAAGTCAGCCGTGGATGGGATTAATATTGCTAAACATACAGGTATAGCTGTCTAACAGGACAAACAGGTAAGTCATAGCCTCATATATATATATATATATATATATATATATATATATATATATATATATAAGAGTGTGTTGTACCTAGTATGTATACAATTTTCATTAACATAAATATATCATTACATTTAAATAGAGCTACCACCCAAATGGTATCTTACTGGTAAAACAATTGGCTTCATGCCAGTGTTACGTCTATGGATGCAATAGCATGGCAGCGATCGTTTTGCAGGAAGGATTAACCCTTTATGAGCCTGGTTTGGTTTGCAGAATGCAAACACGTCAGACTGGAAAAAAAGGGTTGTTTGAGCTACGAAATCAGATCATGCAGTGATAGAGGTTAGAGTGACAGCCGTGATAAAATCTCTGCCGCAATATAATGAGCCATTTTGGGGGATAAGTATAAAGGCGCTTGCGTCAGAAATGTAGTACAATTACATCATAATTAATGTCTACACCAGTATATAAATTGTGTACCACCAGAAAAAAAAAACACTGTGCACCTATTGCGTCATAATAAAAAAGCGATCTAATTACCGTTATATATATATATATATATATACACACACACAATTCAAATTGCACTCAGCCGATAGGTAGGCAAATTTAAAATGCTCCACAAACAAACATATATATATGTATTTGTACAAATACAATTCCCTGCAATTCTCTAGGCCTTAGGTTTAAAGGGACGCCAACCTTAATTATGTTTGAAAATGATTGGCTTCTGTTGCTGGGCTGATTGGCTAAGCATCTGCAGGTCAACTATCATACCCAAGTGTCCAGTTTGTTAGTGGTCCTGGGTACATGTAAGTAGTTCCTTATATGGAAGCTATTGCTAACAGCTGCAGGCCCACCATCTCTCGTCACTTCCATGAACCCCAGTTTTAAAAGGATCGCCTGAATTCAAAGGATTCTTACTCTTCCACAATCAAAATAACTTTTTCTCATTCGTTACTATTAGAAGTTTTAGTTCATACAAATTAGAATAAAGAACACAATAATAATAAAGACAAGATGATGTGCCCTTTACAGTGAATACCATGATACGTTAGCAAGTGAGACTATAGGAAGGAAGGGTCAACAGAAGAGAGAGAGAAAAATGGGGGTCGGTAAGTATTACAAGGGGAAGAACAGGAAAAATGAAACACAAGAGTGGACTAAAGAAATTGGGGCAGAAGAGACCTACGGTTCCTCCAGACCTGTGACCAGAGCCAATTATGGTTGACTTGGAATTTCGAGGACAAGGCTGAAGGTGCTTTTTTTTTTTTTTTAAAAAGCCGTCCCATTTCTCATTTCTCCACAACTTCTCCAGCAAAGTTCACAAAACAGACTTCATCCTAAAGAACAACTAAACTTTGTTTTCTAATATGGAAGCAGAAGTGTATGACGTGTAAAAAATATAAATGTTGTGTTTGCTTGGGGGGGGGGGGGGATGAGGGACACTGTTTTTTTAACCCTTTCTCCCTTTGAGGAAGTATGGGTTATGAGAAGTTTAACTGTCCTTTTAATACCTGTAAGGGCAGAATGCAATACTTGATACAAGTCTTCCCAAATGAGACCTTCTGTTAATTGTATTAATTGATAGGAATTTAAAATATTTTACTTGTAATTACCTTCTCCCCATAGGCTTACATCTAGCATACAAATACTGATTAAGTGTTTGATAGTTCCCCTTGGTAAATAAAGGACATACAAACATGCTATGTAGAGTCGGCTAAAATAGTCTCCTAGTGTTCAGCTCATCCTGGGAATGTTCACTGATTGGGTTTCTTAGCTAAGGAAGACCTGAATGTAGATGAATATTGCAGTGAATGGGGATGAATGTTCACTGATTGGGTTTCTTAGCTAAGAAAGACCTGAATGTAGATGAATATTGCAGAGAATGGGGATGAATGTTCACTGATTGGGTTTCTTAGCTAAGGAAGACCTGAATGTAGATGAATATTGCAGTGAATGGGGATGAATGTTCACTGATTGGGTTTCTTAGCTAAGGAAGATCTGAATGTAGATTAATATTGCAGAGAATGGGGATGAATGTTCACTGATTGGGTTTCTTAGCTAAGGAAGACCTGAATGTAGATGAATATTGCAGTGAATGGGGATGAATGTTCACTAATTGGGTTTCTTAGCTAAGGAAGACCTGAATGTAGACGAAGATTGCAGCGAAGTGTACTTTTCAGCAGACCATTTTCTCCTGTTATCTCTGGACATTCATCTCACAAGTGATCCTTAGTGAAACCTATTTCGAGACACAAAATACCTATGGATGGTTACATCAGTCGGGGCAGACTGTCTGCTTTAATATTCCATTATAATATCTCTCCTGCTGAATCCAAGAGGCTGTGTTCTTTCAGTTCTTTACATCCCATCTTTATTTAATCTCTATTAAATGTTCCAAACTGCTGAGCATTTATATTTGCTCTCATTATCTTCCACCAAAGCCAGAGCTGATTCAGCACATACAGACAGTATACTCACATAATATGTACTGCAATTATGTAAATTAATTGGATTGTTTTGCAAAGTATCCATAAAGGGAAAGCAGGAGGGAAAAGGCTTCACTGTACTATTTTAGGCAACTATACTGCTTTTTAGACTACATACACAAACTTCAGTATAAACTAGTCCTGTACTCTATACCTAAATATAATATCACAAAACAAGGACAAGGACTGCATATGGGGCAGAGACAGGGACAAGAACTGAGGACAGGACAGAGAGGAGGACAGGGACTAAGAATGGGCCAATAGCCGAGGACGGGACAAAGAGAGGGACGAAGAGTGCGCTAGGGGCTGAGAGTGGAACAACGACTGAGGACTGAAGTAGAGGCTGAGAGAGGGACAAGGAGTGAGGCCTGGGGTAGAGATGAGAACGGGAACAGAGCAAGCTGGATTACCTAGGGTTTGCTGGGTGTCTTCTGATCAGGTAACCCTGGATAGGGCAGCTTGGCGGGTAACCCTGGATATGGCAGCTGGACAGGTAACCCTGGATAAGGCAGCTTTGAAGGTTTCCATGGATAGGGCAACATTGCAGGTAAGCCTGGATAGGGTATATTGACAGGCAAACCTGTATAGAGCAGCTTAGAAAGTAAACCTGGATAGGGTAACATGGCAGGTAACCCTGGATAAGATATAGTTATGCTGTAGTATAATTGCATTCAGATAACCATGCATGTGAACTGTACAAAAATGTGCTGCCTACATTTTGTATTTCAATGTCCTCTTCCTCTTTTTCGACACCTACCTCTGCGGTTGCACCTATAATGCTGGCTGGATCCCATTGGTCAAGATCAGCCGTGCACTTCAGGAGCCCCTCTGCAATCTGCTGACAATCTTCCAATGATGGCCTTTGATGCTCCTGTCCATAGTTTGGCTGCTGGAATCCATAATGATGTTGGCAGCATCTACTAGCAGCAGACCATAATGGTGAGCAACCAAGAACGGTTCCATGGCGAGCTGATGGAGAAGCATGATAAGTTTTGTATTCTTTTAGGTGAGGTAGTTGCAGAGTGGGAGGCCAGAGCTGGACACCAGAGCTGTATTTCGCAATACAAGTATGAAGCCCATGGAATTGCCTAAATGCAATGGGCCTTGACAGGGCTAGGAGGTGGTCCAGAAAGGGTTAAGTTTCAGTGATGTCATGTAGGGGTGGGGTTATTTAAATAGGGCCCGCCATTTTAAATTTCTTTAGATTTTAATTTAACAGCCAAGGTGTCAGTTGTCCCGCCCGCCCTCCCTAATTTTAACTAATGTCAGTTTAAGTTTTGTCACAGCAGGGATTGGGAGGTAATGGGGGCTGTAGGATCATCGTTAGTGTCTAGGAAGGGTGTGATCAGGAACCTAGGATGGTGGTCATGTTATGGTTGGTGGGTTAGAGCTGGCCTGTGGCCCTTAACCCGGGGGTTATAGGGGCATCTCGGTATGCCCCTATAAGTGTTAATTCAGGTATTGCACTCAATGTTATGTAATATGTTAATTGTATATGTTATTTTATATGTGGGTCATTGCCTTAAGTTTACTGTATAAACGGGGTAAGGATTGTGTTACGGGTGGGCAATGACCTTATATGTGTTCAATTTATTATTAAATAAGCTGTGGCCTTTTATTTCCACTTATATGCTGTGTCTGTGTTTATTTGGGATAACAAAGGCCTTTATAGGGCCCAGAAATCCAACAATGCCTTTGTCATGCTAATTTTGAAAGGCGGTGGGCTGACTTCATGTGCACCACTGCTTCTGTGCCAACTTCTACACCTAACACAGGTGATTGGAAGTCATTCTGGTGATGGTGATGATGATACAGACATTCATCAGATGATGAGGAGCAAATCACACTGTAGCATCTTGATAGTAGTCATGGGACCCTTGGTTACTTACCATTACTGTCATCCAGTTGTACTTATCCACTGACTAACTCTGCACCCTACCTGCCCTAGGTTTATTTTATTATTTATGGGGGAAGGGGAGAATATATATATATTTATTTATTAGGAATAAAAAAAAAATGTTTTATTTAATCTCACACACTTTCACAGCACCCTTTTATTTCCACAGTATTGAACCATTCTACATGGGTACATAGGGTTTTACATTGGTGTCTGTGCTACGTAACACTTTTTTTTTTTAAATGCTCATAGTTCCATATATGTCCAAATATAATTTTTTATATATTTAATACAAATATCATAATGCTGGTGAAATAGCCAATTGGGCTAATCCACCAACTGTAGACTCCTCAGTGAGATCCTCAGAGTTGCGGGTTCAATTCTAAGCTGGTACGATCTTCATCTTACTGAGGTTGATAAAAATATTGTAATGAGATGGGAATTGACACAACCCAATGTAAATCAACACAGACATGAACAGATGTGGCTGCCACAAATACTTATATGTGTCAAACTGACAACTGATTGAGATTATCCTAGTAGATTTCCCATTGAGAACAGTTTGTTTACATATAGAACATCAATGGGCTTAAAATAAGAAAAGCTACCAAAACAAGAGGTTTAAAAGTAATATTAAGAAGTATTACTTTATTGAGAGGGTAGTGAATGCATGGAACAGCCTTCCAGTGTAAGTGGCAACACTTACTACAGTGAAGGAGTTTAGGCATTCATGGGATAGGCATAAATCTATACTATATATAAGGTAAGGCCAGGGAATAATAAAAGTATTTATAAAACTGGGAAGACTTGATGGGTCAAATGGTTCTTATCTGGCAACACATTCTATGTTTTTATTCTGGATATTTTTATGAGAAATGATATTAGGCCATATATGTAGTCATATCCATGTGAAAAATTCAGTGTTTTGTAGAGTACTTTATAGGGCTTTAAAGATGAATTCTCCTTCGCAGATCAGGAGAATTGAAATAGGCAAATTCCGCTAATCCTACCCGAACAGATCTCTGTACCTGCCGCTGGTTGAGGTATCAGCCTGACCTGGTTCACACATTCTTGGACACCTACTACTTGTATATACTCTCTACCCTGGACTTTGCCTCAGATTTAACCGGTCTTTCCCGCATATTGGAAGACGCCTGTCAGCAAGATATACACCGATCAGTCATAACATTATAACCATTGACAGGAGGCAGTGTGATGCTTTGGGCAATCTTGTGCTTGGAAACCTCGGGTCCTGCCATTCATTTGGATGTTACTTTGACATGTACCACCCACCTAAGCATTGTTGCAGACCATGTTCACTCTTTCATGGAAATTGTATTCCCTGATGGCACTGGACTCTTTCAGTAGGATAATACACCCTGTCACAAAGCAAAAATGGTTCGGGAATGGTTTGAGGAACACAAAAACGATTTCAAGGTGTTGACTTGTCCTCGAAATTCCCCAGATCTCCAATCCAATCAAGCATTTGTGTGATGCGCTAGACAAACAAGTCCGATCCATGGTGGCCCCAAAGAGCAACCTATAGAATCTGCTGCTAACGTCTTGGTGCCAGATACCACATCACATCTTCAGAGACCTAGTGGAGTCCTTACCTCAACGGGTCCGGGCTGCTTTGGCGGGCAAAAGGGGACCTATACAATATTAGGTGGCCATAATGTTATGGCTGATAGATGTATACATTCCAAGTACTATCGACCTGCTGATTTCTTAACAGCACTCATTTTCTCCTTTCTTTTTTTGTGGACTGACCGGTCCATTCTCTCCTCTCTTTTTTAATATCTTCCTCAAGCCATACTTATATTGTTGATACATGTCTTAACATTGTTTCTATTCCATTTATTCTATTGTTTATCTTGATATTTTTCTGTTAAATGTACCACAACAAGACCACCTCATGGGGCTTTTTTGTCAGGGAAAGGTGGATAGTTCAACTCACTGAGGTATTTAGCCCTCAAATTTTGCAGCACACCCTATTGCTTTCCAGCAGGTCCTCTCTCAGGTTACCACTTTCCGTCACTGTTCTCTAACTCTTACTCTTCCCTTCTCCACTACACTCAACCCCCTTTCTGATTATCACTTTTCTCCATTATATAGTAATTTGGAGTGTAGACCAAGCACGTAAGCAAGTGGCATACAAATGCTGCGTTTGGGACCATCCCGTAATTGTTTTTTTGCTTTTTACTTTGGAAGGTGTAATGTCACTTAAAAGTCTTATGTGATGTAATAGTATATGTTTTAATTCTTCATCTTTAGTGAGATAGCAAGATATTTATTGTACCTTATTGTACCATTAGATAGCAAATTATTATGATTATAATATATAATAAAAAATAAACACTACTGTATTCTTGTTATAAATACCGTAATGTAATCGTTTTACATGTAACATCCGGTACCGATATCTTATTAATATTGAAAATGATCTATACATTGTGTTAGTAAAACTGCAAGAAAATGCCTAAAATAGGAAAGAAATGTGTGTTAAATGTGTCTGACATCACTTGTGGCTTGATTTGCAAATTAACTGGTTTCAATAAGAGATGTGGAATTTGCATATTAAGCCACGGGTGATGTCATAAGCAGGAGACTCCACAGACACATTTGTTTCCTAATTTATGCATTTGCTTGCAATTCTGCTAACACAATGGATAGATGGCATATTTTTTATTCTCTACATTCACAGGATCAGCAATGATTAGGTGATACAATCCCTTTAATGAGGAAAAAAGCAGATATAGCAGCCTCATTCTATAGTTCTGTCCTTGTAAAACAGCTACCAACATCTCTACGACCAATAGTTATTGTGATTCAACATTAAAATAATGTACCATTGCATCTAAACCACTTTATAGCGGACAAAATGTATTATTATAAAAACCTATCGAGAACCAATGAGCTTAGGTGACAAAGATAACCCTAACATATCTAAATATGTAAATGTAATGCCAGACCCTTGATGTTTTAAATGGGGGGAAATCACTGGCAATGCACAGCTTTAATTGTACAGCTGTACACTCAGAATATTCCATGTTCAAAGTTTGGGGAAAGGGCAGGTTATCTTTATTCCATGTATTGCTCCATCAATTGGATTTTTTGTTGTTTTTTTTACTTGGCATGACACTGTAAATGGCATGCAGTAAGTTATTGATTATGTTGTATAGAGAGCAGTAGTATTCAGTCTAAACCATACACATTTGAATCAGGAAGAAGCTGGGGAGGGCTGGCAAGGGTCTGCTCTGTAACCTGACTCAATGGGCTGGGGCTGGGGCTGTGCCATTTTTGCACTTCTAAATGGACCAGTGCATAGACTAGGCAGTCTTCCCTGCTCAGATGAGGCTCTGACTTGGATCAGCAGGTTAGGATAGAAAGTCTGAAGGTGTGAAATGTACCAGAGTCCATTTCTGGATCTCTGGTAGAGAAAGTGCAATAAAAAGCTGGGGGACACTGGATGAAAATGCATTCAGCACTACCACTGCTCAATCTTTCTTGTCTGCCTTATTTATCCAATTGTATTGTCTGTATATCAAACAATGTACCTTATCTGTTAGCAAATAATTAGTGTCAGACTATCTATCTCAGATTAAAAAACGGGCATGCTGATGAAGTTGAACCATGGGCCACTAAATAGTTTGGTCTGTAATAATGCAATATATGTAAGGCCATCATGACAAAGGTTTCCTGTCATTTCCCTCACCCTGTCAGTTAAGCCAAGGGCCCAATGAGGGAACGGCAGGGGGGTGGCAATGAGTGGAAAAGGGCATGGCCTTAGGCTATATATTGCAGAATTTTCAGGAATGATTTCCTGTTTAAAGAAAAATTGTTCCTTTCCTCCCATCCCTAGGTGACGAAGAAGGAAGTGGCGGCGGGGGTCCCCGAGGTTTGGCGCTAGTGCAGGGGGTTGGTCATCTGGGGTATGGCCAATCTGGTTGGGCAGTAGCTGTGGGAGCTATCTGCACGGGCTCTCTATGGGCTCGTCCCTTGGGAGTGAGGCACGGCTATTGTAAAAACAGGGTCGTCAGTAGCCGTGGGTCATGTGGTACGCCTGCGCCAGATTCTCGGGGTCCTGATCCTAGCTGGTCACACGCTACCGCTAAGGTTCATTAGTATTAGTTCATGTTTTTTAAACATGTGTTGGTTGGTATATATATATAAATATATATATTTTTTTATTATTTTATTTTATATATATATATATATATAATTTTATATGCCCGGTTATTTAATTATTTATAAAGTTTTAACCAAATCTGTTTTACAGTAAAACATGTTACTTATTTCAGCTATGTATTTAGCTGTCGATTTATGTTGCAGCATTTCAATAAAGACTGCGACCTTTCTAGCCACTCAGTTGTCTTTCTATTTATTGGTGGGGGGGAATGAATCATCAGGTATACCTTGGTCATGTTTTTACCCCCCACACACCTATTGTCTACCAGCAAAAGATGAAGGATCTGCCATGTGATGTCGTTTTGATCTATGGCAGATGAGAGAACTGGTTGAGTGACAAAATCAATAGCTGCAGAGTTGATGACAGCTGCAAATATAACACTGTAACTCTGTGACATGCCATCTCAAATATAGTGCTTCGATTTCCCAAGAAATAGAAATGGCCTTCTCTACACCATTTCTGCCTGATTACAGTTTGATTGGGATGGGTCTAGGTTTTTGGGGAGCTACTGGTTTGTTCTCCACATCTGTCTCCCATCAGTGGTGATGCTAAGCAGCTGTTGAATTTGCTTATAAGGCAGCTCCAGCCCTAACTAAAGCCCCAGTGACAGCAATGGAGACTCTGTGCAAATCAGCAAACACAGACTTTGCCTGATCTAAGCACTAGCAGATACCAACAGAGATGTTTAGCTTTGTTAATTATTTTTCTTACATTCCTTCAAACCCATTCTTAATGGCATTACAGCTTTCTTTTTATCTGTATACAATTTGTAAAGGTTTATTTTTTTATGTGCCGATCGATTTCATATTGAATGTACTTGACATTTTATGTTGCATGATATAATTTAGAGGTGTTGACTTCTTGATTATATTTGTTACACAGCTAGAAGACACATGGCATGTGAAGGGCTCCAGTATAATAAGAAATATATCGCAAAAAAAATGGCTGCATTGGATCTGTTGAGGGAATATGAAGCCTAGACAATACAAAGTTGATAAATATGTCATCTTGTCAACTTTTTTCCATTTGTTTTTCTTTCTTTTTTTTGTAGCTTGCTTGTGCACCTCTATCACCCAGCGTATAGCAAGTTCTCTTGAAGGCACCTACATAGCATTCTCTAGCTAGCCACCGGTGATGTCATAAGGAGGAGACAACACAGGGATTTTTCTCTTAAATCATTTCCTTGCAATTCTGTTAACACAATGTATAGCTAATTGATCCACAGTATAAACAATGTTTAGGTGATGGAGTCCCTTTAACACCTACCAGATGAAGGTATGGTCATGCTGTTAGGTGTGTGACTCGCCTTTGTCACCATGAATCAATAGCTGTTCCTTCAGGAATGGATTTGGGTAAAGAAAATCTGAATTGGAACAGACCAGACTTGTACTTCTGCTGAGATCCTGAAGGGGTTAATACTTGGAAGGGTTTCGGGGTGAGCTCATTTAGAACATTCTAAGGTAAGGTATTGAAAGCTACTGATAATTCTACCATTTCCCCCAGCAGGCTGCAGTGAAAAGCCCATATAACAATCAGAGCCCAGACACTGTGACCAGTGACCTCTCCGGTTAATTGGATTCTGGATTCTATGAAACCTTGGGAGCCTGCCCCTTTGGGGTTAATGGTTACATTCCAGTTAATGTGTCTATACACTAATTCAAACATCTGTGCAGGCTGAATATGGAGACACCAAAGGATGGAGAATTTGACAGTAGTTTCTAACCCTGCTAAACAGTGAGGGGGCTTTTCATATAAGAGAAATTTAAAAAAAAAATCAAGCATCAATAGCCGTCTTGGAAAATCCTCCAAGCCATTTATTAATTCAACTCAGCTATTAAAGGACATCTGTCGGGAAAAAATGTTGTTCTGTTTAATTGGAAGATTACATCAAAAGCAGGCAGTTGAAATAGAAATGATTTAATGAAAGAATATAAATAAAGCACCTTATTGAGTCATCTCTGCTTTTATAGCACTATCAGGGGGCAGACATCTTGGGTCAGATGACCTGTATAGATGCATGTGGGTTTATTTTGTGCTGTGTCTCACAGCTGACAATGTCATCATGCGCACAGCCAATGAGAGTAGAAGCTCGCCCCGCTCATCTGATCGAGGTCTGCAGACCTAGTTAAGGTCTACTCTGCTGATGCCATGCAAAAACGGGGTTCTCTGTCTGCACTAGCAGAGAAACACAGTCACTGACCTGACTGGGCTGCCAGCTGCATGGCAGCTACCGATCACAGGATAAGCTGGCGTGTACTATCAAAAGTACATGCTAGTTTATCCTAACAGTAGGGGCAACTAACATTTCACTTGTGCTCCTATATTAAAAGCACAAGTGAAAAACAAAGCTTAGTGTCCCTTTAATGCCCGATTCTTGCAATTCACGTAATAGTTTACCATGGAAAAAAAAAACCACGTTGGAATCTTCCCCATTGAAAGTAATGGGAGGTGAAATGATAGAAGCTTTTTTTGAGGCTGTCACAATCGGCACCCGAGTTTGTCATAGTCTCAAAAATACCTTTGATGGGGAAGATTCAAACCTGTTTTTTTTTCAAACTCGGGACCCGAATTCTCATAATGAAAGTCGACCTCCAAAGTCGAATTTTAGTGAACAGCCAATAGTCTCTGTTAATGTTGTCCAACTCTCTAATGTAGAGTCATATACAGGGAGTGCAGAATTATTAGGCAAATGAGTATTTTGACCACATCATCCTCTTTATGCATGTTGTCTTACTCCAAGCTGTATAGGCTCGAAAGCCTACTACCAATTAAGCATATTAGGTGATGTGCATCTCTGTAATGAGAAGGGGTGTGGTCTAATGACATCAACACCCTATATCAGGTGTGCATAATTATTAGGCAACTTCCTTTCCTTTGGGAAAATGGGTCAAAAGAAGGACTTGACAGGCTCAGAAAAGTCAAAAATAGTGAGATAACTTGCAGAGGGATGCAGCAAGGGATCAAGCGTTTCATTCAAAATAGTCAACAGGGTCGCAAGAAGCGTGTGGAAAAACCAAGGCGCAAAATAACTGCCCATGAACTGAGAAAAGTCAAGCGTGCAGCTGCCACGATGCCACTTGCCACCAGTTTGGCCATATTTCAGAGCTGCAACATCACTGGAGTGCCCAAAAGCACAAGGTGTGCAATACTCAGAGACATGGCCAAGGTAAGAAAGGCTGAAAGGCGACCACCACTGAACAAGACACACAAGCTGAAACGTCAAGACTGGGCCAAGAAATATCTCAAGACTGATTTTTCTAAGGTTTTATGGACTGATGAAATGAGAGTGAGTCTTGATGGGCCAGATGGATGGGCCCGTGGCTGGATTGGTAAAGGGCAGAGAGCTCCAGTCCGACTCAGACGCCAGCAAGGTGGAGGTGGAGTACTGGTTTGGGCTGGTATCATCAAAGATGAGCTTGTGGGGCCTTTTCGGGTTGAGGATGGAGTCAAGCTCAACTCCCAGTCCTACTGCCAGTTCCTGGAAGACACCTTCTTCAAGCAGTGGTACAGGAAGAAGTCTGCATCCTTCAAGAAAAACATGATTTTCATGCAGGACAATGCTCCATCACACGCGTCCAAGTACTCCACAGCGTGGCTGGCAAGAAAGGGTATAAAAGAAGAAAATCTAATGACATGGCCTCCTTGTTCACCTGATCTGAACCCCATTGAGAACCTGTGGTCCATCATCAAATGTGAGATTTACAAGGAGGGAAAACAGTACACCTCTCTGAACAGTGTCTGGGAGGCTGTGGTTGCTGCTGCACGCAATGTTGATGGTGAACAGATCAAAACACTGACAGAATCCATGGATGGCAGGCTTTTGAGTGTCCTTGCAAAGAAAGGTGGCTATATTGGTCACTGATTTGTTTTTGTTTTGTTTTTGAATGTCAGAAATGTATATTTGTGAATGTTGAGATGTTATATTGGTTTCACTGGTAAAAAATAAATAATTAAAATGGGTATATATTTGTTTTTTGTTAAGTTGCCTAATAATTATGCACAGTAATAGTCACCTGCACACACAGATATCCCCCTAAAATAGCTAAAACTAAAAACAAACTAAAAACTACTTCCAAAAATATTCAGCTTTGATATTAATGAGTTTTTTGGGTTCATTGAGAACATGGTTGTTGTTCAATAATAAAATTAATCCTCAAAAATACAACTTGCCTAATAATTCTGCACTCCCTGTACATAGAAATAAAGAGTTTAGAGTTGGAACCCGATGGTCTAGCAAAAGATGTAATGCAATAGAACTAACCTGCTTTTCAGGCAAGCTGAGTGACATGCAAAATCAAGTCTGCAAGGCACCTGTCGTGCACAGGAGAACTATATCTATTTAGAACAGCTTGGTACCAAGGTCCCATCCAGCTGGCTGATCGGAAAGAATGGCTCAACTGGTTGACTCTAGAGCACTAAGAGCTGCATTTTAAATAATAACGTGTATTGTAAACATGCGTTTAAAACACATTTCACCATACATTCTGCAGGGGTTACTGAAATAGTTGTTCCTTACATACATTTGTGATAGCCTCTGATATATGTTACAACATTAGGGTGTATCTTATTAGTTCACACCAAGTTATATAGATCACCTTTGTACTCAAATAAAGATTTGTTTGTAATGTACATTGTCAGCAGGTCAGAGTTTTGTTGCATGCACCATGTGTAACAGCATCTCCTGCTTCTCTGTATATAGAGATACTACAGAACACAGTCTACTTCAAGAAGATAAAAGGGCAGGTTAACAAAGGTTGTTTTTTTTTAAATGGTCACATTAAATAGTTAATTTACCTTTCCTGCTCAATACAGTGATGAAAAAGCCAAGAGGATGAATAAGACCTCCATCTTCTGATCCTTTCTCCTGGTACTGCTGCTGCTGTATAAACAAGTTTATCCATGAGCTGCACAGGCAACACCATATTAATAGAAGACAAGTGAAACCAAGTGATTAGCCATTTTACAAACTCATAAATTCGGGTAAATACAGTGCATGAGTAGAGTTGTACACATCCAAAGTACCACTTAATGAATGGAAAGAATAAAAATGAAATGACCTTTATACATTGTGTTAGCAAAATTGCAACCAAATGTCCAAGTTGGGAGAAAAGTGTTTTAAATGTGTCTCTGGAGTCGCCTGTTTATGACATCACCTGTGGTCTAATATGCAGATGAACTGCTTTTCAATGGGAAATGTGTCATTTGCATATTAGGCCAGAGTTGATGTCATAAAATAGAGACTCTACAGGCACTTTTTTCAAACACATTTTTCTCCTAAGTTAGATGTTTCAAGTTTGCTAACACAATGTATAGATAATTTTCAATCATTTTTTAGTCTATACAATGTTTCAGTGATACAGTCCCTTTAAAGGTGTGGCACAGATGGGACATGGAAAGTACAGATATGGAAATCAACCGGAGGTCAAATGTTGTCCAGAGATATGGCCTAAATCTATGCCAGGCCCCCCATGCAGGCACACAGAGAACTAGAGGACAAATATATAATGATCCCACTAGCAGCTCAGAAGCCAAAGGATGCTGTTTTTATCCCACCCATTGTCTATGGAACCAAAAGTATCTGAAGAAAAATAAAATGGATTTCCAAATATAAATTCCCTGCAGGCAGCAGGTTATATATCAGTTTCTTACAGTGATTGCTGTTGGCTCTGGTGTGTGGGTTCCACCCTATTCATGTAATACAGAATATTTAAAGTTAATCTGTCAATCAAAATGATTTGTGGCCAGGAAGAAGAAAGCAAAAGTAACAAGTGCACGAATTCTAGCAGACTCAATTGGAAATTAATAGAGATAAACATGTCATTGAGTTTTTACTTCTCCACAGTTTTGATGTCACTGGAGCAATACACCAAATCAGGGAAAGTCTGGGCAAGCACCACTATATAACCTGGAATGCAAAACTTTATATCTAAAGCTCTATAATTTAGTATTAATTAAGGGCTGTGTTCACAGTCACACATAGGGTTGGCACATTTAATATACAATGTTGTTAAACATTAAACACTGCTGTCTTTAGTGTTTAAGATCCTGTAATAAAATGAATGGATTCATAATTCCAGCTATCGTTCCACCCCCATTATAATGACTGCCCTCATTTGAACGCTTGAGGGAAACTAACTTTTTATTTTCAACATCTTACTTACATGCTTGGAGCCAGGGCCGGACTGGCCCACCGGTATACTGGGAAAAATCCAGTTGGGCCGTCTGCTGTGAGGCCCCTGTGGCCAGAAGTATGGCGGTTGCCGTCACTTTAAGCAATTCAGCGCCCCCCTGCAATTTACAGAATTTACCTGCTGCCGCTGGATGTTGCAGCAGCAGTTCCAGCGCGGGATGAGAAGCGTAGGCAGAGATAACAGGGTGAGAGAGAGACACTACAAGGGGAACAGGGGGAGAGACGCTACAGGGGGAAGATACTACAGGAGGATAGGGGGAATGGTGAGAGAAAGACACACTACAGGGGGAAGGGGGAGAGAGACGCTACAGAAATGAGAGAGAGACACTACAGAAATGAGAGAGAGACGCTACAGAAATGAGAGAGACGCTACAGAAATGAGAGAGAGACGCTACAGAAATGAGAGACGCTACAGAAATGAGAGAGAGACGCTACAGAAATGAGAGACACTACAGAAATGAGAGACACTACAGAAATGAGAGAGAGATGCTACAGAAATGAGAGAGAGACGCTACAGAAATGAGAGAGACGCTACAGAAATGAGAGAGAGACGCTACAGAAATGAGAGATTGGCACAACAGAAATGAGAGAGACGTTACCGAAATGAAAGACGCTACAGAAATGAGAGAGAAAGAAGCGACAGAAATGGGAGAGAGAGACGAGACAGAAATGAGAGAGACGCTACACAAAATGAGAAAGAAACGTGACAGAAATGAGAGAGACAGAGACGCTACAGAAATGAGAGAGACAGAGACGCGTCAGAAATGAGAGAGACAGAGACGCGACAGAAATGTAAGAGAAACGTGACAGAAATGAGAGACCTTACAGAAATTATAGAGAGACACTACAGAAATGAGAGAGAGAGAGAGAGAGAGACGCTACAGAAATTAGAGAGAGAGAGATACGCTACAGAAATGAGAGAGAGAGAGACCGACACTATTGAAATGAGAGGGAGAGAGAGAGACTACAGATATGAGAATAAAAAATATTATGTATCTGCTCCTGTGGTGCAATCTCAGTGCTGGGATGGGTGCTGGGGGTAAGTCCTGGGGTCTGGGTCAAATCTTGTAAGTGCAACATGGGTGCTGGACAGGAAAAAAATGTGCATATTTTATTTATGGGGCTGGTTTAATAATGTTATGCTTTGGGGCTGGTATACAATTTTTGTCCATGGCTGGTTTTTGTTCCCAGTCTGGCCCTGCTTGGAGCCATGGGTTCTAGAACCCCTACTGCCGGCTACTAACTTATTTGATTTACATGTAGGGTTTTCTTTCTGTGGGTTTTCCACAGAAAGAAATACCGGCCTCCATAAACTTTAAATTTGCATGAACCCATTTTTTCATCGGACTGCCAGTAAAATACCGGCTGGGTGGCCACTCATCGCATGTTTTAGAACCCATTAAGGTGGGGTTACCGTCTGCATTGGTAGTGTGATGCCTAATTTTTAAAAGTCTTTCTTTTGAACTGGAAAAAAAAAGTATAAAAGTGTTAATTCCGTAAAGTACCAATATTTGATTATCCAATGAGCCAGGATGTGACATAAAGGGCAGAGGTTGCATATAAAGCTAAGCAGCACTTTAACCTCTCTAAATATACTTCTGGAGCACAGTTATCTTAATTTATTCACAATTCTCCACTGCTGGTTTTACATGGCCGCATTTATCAAACACCCAAACGCTTAATAATTTTAAGAGTAAAAAAAACAAACAAACCATGATTTATGAAATCCCATAATCCCACATATTAATGGATCCCATCTTTTAACCTCTCCTTCGCCAAAACCGATGGTAACAAAAGATCTGTATAGGGAGGGATATGTACAGAGAACTACCCCGCAGGGGGTACTATGGGGAATGTGTTGGGCAATGCAGGAATCTACTCTATTATTGCATAACAAGTCTCTCTTCAGAAGGGAGACCCACGGAGTTTGACTCCCGTTTGACCCCGAGGCTTTCTTCTATCCTACTGATGAATGCATACAATAACACCAGCTGTCTGTTCCTCCCAAATCTAACTGAGGAAGAAAGCCACTGATTACTCAAATACAGTCATTAAAGGGGGAAATGTGTTTTTAGGGCTGTCAGAGTGATTAATGAGGGTCAGCAATGCTTGAAAAAAGAAAAAAGAGTGTGTCTGTTTAGTCTAACTGGCAGGCTGGCTTTCTTATTGATTTATTGCAGCAGTTGCTAAGGGCCTGTGGTGTGTAGTGTGTGTGTGTATGCCTGTTTGTTGAATTTGGACGTTTAACCCCTTTGCTGCAGAGAGGTTTCTGTTGAAAACCATGGGTTAATCATTGTGCACGTTAAGTTTGCGATATGCTCTTACAGTCTCCTTTGTGTGTTCTGTACACAAGTACTTAATGTGTGTGCGTACTACTGCTAAGTAGAGTTTGTTTTTTGTTTGTCTTTTCTTTGTGTTAGTGTCTCAGCTGAGTGTGTGCTTTTGTATGTCTGTCTGTTATTTGTTTGGTGGTGTCTGTCACTTTATACATTGTCTGGTATGCTATTTGTTTGACATGTGGCTATTTTGTGCGAGGGCGTATTAAAATGAAGCATAAAGGGATACGTACATTCAGAGTCGGATGATCATACAGTATGTGTGTCTGTGATACCAGTTGTTTGTTGTATTGACATGCGTGCGTGCATGTTAAAGCGCCCAAGTCACTGAAGACAAAGTATTACTGTACTCCTTTCAATCAGCTGTAACTCTTGTACGGTACTTGCTCAATAGCCATTTCTTTTAGTCAATAGGCTCAAACACTAGTTCTATTAAAGTATGTGAACAGCACACCAGGGGTGTGTGTAACATTATATACCGGTTTATTTATTCCCCTACATAAAGAAATAATTTATGAAATGCTCTGTGGGGACGAACACTTTGTCTAACTTGGAGATCTGTGCAGCTCCTTTTACTTTACCACTAGCATAATGTTATCCCTCAGGCTCTGCTCCATGATATAGTCGGCGGAAATCGGGAACAATTCACCAAACGTGAGATGTAGGTGAGTTTTGCCCAGATGAACATTTCACTACACATTAGAACGGGCCAAACCTGGTGAGTTTCTCCTGTAAGAAGAACAGAGTTGACCTCGCTGACTCCATTCTTAAACCAGTGAGAATTCTTCAAATATTTAAATGCACTTTATACAGGGTTAATTGGACTCTTCTAGCAGATGAAACTCACCACGTTTGGCCTTTTATTATTTATAGTTATAGTAACTCACCTGCAGTCTAATGTCCCCATTGACTCACTAAACTAACAGACTATTAAAACTAATGAGATACAAGAGCATCTACATCGGACGCCAAAGGTATTTCAGCATGATTGCAATGTATCACCTTCCACACAGATTACATACCCCATTAGCTCATCTGCATGCAATTTGACATGTGGTGTGTTGTATAGGCTGGAACACCACCATCCCACCACATTCTCTTTTTTTGAAGTATTATGAGTTTTTTCCACTTGCAGTAGGAACTCAAAACAGTCTATGCCAGACTTGTCAGCGTGTTCACTCTGGATACACCGTAATATGGATCATGGCACTGTTTCTATGGCAGACAAGTCCCCCTTCGTATTGCCCCTGGCCAAACCTCTTGCGAAATTTACATTTGTACTGGTTTTGGATAGTGAAATAGTAGGGCATCTCCTCAACCAAAAAATGATATTACAATGTGGGCCAGATCTACTTCCATCACTGCTACTGAGATTCAGTGTACTGGTCATTGCTTGACCCATTGCCTACTTAATCAATGCATCCCTGTCCTCTGGCTATGTCCCCCAAGCCTAGAAAAAGCTAGAGTTGTCCCTATCCACAAAAATGTAAACATAGCGTCAAACTACAGGCCTATTTCACTACTACCTATCCTCTCTACAGTCTTGGAGAAATGTGTCCATGAACAACTGTGCGATCAACTGTGCTGTGTATCAACTATCTAACCTCTCTTCAATCTGGTGTACACTCTAATCACTCCACGGTTACTGCCGTTTAAAGGTGAGCAATGGCATTCCGAGTGGCATGGAGAGAAGTGAGCTTTGCTGGAGCAGTTTTCCTAGACTTTGCAAAGTTTAATAGGGTTGATCACGAACATCTGCTAAACAAGCTTAATTGCTCCGGTATAAATGAGCAGTCGCTTCACTGGTTTCATTGCTACCTGTCTGATAGAACTCAATATGTTTCCGTTGCTGATGCCTCCTCTCTCCCATTGCCAATTAAATGTGGAGTGCCTCGAGGATCTATCCTTGGGCCCTGCTTTTCTCGCTGTTTATAAATGATCTACTCTCAGTGTGTGACCATGTAAATGTGCTTATGTATGCTGATGATACTGTCATTCATACATGCGGGACAAAACTATCACAAGTGGAAACCATGCTACAGGGTCCGTTTTCTAAGACTGAAAGTTTGAAAGCTAGCAACAAACTATTCCTTAACGCTGAAAAAACTGTGTCCATGTTGTTTGGGACAAAACCTTAACTACTTAAATTAATTAATCCTCAAATATACATCAAAACTGAATCAGGTTGTAACCTGACCCAGGTAAATGGCTCATATCTCGGCATGTGGCTAGATCCAAACTTGTCTTTTGGTCTCCATATCGACATGCTCTTGTCCTAGATGTATCCTCGGATTGGCTCCCTATATAGGAACAAATCAAACCTAGATTCCACAGTAATGAAACGGATTGAGCAGCAAATGTTAATGCTGATCTTAGACTGTGGGGATGTGGGATATGATTCCGCACAGCAGACTTATCTTGGTAAACTTGACACTCTGTACAATGCACTGTGGTGATTTGCCCTCCTCCAGTGCGATTAGAACACTCATCACTGCAAAATGTTAAAAGTGATAAAATGGCTTACACTTGCCTCCAGGCGCACTCTCCACCTAGCTTGCTTAGTGCATAACCACTTCTCTGGAAAGCAGGTTGAGCTGCATTCTCTTTCAGAGCTCTACAAACATGGAATAGTCTCCCAGATTCCGTCAAATCATCCACTAGTCTAATATCCCTGAAAATGAGTGTCTCCTAACTTCCAAGAACAGAAGGTACCGGCTATTCGTTTACAACAATGACTCCATTTCTGAGAAGGGGCACAAGTATCTGTGGCTCGGTCTGTTATGATCAACAGAACATCATTAAATTGTCCATCACAAAGTCAAATAAATGTCCATTATGGAAATCTTGGTGGCTACAGCTGGTTCTGAGTAGCTGAATCATGGTGCTTCATATATTTGACATTAGTTCCTGACCTCTGCTTGTTTCTGACCCAAGTATACATTTCTATAACCTTAGATTGTGCCATTCTATTATATATCCACAACTTGCTTTAAACTATTGCCTGGCATTATGACTTGCACCAGCTAACCTTCTCTCTACTCCTTGGTGCTTTGTTACTGGCGTGCGAGTATATTTTCTACTGGATGCTTTGTTGCTGCGACATCCCCATATAGGTGGTTGCTTAAACAAGGCACCGGTTTCTTGCAGAGACTTTCAGAATGCACCGGTCACATAAATATGATTAAACCAAAATAACTTCAGGTTTGAGCTTCGTGGGATGGCTGTGATGCTAAAAATTCAGTGGCTATGTTAGTGTGATGCATCGGTTTGCCCATCCACGGTTCAGTCTCTTATTTTAGTTTTAAAGCTAAAGAGTCCTATACTTACCATTAGATGGCTATTTACTTTTGCATTAGATAATCTCACTGCAGTCTTTTGCCCTTTATTTATTCATATAAGCCTGGCCAATCTGCCCCATTATTGGTAGTATTTCCGCTTATCTAGAAGTGATGGAAGCCCAGTCCCCTCAGTCAGGACCATGGACAGGAGCTCGGAGTCATGACTTAGCGTTGAGGACTGGCCGCGTAGAACTGCCACTATTAGAGAACCTCCTGCACCAAACGTGTCTCAACTAGTTTTTGTTGGGGTTTTCAATTCAGAGGGCACAAAAAAATGATATTATTCTGCGATTATACTTCCTGTGTAAGTCCACATAGGTTAAAGAGCAGAGGTAGAATGCTTGAATCTCCTTTTCCCCCATATTTCCAAAAACTTAGAACTTGAAATGGAGTTGTTACATGACCCTGTGCCAAAATATAAAACCTGCTGGCCCTGTTATACCTCAATATTTTGTATATGAGAATGAGCCGAAAAATGCACTTACTGCCCAAAAATGACATTGGTCAAAACCCACAGTAGTATGTTTTCACATTATAGACATTTCCACCCTTCTCACCACAGGGAAGCATGGCAGCTACCTATCAGCGGATAAACGGGCACTACTATAAGTTCATGCCAGTTTATCCTCATATTAGGGACAGGGAATTTTTCACTTGTCCTGCTATATTAGAAGCACACTTAAAACAAAATATTTTGTTATCCTTTAATCAGTTGTCCCTTGAGTGGTGCCACTAAAACCCTATCCTTATGTACCTTTAGCAAGTGCTCCCTCATCTATGAGTAAATCTACACTAAAAATGCTTGTTCTAAAGCACTATTGAGACTTTCCCAGCCTCACCCATGTCTGCAGTCACCCGCCACTGTTGCCACTGTTGTTAATTACACTGCTTACTGCTCTGTTGCATGTTAATCTTACCAGTATTTCTATGTACAACCATTTAATAGTCACAATTACAAAAAGCATTTTGTTATCCGAAGATACAGCACTAACATAATAAAATACAGCCATGAGAAGGCAGACCCCCCATGGATTTTGTCACATAGCAAAATGTATCAATGCAGAAAATAATTGAACACATCAAACATCAACGAGCAAAATAGCAAAATCGGATGTATATTGTTAATCCTGTGCATGTCATCTACAAATATACTAGAGTAATAAAGTAGCATAAAGAGGGACTCTATATAAGTCAGGTAGATGCTTGCTTCTGCCTGACCATAACTGCCTATCAATTGGTTCTCCTAGTATGCATCGTTCAAAATATATTCTAGTTATTCCTTGAAAGATCAAGTTTTATAACCAGCAACAGGTCCCAGCTAGAGCAATGTTTGGCACTGCTTATGCCAATAGCCGCAGTCAATGTCACAGAGGTAGGAGAGTGTTATTAAAACTAGGAGCCTTATTAAAACTATTTGTTGGGGAGGTAGGAGAGTGTTAGTCCCTGTGTGTGCCACATAATCCCCTATCAGATTGAAAGTGACTACGAATAGAAATTAAAACTATTCCGTCAACTTTAACTTCCTGGCCAGTGATATTTCCAGAAAGGGTCTAGGACACTTCTTCGCCGCATTTTCATCGCTGACAGTTCAGCGCGGCAGTTAGAACGCTGAACTGTCAGCAATGAAGTATAACGCGGCCGTTTCACCGCGGCTGCAGCTATGTAAGAGCCGACAGTTCAGCGCTGAACTGTCAGCTCTTACAAATCTAAAAGTAAAACGAAAATAACCCCCCCTAATAAATGATTCCCCCCCCAATAGTAACACTAAACACTAAACCCCAATACTAACACTAAAATTAACCCCAATACTAAAATTAACCCCCTAAATCCTAATTCTAACCCCCTAAACCCTAATACTAACCCCGACCCCTAATACTAACCCCGACCCCTAATACTAACCCCCGACCCCTAATACTAACCCCAACCCCTAATACTAACCCTAATACTAACCCCCGACCCCTAATACTAAAGTTAACCCCCTAAACCCCAATACTAACCCTAATACTAAAGTTAACCCCCTAAACCCCAATACTAACCCTAATACTAACCCTAATACTAACCCCTAATACTAAAGTTAACCCCCTAAACCCTAATACTAACCCTAATACTAACCCCGACCCCTAATACTAAAATTAACCCCCTAAACCCCAATACTAACCCTAATACTAACCCTAATACTAACCCCTAATACTAAAGTTAACCCCCTAAACCCTAATACTAACCCTAATACTAACCCCGACCCCTAATACTAAAATTAACCCCCTAAACCCTAATACTAACCCCGACCCCTAATACTAAAATTAACCCCCTAAACCCCAATACTAACCCTAATACTAACCCCTAATACTAAAGTTAACCCCCTAAACCCTAATACTAACCCTAATACTAACCCCGACCCCTAATACTAAAATTAACCCCCTAAATCCTAATACTAACCCTAATACTAACCCCCGACCCCTAATAGTAAAATTAACCCCTAACAATAAACCTAATTCTAACCCCCTAAACCCTAATTCTAAACCAACTAAAATCGGTAAAATACTTACCTTTAGCGATGAAATGTCCCGCGATGAAATCTCCAGCGGCGATCTGTCTTGTTCTGTAGAGTCGGCGGTGAAGCGGCTGCGCGGAAGCAGCCGCGATGAAGTGTCCCATCCCCTCCAGAAACTCTTGAAAACAGAGTTACAGGTTTAGAAACAGTGTAGAGATATTACAGTCATAAGTAAACGGCTGTGCAGAATATGCAGTTACCTGTCTGGTGCAGGTGCAAGGTGCTCCCAGTGAGGTGAGAATATGAGAAGTTGATTTTCATTTTAATGAAAGAAAGAAAGAAAGAAAGAAAGAAAGAAAGAAAGAAAGAAAGAAAGAAAGAAAGAAAGAAAGAAAGAAAGAAAGAAAGGCAAAGCATATCGTTTTTATTACCCTGGTGATGGATTGCAGCACTTCCAGAATTGTTAATTAGGACGTTTATACCCGGATGCATTTAAGGATTTATATTTTGGCCTAAATTTAGCAGTTTGTTTGCCAATTTTACCACAATTCACTGTTTAGTATAAATGCCATAGATTGTTGCCAATTTTACTATATGCAACATTTATTGTTCTAATTGTCTGGAAATTGCCAAAGAGCCACTAACAAAAAGAAATGATAGAAGCAAATGTTATATTTAAGAAACGCAGGATTTTGTTAACAGAATAGTGTGTTCTGTTTAAGTTACAGGTCTTCTTTACCAAGACAAAAACCATAAAATAAATGCCTGTGGGTCATCCCTGCTTATCTCCTCCATTAGCAAAATACCTGCTGAAAGCTAAACTATGTGTGATAGAATGTAACTTGAAAAGCAAAACTATGTGTGAGACTTTAAGAAAGGAAGTTATCATTGATTTCCACTGTAAGTGCTATGTGGCCTGTGTATGAGGCACCAGAGCCTTCGGTTCTCACATAGTGAGGAGTTTTCACTAAACAGTGCACAGTGGTGAACTGAAAACAAAACTGGAAAAATTAGGCAATTACTATTGGAGGCATTAAACAGCCTTGCCTATCATTTCCAACTCAACTACCAATGCCTGTAGCCCACCAGCTGTTTCACTACAACTACCATCATTCTTTGCCTTTCTAGAAATCTGGTGAAGGATTAAGGGGTTTGTAGTTCTGCAGCAGCTGGAGGGCTGTAGTCGGAAACCTAGGCCCTATAGCTCGTAGGGCTGGTTTAATTTGACTCTGATAAAGCCTTTGTGGTATGCCTATGTACTAAGGCTGCTGACCCATGCTAGTAATTGACCTCATACTGCACTCATACTGTCCTTCATACACGTCATTTGCACCAGCAGGCACCATTTTAGGTCTGGGCTACCAGTAGCAAGTGCTAAAGGCCATGTAATGTATATACAGACCTCTGTCCATGGTACTGACTGAGACTGGCAGGACCTAAAGGACCAACAACTCCTATAGATATTAATCCATTTGGTCAGAGAACAGGAACTGGAGGAGTGGTTATATTACCTATTAAACAGCAAACAATGGGCTACACAAGCATTAGCCGGTTTAACACTATGGCCTGTATTGTCATACTAGCATGGTATTAGATATCCCAGTGAAGACATTCATTACCTCCATTCTTGCATTAAGCCGGAAAAAAAACCATACAAATATCTTGTATTTGAATTATCAAATGAGGCACAACAAACACTCAAACATTTCAAAATGAATAATAGTACCCTTCTGTCAAATCTTGTTTAACGATTATTTTTAGTCAAAGACATATAAACACATCATAACGGTTGTTTTTAGCTTTTTTCCTTTTTGTTTGATTTTTATCATGGCAAATAAGCCTCTGCTCTCCAGCATTTTACAGGATGTGGATGCCAATGTCGTATAAATCATTTTTGATGTAGTGGTGTCTGTTAATGTGGTTATAGGGATGTTATCCCTTGGGGATTGGGCCTATGAGGAAGCATTACCATGTTAGGATTATAATCGCTGTTACAACTATCCCACCGCTGTCACTGAATAGTACAACTGTGCTGTGTGCTCTCAATAACAGCCTGGATCTGTCACTCACTTTCCTATGCCTGGCTGCTTTCTATTACTGGCACTTTCAGGACATAATTTGTCTATTGAAAGAGATACAATCCTGATTCCCAATCGCTGTGTCTTTTTCGCATCGGGATCTCTAACCGTACCATGCATCACATATTCACTTTATCGACGGCTCTTTTGTTATGACCTTCTCGTTTTTTGCGTGTTTGTTGGCGCTGTTACGGATGTTTTGTGTTTGGTGATAACCGTGTCACCTTTCTTGAAAAGGTTGGAACACATCTTGTTCTAGAGTCGTCTTATTTTGTTTCCTGCATGTCTTGTCATAATACTATTAGTATTTATTGTTCTTTACATGCTTTATATTTATTACTTTTTACATTTATGTTTTGCACATCTGTTTATTCTAAACTTACCATGTGTCGTGAAATGCTCTAGGTCTTTATTCATGTTGTGCCCATTTATTTTCAATTTATGGTACAAACCCTTTATGATGTGATACAGGGGATGCAACAAACTGCATCACTATGTAAGCAGGATCACAATATGATGCTTTGGACCTCAAGCTTCGCTAATCAGTAACTAACGTGTCCCATGGAAAAACACTTTTGCTTCCACTTTCAACAGTTTTTATTGTTCCAATCCACCATGCATGGCAGCTGAAATGGTTTATTGGAACAATAAAGACTATAGAAAGCTGCAGTGGCAGCGTGTGTGCTTTGGGAGCCATGCTTGCCTCATGCTATAAACTGAATAACTATTACAGGATTTTCCTAATAGGGTTTTAATAAAAATATAGTGTAGTTAGAATTCATGCAGTTTAGTGAACTGATGGCTAACCTTGGCACTGCAGGTTTTTGTGAACTACATATCCCGTCATGGTTAGTCAACCCTCTGTCTGACTGAGCATCCT
The DNA here is from genome assembly GCA_036172795.1 of Pelodytes ibericus. Taxonomy (NCBI): domain Eukaryota; kingdom Metazoa; phylum Chordata; class Amphibia; order Anura; family Pelodytidae; genus Pelodytes; species Pelodytes ibericus. Next base: position 186,476,766 of record CM069858.1, on the reverse strand, counting down.
GGGATATATAGTCCCCAAACCTCTGTAGTGCCAATTTTAGCCATCACTGATCTACAGGGACTTTTCAATAGCTAATAATATGAGCTGTGTTACTATGGAATTTCACCAACAACGTTTTGTTCTGACACTTTATTATGGGATTTGTCAAAATGGCAACCTCTCTGCAAACTTTCCAAGCTTGGGCCTAGTTCAAAAGACACTTGATGTTGGCAGACAGAAAGGGTAAGACTCAGAGTTCTCACTTGTGCTCGGTAATGTATCAATAATTAGACTGTCAGTTTTGGTGGTTAGTGAGAAATCATGCCTCACCTCTAGAAATAAAAGCTACTAACCAGAAGGGGGAGAGGAAAAAAAAAATTAAAGATTGCTCCCAGCCAAAACTTCTATTTTTTTTTTGTTTTTGTTTCTGGTAGAGGATTTTATGAATAGATAATTTGTCCCCTTGTTCATTAAGTGTAACATTACTCTCATACAGTAATAAGTAGTAAAGTATCCAAATGGAGCGTTTTATTATTTTTATTACAGCGTTAAAAGCATATCTGTGGTTTGCGGGGGACGCGGCAGGGGGAGGACAATATTGGGGGGGGGGGGGGATGTGTCTGTTTTTCATCTCATAATCACCCCGTTAAGGACACAATTTATCATGTCCGGCAGTGATTCCCTAACTCAATTCATTCTCTCTCTCTCTCTCTGTTCTACAGCACTGGATCTGAGCCTGCAGTTCGGCACAGAGATCCCCCTCATTTTTCACCCCCTCTCTCCCTCGCGCTCTCTCTCTATTTGTTCCAATGAAGTGGCCTTTTATCTATTCTGTAGGTACAAATGAAGCTGTCAGAGTTGATCAAGCATATGATATGACAGCCTGTGGAAGTCAGTACCCCTTGAACAGAAAACCCTTGTCTGTCACAGCTGCCTGAAACAAACTATAATACATAGATTGATGACTGTGAAAGCCGGACTGCTCTATTTTCGGTGAAAACACTTCTTGAAAGATCTTGAAAGGAGTTGGCAGGCCGGCAACCCCAATGATTAATGAGCATTGGCTGCACAAGATAGATTTCTCCCACTGCCAGCCCTTCATACAGCAGGCCAAAACATGTTATATTCCTCTTTAGCTTTCCATGTTGTTCCGGAAATGACATTAAACGACAGGCCGCATATGGAAAAAGTTAAATATAAATTACTGCTGAAAGAGACGTAGTTTGGTTTAGTTTAGTCGAAAATGTTTATGAGTTTAGAAACACGGCACTGCATATGTATTTAAAATGATAAATGAGTTTCAATAACTGAAGAATTTCTGCTTGCGGGCAGGTTTTGAAACCTACACAGTTTTGGCAGTGTTTATCTTTCGCTGACTGCAGAATAACAGCAGGCCTAGAACTTCATAAATCTACCAGACTCAAATCAGTCATTTCGCCTTTTTTTTTTTTTCTTCTTTTTTTTTCCCCTCCTCGGTTTGTTTTTCCAAGGACAAAATAACTCTGCAGATGAAGAACACTCTTCCAAGCAGAGAGTGGAACAGGCCGGCGATTTAATGCAGGCCTTCGATTTTAATACAAGCTTTGATTAAATACAGGCCCTCAATTTAATAGAGGCCTTGATTTAGGACAGGCTTTTGATATAAAGCAGGTCTTCCGTGTGCCACAGGCTACAGTTTAATATAGACCCGGGATTTAATAGGACTTTCAGTTCAGGTCTTTAACTTAATACTGATGCATGTGTTTTCTGCAATACCAACTTAATACATGTACACCATTTAAAGTAGGCCTTAATACAACAGACTTGTCCTGGTCCATGTAAACAAAAACTACAGGCAATTGTTTTCACAAAACCAGCAGTAAAACCTAAAAACACAATCCGTATAGTGTATTTACTAAAAGAAAACCAAGCTACTATATAATAATTTCCGAGGACCCACACACAAAAAGCACCGTAATATATGTAAATTTAGTGGCAATCCATAGACTGTCTAGAGCAGCTAAAAAAACATGGAGCACATGCAATATGCAACAGCCCCTTCTCCCTACATATGTATAACAGGGGAATGTTGCACATGCTCACTCTCTAAAGCCACCCCATGCATGGTGGGTTGGTGTTTGTAATCAGTTGTATGAACCTGGGAGTAGCCTGTAAGTCCCCCACTATAGAGTGACCACATTTTATTTCTGCCATTCACGCCAAGGACTTGCCAATGCCCCACCAGAATTTGCCAATGAACCCACAGAATTCCCAATGCACCCACAGATATTGCCAATGCACTCCCAGTAATTGCCAATGCACCCACAGGCTTTTTTTTATTTTATTTTTTTTATTTAGAGTCTCATCATCATATATGAAAAAGGTACACATACAGCACTGTCGTGAAAACAATCACATGAATTATGACATTGGGTAATTATACATGGAATTAGTACTGGGATGTGTGTTATCAAGTTGAAAATTCTGTTACCATAGAAATTACAGTAATATATTTATGACCCATATAACAAAATACAAAACAAACTATTAGAATATAAACCGTTAATTCCAAACACATCTCTAGATACTGGGTGACCAAGAGGTAATATAATCACACATCTACAAAGCTTCCTACCGAGGGGTATTAGGCTTACTATATTGCAGGGTGGGGGGTTGATCAAGCCTCCGTTTTTTTTTGCGCGCCACAATGTCATGGACATCCTAGGAGGCTCAGGGCTTAAAGGGGCGGAGCTTTCACCCCCTCACGCGAGACCAGTGGAGGTGCTGCTACCGTGACAATATCAAGTGGGCCGCATCTCTCTATCCAGAGGTCCTGTACTATGCAATCAGTGCAGATCGCATAGTACAGGTTTTGATCTATCAGGGTCGCAGGTGTCGACAGGGCACCCCTCTGGTGCGACCCCTGCGTTCATGACAGGGCAATCTTTAACATTAACTGGATTCTGGGCAAACATTTGTTTGGGGACCCTGGAACCAACCCCTCAACCCCAGCATGCAATCACACCCTCCACCCTAATACCTCCCTACAAAAAAATAAACACACACACTTGCTCTGTGTGTGTGTGTATATATATATATATATATATATAAAAAATGGATTTATATGAAATATTATATAAACCAGCCATATGCTATATATATGTAAATATTATATAATTAAATAAAACCATATATATATATATATATAATTATAGTGTATAGGTGGTTTACATAATATTTAGATTAAATATGTGTGTATATATATCGCTAAATTATATGAAATATTATATAAACTAACCATATGACGTGTAATATTATATATATATATATATATATATATATATATATATATATATATATATAATCAGGTTAATTTAATATTTATATAATATAGCTTGGGGGTGGAGCACACATAGAAACAAACTAACACACGCACATAGACACACAGTCAGACTTACACAGACAACCTTACACAGTCAGATAGACACACTTACACACACAACCTTATACAGTCAGATAGACACACTTACACACACATACTTACACAGTCATATAGACACACTTACACACACACAGACTTACAGTCAGACCCACTTACACACAGTCAGACTTAAACACACACACACACACACAAACACACACACACTTCTTTTGTTTGTCCCCCTCCCTGCTCGCTTACCTTACATTTGCAGGGAGGGGACTGATTCTTCTGTGGCTCCATGTGTTCTGAGCACCGGTATGTCACGGACATCCGGTGCTCTAACATGCTCTGTGAGGGGGCGAAGATTTCCCCCCTCACGTGACACAGGCAGACACCTCTGTGTCCGCATTTTGGAAGCACCTGTATTATGCGATCAGTGCTGATCGCATAGTGCAGGTAGCAGTTACGGATGTGCATGGGCAGCGGGCCCACCGGGCAGCTGCCTTGCGCCCCCCAGGAGTAAGTGGGCCCAGGGCAGCTTCCCCGTTTGCCTCGCGTTAAAGACGGCCCTGGATCATGATAGTTCTGCCACTGGCTGGGAGTGACAGGACTTGTAGCCCAACAACTGCAGTCATGTTGGTAGCTAACCAAACTTTCACCCTTAAAGCTAACAATCAATTACAATTCAGAACCTTTTCTCTATCCTGAATTTAGAGTATGGAGACTTCTGGAGTCAAGCACTCAGGGAACCATAGAAATGGCTTATAATACAGTATAACGGAAACGTCCAATATAAATGTTATAGGACTTCTAATTTAAACAGTAACTGTCAGGCAAAAAAATGACATGGCATCGCTTTACAGGTAATAACGCTCTATATTTACATTTGCTAACATTGTAACTATCACAATATTTATTTTTATTTTATCCCTTGTCACACGGGCAAAGAGGAATTACGCCCCTAAATGGTGACATCATCATTATCCAACCATGTTTAGGGTGCCACCAAGTGTGGGATGTCTATTTCACTTGCAACTATATAGAATACATGTTTCTACCTACCTGAAGGTAAACCTTTCACCACATACGTTTAGTGGATGACAGGATCACTTTAATACAACTGATTAGAACTATTTATTTTGTGGTCTTCAAATAGATCTAGCACTTTCTTTAATAGTTTCCAGTTGTATGAAGGCCCGGGGCCCACAGGTTTACCCACATTTTGGTTTAATTCAGGTCTAAGATCTTATACAATGTGTACTTAACACTGAACTTACAATTTACGTTGTTAAGTCCCTGGTTTAATAAATGTCTTTCATTTGGGGGCGGGGGGGGGGGCACAAAGGGATCTAAGGTTTTATTCTCTTTGGGGTCAATTCACTAAAAGTGAACTGCAACAAGTGGAAAAGTGTTCACCTTTAGAGAATGCTTCCCAAAGAATATAACATTTTGATATCTCGCATCTAATCATATCTTTGTCAAGAAGGATGGGGATGAAATAGGTTGTGATTATGTGATGTACGAAATATCCTGGCCAATAATAAAGGGATCGACAAATCTATATAGACTTTAGGAGCCAAAACAGACTTGTTCAGGAGTCAAACTTTTAGGTAAATAAAGTAACTAAAGTGAAAATAAGGTAAATAAAGTAACTAAAGTAAATAAAGTGCCAATCTGTACAATGAAAACGTAACATTGTTTCTTTCTATTGAAAGTTCAACTTTCCTTATGAAGTGAAACATGTAAAAAAGCAAACTATAATATATATATATCATATACATGTTGAGTATTCCTTATCCGAAGATCCAAAAATCCAAATATTTTTTCCGGATGTGGGTCAGTTTGGATAAGGGATACTCACCTTCCTTGCATCCGCCGGTGGAGCTCCTTTGCTTCACCCTCCCGGGCGCCGTAAAGGTGGAACCAGCGCTCATGGGAAATGGAGTTCTCAGAGCGCTGCAACAGAAGGGAGGGACGGCACTCTACCACTCCACTGCTGGAAATGATCTAAATTTACTTAAATACAATATGAGCAAGTTGCTCACACTGAATTTAGGTAATGTAGATCATTTATAGGGCTGGTGCTGCCAAAATGATCTATTAACCGTAAATATCTGTTATCCGAAATAGAACAAGAAGGTAAATGTTACCTTTTGGTTGTACAGTTCGGCACCAGTGATCACAGTGGATTTTATTTACTTTCTGTATGTTTAGGAGGAAGACACTTATTTAATGCAGCTGCTGCATAGGGGGTGCGGGGATATTTTAGTATATATCTTTTTTTAGTTATTTCTAGGAGCCAGGGAAATTCTACTTCTATGGAGGGTCACCACACTATTTATAGATGATGGGTGCTGAAAAGGAGACTATTTTGAGATGTCTCAGGGTCTGTCCAGTTTGCTAAATTGGATGTAGAATGGGACTGTTGTTTGCATTGGGAATAAAACCATAATCTTCAATATGGAAGAGCTAAACTTTCTGGGATGTATTGCTGGGTTAATGCTATGTATATCAATGTGGTTGGCCATGCAAAGTACAGGCTCAAGGTGTTGAAAGCAGTCAGCCTGGCTTTTATTTTGCAACTGGACAGAGATATGCGATCAGAAACCTAAATGTCTCAATTAGGTTTCAAGGTACTTTAAGCCTAAAAGAAAAATAAATTCCATAAACCACTTTTTTGTTAACTTCAAAATCAGTGAGGAAATGCAACAAGACATCCCTGGCCATTTAATTCCCAAACCGCCTGTAGCAGAGCGACCATAATATAAATGGTCTAAACTAAGACTGCAGAAAGATCAGGGCATTTACTCCAATATTTCCTGCCGTTGAGGGGGGTTCAAGCGTTTGCTGAAAGGTTTCGCCTTCCAGTTGTGCTTTGCCAAGCCTAACCCATCTCTAATACAAATCAGAGAAAGATGGAATGTAACTCACATTAATTCAGAAATTGAAACCCTGACTGTGGAAGAAAGACACACACTTTCTGGGGAAGCCTGTTTTGAATTCTATTTTTTCCAACTCTGTGACCTTGGCCGTGTATTTTTTTATATGATGCCATTAATGTATACTTGGACATTTTCTTGCATGGATTTTTTTTTTCCACCAAGTTTTATAATGTTTGTTAAAACTACGCAAACCAGAGACATAACTCGTCTCCTTAGTGGCCTAATGATATCCAACAGAAGAGCTATATGAATGCAGATGAATGACGGTAGGTTTACACAGTCTACCTAATTCCCAGCCCCAATTATCATTAGGAAGTGTGCAGAGCTATTAGCCCTGGACCCCCATTATTTTAATAGGGTTCATGGATTTTTTAAAATATTTATGGGTCCAGAGGCAATGGCTGTCCAGTCACTAGTAATTTTAAATTTGTTAAGGCGATATGAATCGCCGAACCCCGAACTCCTACCCCGACATACAGTGGAATGTCCGTGTTCGGGTCCGGGGTCCAAAGATCTTAATGTTCAGTACAACAAGTTTGCTCAACTCTAGTCTTAACACAGCACTATACAGTACCCACAGCATTTGGCATGCTGCAGTATAAATTTGCCCGCCAGAACATACCACAGTGTCACTTTGTCCCACTGAACTGCCCATTCAGAACATGCCACAGTGTCACTTTGTCCCATAGGCACGTTATTTTGCCCCACAGAACATGCCACAGTGTTCCTTTTACCCCATAGTACATGTTATTTTGCCCACAGAACATGCCACAGTATCAATTTGGCCACAACCAATTTGCCCATTATGCCACGATTGCCAATATGCCACAGCCAGATTTCCAATATGGCACAGCCAATTTTGCCCAGTTGCCAGTTTTATTTTGCCCATTTGCCAGTTATTTGCCCATGTTATTTTGCCCATTTGCCAGTGTTATTTTGCCCATTTGCCAGTGTTATTCTTCCCATAATTTGCCAGTTATGTGCCCATTTGCCAGTGTTATTTTGCTCATTTGCCAGTTATTTGCCCATCTGCCTGTGTTATTTTGCCCATTTGCCAGTGTTATTTGCCCATTTGCCAGTTATGTGCCCATTTTTCCAGTTATTTGCAAGTTATTTGCCCATTTGCCAGTGTTATTTGCTCATTTGCCAGTTATGTGCCATTTGTCAGTTATTTGCCTACTATGTGCCCATTTGCCAATTATGTTCCCATTTGCCAGATATTTGCCTGTTATGTGCCCATTTCCCAGTGTTATTTGCCCATTTGCCAGTTATGTGTCCATTTGCTAGTTATTTGCTTGTTATGTGCCCATTTGCCAGTGTTATGTGCCCATTTGCCAGTGTGTTGTGCCCATTTGCCAGTTATGCCCATTTGCCAGTGTTATGTGCCCCCCCCCCCTTACCTGTATGCTGCTCGTCGCACCTGTCTCCTCCACAATGGATCCAGCACGCACGCTGCATGCAGGAAGTACAGCCACCGGAAGTGACTTTCCGGTGGCTGTGATGGAAAGTCGGCACTGATGGATGCGGATCTCACGGCTGCTGCCCGAGTGTGACTGTCTCCATGTGAGACAGTCACACGGGTAGCGGGAGCCCACAGGGCAGCTGCCTTGGGCCCCAAGAATGAATGGGCCCTGGGCAGCTGCCCCGTCTGCCCGCACATTTTTTTTTGAGCAGGGGTCGCAGGGCAGTAGGGCCCCTGGAGTGACAGGCCCGGTCACAGCTGCGACCCCTGCACCAGTGGTAGGTACACTGGATGCCAGTATTATTGTGCCATTAAGATGCCAGTATCATTGTGCCATTAAGATGCCAGTATTATTGTGCCATAAAGATGCCAGTGATATTGTGCCATTAAGATGCCAGTAATATTGTGCCATTAACATGCCAGTAATACCGTGCCATTAAGATGACAGTATTATTGTGCCATTAAGATGACAGTAATACTATGCCATTAATATGCCAGTATTATTGTGCCATTAAGATGCCAGTAATATTTTGCCATTCAGATGCCAGTATCATTGTGCCATTCATATGCCAGTATCATTGTGCCACTCAGATGCCAGTAATAGTTTGCCATTCAGATGCCAGTTTATTTTGTCATTAAGATGCCAGTAATATTATGCCATTAAGATGCCATAATTATTTTGCCATTCACATGTCAGTATTATTGCACCCTTAAGATGGCAGTAATATTATGCCATTCAGATGCCCCAGTCAATTTGCCCATTAAGATGCCAGTATTCTATTATAAAGTTCCTATGCTCATTATTCCATGGGGGTGTCACCCGGTGCGACCCACACCCCCCTCGGGACACCACTGGTGACAAGAAATTTTGACCTTGACTTTCCCTTGGTGACAATGGCTGTTTTTACATTTCTGGGGTGTTTGTGTTTAGCTGTAATTTTCTTCTCTCTCAAAAATATATTGTTTTTATAGCCATAAGAAGGTCTTTTATTAGGTACCATTATGTTCATCATATCTTATAACTTACTACAAAAAAAAATCATAAAATATGATTTGGGAAAAACACTTTTTCCAACTTTGACCTAAAATATATTTTACACAAATACAATCATTAAAAAAGACCCAGTCTAAATAGTTTCTAAATGTTGTCCCGAGTTCAGAGATATGCATTTTTCCATATCTTTCTGCATTTTTTTTGCTAGTTATGGGGCAAAAACCAAAAATAGTGTTTTTTGTTTTTTTGCTATATTGACCTTTTGACCCCAACCCTAACCCTACATTTAACACCAACTCTAACCCTTATGCTATTCCTTAATATATTTTAATGTAATTTTAACCCTATCCCTTATGCTAGAAAATATTTAATTTTAACCCTAACAGCTAATCTAAGCCTAATGCTAGTTTTTAGCTAATTAAATATTTTTTTTTAATTTTTTTATTTTTTTGCCACCAAGTTTTATAATGTTTGTTAAAACTACGCAAACCAGAGACATATTTTTTTTTTTTACAGTCAAGCAACATATTCAGAGTGAATTTTTTTTTTCACTTCCGCAGCTCTGACCACAAGAGGGCATAGCCATATCGCCGGAGCATGCTGCTCCGTCAATATGGCACCCACGGTCGCGGGGCAATCGTGGGTGTCCCAAAGAGCAAATTTCAGTGCTGGCTATTGCCTTGACATCGAGGCAATAGACCAGCAATGATAGAGAGGTTTTCCCGATCGCTGATCGCGAAAACCGCTCATTTCCCACAGTTCCCGGGAGGACGTGCCTGACATGTCCATTGTCGCGAAGGGGTTAACTCTACCCTATTATCTTCCGACTGTCTCTCTTTATACAGGATCAATAGAAAGAACCCTAACTAGGTCAGGGAGGGACCCAACAGAGCTCAGACAGAGGCAAGTCTGATTCGTTCACCATGCATGCTGACACCGTCATCTCCATCCATCCGGTGTATCTGAAAATATGTGTCAGGTTTACAAAGTATAAGTGAGACGAAACCTTTAACTTTTGCTTTCAAAAAAACAAACACATTTTTAGAACTAACGTTGCCTAAGTTACTTTACCATTATATTAACATGTATTTATACAGTGCCAACAATGTACGTAGCGCTAGATACAGAGCATAGATGGGAACCACAAACGAAGTTAGACAAACTAGAACAGACTGGTACGTGAGGTAGAGAGCCCTGCTCACAAGCTTACAATCTAGAGGATATGGGATACATGAAACATATAAGGGAGTGAAGAGGTCAGAGGGGAGGTAGTTGTAGTAACAATAATGTGGATGGGTGGCGCTAGGTGGGTTTGGCCAAAAGATGAGTTGCAGTATACAAGGCACATACAATGCAGAAGACCCCCCCCCCTTTCTGTAGCAAAAATATAATCATTGTATAGCTGTCCTTATTTAACCTCTTGAGTGCTGCTAATATGAGAAACGCTTAAGCCCAACTATGTAGTCAGGAGAGATCATTAAATACATTTCCTCATCCTTTGAATTTATTAGATGTGAAAACTTCAAGCCAAGGATTAAAAGAAAATGAGAGCTTTTTGGCCACCCTGACATATGACATCATAGAACTCGAGTTGCAGTTTATAATATAAAAAGTAGATACAATTAAAAGAAGAACCTGTTTTTCTGGATGTGTCTGGTGACATGAAGTGTCATTGGCATTGCAGCATGTCCCGCCGTGAACTAGTAAACACCACACCCGATTCCCCACAAAGCACAAGACGGGAAATTGTATTTCAGCTGCCACAGTGTAGAAAAGGTTATCCGAATTATATCCCTCTTACTATCAGGATCACCTCCTGGACTACACTGAAACACAGGCATACAAGAACAAGAGAAATGCTGTCATGCAATGGATGGCGGTAGAGTTGGCAGGTGTCTTGCTTTGACTTGGATAGTCTAGGATTTGGACTCTCTCCTCTATCCAGGTAAAAATGAAGGCAATACTGGATGTTTACATTGCTTTCTACACAAGGGCGTTGTGATGTGTCCAGTATCCTTACAAGGTGCCAACTGGCAACCCTAAGTGTAAGCAACCAACAAGAGTTACAAAAAAAAAAAACACTTTATGGAAATTCTAGGTTAAAATTATCATTAGTTATTTCCCATGATAAACACTTTGAGTACACTAACCCAACGCATTTGTACTTAACCAAGTGCAAGATTTCTGTACAGAGATCACACAATTCATTAGGTTGTTGCAAATAGTCATTTCATGAAAGCACCACACAGCCCGAGGACATCATTTTGTCAGTCTGGTACATAGGGAAAAATGATCAATAATATTGGATATTTTCAGCAATATTAGTTGATTTAAAATTATTATGATTACTTATAAAGTACCAGCGCATTCCGCAGGAAAATACAGTACAATTCAATACAAAAAGTGACTGTCCATGAAAATAAATATGTCTCTACTCGTTGAGCACTAAGCCAGGCTGGAAAGGAAGGGGAATTTGATCATTTTTCTCAAGCTCTTCCCTCTTTCGGTAGATAACTCAAATGTGTCACTAGCTTAAATGGAATAGTAGAATAGTCCCATGGTTACATATCTATCATCCAATGTCCTGAATATTTGGGACAGCGGATGGCAAAGCAAATTCGCAGTGGTTAATCAGAGTCTAGGGCACTGCTTGGCATTGCAATCATGCATGTGTGGTTCTTGGCACCTGTTTGCCAATATCATGCATGTGTGGTTCTTGGCACCTGTTTGCCAGTACAATCGCGCATGCATGGTTTCACTGCTATGCTGCATGATGGCACTACTGCGCATGCAGCATGTCCAAGGCCACGTCTCGCGTTATTCCACGACAGCAGGTTTATCAGTTCACTAATTAACTAACAGACCCAACTGTTTTACATTATAATGTTTGAGAGTTAGTAAGGGTGTGACACAAAGAATGGGTAAGGGTGTGACACAAAGAATGGGTAAGGGTGTGACACAAAGAATGGGTAAGGGTGTGACACAAAGAATGGGTAAGGGTGTGACACAAAGAATGGGTAAGGGTGTGACACAAAGAATGGGTAAGGGTGTGACACAAAGAATGGGTAAGTGTGTGACACAAAGAATGGGTAAGGGTGTGACACAAAGAATGGGTAAGTGTGTGACACAAAGAATGGGTAAGGGTGTGACACAAAGAATGGGTAAGGGTGTGACACAAAGAATGGGTAAGTGTGTGACACAAAGAATGGGTAAGGGTGTGACACAAAGAATGGGTAAGGGTGTGGCACAAAGAATGGGTAAGTGTGTGACACAAAGAATGGGTAAGTGTGTGACACAAAGAATGGGTAAGGGTGTGACACAAAGAATGGGTAAGTGTGTGACACAAAGAATGGGTAAGGGTGTGACACAAAGAATGGGTAAGGGTGTGACACAAAGAATGGGTAAGGGTGTGACACAAAGAATGGGTAAGTGTGTGACACAAAGAATGGGTAAGGGTGTGACACAAAGAATGGGTAAGTGTGTGACACAAAGAATGGGTAAGTGTGTGACACAAAGAAAAGATGGAGAGGTTATTTACAGAAACATAATCACCAAGCACACAGTTTTATGTGACACTTGTGAAAACTGAAATGTCGACTTCACTGCTAGTGGCTATATTTAAATATTAGAATCTGTATCCTACAAAATGGGGTAAATGGATCACCTAAACTGAAAACTTATTTAAAAAATGCTGTACAACAAACGAGATTCTTCTGATAGCATGATCATAAAATCACTAATGCAAAGTGATTGTCAGCTCTGTAACATGACTACCAGTTTATGAGCAACAGCTAGGCACAGAACACAATACTGAACTTGTTCCTTTGTCTGCTAATGGTAAAATAAAACAGTGTGTAAATTCCTTAGCAATAAGCTCACATCCTAGACACCTACTTGTCACAAATCAGAATGGGTTCCGAGGCAGTCACAAGACCAATAAAATTGTTTATTGTTTTAATAAAACAGGTTAAAAGAATAAAATGTCACTTGGTTCGGAACCTGTGATTTATATTGGTTAATATTATGTAACCTCACTTCAGTTGCTATGCAAAGGAACACTCCCAGCATGCTCAACCATTTATTGACTAAGCCAGATGAGCAATGTGGTTAAGTACAGCAGAAATGAGTTTGTTTATTCCTGGCACTGGATAATCCTTTAGAAAAACATGAGTCTCCACATGTAATAGATGCTGTTTCAAAAGAAATTAGACACGGCAGGAAATGACTATATAAACTGTTGACCGCTATACAAAATGGACACTGCTTTACAAGGAATCTTTAGTCAGCGAGTAAAATGGATGCCAGTTCCATCTTCTGGTGTTGCCTATGGAAAGAACTCTGTGTGTGAACCGTAGTTAGTGTTATATCAAAGGCGTGTTGTAACTTTAACTCTGGTCTCTGGTTACTTTTCTCGCAGACAGCTGAGCTTTTAAAGAGTGACTGGGCCCTTCAGATTGTCAAGGAATGATTAATGACCAAACAGCCTTGAAATTACCCTGATTGCCAAAGCCTCCACATTGTTCCCTTTGACGCTTAATGAGTTCAGACATACTTTTGCAAACTGCTTTTTTGTGACTTCTGTTTAGTTTCAGGATTTAGCTGCTCTGCTGGCTGTGTTGGAATCACTCTCTACACCTTTCTAACTTCAGCCCTGGTTAATAGCCTGTCATCTTTAAACTGGGAGGTTCACACAACCGCACTCCAGAGCGGGCCACATTAACCCCTTCAGCGCTAATCACTCCTGCGCCTTCAATAAACTCTTTATGGGCAGGTAGCTAAAACTTTTCTATCACAGGATGTTTATCGGCGTAAATTTACTAAGAGTTGTAAATCTCAGTGTTATTCTATAGTATCAACTGACCATCTTAAAAAGGAGCCTCCATCAATCACCTATATATACATAAGATACTAGTGACTGTCCCTTTTATATTTCTGAAAACTTTTAGGTGTAGCACCCCAGTACATAAATCCTATATGCCGCGGGGCGTTGAATACAACAGGAGTCCTGTGAGATGTGTATGGCCCTGAATGGTTTTCGTGCGGCCAATATCCTGGCTAAAATCAATGTCCAGCTCCCCAAACTTAGTTTCTTAATGTTATGCAGTCTTCCGCATTAAACACTGTCGGTTTATTGAGCTCAGCAGAAGCCTGAACATAGCTTGTAACAGAGACGTTTTACACCTGGATCTAGTTGCAACAGAGGAGAAGCCAGAAACTAAAATAGAGGAACTCATGTCACCGGGTCTTTGTAGCAAGCTCAGATATTCTCCACTCAGGGAATGTTAGCTAAAGCTCTGTTTTGGAGGTACAGTGCTATGTGCTTTCAGCCTCAAGGGGTTCTGTGGTTGTTACCATTCACACTGTATATCATGCTACCATCAAAGAGTGTGTCAGTGCTTGAGGATTGATGTGACAGATACTAACAGGTGACCTCATAACTAAAAACACTTTATATATTAAATAAAATAATCTGAGAAGGAATCCTGAGGTCAGTAAACAGAGTACGGCTTCATCTTTTTGCTCAATGGGCAAAATGTAAGAGATTAAATGAATCAAAACCCATAACAGAAATGTAATAAGAATTGAGTGGAAGAAGTATTTAAAGTGTTTTTTTCCCCTTTCTCTGGAAATATTAACACCAATGTTGGGTTCAAGCTAGCCGTATGGACACATACATAGCTGTAAATCTACTTCACATGAATGGGCTTTTTTTTGGCAGGTTCGTTACCCAGATTTCAGCAGCTTCAGTTTTCACTGCCGCTGATTAATAAGTCAGCCAGAGGAAATCCAAAGTGAACCTTATGATTGGAAACTGACATACTGGTAACCAAACACTCCTGCTTTTATTAAACAGACTCCTTAATTTTGTACAGTGGCATCCCCTGGAGCAACATGAGGCATCCAAAATTATCTGTACAGAGGACGTTCCGATGCAGGAAAAAATAATGATATCACATGTGACTTGGGGGGTCATGTACTAAACAAGTGCAATAGGAAAAAAGTAGGTAAAACATGAGTAAGGAACAATTTGTCAAATTTTGTGCACACCTCCCCGCCCCCCCCCCCCCCCCCTGAAAATTACACCAGCTTTGAGCAAGTGCTAATAAGAAAATGTAGGACAAATATTCGCAAACTTGCCTGTTTTTATTCACAATTTGCTCGTATTTACTATTTGAGTGTTAAAAGTTTTGTACATTGCAAAAGGAGCAAAGCACAAAAATGTTTTTGCACATAAAATATATTTGTGTTTTTTTTTTTATTACATGCCCCTATTATACTTTAAGTAGGCAGGATATAATGCAATACTATATTATTACTATACTATATTTACTATACTATATATCGATATAATAAATACTAATATTATAATCCCTACTGTTCCTGTAATGCTTTGCTCTGTGGCAGAGGAGAAATCCAGTCGACAGACTTGCCGTCTCTGTCATTGGTGTGTGGACAAGTCAACTGCACTCCATACAATCAGCAGATGTGGAGGAGATGGGCATCTCCTCCTGAATAGAGATATGTTTGGGAACCTGGAAGTCGACCATAAATTGAAGCTGCTTTTGAACAGTGCTCTCTAGAACCACCATTCAAAGTGTGTTTCAATCAGACTGAGCATGTGCGGTTTCGATCTGATTAAAGGTTGTATGGAGAGGTTTAGTCCTTCTTAATAAGTAATCGTTCACATCTGTGGGAGGCCTTTACACAAACCAAGTATGTAAATTAAATAAATAATCTGAATGGCCGATCACAAGCAGGGTCCACAGCCAATATTTATAAATATATGATTCTGACGATCCCCCCCATTGTCAAATGCTGAGGAATACGTTGGCCGCCATATAAAAAGATTACGCTTTACAAGCATGATATCATCTTTTGCTAAGGCACATACATTCACGGGCTATATACAAGCACTGCCAGATTTGCACACAATGGAATAATTATAACGCAGACATTTATGAGATAATTCCATAACAATTTACACGTCGGAACGAAAAAAGGAAATGTTTCAAACAAAGCAATGCCGTTGTGTTGGAGTGGTGAGCATCAACCTTTCCATACACAAAGCAATGTTGGGCCATTAGTCATTTCCTAGCCTGGGATTCTACAGCCCAATGTTTACAGCATGGCCAAGATGAAAGAAGACTTTACTCCATGCAGTAGCTGAGAACTCTGCTGGTGTTTGTGATCAGAAAAACAAGATAACAACTCAGACAATGTGCTCCTTTAAGACTACAATTGCTGACTGACCTCTTGTGTTAACCTCTCGGCTTGGGCTTCCCTGTAAGAAAACAAGGAGATATTGTGTGTACATTACACGTTTTAACAGTATACATTATGGGATAATTTATTTGACACTGAGTGCAGTGAGCCTCTCTACTTTGTCCAGGACTTGCACAGCCCACTAAACACATTGACAACATCAGGAGGTTTGTTTGAATTAAAAAGTGAACAAACCATGGTCTGCAATGAGAAAGTCTTCTACTGAATGGTTAGGTGTCTACAGAGATATCACTTTCACATTATTACAACATGCTGGACCTCCTGCTACTATTGTTACATGCCTGCAGTGGTGGTTAAAAGAGTTTTGAAGGAGAGGATTATATTGTAAGACAAGAACCAAACCTCCCCTTTTGTCTGTCCACTTGTCTAACATATCTAATTGAAAAGCTCATAGCACGTATGGTTCTATTTAAGGATACATGTCGTTTCCAAATCCATTCCTGTGCACCCATGTAATCCAAATAATGCTTATATTGATTTAAAATAGTTTAATTTCACAGTCTAAATGGAAGTGCATGGTCCTGATCAGGCGGTGTTGCTGTAATGCCTCAGTGTCGATGCATTCAGTAAGATCTATATTCGCTGCCCAATTGACCTGTGATTGCGCCATATTGGAGGGCAGCTGCTCTGTTGTGGGCAAGCCTTAGATCTAGGTTGGGGTTAGCTTAAGGGTTAGCATTAAAGTTAGGATTGGAGTTAAAGGGTCACTGTAGGTGAAAAGTGGTTAGGAAAAAAGCAACACTCTACTTTAGTTATTGCCCTATAACTTGCAAAAAAACTGAAAAAACATGTATATTATTCCTAAACTCAGGACAAATGTTAGAGTCTATTTAGCAGGTAGAAGATGTGTCAAAGATTTATCATGTAAAAGTTTGAAAAAGTTTTATTTTTCATTATATTTATTGATTTTATTTTATTAGTAAGTTATTTGATATGATGGAAATAATGCTATCTAAAGAAAGCCCTTCTTGTGGTGATAAAAACAATATATAATTGGTGTGTGTATAGTAAAGGAGAAAGAGGAAAATTACAGATAAACACAATAAAGTATTAAAACAGCCTGTGTCACCTAGGGTAAGACATGGCTAAAATGTTGTGTCACCAAAGGGTTAAAAGAGCAACACATTTAGTTGGTTAATCATTCTTAAACATCCAAAAGCATACATGCCAACATCTCGGGACTGGGTCCCAGGATGTGGTGGTGTGGGGGGGGTCAAAACCCACCTGACATTAAGCGTTGCAGTGTAAAATGTTCCTCGGGATTGTCTCCGCAATTCTGGGATTGCTGGCAATACTGCAAGAGGAAATATGATGTGACGGGTATAACAGCCAGCATTGTTTATATATATATATATACATATAAATATAAGCTTGATTCACTGCTGGCTGAGCAGAGGGTCTTCATGACTTATAAAGACACCAACCATGCCTGGAAGGGGTTTCATTGAAGACGTTGGCCACTAGTATGGCAATCAAGATAATGATCCGGTTGTTGATGTTGAAGATGAATTGTGAGCCCCACAGATATATAAGCAGAAATATTGCATATATCATAAATAAATAAAGTAACCATAAACAAGTACTGTAAGAAGGTCATCAGATTAGCAGCCTTTACGATTTGTACTATTCTAACTAGAATACCTTTTTATAACAGTTTATGGTTCAAGTAGAAGATACATTTAGAATTCATGGTCTGCATACTGCTTAGCCGTTTAATCTGGTCATGTACCGCATGCTGGTTATCACCAACCAGCTGCAGATCACTATTCATCTACTTAGTATCTTCATTATGTGAGAATAAAGTTGTGTTACCTGAGTGGAGTAAGACTTGTTGAGAGAACTATTTCATTCACAACAGACTAGATGCATCTGGTTCAGCCCATTTTATTTCCTGTGTTAGCACACATTCAAGTATCATGTGTTTCTAAACATCCTACCAAAAAAGACATTCATCAACTTCCAGGTCTCTTCCATTTCCAGGTCTCCACCATATGGCAAGAGATAAAAGTTGTGGTATAAGGCTGTACAGGTCTCCTAATGGGATATTTTTGGTTCCTAATTACTGCTTGGAAAAATGGCACCTTAATGCAGTCCAATTGCATGTTCATAGCCTCACATGCCTTACCCAGGAGACCATTAAAAGTTATAACATATGGGATAGGTAGAATAACTAGAAGGGACTGATGAGGTGAAGCGACAATCAATTATTGCAGGTCCATAGTTGCCGACATCGGCCATGCAAAGTGTAGCCCGTAAGTATGTAGGATGGATATCCGCACAGACACAATCCAATTAATTAATCAGGGTTTATGGTTATACGCACAGACACAATGCAATTAATTAATCAGGGTTTATGGTTATACGCACAGACACAATCCAATTAATTAATCAGGGTGGAGATCTCATAGAACCTATCATGATTAATTATTTGGGTTGTGTCTGTGTGTATATCCATCCTACATACTGCCGGGCTGCACTTTGCATGCTCTGTCTGCAGCATGTGGAACAAATATGTGTCCCTGGAAACATGGCCGACGTTGGCAACTATGCAGGTCTGCACCTAGTTTCCCTGATGTTGAAGTGTGAAAAGCACCAGATCAAAGATGGGGCACCAACACAGGCATTAGAAATATGACTTTTGAAACTATTTATGTGAGAAAAGTAGTGTAATCCTTGGCCATATATTTATAACCTGATTATTGATGGAAAAAAGCATCAGTGCCAAATAATAGCGATCTAATTAGCATTTAATGATTTTGACAAACGCTATACTTAAAAAAAATAATTAAAAAAGGCACATAAATTTACCTATTCTGACACTATATCTGCACAGAAGTTACTAATGTATGTTGGAAGCACTTTAAGGGTGGTTTCCAGGGAGAAATTTCTACTCAAGGAGCTGTGTATACATCTACTTTTTGTGTACTACAATACTTGTATGTACTTGTTTTATAAATATATGATAATGATGTTCACTAAAGTGACATTTATATATATGTGTTATATCTTGTGAAATAAAATGATTTTATTGGATTTCTGCCTTTTAATATTTCTTAGGATTGTTTTGTCTTACCCCGAGGTGCACCTCTCCCCTCAAACAGAGTTTTAGGAGATATACCTTCCTGTTAACCTCTTTTTAAAGCCCTTTAAACACACATCAGTTTTTTCTATCCCCGGTTGTTGAAACCCAGGTGTGGTTGGACCGTAGCTGAGGTGCCGAGGAGCACAGGCTTATTATTATTTTTTGTTGGCACTAGGTATCCATACTATCTGCACAGTAATTCACTACTGTTGCCTTATTTCCCAGGACATGATTGCTTACATTCCATTCATAGACGATGTAACACACAGGTTGGCACAGATGGAAGATTTCCAGTCCATAGTCAGCAGAACAGTAATACGGACAAGCACAGAAAAAACACAAATACATTTCATCATTTTTGCTCTTTGTTACTTTTGCAGTGTACTAATTATTTAACACCTGGTTAGTAAATATGAGCTAACTGGGTCCGTGAAGATCAAGTCTTGTGAATTATACATTTATACAGCTATAACTAGTAATACAGTCCCATGGCTCACATCTTAGCTACAAATAGAAGAAGTGACGTAGAAATGTAGTTGGAAGAATGATCAAGATCTACGCACCCTCATCACTGTTGCTGATTGAATGAACCCCTTTATTGATCATAGTGTGTGGCAGACAATGTGCGTATACTACAAGGAAGCATGTAAGTAATAACACATAGTGTCCTGAAAAAAGGCTTGTGTGATTTGAATTTATGTAGCCAGTTTCAAACATGGACTGACTATATTGCTTTCCCTAGAATATTATCAGACTTCTGTAGTTCTTTATGAGACAGATGTAGGGAAATTAACAAACCTTTAATTTCTCTGGCCACCCTCATGGAACTCAGAGTGTTTTTTTTTGGGGGGGAGGGGTTTACAGGTAATGGGGGGGGCTTTTATTTTAATAAAGGGGCAGCAGACATAGTGCCACTCTTGGCCCCCAATGAGGCTATTATTATTATTATTAGGGATGCTGCAGGCATTATCCGACCTGCAGTCCCTCCCCCCCCCCCCCCCCCCCCCCCCCCCCCCCCCCCCCCCCCCAGCACCACAAATCTGGGGATCGCAGGTATTAATAGCGGAATTGGAAAGATAGGAAAGTTGTTCAAATCTTGCAGTTATCTTTTCAATAGACTTTTGGTAAATAACGCAACATTGGGAGTCATAGATTAGAGACATCATTCGACAGAAGATAAGCGATTGCTTCTGTCCATCTAATGTGCCCATTATTCTATTTACCATAAGCCTCGGACATGCATGATTAAATTGCAAGGACTTGAGAAGGGAATATTAAACTTAAGGCCAAAGTAGCCAAGTTTGAAAAATTCTCCCATTCAGTTGAATGGACAAATTTTTCCAGCTCAGCTACTTTTGCCTAAAGTTTGAAGGTCATTAGTTGAATGGGAGAATTTTTTAAACTCATCTACTTTGGCCTTAAGCTTGCAAATCACCTTCTTAATTCCCTTCAATTCTGTTTTGAATCAATAAAGCCCTTTGTTACATGTTTGTAGGTCCATCACCATTTAAGTGAATAATACTTTCTCATGTTAGAAATTAGACTTTTATACATTAGTTTAGTCTATGACCTCTTGTATCATTTCTGATTCTTTGGGATATACCGTCTACCTGTACTTATATACATACACACATAATGTGTCCTACCTTAACATCCTTTAGGTCTTCTGTAGTAATAAAAATGAATGTGCGGTGCTACATCTCTTTTTATTTTGTATGTCCTGTAAAAATCAATAAAAACGTTATTACAAAAAAAAAAGTGTGGTCTCGGATGTGCCATGTGTCACCACATTTCTCAGTCTCATAGTATTATGACTCTCTTCAAGGTATTGACTGGGAAATGATTCAGATGGCCAGATTAGAGAGTTGACAATGTAGATGCTGTTAAGAAGCAATAAAAGAAGAGTTAATTCTTACACTTCTCTGTGGGATAAATCCAAATAGTTTCTTGCTGTTTGAAGCTTAGGTGTGAAGATATCTGCCTGGTGTCTAGTCTAAACATCCAGTTTGTGGAAATAACAGCTGGCTTCACCGCCAAAGAAGAACTTGGGTCTAGTCTCACCAAACATTATATATACTTACTCGCAGTGTCATATAAATATATATATTACACACACTTCTATTTCAATCTAAAACAACCAACAAGGACAAAGTGTTAATTATAAAACAATGGATTAACTGTGAGCCGTAAGTCCAAGTCTGATGTTGGACAATTTGGTAATCCCCTCATGATAAATAGGCTGTATCCAAAAATAATCCTAGAATTTAGCGTTCGCTTAGAGTTTTTAGTTATATTTTTAACATTTTGAAATGTCATGGTCCTAGAGTCTTCAATCCAGAGGGCAGGGGTCAAGAATTTAATCATAGTAAATAAGGTCCTAGGAAACATATTTAAGATCGTAGGTGCCAACATCAGATGCATCAAAAGTACCTATATAGCATACATCTGTAGGACAGGGATAGGAAGTTGGAATTAAGTTTGCTCAGGATTCACCAGAACCTTCTAGCGTTAGTAACAGATAATGTATGAACGGCTATCCTTATAGTTAAAAGGATAAACACCCTACATCAGGGATGTGAAACTGAGGTTCCTGATGGCATACATCTCACGTGATACTCGGTCATGTAAATGGTGGACAGGGGAGTATGGCAGATATAGAACAAAAGCATACTGTTTGTCGCTATTTGTCCCAATGTAGAGTATAATTCCTGTAATTCTGTAAGAATTTCCACAGCCTGGCTGGATGGTTTTATAGTGTCTGTTTACAGGCTTCTTAAATGTATATTAAGCACCAGGCTCGTTGCCTGTATGTTCATGTGCAGGGCATTTGCTTAATGTTCCTTCAGTCTTGGGAAAAGTCCAACCATAGTATGGAAACATATTTATAGGTTTACTCTTTCTTATATCCTTTATAAAATATGTGAACCTCTATAAAATTATCCAAATCACATACTTTATATTACACATATTACTATATAATGCAATATTTTCAGACTCCATGAAGGCCCTTATTAATGGACCAATTACCTTTAGAGCATCTCATTGGAGTGAGAAAGTCCTTCATTTTCTGTTGTTTCAATGTTAAAAATCCAATTGTCATTGTGTTGTAGCCTTACATTTAGAACTATGAAAATAGTTGAAGTTCCTCCTTTAGACACAGTTATCTTTCTCTCGGAGTGTGCTTTCTCTTTCTTTTTACACCTTTACTTCTCTCCCTATAGCCAAGTCAGTCGGATTCTTTAAAGCCACTAAAATTAGCTACAGCTCAGGCAGAAAATCAATCACTTACAACACAATCAACATAGTGCATTATGGGCAATAAACCTGATAGGACATTAGCAAGCCAACAGCAGGAAAAACAAATATGACAACTCAAATGGCTAATAATCAGCAGTAAAATTTAAATGATCTCATGATAATTAATCAAGCCGAAAAAAATCAATGTTCCACAGACGTTGCAAATAACAATATTGGCTTATTTCTGAAATCAATTTCTCTCCTTCACATAGCTAGAATGTATCACACAAGATTCAATTCAAAAGAAGGGCAATAATGGACTACAGATATTTATGTGCTGATTTTTTTGTAGATATTCTAAAATATTGTTTGTTTTGTTAACTCAAGACTGATGGTCAGACTTTCAGTATATTGCAAGAAGGGGCAAGAATTACACCCATTCGTTCTAGTATTGATAAAACTTTAAATGGCCCAAGAAGCAGTAAAATTCCATCTCCCCAGAAAAGGTGCAGGAAAGTAAAAATAAATAAGTGTGGCTTATATCCAAACCTATCAAGAAGGGTTCCAAATATTAGTACATTAGGGCTTAACAAATGTTGCTAGGCCTTAGGATCCAAAAACATCAATTCAGGAGCCAGTCTACTTAAAACATAGCCAGGGTAGTGCTTTTATACAATTCTATGTAAAACAATCCAAAACGTTAGGAGCCTGCAGGAGGTGAGTACACTCACGGAAAATCTTTGCATATAGCACACATCACCATAGATTAAAAAACAAGTCCTTGCTCGCAATCAACTGTACACAAATCATCTTTAATATAAAGCAGATGAGGCACACTATAGGTGTGCAAAAGCGCTTGTCACATATACAGTGAGTCAAACTTGCATCACTTGGTAATATGGTCTAGACTCCTACAACTCCAAGAAGACAACGCGTTTCACTGTCCAGTTTCTTTAGTAAACAAGAAATCAAAAGTATTCAAGTGCATCCAAAGTGCATACATAACATAAAACCTGTGGGGAATGACCAAAAGGTATCATTTTGCTTCTATTAATCTGAATAAAAAGTGTAACATTAAATACAGGTATATGATCTCCATGTTTTCAGGGCAAAAGTAGAAATGATAGATTGGTGTATTTTTTTTAGCCTGCATGCATGAGAACTATCTTTAGGATACTATCATGCTACACTGAATGATGGAAAGTTTTTGCTACAATATACTTGTTCTAATCAACTGATTGATTGTAAATATGTCTTTGTGGTGACAACATTAGTTACCAAGACGTCTGTCAGCACGAGATCAAGAAATCCAATGCTGGAGCTACCGCTGGTATTTCAGCAGATCAAATAATAATTAGGCTATGTTATGTTGGCCTATATATCAGCAATACATCCATTCATAGTCATAGTCAGAGGACAGGCTAGAGGACCAGACATGATCTATACAGTACAGCTGCTTAAAAACAAGTTGCGAAACTCCGACAAACCAGGTCCATTGGATATTGTGAAAGTAGCGGTCATATTACTATAGACAACACAGATGCCATGAATAAAGTATAATATAGTCAAAAAAATATGTAAACATTGAATGCTGGCTTTATTAAAACTTACCAAGCATCCTCTTGCCTGAATCAATTAAAATGTTCCATTGATTCCCAACACAAAAGATGGGTAAGGAAATCCTACAGTTTATAGACACTTGGTATTTGACCCACCGCTATCTCCCGCAGTTTGGGAAGCCCATAGGGTTTTTATATGCAGCCAACTCATTAATTTAAACACCCATGCAAAAAGCACATTATTGGCCAACATAAAAAACTCACCTTGGAGATACACTAAAATGAATAGACTTGTGTGCCTTTAGACAACTTAATCAATAATACATATGGTAATATGTGTTGTCATTTTGTTTGTGTTGCATGACATTTGCTCTCCCGCAGTTTTCTTTTTGTAACAAAATTAAGATAATTAAACTAAACTATATTCTTACACTTCAGCTGGATTCCTTAGTCAAACTGGACTAATAGGAATGGCTCCCTGGTGTCCCCGTAGTCCACCTGATGGACGTGTGTTAACTGGCCTCAGAAAACACCTGGAGCTGGAAGTAATGCCCCATATAGGAAGAAGCATTTTATCTGGATGATTAAAAGGGTTTTTAAATTAGTGTTTCATTATAGATGTGGTTTGGGAGCTGAGGCGATCCCTTGGACAGAGGAGTTCAACAACATTTTAAGAAAGTATATATATGTTGACCCAAAATACATTTTTCTTAACACTCCAACACACCAGGCAAACGTCTGCCCAAATACTAATACTACACCTCATTATACAACTTAGAAATACCTAACGCACCAAACTCTCTAGATCCTAAGACTGTAAAAATCCATTCATAGATACAAAAACACTTATAATAATACCATTTGAATCCCCAATTACATAAAAGAAACTTTCAGAGGTCATAAAACCTTCTCTCATGGGCCCTGATGAGTTCACTATCCAGACATTCGGTTTATAGACTTTCAGTTTATGGAATACATGTAATGCTATTGGCTTTCTATAAACCAAATCTCTTTCGGTATATAAACTTTTGGTTAATAAAAAGCCCATAGAATTACATGCATTCTATAAAACGAAAGTCCATAAACTGAAAGAGATTCGGTTTATAGACTTTCGGTTTATAGAAAGCCCATAGCATTACATACAATGTATATGTATGTAATGCTAGGGGCTTTCTGATTGGTTGCCCTGCAGCCTTTCAAAATACGCTATTAAATCGCCGAACCCCGAACTCAAACCCGAACATACAGTGAAATGTCAGTGTTTGGGTCCGGGGTCCGAAAAACGTAACGTTCGGTATGAACCCCAACAGTGCGGTTCGGGTTCGCTCAACACTATTGTTCAGCCAAGGAGAAATCTGATTGCCATTTGGAGTCAAGAACGATTTATTTTTTACCCACTGAAAACTGAATTCGAAATTGCTGAAATAAGGGTTTTTTATTTGCCTTCTTTTGGATCAACAGTGGTAAACAAGGAATAGGGTTGAACTTCTCCAAAATACCCACACACTATTGGTGTCTATAAGAGATTTTTTTTTTCCCTTCAGTATAGCAATATTTTTTTACACACATAAAAGCTCTTACATATCAGTAGTAGATAGCAGTATATGAAATGAGTCCACCTCTAGCAGCAACAAGCCCAGGATGTACCAAATAATTCTAAATAAAATATCCTCTACTTCACAGCGCATTTTGACTCTTTAGGAGCGTAAATATCCCAGTAATCTGTGCTGCCACAGTTAGACTTCAAACCTTGATGGCATGGTCCAATTACAGACACTAAATGAATACCATGAGTTGGATTCTTCAGAACATTTTATTGGTTTTAAAGTGCAGTCTATAATAGATCTTTGATGATTCACCTCTTTAGTTCGGCAACATTTCCCATTCCACTTTGCTAGAAACAAACATCTCCCCCAACTTACGAAGACTGGGAAATTGGAGATTTCAGGCTGAAGTCTAATGAAACGCGTCCCTCCTAGTGGCGTCCTTTTCTTGTGAACCTGGCCAGGTTTACTCCAAAGTTCAGGACATTTTCAGCAGGGAACCAAGTGTGTACTGATCCACTGCCCTTTATAATTTGTACAATATCCCACCTTGTAGGTTTTAAAATTTCCCTTGGGGAATACATTAACTTGTATTATGAGGTAGCGGATTATGTTTTTACCTCTGGGTATTTAATTGTACTGTTATTGCTTACCAGTAACATTGTGCTTACATATATCTATATTTTGTCTGTTATATATATAATATGTATATATATACAGGGAGTGCAGAATTATTAGGCAAGTTGTATTTTTGAGGATTAATTTTATTATTGAACAACAACCATGTTCTCAATGAACCCAAAAAAACTCATTAATATCAAAGCTGAATATTTTTGGAAGTAGTTGTTAGTTTGTTTTTAGTTTTAGCTATTTTAGGGGGATATCTGTGTGTGCAGGTGACTATTACTGTGCATAATTATTAGGCAACTTAACAAAAAACAAATATATACCCATTTCAATTATTTATTTTTACCAGTGAAACCAATATAACATCTCAACATTCACAAATATACATTTCTGACATTCAAAAACAAAACAAAAACAAATCAGTGACCAATATAGCCACCTTTCTTTGCAAGGACACTCAAAAGCCTGCCATCCATGGATTCTGTCAGTGTTTTGATCTGTTCACCATCAACATTGCGTGCAGCAGCAACCACAGCCTCCCAGACACTGTTCAGAGAGGTGTACTGTTTTCCCTCCTTGTAAATCTCACATTTGATGATGGACCACAGGTTCTCAATGGGGTTCAGATCAGGTGAACAAGGAGGCCATGTCATTAGATTTTCTTCTTTTATACCCTTTCTTGCCAGCCACGCTGTGGAGTACTTGGACGCGTGTGATGGAGCATTGTCCTGCATGAAAATCATGTTTTTCTTGAAGGATGCAGACTTCTTCCTGTACCACTGCTTGAAGAAGATGTCTTCCAGGAACTGGCAGTAGGACTGGGAGTTGAGCTTGACCCGAAAAGGCCCCACAAGCTCATCTTTGATGATACCAGCCCAAACCAGTACTCCACCTCCACCTTGCTGGCATCTGAGTCGGACTGGAGCTCTCTGCCCTTTACCAATCCAGCCACGGGCCCATCCATCTGGCCCATCAAGACTCACTCTCATTTCATCAGTCCATAAAACCTTAGAAAAATCAGTCTTGAGATATTTCTTGGCCCAGTCTTGACGTTTCAGCTTGTGTGTCTTGTTCAGTGGTGGTCGTCTTTCAGCCTTTCTTACCTTGGCCATGTCTCTGAGTATTGCACACCTTGTGCTTTTGGGCACTCCAGTGATGTTGCTGCTCTGAAATATGGCCAAACTGGTGGCAAGTGGCATCGTGGCAGCTGCACGCTTGACTTTTCTCAGTTCATGGGCAGTTATTTTGCGCCTTGGTTTTTCCACAAGCTACTTGCGACCCTGTCGACTATTTTGAATGAAATGCTTGATTGTTCGATGATCACGCTTCAGAAGCTTTGCAATTTTAAGAGTGCTGCATCCCTCTGCAAGATATCTCCCTATTTTTGACTTTTCTGAGCCTGTCAAGTCCTTCTTTTGACCCATTTTGCCAAAGGAAAGGAAGTTGCCTAATAATTATGCACACCTGATATAGGGTGTTGATGTCATTAGACCACACCCCTTCTCATTACAGAGATGCACATCACCTAATATGCTTAATTGGTAGTAGGCTTTCGAGCCTATACAGCTTGGAGTAAGACAACATGCATAACGAGGATGATGTGGTCAAAATACTCATTTGCCTAATAATTCTGCACTCCCTGTATATTAAACTTTATATTTTATTATAATTTTTATTTGTGTGGTATTCCCTTTATTTTGCTTTTAATATCATATTTTTCATTCCTATAACGTTGTCTATTTAGTTATTTATTTGTACCTATTCTCTCATTTCAGTTACTTTCTTTCTTTTATTACATGTATTCCATAAACCAAAAGTCTATAAACCGAAAGACATTCGGTTTATAGAATACATGTAATGCTATTGCTATTCTATAAACCAAAATAGAGTCCCCATTCATACGAATAGGTCAATTGACCTATTCGTATGAATGGGGACTCTATTTCGGTTTATAGAATAGCAATAGCATTACATGTATTACATCTGAGAGTCAAATAGAACCGTCAAATACTGTGCTTACAGCGCACTTTGAAAAATTCTAATTGTTTTGGGTGCTAAATAGTACATTTGCGTCTTGCGGTGCACTTCATATCTGAGAGCCAAATAGAACCGTCAAATACTGTGCTTACAGCGCACTTTGAAAAATTCTAATAGTTTTGGGTGGTAAATAGTACATTTGCGTCTTGCAGTGCACTTCATATCTGAGAGTCAAATAGAACAGTCCAATACTGTGCTTACAGCACACTTTGAAAAATTCTGGCTACCTCCTCCTCCTCCAACCTATGGGTCACTTAGTATAAACTTAAAGAGAATACCCTGCACTCCAACTCTCTCTCAAATGGATAATTCTGTTGATCCTCCTGGCAGCCATGCTTTAGATTTAGATTTATGTTCTTCCAAAACTAAAATCAAAGATTCCATCTAGTGCTATTTTATGGCTCAGCTGTATTTTTAATTTCTATGTATTTTATGTTATTTGAAGTTATTTGCCTATCCATATTTGTTTGCAGGGTACTTGTCCTACTCTTACCCCCATTTTACTTCCTTTTGCAGCCCTCTAGCCCTTTCCAGGAATTTTTTAGAGCAATTTTAGTGGCCAAAAGTTCGGGTCCCCATTGACTTCAATGGGGTTCGGGTTCAGGGTCAAGTTCGAGCCCGAACCTGGACTTTTTTCCGAAGTTCAGCCGAACCCGAACATCCAGGTGTCCGCTCAACTCTACTTATGATTTGTATATTTGTTTTACTCCATAATACATTTTTTAAGAATCTGACTGCACTGCACAATAATAATTTCACTGCATATCATCAGAGATTACATTACTTATGGAGTGAATGGGTTAAAATGTGTTGTACTGGCATCATTCAGGTTATGTTTTTGTGAACTATGTATTTTACGTATTGTTTATTTTTGTATGTTTTCTGTGCACCTTTCAAAATATTTAGGTGCCGCTTTTCAGCATGACATACTTGGCATCTTCCAGGTTTGGTTAACAAACTGGCTATCCATGTTTGTTCAAGCTCAAGATTTCTAAAAATCAGTTGTAAGTGAAGATATACAAATCATTTTTGTTTATTTGGTAAAAGAAATGCAATGACTGCTGTTCTTACAGTGTTATCAGTGCGTTGAACAGAATTCCTTTGAAGAGGAAGATGAAGGGTGGTACTGCGGACCATCTCACTGTTAGAAGAAGCATGCATTTATAGAAGGTACGATCTTATATCCATTTACCCCCGAAGAACCTCTGGTGAGCAAAATGGTTCAGGATATTTGCATAATAACAAATGTACGCAACCAACTTCCACTGCAACGGTATTGTCCTGCAGTCTGTATAAAGTATATTAATGCTCTGCATTTTATTTAATGATCTTTTAAAATGTCTTTTACTGATATTATCAATTCAAAATTCATTGTATTTTTTTGTTCCTGTCATTTTCATCCCTATTTTTTGGGGGGGAGGTTTATAATTTTTTTTTTTTTTTTTAGACCAATATCGTCTTATTATAAATTTTATCTTGCAGCAGACAATGGAATGTCGAAGGTTAAGGTTTCTTATTCCATTTTACAATACACCAAACAAGATATTGCACGGATCACCTCTGCTTTCAATTTATCAAAATTTCCCATATTTTTTTCCCAGCAGTCATACATTTTTTACTACCTTCTTTTCCTTTTAAGGAACCTTTCCGACATTTTCTGTTGCCACCTGTTTCCCATTAATACACTCAAATACATTAGGATTTGCAATTTTTCACTTCTGCTAACGAGAAAATGTAATTAACTTTCCTTGACTGTTTTTCCTCATGAATTAGACTGCTAAAAAAAAATAATACTTGTGTGGCAACATATTTAATATCATTTATAATCCTATGCTTTATTTCCGTAAAGATCTGGTCACAATCAAAGCGTACACATGTCAATTCAAAACAATGTTGAACAAGGTGATGTCAGAGTAACCAAAAGGGAAATATTAAACAGTCAGCCTAATTATGGTGCATTTATATACACACACACACACATATATATATATTTATATATATTACACATATAACATATTTGCTCGAATATAAGATGACCCTGATTATAAGACGACCCCCCAAACTTTGGATATTCTTTTAGGAAAATAATAAAAAGTCTGAATATAAGACTAGCCTATAGGAAAAAAAGTGTTACTTGTAAATATTCACATGTAAAGTTTTTTTCATATTTAATAAAATTGTGATATAAAAAAAATGCATTTATTGTTTTTATTTGCCAATCTTCCCCCCAAACTTTGCCAATACTGTCCCCCAGACAGCCATGTGCCCCATACTTAGCAAATGCTGCCCCCCAGACTTTGCCAATGCTGACCCCAGGATTACCTAAAGCTCCTCACCTTGCTCCTCCCCCCTCCTGGTCTTGTTCCGAATATCTCTGGTGGCTCGTGGGTGCAGTTGGTGGATGTCTGCATGGGTGGTGCTTGTACATACATGTGTGGAGCTGATCCAAGGTGTAGATTCTGATTGGAAGGTGTCCGTCTTGAATAAACTGATATATGCCAAAATGTTGGTCCATGTAGTCCTTGTCAGGTGTATTACTGTGTATATGTTAGATGTACATTTTCAGTGTGTGTACTTGTTGTGTTCCAACAGCGTGAGTGGTTATAACCTGTCAAAGATGTCATTGTAAATGTGTTAAAGTACATGTGTGTGGACTTTTATTTGTCTGCTGTGGCACAATTTTATTTCTTTACCGGGAGAATGTTTCAATTCCTGAGACCACCCACCTTGTTTTTATTGTTCATTAAACTTCTTCAGAGGTTGCTGAATAGCACAGAGAATTAACATTCCCATTGATCTCTAGTCAAGAAAAAAAAACATATACAGGTTGTGGTTCCTTGTTTATCATATATGTGTTTGTTTTGTTTCATTTTTACAGAGATAGCTGAATTACACAGCTACTGATAACAGTTCCAGTTCAATGGTTGTTTTTATCTCATGACGGAAGAGTAGGGAGGTCCCATGATGGTTATTTCTCAATAGTGCTCTTAACCCCTTAGTGACTTGACTTTTTTGGCTTGGTGACGTGGGTTGTTTTAACATTTCTGCAGTGTTTGTGTTTTGCTGTAATTTCTTTCTTTCTCATTTAGTGTACCCACACAAACTATATATTGTTTTTATCGGCATAAAAAAGGGCTTTCTTTTTATACCATTATTTTGATAATAGCTTATAATTTTATATAAAAAGAAATTATAAAATATGGCAAAAATATTGAAACTTTTATTTGCAATACTCATCTACAAAAGACAACAAGACAACTATAAGTAGTGCAAAGCTATTTCAAAATCCTATTTTTCAAAACTACTGATTGACATTGTAACATTGATATCTTTACTAAATCCATGAATGACCCCCCCACATGTACATATTTTTCAAAAGTAGACAACTCAAGGCATTTAACTTAGGGTATTTTTACACTTTTCATGTAGTCATTTTACCACCAACCTTTGCCAAATTTTGCAGCAAAAAAATAAATAAAAAATTGCGATTTTTCACACAGATTGCAATTCAGCTAAACATTTCCTGAAAATGTGAAGGGGCACTGGCAAATAACATCTCAATATGTGTTCAGCAAAATATCCTGAGTATACCACCCATGTATAGGTTTGTCAGCATGTTGGCAGTTAAAAGGCCACATTTGAGAGGTGCGCTTTTTGGTTTTCCAACTTGGAATTTTGACTTGCAGAAAACTTGTGCCCATGTCCCATCTGGGACATTTTTGAAGCCAGCCAGTGTATTTTACCCCACAAAACCATATATTTATGAAAACTAGACACCCTAGGGTATTTCAAATGGTGGCGTTTTAACACTTTCCATGGACTAATTCTACCACCAGTCCATGTCAAAGTTTTGGTTAGTAATTTTTTTTACAATAACAGTACAAAAAAATGAACCCCTAAAAAATGCACTGATGTGCAATATCACTGCTTACGCATGATTAATGGCAGGGAAGGGGTTAAACACATGGAATGGCTTTTATAAAAGCCATTGGGTCTTTTATTGTTTTATTTTATTTTTATTACTTTATTTTTATTACATTGATCTCTCTCTCTCCCTCACTAAAAACAATGTGAGGAGAGGGAGGCAGATCCAAAGTGGTCAGATCAATATTTTACAAATATATATATATATATTTTTTACAATATTCTTTTTATTTTAATTTTTTTAGTATTGCACGATGCTTCCACATGGACGCATCATAGCAATACCGTTTGAGCAATGAAAGAGAAAAAAAATCGCTTTCAGTGCTAGTTTACTGCAGAGGGGTATTTTTAAACACCAACTTACATAACGTTTTGGTTTTTGTTTCAAGTAGGCTACATTAAAGGATTTTTTTCCACCGGGTCCAAAATCCCATTCTGTTTGCTCCAGTACATGTTCTGTTTTTGTAATCACTTGTAGACTAATGAAAAACTCCAGGCAATAGGTCAGTTATGTACAAAATAACTATTTTGTTTATGTACATAGCACTATTTTAAAGCTGAAACAGATACTAGAAAAGTGCAATGGATACTAGGCCTGGGACGTGAATTTATATTTTGTGGCATTCAAACTCCAATAGCTTTAATGGTTAACACATTGAAGTCTGTCAGAATAAGTTAACCCCTTAACGCATTTGGACGTATATATACGTCCTGAAAAGCATGGTCCTTAAGGACCATGAGGACGTATATATACGTTCTCCATTTACATGTAGTGTTGCGCTTCTTAGCGCAACACTACATGCCTGCAGCTACTCTCAGAGGCTGCTTCGGATCTGAGAAGCAGATCCTCCCGCGAGAAGGCTGTGGGGAGCGTTGCCGTGCGTTCCCATGGCAACGCTCCACACAGCATTGTGGACACGAGGCATACAGCTACCACCACCGACTGTGTTCCCCCTCCTTCACCAAAGGTAAGAAGAAGGGAGGGGGAAATAAATAAAAATGTATAATTTTTTTTAAATGATTATTAAAAAATATATATATATTCTACCTGCAGCACCCCCCCCCCCCCTTTACACACAGCACCCCCCCTTTACACACAGCACCCCTTTACACACAGCACCCCCCCTCACATAACACCCCCCACGCACACACACCCCACCCCCTCACATAACACCCCCCACCCACTCACACACAGCAACTCCACTCACACAGCACACCTCACACACAAACACATACACTGCACCCCTCAATGCAGTATATGTGTGTGTGTGTATTTATAAGTCTGTATGTGTGTACTCAGCGGTGTGTGTGTGTACTCAGTGGTCTGTGTGTGTGTACTCAGAGGTCTGTGTGTGTGTACTCAGAGGTCTGTGTGTGTGTACTCAGAGGTCTGTGTGTGTGTATTCAGCAGTCTCTGTGTGTGTATACAGCAGACAGTGTGTACTCGGCATTCTGTGTGTGTGTGTGTGTATGTATTCAGCAGCGTGTATTCAGCAGTGTGTGTGTTTCAGCAGATTGTGTGTGTGTATTCAGCGGTGTGTTTTAATTTACTAGAATTTCTGATTTTCAATTAAAAAAAAAACAGTTTGTATCATTGAACTCTCTGTTGTTTTGTTCTTCTTTTAAAACAAAAGATGATAATTAGTTTGGACAACTGTTAGAGTTGTTTTTTCTAAACTTAAACCTCAGTATTCAGGTTTAATTGCCATGTTGGCACTTTGAGGAAAAAAAGTTGGCATGTATTGCGGTTTGGGCACTCAGGCTCAAAAAGGTTCGCCATCACTGAGATAGAGCATACAGCAAAATAACCTGTTAAACAAGGCTTAAGTCCAAGTGAAAAAGCATCCTGGCTGGGCCTTGTTCAAACCTTACATTTAGGAGGTCAAATACCATCTTTCCTACCTGGGTCCATAGAGAATTACCGAACCGGCAATCCCACCAAAGGTGGGTAGCATTTTTTTAATAGTTCAGGTGAAATATGCCATCTATATATCACCTTGTAAAAAAGCTCCACTAAATTTAATGAGTGGATGGTAGATTTAGTTATTCTAATAGCTTGTGCCCAATCCCTATCTTCAAATATGACTCCCAGATCACTCTGCCATTTTTTTATCGGGGGCAGATCTCCAAATGTGGAGTCCGAGCATATTGCGTTGAATGCTCTCATTCCCCATTTTTTTTTCCATCTCGATCTGAAAAAAATCTTACATATTGGAATTCTCTTCATGGGACCCTAGAATCAACCCTTTTTTTTTTTACAAAGTTTTTTAATCTAATATATGCATAAAGCTCTTTTACTTGGAGACCATACCTGGACACCAGCTCCTCAAATGGTACCACCTTATTATTTGATATGATTTGGTCGATTGAGAGTATGCCCAGATTCCTCCAGGTTTCCAGATTTAAGTCTTGGATCTGAATTTCTATCATTTTCATTGGTAGATATCTTTCAATCTTAAACAGGGGGAAGTATTTCTTTCTAACTTTTTTCCAATAGGAACATAGATCCTCCGCTACTGGGCTAGTTATCTGCTTTTTGCTTTTTTCATTCCAAAACAGGTTTTCGGTAATACAAGAGCCTCTTTGCTCCATTAGGATCCATTTATCTTTTACCGGGGTCCAAATGCATCCATTTGGCCATATGCGCTAACATTGCAGCGTCATGTATCCTAATTAAGTCTAGTGTTCTTGTTTTCTAGAAATCACTGCCAGTCATACTCTTGCCCTCTTATTTTGCCAGATGAATTTATTGCATTTTATCTGAAATTGTTTAAGCAGTTTAGGGTCTACACTAAATGGGATCGATCTTAAAATAAAATAAAGGTGAGGAAGGACATAATAGTTTAGTATATTAATTCTTGCCAGCCATGAAACGTATAGTGAGTTCCACTCATTCAGTTTGTTGGCAAAATCAGACAGCAATGGTTGGTAATTAAGCGCTATAAGTTTTTTTGGGTCACCTGATATCTGGATTCCAAGATAGTTTATCGATTCTGCTTTCCATGTGAATCCATAACTCATTTTTAGATGTTCCAAATCTTTTTGATCAGCAAAACAAAATTTCCCCAAATTTAACTTATAGTATAAAATATTGGAAAAGGAATCAATCTCCCTCATCAAGGACTTCACAGATACAATAGGATTTTTCAATGTAAGTATAATGTTGTCCGCGAAGAGGGAGACTTTAAATTCCTCCATACCATTTTCTACGCCCTGAATGTTTCTATCATTCCTAATTCTTTGGGCTAGGGGTTCGAGAGATAGAACATACAGCAGGGGGGCCAGTGGGCATCCTTGCCGTGTCCCATTATAGATGTCAAACCAGTCAGTTTTAATGCCGGAGCCGTTTATCCTGGCACTTGGTTTTGTATATAGTGCCCAAATTGCTTTAAGGTAAGGACCTTCGAATCCAAAGGCTGTTAAGGTTTCATAAAGGTAGGTCCAGCTGACCCTGTCAAATGCCTTCTCGGCATCGAATGACAGGGCCAGCATGGACCCTCCTCCATTTTTTTCCAGGAATAGAAGTTCTTTCTGACATTACCCATTGCACTTCTGTTAGGAATAAAACCTGATTGGTCTGGGTGCACCAGGCGGGATATTATTTTTTTCAACCTGCCTGCCAGGACTGCCGAGAAAATCTCAATATCTGCATCTATTAGAGAGATGGGCCTATAGATTTAAATCTGTTTTTTCTTTGCCTTCTTTTAAAATTGGGCTGATGTTTGCCTTTAACAATTCCTTCGACATTTCTCCATTACTCTTAATTTCCTCGAACAGTCCTAGCAGGCAGGCAACAATCTCGCTTCTAAAGACCATATAGAAAAAGTTTGAGAACCCATCCGGGCCCGGAGATTTATTTTTCTTTAGGTTATTAGGTTAATACGATATCTCCTATTTCTTTGGCTGTAAATGGGGCATTTAATATCTCCTGATCCTCTGTTGTTAATGTAGGGAGGTTTGCCTCCCTTAAATATTCATGAATTTTTTTCTTTTTCCTCCTCCGTTGTTATATGATGTTCTCTGTTTATGTGATAGATATCACGGAAGAAATCTACAAAAGCCTCTCCTATTTTCTCCGGGTCCAGCAGGGTCTTCCCCTCATAGTTTATTTTACTTATATTGTGCTTAATTCTCTGGGGTTTTTTTTGCATGTCTGAGAGCAGTTTGTCTGCTCTGTTACCTCTCAAATACCATTTTTGTTTTAGGTAAAGTAGGTTTTTATTGTTATTTTCCATATTTCTATCTTTAATTTGTTGTTTTACCTCTTTAATTTTTTTTAAATAGATCGCTTTGTAATGTTTGTTTATGTCATTCCTCTAATTTGTATAGTTCTATATGTAATTGTTGGTAATTTAGCCCTTTTTTTTTTTTTTTCCTCTTGCACCGATTTTAATAAGGTTACCCCCGAATTACTGCCTTGAGAGTACTCCACAGAACGGCTCTAGAAATGTGTTCCTTATCATTTTCTTTGAGGAAGTTCTGGATATCTAGTGCTAGTTGTTTTTTAATATTATCTTTCATCAATAAAGATTCATTTAGTTTCCAATTAAATTGTTTTTTGCTAACCTTTCCTCCATTATTAGAGTCACTGGTGGATGATCCGACCATGATGCAGATCCTATTTCACATCTAAGTTTACTATCGAAACAGTCTTTAGCGACAAAAAACATATCTATACGTGAATATGTGTCATGAGGAATTGAGTAAAATGGGTAATCCCTATCAAGTGGGTTCAAAACTCTCCAAATATCAATTAAGTGGTTTTTAGTCAGAAATTCTTAAAATTTCTTTGCATTTTGTCTTAGTCTACTATTAATTATTTCCCCCTTTTGGAGTTTTTTTTTTAAATCTATCTCTGTGTCTATTACCAGATTAAAATCACCACCTATCAGTAATTTACCTTGTTTTACCTTCTCTACCCGTGTCATTACTTTCTCCATAAATTTTACCCTATTTTCATTCAGTGCATAAACATTAACTAGTGTGTGCAGTATATTATTTATTCTACAAATAAGTATCACATATCTTCCATTATTGTCCACCGTTTTGTGAATTATTTCAAGTGCTAAAGTATTTTTTAATATAAATCGATACGCCTCTGCTTTTTTTGAGTGTGTGATAAGAGGCTGAATATATGTGGGGATATTTATTACTATAAATCAGTTTTTGTGAGGTTTTTTGTCCAATGTGTTTCTTGGATAATCGCAATATCTATATTGCCGCTTGCTAACATCTCAAATAAGGCTTTCCTTTTATAAGGTGAATTCAGGCCTTTTGCATTAATAGAACATATTTTAATCACTATTCCAATGGTCCCATTTTCTTATTTTATGACACGAAGGGCTACCTTCATCTCTCACTTTCATTCCCATACATTCATCTCTCGCATTCATACCAGGCCGCGTACCGACAGCCCCAGTGACTAAAACGGTAGTAAACCGATTAAACCAGTAGATAATCATGGAGCCTTACCATGATTGACTTGAGGTCTCTACCTAACCAATGATATGCAAGGCCTGGACATGAGCTGAGGCCTAAATCCTTTTGAAAGGATGTATGACCTGGGACAGCAGGTGAGGTCTACATCGCACTAAGAGTATGCAAGGCCTGGACATGAGCTGAGGCCTACATCCCTCCGAGCGCATGTATGGCCTGGGAGAGCAAGTGAGGCCTATGCCACACCGAGGCCATCAGTCATTTTGCTATATGATGCAATCCAATATGACATAAGTGTTGGGAACACTTTTTGAGGTATCCTAAATTGGGTGTGTAACAATAATGTTTTCCTAGTGAATGCATTATTCGAACAGTTGTTTTGCGCTGGACAAACTGCAGAGAAATATATCATCATAAGATTGGGACTTGTTTGGACGGTTTTGAACTCTAAACCACAAACACGCGGTATGCCACAGGTGAGTATGGAGTATGCACCATAAATCCAATAGTCCATTTTTTCTTCACCTTGAAGGAATGTACCACAGGTGATCTAGGCCAAGGATCCCCCTACTGTGGCAGTCCAGCTCCTGATGGCCATCTCCTATAATACTCAGCTAAGAGGCTAATGTAGGCCATCCACAGCTGGAGGGATACAGTTTGGAGATCCCGGATTAAGACCATAGCCACTCCATCACTGGAAGTAAAGCAAAGCATATGACCCATTCCTTTCTGTAGACTTGGAGAATTTGGTGAAATTCAGTGGCCGATTCTCCAGAGATTTATTTTCAGGTTGTTTCAGACACTACGGTTAAACTATACATTTTTCTAGGCAGACCTTCCAATACATAAATAACAAAATGTATTACCCAGCCTAAATAAGACTCATCTAAATCAGACGGCCCACTGGTAAACGCTGCTTCTGTAAATAAGAATCAAAGTGGATTTCTTGAATTGTTTGCTGGCCTTTTGCTTAACTGGCCCAGCGTTTTAATGCAATATAGCAGCTTAAAAACTGGAGGTACTTTTTCATTTAAACCAGGAAAGGGAAACCAGAGGTGGAAGGAAAAAAAAATACAAACAAATATTTGCATGTCAAAACTGAAATATTTATATCTGCAAAACCAACATGCTTTAAAGTCCTGTACAGTTTTGGGTTTTCCCCTAGTAACCTTATTTTAGTTGATTTCCCTCCCTTTAACTGTAAGGCTAGCTGCGTCTCTCCTATACCCTGCCCTCCTTTTTTTAAGGAGTGCTGAGCAATGTAAATCATTACACACAGCTAAGCAAAACAGCTTGTGTTATTTAGTGCAGCCATGATGTATAGCGCTACTGTATGAAAGGTCACTTTGGTATTAATTCTCCACCGCTTCTATACCCAGGTCTAATTTAGGATGCACAGCTTGTGCTGACAGCAGGACTTTTCAGTGCTGTTAAGGCTGTTCGGAAACACAGATCTGTTGGCTCTTTGTGATAGTCTGAGATTTAACACTTGGTAGGTGAAGTTCCACTGAGCGACCATTCACTGCCTGCATAAACATGAAATGTAAAAGGGGGGCTTCGGGTAATGGTGGTAAACACATAAAAATGCTTGTCTTATTTCTCAATGAGCCAGAAACATGGGTAGAACAGTGTATTGTAATAACATTGTTTTACTTACTCAGTGCTGAAATGTGCTTTGTATGTAAAATATCAGGTTAAAAAAACAAACCCTTCTCTGATTTTATGTTTATAATTACTCTACTTTGCACTTTAATATTCTTACATTTCCCAGTGAGAGATGGTAAAACAATTACTGTCAGGGGTTTCAGCTTTAGATGAACAGTCCACAGTTGGACACCTTTGGTTTCAGCCAGTTGGCTAGTTAATAGCACAAACCAAGTGGTTAATACTAAACCGAATCCAACTGTGTAACAATGCTGTATTACCAATATTAGTAACCATATACTGTTTTAAAAACACAATGAGGCACTTCACAATGAGGCACTCCATACTTGCACAGATCCCCTATGAGTCTTTAGGAGCTTCACTCTGTGTGTGTGTCAGTGTGAGGGTTAACTCCTCTGCCTATATCTGTCTAGCCACCCGGGGGTTAATTAATCTGCCACGCCTATATCCAGGGCCGCCACCAGGAATTTCAGGGCCCCTCACTGAACAAATTTTCTGGGCCCCCTCCTGCAATATCTCCCACTCGCCCCACCTACCCTCACAAGCACGTTATCCAGGTCTAGTGTAATATGGAGGGTGGTTGGGAGCAGTTGGTCAATATGCCAGTAATATTTTGCCACTCAATAAGTCAGTAATATTTTGCCACTGAATATGCCAGTAATATTTTGCCACTCAATAAGTCAATAATATTTTGCCACTCAATATGCCATTCTTTTGCCATTTAATATGCCAGTATTTTGCCACTCAATAAGTCAGTATTTTGCCACTCAATAAGTCAGTATTTTGCCACTCAGTATGCCAGTATTTCGCTATTCAATATGCCAGTATTTTGCCCCCCAATATGCCATTCTTTTGCTATTTACTATGCCAGTAATTTTCCCCTCAATATTCCATTCTTTTGCCATTTAATATGCCAATATTTTTCCCCTCAATATGGAATACTTTTGCCATTTAATTTGCCAGTATTTTGCCCCTCAAAATGCCATTCTTTTGCCATTTAATCTGCCACTATTTTGCCATTTAATATGCCTGTATTTTGCCACGCAATATGCCAGCGTTATGCTCATTATTTTCCTCCCCCCTTCCCTAGTACTTACCTCCTTGCTGCTCTGTCTCCCGGTGTTTTGCGACCGGAGTTTCCCACGCAGCAGGGAAGACTCGGGTCGCATTTAAAAAAAAAAAAAAACTATATTGGAGCCACGCAGCTGGAGGGGAGCGCAGAACGCTTCCCTCACAGCTACGGCCCGGCTAAACAGAGGCCGTGGCCGGGAGATTTTTTTTTTATCTGGCGTGACCTGGGCCCATAGGGCCCGCGACTCCAGTATCGCCCGTCACCCCCTTATGGCGGGGATGCCTACAGCTATCTGGATTTTGTTATAGGTCACTGGTCATATATGTTTTAGGTAATTACACAGCCTATTATCATAATAATATTTTACAATTACTGTCTTTTCACCTTATGGGTGAGGTCTTTGAAAAAAATATTTTAATATAAATATAAGAAGTGCTTTAATGGGCATATACAAATAAAATATTTTTTTTCTCACCCACGAGGTAAAAAGAAAGTAATGGTAAAACAAACATTATTATGAAAATAGGCTGTGCAATTCCCCAAAACATAATATGTCACCACTGACCCATTACATGACTGGTTCAAATATTGTACATTAAGTTTAAATGCATTAAATGCATGCAGTGTTTGTGTGTATGTATATGACAGAGACAGTGTGTGTGTTTGTGTGTATGTATTTGACAGACACCGTGTATGTGTGTCAGAGAGAGACACAGTGTGTGTGAGAGAGAGAGAGACGCTCACTCCAAAATTATTTGGAGAATATGTGGTACTCTGATAGGACCTTTGCAATGTCAGTTCGTGAAATTTGAATGATAAATGTTAGATGCATATAACCCTAGAGTGGCAAACCCAAATTGTGAATAGTAGTGATTAGCCTTTAATCCCTTCATGACGCATGGTATTTGCATCCTAGAAGGCGCAGGCACCAAAACGCCAACTTGGATGTTGGCGCACACTAATAAATTATTGTCAATGACACATAGTAATCCTTCAGAGTGGTCTGAACAATTTAAAGTATAGAGTTATGGCACATAAGCCAGGGCCCATAATCTATAGGGAGGTGTTTGGCCCTCAGGCCCCTCCAAGAACCCCTGTCATAGTGGATCTCCAAATCCATTTCATGACACATATACATAGTGTATTTTTACCAAAATTAGTAGATTTTTCTCTTGTCACAGATTCAAACAATAATGAATATTTCCAAGCATCGTGCTAATTTATCGCTTTCTAGATGTTCGTTGTATTAGTAGGATTCTGGACCTAGAATTCTCCTGAGCAACTTATCCCTAGGCTGCTTGCTCCTTTGAATTCAAAGATCACTACTGACACATTGCCGACACAAGATGTGCCAAGCACATTCTGTGAAAATATCACAGGACATGCTCAGCAGGCGTTGTTGACATGCTTTGATGGCATTCAGCAACACCAAAATTGGATGCCAGGCGCTGTTGGCAAGAACTTTGGAAGTGATCAGTGATCACTTTCATTCTGTGGGTTGTTCCTAGACTTAATTGTTTTTCTTATTTACTTGGCGGTTACTAAACGTTTTTCACCCACCCCTTTCTTTGTCGCCATAAGTAACAGGGTATGGCTACGGCCGTGGGTCCCTGGCCTGCTTCAACCTAGAGGATCATCAGCCATACCACACTGACGAGGCCA
The DNA here is from genome assembly GCA_036172795.1 of Pelodytes ibericus. Classification (NCBI taxonomy): domain Eukaryota; kingdom Metazoa; phylum Chordata; class Amphibia; order Anura; family Pelodytidae; genus Pelodytes; species Pelodytes ibericus. The sequence continues at coordinate 186,434,860 of CM069858.1, read as the reverse complement.
TTGTAGGCCAAAACGTACGTCTGTAGTTTGCTGTGTTCCTCGTGTAGAGGGTACTAGCCATGCATTTCGGGTCTGGACTGCCCTTATGGGTGGGATCAGTCTGATATGCTAATGGAGTGGTTCCTCTGCAATGGTGTAAGCAGGCAAAAATGGAGTTGCTCTCCCCAGTAGGTATTATCCTACAGGACAGACTATTGCAGTACTGTTTGTTCTCGGTCATTGTAGCACCCACCCTTTTCTTTGTCGCTAAACATTTTTCTTAATTAGTCTTTAAGGTTAGGGTTATGATGTCACTATAGGTAATTATAGGGAGAAAATGGTTAGGAAAAAGAAAAGCAATGCGCTAATTACAGTTATTACCCTATAATGCCCAAAAAACAGCATCAAAACATTGGGTATTTCTAAGTTCAGAACAGAGCTTAGAATCTATTTTTAAATATTAGATATTATTCAGAATTAGAACATATTCAGCAGTTTTATTCATGAGCTAAAATAGATATATAAAGATTTTAAGATAGAAAAAGTGTTTGTTTTTCTATAGTAAATTATATGATATGCAGAAAAGAATGGCATCTAAAGAAAACACTACTTATTCCGAAAAAAAAAATATGTATAATTATTTTGGGCAAAGTAAATGAGAAAGAGGAAAAATATAGTTAAACTCAAAACACTGCAACATTAAAACAGCCAGCCAGTGTTACCAAGGGTACAACATGGCCAAAACAGTTATGTCACCAAGGGGTTAAAGTTGCATGAATGTGATTGAAAATAAGTAAACTGGCTTTTTTTTTTATTGAAAATCAAGGAACAAGTAGAACAATAGAAAAATAAAGAACAGAAGCAGAACCCAGCAGAGAGACACAGACAAGGGTGGATCGCCCTAAGTTTTGTGCATCAAAGGCATTTAATCATATCTTAATACTCAGTCTATCCAACGAGCTGATAACCTCTACCTACTTGTCAAGATAAAATGTATACTGTCCCACTGCAGAAATCTGACTCATCCCACCAATTCATCTTTTTCTCTGTTACACTTTTACTTGATTTGATATGACCTTAGAAATGGAGGCTGATGACTGTCTGAAGTGGGTATTCAGAGGACCTTCGTAAGGCAGGGTAAAACAAAAAATGTTTTGAAAAAAAGCAAGGTCACACTGACCTTCATCCTGTCAGTGCATGGAGAAAGGAACAATTTGATGAGGTCAGGATGACAATGCAGATGAAGTCCAAATTTTTGTGCAAGAGTATGGAAATGGCGTGAGTGACAGGCAGGTAAGGAAATAATAATTGGGTGCTAGGGGATGGATTAAAGACAAGCAAGATGTGCAGGTTACTGTTTAGCTAGGCTGCAAACTGTTTAAGAAGCAAATTTTAAGGCAATGAGCAGCTGTAACAGAACTCTTTATCCAGGGCTCATCTCTTGGGGATGGGTAGAATACTGAGAGAAGGTACTTAATGTATGTATAGAAATATAAGTATAAAGCCCTGCTCAATCCGAAAAGAAGGATGATTGCAAAGTAAAATGCATATCATGTGTGAAAACATAAAAAGGGATTACATCTAGTGCATAACTAGATGGTTAATGGTTAACGCTAACTACTTCATTTAAGTCATAGAAAGTCTTTCAGTGGTTCACAGAGTATATAACAACTACGCAGATAATTATATAATTCAATAGTATAAGTAATACACAACACACTTTTAGTGATAATTAAAAACTTTTTAAGATCAGATGCCGTGATAGTTGATTTTGTCACAACATCAATACTGTTGGTGTGAACAGAGCCAGCTTTGGTATAAAATGGACTTCAGTTTCTGGTATAGTAATAGATTGTAGCACCCATCCCCCTTTTTTGTCGCCATAAGTATCAGGGTATGCCTACGGCCGTGGGTCCCTGGCCTGCTTGCACCTAGAGGATCATCAGCCATACCACACTGACGAGGCCATTGTAGGCCGAAACGTACGTCTGTGGTTTGCTGTGTTCCTCGTGTAGAGGGTACTAGCCATGCATTTTGGGTCTGGACTGCCCTTATGGGTGGGATCAGTCTGATATGCTAATGGAGTGGTTCCTCTGCAATGGTGTAAGCAGGCCAAAAATGGAGTTGCTCTTCCGAGTAGGTATTATCCTACAGGACAGACTATTGCAGTACTGTTTGTTCTCGGGCATTGTAGCACCCACCCCGCTTTTTTGTCGCCATAGTAATAGATTGAACATAGAGGAGAAGAAAGGATGAAGTAACTATCATTGGGGGGTGTATTTATGCATTGTGCTACCCTAGGCCTGGCTAAACTCATGCACCTCCAAACGCTTATTCTTTGCACTCCTTCATCACATAAACTTTCCACAGTGCCAGATTGCCCCCACAGCCCTGCCCACAGCGCCAGACTGCCCCCACTGCACTATATGCACCCATATGCCTTTGCACAGCAGCATATTGCTCCCTGGTGATCTAATAACCCAGATGTCTGTACATCCAGTGGAGGAGTTACATAGTGAATGGAAAAAAACGAGGATAAAGGGAGCGCAATACAATAGGTCTTATGCAGCCCCCGGAGACGCCTAGGTGCAGGAGGGCCTTGACAGCTTGTGCTGTAGCAAGGCTGCACACATTGGTGGTAAGGTTTTAGGGGAGGAGTTGGGGGAGGGGATCAGAGGACATTCAACGCTGAACAATAGGGAAAATCTCCATAACTTTTTTGGCCTACCAGAATTTTCTGCTTGCTTCGGTCTCCCTGCTTTCTCCCTTCTTCTGTTTCAGGATGGATTCGTCGCTGGAAAGGCTCCTGGCTGGGATCTGCGAAGCTGCAAGGAAGAAAGGACCTGGATGGGCGAGAGAACAACTTGGACATCTGGTTCCAGTACCTGATCCTGCTGCACGCCCGGTGAGGAGGACCCTTCCGCCGCAGAGACTCAGCCCTGGATCCCCTGCACGAGGACGGATGGCTGCGGATGATGGGACCTCGGGAGGAGCACCATGCGGCCGACTGGCGGACCGGGAGAAGGCCTCCGGAAGCGGGACAGGAGCAGCGGCCCGACGGAGAGGAAAGGGTCCCAGTGCGGCATCGGAGGCCGCAGGGGACCAAGCCCCAGGCCTGAAGAGGACCGGAGATCCATTGGTGGTGCCGGGAAGATGCAGCAGTATGTGCCAGGAGAGGGGATTTCGCAGACGGGCCCAGGAGGGTGCAGACGGGACGGCCGTGAGGGATGCTGGGTGTAGGCCTTCTGGAGTTGTGGCTTGCTAATGGATGGGGATGTTACAGGAATGCAGGACGGCGCTGGAGAAGGGCCTGGCCTCAGGGGACCAAGCCCCGGGCAGAAGATTGGATGGAGGTCTATCGGACGCAGGCTGGAGCAGTGACAGGGCCGAGGCTGCTGAAGCTGGCCAGGAGGCTAGGAGGGAAGTCGAGATGGGGCCCACCGTACGGGCTGGAGAGGTTGAGGATGCCAGACCGGAAGGTTCCGCAGGAGCACGGGCGTCTGCAGCAAGTCCAGGTCAGGACCGTGGGCGTACGGCTCCAGGATCCAGGAGGACCGGGAATTCGGGAATGGGAACCAAAAGGCAAGTGACTAGGGACACCACCCCGACCCAGAGGAGCATGGGGGTTTCACCAGGGGTCAGGGCCCAGAGGCGCCATAAGGGAAATTCACCGAGACAGGAGTCGAGCGTTAGGAGCAGCAGACGGGAGGGGGATAGGGGCAGGTCTCCCAGGGGCGGCGCTAGTTATTCAAGCTTGATGGCAGGGTTACAGGTCTTTTTAAATTCTTGGTCAGAAGGTAAGAAAGGAGCAGAGCCGCCGTTGGCTGCAGCAGCGTGGGTTGCATCTAGCGCAGGGAGTGGAAAAGGCGTGATGGAAAAAGGTGACATGGGGGAGGTCGCGGGAAAAACAGAGGTGGTTGAGGAGGCATCAGGAAAGGACGGTGGTGAGGAATTGCGTGAAGGGATACCAGATGCGGACGTTTATAATTCATATCTGTCATATTCGGGCCCCTTGGGGGCGCATTTAAAAATAGAGACGAAACAAAAAATTTGGAAGGGTGAATATTTGGAGTTGTTTTCTTTGCTTCCTCTGGAGGAGTCGGTCGACTTGAAGAAGGATGTGAAAAAAGAGGACAGGGCAAAGAAGGAAGAGGAAGAGAGAAAAAAGAGATACAGGAAGCTTCCCAAGACCTTGGGGAATTGCTTGAGGGCCTTCTGTATACTAGGTAGTGTGGTTGGTCAGAGAGCGCCGGAGAAGTGTTCGGCGCTGTTCTCATACTTGGACGGGATTTGGGATGCATACAGGGTGTATGGAGGACTGGCGTGGTGGCGGTATGACGAACAGTTTCGTCAGCGCCTGGCTGCCAATCCCACGATGAGGTGGGATCAAATGGACATCACACTTTGGCTTAAACTTATGTTGGCGCAAAAATCGGCGCCCTTTCAGGGAGGGGCCGGTCCTTAGGGGGGGTCTATGGCTGGAATATCGGGAGTCAGCCATAGTTCAAATGGATTACGGGAGAGGTTCGGAGCTAAGTTGGAGCTCTTAGCCTGTTGGTGGGCTGGGCAGAAGGTCTGCCTGGCAGTGGATTCAATGGACGGTGGACCCCTGGGGAGCAAGGTGGTGTGGGACATGTTCCTTGTTATGTTAACTATGTTAATAAAGTTAATGGTCAATTATGTTAATTTTGAGGTTCATGTCATTTATGACATATGTGTGAATATGTGGGTTTGTCATTGCCTAATTTGTATATTTATATGTATTTATTACCATGTGTGATGTTAAGGTTGGAGGCAATGACATATGTTATAAATAAAATGGCTGTGGCCTTTTCTACCCACTACATCTGTGCCATGTGTCTTTATTTTATGGTAAAGATACAGCCTGGTAGTCGAGGCTACAACTGTCATACAAATATGACCATCTATACAACCATATATATGTGCATATTTATAGAAAACCTATTCTATTGGGCTCCCTTTATCCTCCTTTTTTCTGTATACTATTCTAAGTGGGAATAGAGGTATTTTCCCACATAAAGGTGAGCAGCAGTCAATTTTCTATATATACATACATATTTATTCACTTTGTAGCGCCTGGCACTAATTCACTTTTTCCCATATAATGAATAGAAGAAACATAGAATGTGTTGACAGATAAGAACCATTCAGCCCACCTAGTCTGCCCAATTTTCTGAACACTTTCATCAGTACCTAACCTTATTTCGAGAACAGTGTATCTTCATAGACAATAAATAGACCAGTGTTTCCATTGTCCCTAAAAGTTTAATTTGTGTAGTTAGCAGGGCTGTTGCTATCTAAAAGGCAAGGAAGGGTGCCCCCAGGACAGCTGTTTGGGGACAGATGTGTAATGACAGGGCCGATCCTAGGGTCACGGGCGCCTGGGTGCAGGTTTTCTTTTTGCGCCCAAAGGTGGGCGTGGTTATGTTATGAACTCCTCCCCTTTAGACATGTCTGTTCCAGACGCCCATTTCATTATTGGGGAGAGGGGAGGAGAGGGCAAACTTTATTTTGATGTAAAGGACCAACACAAACTTTATTTTAAATAAAGATATATATTTTGCCATAATACTGTGAAGTGGTTTTATTTATTTCTATGATGCTCAGCCAGGATAGCAGAATTAGTTTTTACTACCGTTCCCATGATGCCCAACCAGCCAAAGTCTGGCTGAGCATCACTGAAAAGAAGTACACAAGGAGCGATAAATAATATTCCACCATGCCAGTCACTCACGTGTCTGTCTCTCCCCATGCCCTCATGTCTGTCGCTATCTTCCTATACCCACGTCTTTCTCTCTCTTTCCCCCTACCCTCATGTCTGTCTCTCTCTCCCCACTCATACCCAATGTCTGTCTGTCTGTCTCTCTCTCCACTCATCCCCAAAGTCTGTCTCTCTCTCTCCACTCCTACCCAATGTGTGCGTCTCTCTCTCCACTCATACCCAATGTCTGTCTGTCTCTCTCTCCACTCATACTCAATGTCTGTCTCTCTCTCTCCACTCATACCTAATGTCTGTCCCTCTCTCTCTCTCCACTAATACCTAATGTCTGTCCCTCTCTCTCTCTCCCCCCTCCTGCCCCCATGTCGGTCTCTATCTCTGTCTCCACTCCTGCCCCATATCAGGAACTTTTGGCAAAATCCTGACATATTGAGTGACAAAATCCTGACATATTAATTGGCAAAATCCCTCAATATGCCAGGATTTTGCCCTCAATATTCCAGGATTTAGCCCCTCAAAATGCCAATTAATATGCCAGGATATTGCCAATATGCCAGGATTATGCCAGTTAATATGCCAGGATTTTGCCAATTAATATGCCAGGATTATGCCAATTAATATGCCAGGATTATGCCAATTAATATGTCAGGGTTATGCCAATTAATATGCAAGGATTTTGTCACTCCATATGTCAGGATTATGCCAATTAATATGCCAGGAATTTGCCAATTAATATGCCAGGGTTATGCCAATTAATATGCCAGGGTTATGCCAATTAATAGGCCAGGGTTATGCCAATTAATATGTCAGGGTTATGCCAATTAATATGCCAGGATTTTGTCACTCAATATGTCAGGATTTTTCCAATTAATATGTCAGGGTTATGCCAATTTATATGTCAGGGTTATGCCAATTAATATGTCAGGGTTATGCCAATTAATATGTCAGGGTTATGCCAATTAATATGTCAGGGTTATGCCAATTAATATGCCAGGAATTTGCCAATAAATATGTCAGGATTTTGCCCCTCAGTATGTTCGTTTGCCACCCTCCTCCCCCCTTCCCAGGTACTTACCTCCTTGCTGCTCTGTCTGCCTCCCGGTGTTCTGCAGGTCAGTGGCTGTGAGGGAAACGTTGTGCGCTCCCCTCCAACCGTGTGGATCAATAAAGTTTGTTAAAAAAAAAAAAAATGCGACCAGAGTAATTCCTGTAGCATTTTTTTGAACAAACTTTATTGAAGCCGTGACGCCTGCTTGATGGTGTCTGCAAAGGCTGACACCGGCATCTAGTTTATTCTGTCGGATGTCAGCTGACATCCGGCAGAAGAAACTAGATGCCGGTGTCTGCCTCTGCAGACACCACCCTTCTTCCTGCAGCCAATCAGAGCGCGACGGGGGTGGAGCTTGCACCCGTCGCGCTGTGCTTGGTGTGATAGGGAGGTGCGGTAACCGCAGGTGCTCACCTGCAACTCGCACATCCTTGTCACACCAAGCAGGTGCAAGCTCCGCTCCCGTCGCGCTCTGTGATTGCAGCGCCTCTCCTCCCGTGCGCGGTGCACCCCGTGCACCCACCCAGGATCGGCCCTGTGGAATGAGAAGCTATTTGGGGACAGAGATGGCACCGGCAAGCAGTTTGGGGACAGAGATGGCACTAGAAAATGGTTTGGGGATAGTGGGGGCAATGACAAGCTGTTTGGGGTCAAAGATGACACCGGCAAGCAGATTTTGGGGACAGAGATGGCGAATGGGGGGGTGGTAAACAGAAGTTCCGCCCTGAGTGCCAACCGTAGGACACAAGCGGTGTCAAAATGAGGCATTGTCTAAGACAGCAAAAACCCCTTGTACCCGTTCTGGTACAAGGCAGTTGTGCACATGCACGGATAAGGTTTAGGGTAATTGCTATATTAGTTGAAGTATTTGGCAAGTTTTTACTTCAAGAGTTATATATTCTTAACATTCAGTACAGGTGCTTAATGGGACTCTCTGACTCAAAAAAGGCTTTTGCAAATTGTGCTAGCAAAATTAGAATAAGTCTATAGGTGATGTCATAAATAGGGTAAATAAATACATATGCAGTAAAAGCTGCATGGTTGTCTACATTTGCAGCGGCAGACATTCTGCAATGCAACCCCCAAAATGCTCAGTACTTGTTAGGCCTCCAACTTCAGCTACCCCCATTATCATTATTGGTACTTGTATGTAGTAGATGGGACTTAGTTCATCCTTATACCATAAAAACCCCGAACCCAATAAAGACACACCAGACTTGGTGGAGTTAAATAGGCCACAGCATTTATTTACAATCCAAATAAACTGTACGACCACATTCTCCTTTATTTTACTTTATTATTTATTTAAAATATATGACTTAATCGTCAATGTATATAAATTAATATATATATATATATACGAACATCTATGCATATATATATACGAAACCTTAACCATCAAACAATAATGTAGTGCAAATACAGTTAACTAGTCCTTGCCAATCAAATAACATACATCCATAACTATACTAGCTCTAACTTGAGCCCCTCCTAGGGTTAAGCCCCTCCCCCCTCGGCCATCTATTCTTTTACCACATGTTTCAAACCTGATGCCAACCACCAGCCGGCTGTTAGCTTGGTGGGCACGACCATTATCATCCTTCTCAATGCTAGAGGTTAGGGGAGGGGCCCCCCAATCGATCCGTCTGTCTTATTCCTTCCGCTTTTTAACTGGACTGGCAAGGACAAACCCCGCCATAAGAACTGCTGGTTAACCCCATAAATCAGCAGTGACCCCCACCCAACGCCATGGCCTGCTCCAACGCCTCCTGTAACGCCAAATTAAACAAATCTAACCCCACCTCTGTCAGGTGAACCCCATCACTCCTGAAAAAGACGGCAGCCTCTCTTTCAAAAACCCTGTGACGTACAGTAATCCCCCCGATGCCCAAAACAAACTTCGATACCCTCTTGTTAAGCTTGATTCTGGACCTCTCCAGTGCCCTCTGATTTTGTGCACACCTCCAAAAATTCCTGGGAACCACCTCAGACCAGATCAAGCAAACCTCAGGAAAAAGCACCTTCAACCTGGCTAAGTCCTGTTTTATTGTGTCCCCCAAATTTAACACTGGCACTGTGCCCAAATCGTTGCCTCCTAAGTGAATTATCAGCAAATCCGGAGGGCCCAACAGCCGTGACAGCTGAATGACCTCCGGAAGAAATCTCACCCACCTCATACCTCTATAGCCGAACCATCTCACCTCGGCTTGAAGAGGAGAAAACCCCAAATGCTCACCACCCCGGCGCACTGCTGCACGCCGCTGCGCCCAGTATATGTAAGAGTGGCCGATCAGCCACACCTTAACAGGGGAATGACCTAGAGGGATACAGACAGGTGTGAGAAATTAGGCCTGCCGGCCGCACATAGGAACGAAAACAACGAGACTCCCAACGCCCAATACGCTGTACTGCCCTATCTGACAATCCCACCCTGGCGGCTTCCGTAGCTGCCCCTATCCGAAAGGAATGACCCCCAAAATCCACACTTGGTATGCCCATCGCCTCAACCGCCTTCTTGAAAATTCTGATAAATTGAAAGCGAGACAGAGGGGACCCATCTTGATGGATAAGGAGGGATCCTGAGGCAGCAGGACGCACCCTTAAGTAGTTATCCATGCATGTCACCGGGCAGACCACCGAACCCACCACCTCGTGCAACGTAACCCAAGCACCCTTACCTAGTATATCAGTTTTGGACCGTTGTATTTTAAAACGTAGAAACCCTGGTTCCCGCAAAACGTCCCGCAACTGGATCCCCCCTTGCTGAACCTTAGATGGGCTGACCAGTTCGCCAATCCGTAGTGCCCCAAAAAATGCCAAGGCAAAAGCCAGACGAAACAGTGATACCTCAGCTGCAGAGTTACAAATGGAGGGTAATGTGTGAAACATACCCAACAGCAAAGCTCCAGACACCGGCTTCCTGGAATCCCTGCAGACCCTAGTTCTACGCCAGCCCTTTAGGGCCTGGCGGATCACAAAATCCTTTGTAACATCGGGGACCCTGCGGAGCTTGAAGCCAAATGCTAAACCTGTCAACTTACCTGACACCGCCCCTGGGGAGAGACCGGAAGCCTCCCAATGCCACAACAGCCACAATAAGCCCTGAAGCCGCTCCTCTGAGTCTCTAAAACCCCCCCCGGGCATGTTCAAAGTTTTCCCACTCCGTCCAGGCCTTACCATACCGATCCCAAGTGGCCTGGCACACGGACCCTCGAACCCATTCAGCTATTCGGCCAGCCCAAGGTCCCACAGATCCGGGGGGCAGGGTAAACCCATCTCTTCTGCCCCTGGAGCCGCTGCCCTGAATTCCGGCCACTGTGAACGAGAGAGGGCATCTGCCGTCACATTTTGCACCCCTGGGATGTGTACCGCCCTGCAATATTGAGGCACAGGCACCGCAACACCAGACGCCGTAAGAGTCGAATAACCGGGGGGGAAGATGCCGTTAGGTTGTTAATAGCCTGGACTACCCCCAAATTGTCACAATGAAAAACCACCCTGCGGTCCCGCAGCGTGGCTCCCCATAGTTCCAAGGACACCAGAATAGGGAACAATTCTAAGAACGCCTGGTCAACCCTGATACACGCCACTCTGATGGCCAGACCCCCGAGCTCCATTGCGACCCTAGGATAGCACCAAAGCCCACCGATCCCGAAGCATCGGTGAAGAGATGGAGATCCTGATTGGACACCTCTGGGGCTTGCCACAATGACCTGCCGTTGAATTGTTCAAGGAAATGGTCCCACACCCCCAAATCCTCTCTCAATTGCCTGGTAAGCCGTACGAAGTGGTTCGCACGCATTATGCCCGCCGTGGCACCTGCCAAACGCCTGTTAAAAACTCGGCCCATCGGAATGATGCGGCACGCAAAATTCAATTTCCCCAATAAAGATTGAAGGGGGCGGAGCTGAATCTTCCGCATCCCCCGTGCCTTATTCACCGCCAATCGGAGCCCGTCCAACTTATCCCTAGGAAGCCTACACTCTCCCGCCACTGAATCAATTTCAATGCCGAGAAAGCTAAGGCACGTCCCAGGGCCCTCCGTTTTGTCAGGAGCCAACGGTACCCCAAATTGCCTAGACACCTGTTGCACCGACTGCAGCAAGTGAGCGCAGACGTGTGACCGCGCCGGGCCTACGCACAAGAAATCATCTAGGTAGTGCTGTACGGAGTCACACCCAGACTCCTCCCGCACTACCCATTCCAGGAAGGTGCTAAAGCACTCGAAGTAAAAACAGGAGATCGAACAACCCATTGGGAGGTTCAGATCCACATAGTATTTTCCTTCGAAAAAACACCCCAGGAGATGATGGCATTCCGGGTGTACTGGAAGCAAACGGAATGCCGCCTCCACATCCGTTTTTGCCATTAGTGCCCCCGGCCCTAACCATCCGCACAGCCGCGTCAAAAGAAACGTAAGACACGAGGCACAGTTCCGCATCAATATCATCATTAACCGACCCCCCGTGTGGGAATGATAAATGGTGAATGAGGCGAAACTTGCCCCGAAAAGGCCCCGCCATTCTCCCCAGTGCCACTTCTTTTTCTAACTTCTCGCGCACCACCCCCGGGTGATCTGCAACCGAACGTAAATTCCGATGGGATACTACTGCTGGCCGGTCCAGAAATGGGATCCAAAACCCTTCCCCGAAACCTTCCAACAGTATATCCGCCGCCCTCCTGTTCCTATATCTATTTAGCCATGGGCGCATCGCGGCGACGTCCACCGGCGTCCTCCCCCTTTGAGCCCATGTCTGACTTATCTCCCACTTTTCCTTTTTTGAAACACCGGGAAGCGGGGTGGTTACCCCCACATCCCGAGCACTCATGCTTGAAGCGGCAATTTGACCCCCCGAGAAAGGAGGACATGCCCCCTTGAGCTGAAGCGGGGCGAGTCATAATCGCCAACCAGAGCCCAATATCCATCTGATCCCACGTCAGCGTTGGACGGACGGCTAAACGCTGGCGGAACTGCTCATCATAGCGCCACCAGTTTAACCCCCCATACACGCGACAGGCAGTCCAGACCTGGTCCTGGTAGCAGAAAAGGGATGAGCATCGCTCCGGGTACTTTTCCCCTATCACGCTAGCCATGATAGAAAAGGCACGTATCCAATTACCGAAAGTTTTGGGTATCTTCCGGTAATGATATTTTTCCTTTTCTTTCTCGGACTCTTTAAGATCTTTCTCTGGAGGAGGAACGTCCTCCAGAGGGATAAGGGAGAATATCTCAAGGTATTCCCTTTTCCAGATCTTTTCCTTTACCTCCTGCTTTAGGTGCAGGCCGAGAGGGCCTGACCAGCACATATAAGAAGCGCCGTGCGCTACCGGGGCTACCAAAGACCCCACCTGGGAGAGGTCCTCCGTTACCCCCAAATCAGTCCCTGAAACCCCGGCTAAAGCAGTAACAGATGATGATGGCACCGGTAAAGGAGGAACCGTTACCTCAACTACGGGAGGAGAGGGGTCGGCCGTTGGCAAGCCCGCCGCCTCCCAGACCCCCCTTAATTGCGCCTCAATTGTCTTAGCAACTGTGTGTGACGCCGAACCCCCTGGCGCCGCAAACTGCACTAATAAAGCCTGCAACCCCCGTAATAACCCGTCCCACGCAGGCGACATACTAAGACCTGGCATTAACGTACCCGAACCCGCCACCCCTTCGTCCCCAAACTCACCGGGATGATGAGATAACCCCGCAGCCGAGGCATCGGCGGGCGACAGACCCACGCCAGATGGTGACGATCCAGTCAGAGAGATTGCCTGAACTATGGGAGACATCAGAGGTTGGAGCACGGCCGGGATGGCACGTGCTGAGGTTTGCTGTGAAGAGGAAACAGGTTGGTGAACAACCCTCCCTCCCCTAGCCTGATCCGGTGTCCTTGTAGCCGGCAACTCGGCAGCCTGAGTTGCAGTAGTGGAGCGGGGGTTAAAATAAGAGGTGCTGAGAACCTCCTCTTCATCCGACTGGAGAGACATGGCGCCATTGGATGGGGAATCAGGCCAAACGGGAGGGGGAGGTGAGCCAGGTGTCCTCCGTGGTACTGCCCGCCTGCTACTTGCTGCTCTGCTTGCCCGGGGCCTGCTCTCACCGCTGGGGGAGCGTGATGGGACCACTAACCGCGTGGCAGGGCCGAGGGGGGCTGCCGGCCTAGCAGCGCCCCCGGAGATGTGAGCCCCGCTGGAGCGCAGGGCCCTACCCGGGGTGGAGGTACTTGGGAGCGGGGAGGAGAAGGGGAGCAACCTGGTGCTTGATCGGGCGGGCCTCACCTTCCGTGCAGGCCTCGCCCCTCTGGTAGCCTGCCGTGGAGGCTGTGGGGAAGGACATACAGGCCTCACGGCCTGCGAGCGCGCTCTGCGTGACGGGGGAGGGGGTACAGCAGCCGCTGATCCACTTACCGGCCTCGCGGGAGACGAGCGCCGCCTCCGTGTCCTCTCACCTGGACTCCTACTCCGGTAGGAGAGCGGGCCTACGTCAGGGCTGAGACGGGCGGGGGGGCGCGAAACACGCCTGCCCGACCCGCGACCGCCATCTGCGGCGGGGGCTCCCGCCGGCGCCACCCGCAACCGAGCCATCTGTGCTTGGAGGTGGGCCCCACCGTCCAGGAGGGCCTCTGCCCTCAGAGCTGCGAGGACATCCTCGATGTTCATCCTGCAGCCGTTCAGTATAGACACGAGCAAGAGAAAATTATCTTTTGCTGTGTCCGGATCTAAAATGGCTGCCGGATGACAGAGGGGAAGTCCTTTTATACCCCCTCTGCTGGCCATCACGCCCCCACCATACATACACCTGTCACTCACACATCTTCACAACCCCTCACACATACATGGCCCCCTCCCACCTAGCTGCGCTTGTTCCCGGGGGACTTATCAGTCAGCCCTCTCAGGCCACTGTAACTCCAGTCACTGTCGGTTCTGACTGATACTTACCAGCTCTGTAGGCCTCACACTGCAACTCCCACAACCCACAGTGCTGCCTGGAAATTAAATACTGAACTTAAATAAAATACTTAAATTAAAATACAGATAGAGGGACATACAAGGTGACAGCGATATAGATTAAGAGAGACAATAAAAAAATTAAAAAAAGATATACAGAAATGAGGGTCACCCAATATGCACCGATAATCGCCCCCGAAATGGTGTCTCCTAATTGAAGACTGATTTAGGGCAAATAGGTGACACATGGGACCCAAATGTGGAGCAACCTACATAGCTCTGATGTGCCTCTGACTATGTCCGAAATTCAGATATCATGGCTGATTCCACACCGACATCTTCCGAAACGAAAACAGCCAAAACATGTCCAAAATGCACAAAACCAAAATTCCCAAAACCAAAATTCCCATTATATCATAGGGGAGAGTATGAACCAGGACAGTGGTAGCAGGAGAGGGGTGGAAGGCAAAGCGCAAAAGGCATTAGCAGAGTTAATAAGCTGTGCCAACACTACAAGCATTTGATATGGGCAGTAGCAAAGAAGGTGAGCCAGAGGGGAAAACCAACTATGGCTGCAAATTGTGGACACTGTTAATGCAGTTAGTGGCAATAACAGGTCCAAAGAGGTGGTGAGAAAAGGTAAGTGCATTTAAAATACCCATACATCGTAGGCAGCATGCTATATCAGTAGAAAAGAAAGTGACACTGGCCCTCATAGGTCCAAACACAGAATATAATTTAATCTTCAGTGATAAAATATAACAGGCGGCCAAATATATGTGCAGTATACAGAGGGAACGACAGACACTTAATGCGATTTGCGTCTATCAATGCTTATTCATTATGCCATATGAATTACCGGTACTAGACACCAAATGCATTATGTGCCTGCTGTTCCCTCTGTTTCTCTCTCAGCCTCTGCTCAGCACTGGAACCAGCCAAACACACTGGATATCACAATTTACCACAATCACTAGACAACACCATTTTGGGGGTAAAAAAAGGAACAACGTTTATTGAAAGGACATACAAGTATATGTACACACATGATCAGTTAAGGAGCATTAGTACCTCTGCCTGCTCCCCATAGCTTGGTATAGCCCTGGACCCACAATGATCCTATTCTGAGGGTTATCCCCATGGAGTGGCCACAAACCCAGGGTCCACTCCACGGGGATAACCTGTGGGCTGATCAGTGGAGCACAGATGTCCAGGGCTAGGAACCTTTATAAGAATGGCCCTAAACCCAACACATTCATAGATGCCTCTCATCATTGCCTCCGGAAAGAGCGACGTGACCAGATGCTTGGGGAAGAAGCTTCTTTGGTAGTTCTAGGGGATCACAATAGATTCACTAACCGCCTGAGAGTTCCAGAGATTTACGATTGTCCACCAGTAAGATTATGGTAGAAGTGGCGGGAGACAGGACAAAAAAAATAAACCTTTATTTAGAAGGCAGTTGGTAGCGTGACAAACCTTTTGAGAAAGTGTATGGGCAACAGTTCCTGCAGCCTGTCATCCGTGACAGCTATGATAACTGCAGAGACTGTTATAATGTGTTCATTAGTTTTAGGAATTTCAGTGTACCATAGTTCAGGATTCAGAAGACCATGCATGTGAACTGTACATTCTGTATTGCAATGTGCTAAACAACTCACTCTTTTCTTGCAGCTACATCTGTGGTGGCAACTATCATGCCCCCAGGGTCTCCCATCATGATCAGCTAAGCAGTTCAGGAGCCCCTCCACATGTTGATGGAGAAACATAATGAGCTTTCTAGTCCCTTAAATGCGGTAGCTGTGTAGCAGGCGCTGATGAGAATGGTGTACCAATAGGAGTGTGAAGTTAGAGCTGAAACCGACTTTTGCAATGCAAGGAAGCTAAACTGGAACTGCAGCAAGCTTAAGTCCAACATACTGTGCTGCTCCTGGGGTAGTCCCCACACCTAATATCCATCCATAAGCACAGGTGGTTGAAGGTCAGTCCGGTGAAGGTAGATTATACAGACATGACTGGATGGTTTCCCAGTATATCATCCTTCTTCTCAGATGCTGTTGAGTAAATCACACTGTAGCATCTTATTAGTAGCCATGGAACCCTTGGTTACTTACCATTTCCCACCGGTTTTACTCCTTCGCTGACAAAATCTGCAACCCCCCCTCCCCCTAACTGCCATGGATGTTTATTATATAAACCCAGGGTCGGCGCCACCAGTAAGGCGACCTAGGCAGCTGCCTAGGGAGCATCTTAGCTGGGGGCGCAGGAACCCTGCTTTAAAAAAAAGTCCTCCCCCTTACTTATCTCCTCGCTGCTGCTCTGTCTCCGTTGCAGGTCCGTGGTTGTGAGGGAAGTGTTGTGCGCTCCCCTCCAGCCAATGCGCATTCAAGAAAGTTTGTTTAAACTTTTTTTTAAAACAAACTTTATTGAATGCGCATTGGCTGGAGGTCCTGGCATATTGTGGGGGGAAATCCTGGAATATTAGGTGGCTAAATCCTGGCATATTGTGGAGCAAAATCCTGGGATATTGAGGGGCATAATCCTGGCATATTGAGTGGCATAATCCTGGCATATTGAGGGGAATAATCCTGGCATATTGGGTGGCTAAGTCCTGACATATTGAGGGGCATAATCCTGGGATATTGGGTGGCTAAGTGCTGGCATATTGAGGGGCATAATCCTGGGATATTGGGTGGCTAAGTGCTGGCATATTGAGGGGCATAATCCTGGGATATTGAGGGGAATAATAATATGATAATGTGGGGGGGGGGGGGCGGCAATTTTTATTTTGCCTAGGGCGGCAAAAATCCTTGTACCTGCCCTGTATAAACCTATCTATTTATGTCTGTATTGTTATTCATGTAAATCCACGCCTCACACACTTCCACAGTTCATGGTGCTCTTTTATTTCCATAGTGTTGAATCATTTATATGGCTACAGATTCCCTTTCATTGTGGTTGCTGACCGGCATCTCTGCTTCTCATGTATTTTGCTACATGGGTCTTTGGACATGGCCATAGTCCTCTGTATGTGCAAATATCATAACGATGGATATTTGTATGAGAAATGATAATAGGCCATATATGTAGACATGTCCATGTGAAAAAAGTTGTTTAAAGAAGTTTTGTAGAGTATTTAGAGGGTTTTAAAGTTGCTTTCTTCAGCTCAAATCAGGAAAATTGAAATGGGTGAATTCCGCCTATCTTAACCGAATTCAAAGCGTGTTCGCTTATGACTGGTGTACATTGGGTAACGGATAATCTATGGTTTTCATGGCTCCTGGTGGGAGGCAAACGTTAGTTACCCATTAATAGGAAAAAAGTATATGACCAGGATAGTAGCTGCTTAAAGACCAGCATGTATCTGAGCAATAGCTGCGTTGGTAAAGATAAGCCACAACTACCCAAGTCTACAATTCCTATGGCGTTCAGTCATTAATGCAGAAGTTAAAGCCAGTTCCGGTCGTATGTGATGAAATTCAAAACTACAGAAATAGGGGGTATACTGTGCTCTCTCAGGACAAAATTCACCCAAATTAACCATTCAAATTCTGGTATAATAGCCTGACTGCATGCAACATGAGCTATACTGAGTGGCACAGAGATGGATCCAACACACCAATAATCACAGGCTGGTGAATAAACAATCCTCCTAAATTTAATATTATTATTTTTTAAATGCCAAGTCATCCAGAACCAGAAAATAAAAAATGTAAAAAAAAAAAAAGTAACAAAAAGGTTTTATAGACTTGCTCTCTGTGTGACCCGGCAGCTTTGAGAGGTTTTAGGGCAATCATAGTGGTATATTCCAAAGTTATAGCGCCACAAAATCTATTTGACAGTAGACACTGAAGGAATCTTGATTCCTTGATTGGGAATCAAACGGAAGGTGACTTGGTAAACTGAACCATGCACGTGGGATGGACGTGTGCAATGCCTCAACAGACTGTACTGTCTCCAAGGGATGTCCTGTGCAGGAGACAGGTGTAAAGCTTAAGCATAACATGACAATGATTAATTTACAATTGAGAATAGATGAAGCCCCAAACACAACTCCGATCCCACCTTCCAAAGCACATGGAACGTTTCAACAGACACGATTAGCTATTTGACAACTCCTTAAATGTTGCAGGATGGCAGCCACAGTCATCCTTGAATGGAAGGACATTATTTGTAGAATAGAGATTTCCCGATACAGTCAGAGCTTGAACACACTGAAAATATGAACTGTGCCAGTGTGTAGAACTAGCTGAATTCTGGTGCTGTTCCTCCTGTACTCTAGAAAGTATAGGAAAGGTTTCTGCCAAATGAATGGAACAGCTGCCCCTCTGTTTTATCACCTTGTCTACCAAGAACTCTAGTTCAAAGCCCCACTTGTCATGCAGTCATTTAGACAGAGGAGGTGAATATCTCAGGCGGACACATCCCAAACCAATTCCAGCCTGTCACAGGATGATTAATGAGTTGAGGGGACATTGAAAAGCTTTTACAACCAGGTGCTAAAGAGCCAAATTTATTTTTAACCCCAAACAGAAAGAGAGACTTAAATTGTACCAAAACCGTTAATGTGCTTTAGTTGACCATGCACTACAACTCACATGGTGCTCAGCTAGCCAGCAATAATTAAATGAATTGAAGGTTTATCACATGAATATATCAAATGATATTCTATTGTTAATTCAGAAACTGGGCGCAACTGAAAGAGACCATTCTATATTTTATTGTTAATTACGTCCTTCCATAGCCCAGTCATCTTGATGGGATTATCTATAATTGGTTCAAAATTGTCAGCCAATGTCTTTCACTTGCCCTACTGAAAACCTTTACTTAGGGTTTCAACGTAGCCATTCTCCACAAGACACATTAGTTCTCCCATTGATCAGCCCAACGGGATGTATCTTTTCTCACATGCTCACATAACATCAACAAATTGAAGGTTATTCTATGATGTACTTTCACAGTGGGAATGAATGGTAGTGAGACATGGTGTTAACCAGTTGAGCTTTTTGTTAATTCCAAATGGAAATGGCACCAGGCACCTCTTACCAAGTTATCATAAATGGTCCAACCAGAGAGCAGTTTCTAGGTCAGGGGTAGTGCTACTAGGTGTGAAGTCATATACTTAAATCCAGTAGCCAAAGTCTCCTTTCCAACATACAACACCCTGGATGCTCACATATTGCAGTTTCAATCCTCAATAATTTCCCTGTATAGAAGACAATCACCTATGGGTAGGGTTTCCAGATGTCGGACAAAAATTATTGGACACCACCAAAACATCACAACATCCTCCCACAGAAAGCAGTGCTAATTTTAAGTGTCTTCATTTTTTACCTGGACAGAGAATCCAAGTGAAAACAGGACTTCTGGCTACCCTACCTATGGGTTACATATATCCCTGGCTGAGCAAACCAATGATTAAGAAACAAATAATCATAAAAACCTTTTTAAAGGTACTTCTGGTGAGAGGACAACTGTATCCAGGCCACCAATTTTTAAGATCAACTTTTCAGTATAGTGTGCTTGCTGAAGATTTTAGAATATCTGCTGCACCAGTTACTAGAGGATAAATATAAATATGCTTCTGCTGTACCATAAAAAAAACTATTCACCAACATATAAAAAACCTAAATAAAAGTACATTGTTGCTTATGTCTTGTAAGCATTTGCAAAACTACGTTCCATCCCGGATATAGCCATTCCTGCTGTAATCGAATTTAACTATGCAAACCGAGATACGCATAAATAAGTCTCTAGATAATAGCAAAGATTATTATGAACAATAAAAGCTGAAATTAAAAACGCCCGACAATTACACTCTGCAGTATTGCCATCGAGTCCCAGGGTAGTTGTATAGTCATGGAAAGTAGCACTTGTTCTGCTCTACACAACTTTTTGTAATTGTTATATAGACACCAAACCTATTTGGCTAAAAAAAATATATATATATACAAAAAAATCAATGCAGATCAAAAGGTATAAACAGCTTCATGCCAAGCAACTTAATCAGGCTGATTAATTAGGTGTTGAAAAACACTGGTCAGTTTTTATTCTCAGCTTCTCTAGATGGAAATGTCAGCGGATAAAGTGAATGAATTTGTATGGAGTTTTAGGTTCAAAGCCTATGCTTCCAAAGCATTTTAACTAAGAATAATTAACTAACAGAGTCAGGTGAAGTAATTATATTGAACTTGGGTCAGAATGTATTTTCTGCTCCAAGGTTTCCATTTTAAAAGTAGTTTTTTCCCCAGTTAAAACAGTTCTTTTCATTCTGTCTTATTGTGTCTGATGTCAAGAGAAATTAGTCAGACATACCTTTTTTCCCCTTGGCTCAGTAAAAGAGAATTCAATAACTAAAATACGTAGGGAGTGATATCTCTTGGTCAAACTAGGCTTTTCGCACAGAACAGATAACTAAAAGCTAATTCTTTATTATTTTTTATTAGCACAACTACCACCTTGACAAGAGTCGCCAGGGTGTGTGGCGTGATTTCAGCACTACCGTCCATTTAAAAATTGGGAGGTATGGAATTTTGTGGTAAAATTTGTTTAAAAGTTTCCTGGTTATCCATAGACTATGTGCCTAGCTCACCTCCTGGCCACTTGGTCTGCCCTTCACAGCCCATAGCTCAAATTGTCCAAGCATGAGATCCCTCAGGATCATATGCAGGAATAGTTGACACAAGACATAAGCTGGAGTAGGCGATACTTTGAGTGACAGACGGGGAAGAAAAAAAAAGTTCTCCCTATTGCGGACACAACATTTCTTCAGAGCAGGATATTAGAAAAACCTGGATATATGTTTACACAGATGCTTATCCTTGGAAATGGAGTGATATACTTAAAATCTGTTAGAAAATGTGTTTATTTTCTCATAAAGAGCTGGTATTATTTTTGGCTTATTTCTTTATATAGTGATTTTCTTTTTCATGTTATGTCAATTAAAATTTTAAATGTATAAAAACAAAAAAGGAACAGACAATTATTTCAGAGTGGAATTATTTCATACAGCACATGGTCATCTCGGAACATTAATGGCCAGTGACCTGGTGATTCCCACCTTATACTTCCATTAGAGGCAGGAAGGGAGCAGGCACAGGATACAGGTTCTGAACAAAAAACAAAATGAAACTTTTGGAAAATACAGTGTACCAAAAATAATAGTAATTGGGTCGAAAATTAGATTTTATCTAAAGTGTAAACACACCGAGAGCCCCTGGGTGCAAACTGGGTATAATATATATATATATATATATATATATATATATATATATACTCTATGTCGATGGAGGCGCTAATCACCCACGTGTGAAAGTAAGGGCTACATTCATGTACAAGACATTTTATACATAACCACCTACGCTTGCTTAAAAGGGTATTTAGAAATATAGAATGCGTCGGCAGATGAGACCCATTTGGCCCAACTAGTCTGCCCAATTTTCTAAATACTTTTATACGTTTTATCCTAGGAAAGAAACAAAATAGTATTAAGCATGTACAGCTTCCTTTAAAAACAATTGTTAAACCTTCATCCATCCTCAACCCATCATCCTGAAGATCACCCTAACAAATACCATGTGGGCATTGCCGACGCCAACATAAGGCTGCACAGGCTTCCTTCGGGCATTTGGCTCATCAGTGGCACAATACTATATTGTGTATACAATTGATTCAGATAAAGTGGCCCATAAAAAAAACCTGTTGGTTATAAAGTAACATGTCTGCCCCCTACCCTACGAGATGTATAGATGTAACATTTTAAAAATCCTTTAAAACTATCACAATTGGATCTATACATTGTTTGACTCGTTTAAGTACATTTCGTTACTGCAAAAACACAGGCCCAGAGTCTATGACACAAAAACCAACAAATATGTCTCTTCATGCTCTATCTTTAGCAGCAGCAGAGAGGTATGTGGAGGGCAGGTCGGGTCAGAGATTAAACTAATATAACCTTATGTCGTCCTGGACCTTTAACATTCATTTCAGCTGGAATTAAGTGACCTTAACTTGTCCTCTGTATTAAATCTCATCAGAGTGATTGTAGAACAAGTGTAAATCCATACATATACACAGTGCATATGAAAGCACTGCCAAT
Source organism: Pelodytes ibericus (assembly GCA_036172795.1). Lineage (NCBI taxonomy): Eukaryota > Metazoa > Chordata > Amphibia > Anura > Pelodytidae > Pelodytes > Pelodytes ibericus. Next base: position 186,413,062 of record CM069858.1, on the reverse strand, counting down.
AGAGCAACGCTGCAGCTGTGCTATTGCTGTAAATAGAGCTTTTATCTCCACACTACATCCCATATTCTGTTAGTTTTTTCAAGCTCTGCACACACACATTGGGAGATAGATACACAATGATAAGTATACACTTTAGTTCCTTTCCCACGGCAGATAAGGCAGTGTCCACAGAGTCCTATTCCAGTCACTTCCTCTGCCTGACAGAAGCCAAGAATGATTACCATCCATTAACTAAGCAATGAGATATATTTGGGGTATGCATCAAGATCCTGCTGTTACTTCCACATACACCTGACACTCACTGACCCTCCGTATCCTTCAAATACTTGATGTATGGCCTTCAGTGTTTTACTAACCTGGGAAAGGCAACATTATATAAAGGCATATAACAGGTTGTTTGTGGAACTATAACTCCCATGATCCACAGTCAATCAGAAGCTTAGAAAGAGTCATGGAAGCTGTAGTGCAGAACCGGCACTGGTGTAGTGTTTAGTATTTTTCTCCCCCCTGCATGAAAAACATAAAGCATGAATTTAAAAAACAAACAAACAAAAAAAATCAGGAGTGGAACAAAACAGAGAGCCAAACAAAAAGAGATGAGACTTATTTAAAGAGATAGTAACGTTCAATGTAAGTATTACATTTACATTACATATATTTATTTATTTAGTGCCAACAATTCACATAGCACTAGGTACACTGTATAGAGGGGGACTACATACTAAGTTAGACGCAGGGCCGTCTTTAATAGTGATTGGACCCTGGGCAAGCATTTGCTTGGGCCCCCTGGACCCTGCCCCCTCCCCTGCATGCAATCCCGCCATCCATCGCAATGTTACCCTACCCCCCCACCACACACACACACATATGCCATAATTGTTGTGCCATTCAGATGCCAGTAATATTGTTACTTTCGGATGCCAGTAATATTGTGCCAGTCAGAGCCCAGTAATATTGTGCCAGTCAGAGCCTAGTAATATTGTGCCAGTCAGATGCCTGCAATATTGTGCCAGTCAGATGCCTGCAATATTGTGCCAGTCAGAGTCCAGTAATAATGTGCCAGTCAGATACCAGTAATATTGTGCCAGTCAGATACCAATAAAATTGTGCCAGTCAGATACCAATAATATTGTGCCAGTCAGATACCAGGAATATTGTGCCTGTCAGAGCCCAGGAATATGGTGCCTGTCAGATGCCTGTAATATTATGCCAGTCAGATGCCTGTAATAGTGTGCCAGTCAGATGCCTGTAATATTATGCCAGTCAGATGCCTGTAATATTGTGCCAGTCAGATGCTTGTAATATTATGCCAGTCAGATGCCTGTAATATTATGCCAGTCAGATGCTTGTAATAGTGTGCCAGTCAGAGCCCAGGAATATTGTGCCTGTCAGAGCCCAGGAATATGGTGCCTGTCAGAGCCCAGGAATATGGTGCCTGTCAGAGCCCAGGAATATGGTGCCTGTCAGAGCCCAGGAATATGGTGCCTGTCAGAGCCCAGGAATATGGTGCCTGTCAGAGCCCAGGAATATGGTGCCTGTCAGAGCCCAGGAATATGGTGCCTGTCAGAGCCCAGGAATATGGTGCCTGTCAGAGCCCAGGAATATGGTGCCTGTCAGAGCCCAGGAATATGGTGCCTGTCAGATGCCTTTAATATTATGCCAGTCAGATGCCTGTAATAGTGTGCAGTCAGAGGCCAGTAATATTGTGCCAGCCAGATGCCCAGTAATATTGTACCAGCCAGATGCCCAGTAATATTGTGCCAGCCAGATGCCCATTAATATAGTGCCAGCCAGATGCCTGTAATATAATGCCAGTCAGATGCCTGTAATATTATGCCAGTCAGATGCCTGTAATAGTGTGCAGTAAGAGGCCAGGAATATTGTGCCAGTCAGATGCCTGTAATATTGTGCCAGTCAGATGCCTGTAATATTATGCCAGTCAGATGCCTGTAATATTGTGCCAGCCAGAGCCCAGTATTGTGCCAGTCAGAGCCCAGTAATATTGTGCCAGCCAGAGCCCAGTAATATAGTGCCAATCAGATGCCCAGTAATATAGTGCCAATCAGATGCCAAGTAATATAGTGCCAATCAGATACCCAGTAATATAGTGCCAATCAGATGCCCAGTAATATAGTGCCAATCAGATGCCCAGTAATATAGTGCCAGTCAGATGCCAAGTAATATAGTGCCAATCAGATACCCAGTAATATAGTGCCAATCAGATACCCAGTAATATAGTGCCAATCAGATGCCAAGTAATATAGTGCCAGTCAGATACCCAGTAATATAGTGCCAATCAGATGCCCAGTAATATTGTGCCAATCAGATGCCAAGTAATATAGTGACAGTCAGATACCCAGTAATATAGTGCCAATCAGATACCCAGTAACATAGTGCCAATCAGATGCCAAGTAATATAGTGCCAATCAGATGCCAAGAAATATAGTGCCAGTCAGATACCCAGTAATATAGTGCCAATCAGATGCCCAGTAATATAGTGCCAGTCAGATGCCAAGTAATATAGTGCCAATTAGATACCCAGTAATATAGTGCCAATCAGATACCCAGTAATATAGTGCCAATCAGATGCCCAGTAATATAGTGCCAATCAGATGCCCAGTAATATAGTGCCAGTCAGATACCCAGTAATAAAGTGCCAATCAGATACCCAGTAATATAGTGCCAATCAGATACCCAGTAATATAGTGCCAGTCAGATGCCAAGTAATATAGTGCCAATCAGATGCCCAGTAATATTGTGCCAATCAGATACCCAGTAATATAGTGCCAATCAGATGCCCAGTAATATAGTGCCAGCCAGATGCCCAGTAATATTGTGCCAGTCAGCCATCCGCCCCCCCCCCCCGTACTTACATGAAGCTGCTCCGTGTCCCCCGCCGGATGTCTCCTCCGTGCAGTCTTCCCTCTTGCACGGAGGAGGGAAACAGAAACCGGATGTGACGCGACGTCACATCCGGCGTCAGTTTTTTTTTTTTTTTTTTTTTCGGCCGTCGCATCCATCGGATGCGGCTTGCCGGAAAAAAGCGTTCACAAGCGCAATGCGCTGTGAACGCGGCAGCAGGGGCTGGGGGCCCACGGGACAGCTGCCTTGGGGCCCCCCAGGAGTAAATGGGCCCAGGGCAGCTGCCCCGTTTGCCCCGCGTTAAAGACGGCCCTGGTTAGACGAACAAGAACATGAGGTAGAGAGCCCTGCTCACAAACGTACAATCTAGGAGTGGGGGACAAAAGACACATAAGGGGGTAAATAGGTAAATCGGAGGGGGTGGTAGTATCAGGATTGTGGATGGTTGGCACTAGGTGGGTTTGGCCAGAGATTGGTTGTGTGTTCTAGCTGGATAAGTTGTAGGCTTCCTATTCCTAACAGTGTTAGCTGGTGGGATTAGGTAGAAGTTCATTAACAGGCAAGCTAGTGGGATTAATACCGGTAGAACGCTTCCTTAGTGAGGTGAGTTTTGAGAGCCTTTTTTAGGGGAAAGAAGGAGAGAGCTGGATGCTCTTGAGTTCCAGCGAGAGGGGGCATCTTGGGCAATATCTTGGAGGTGGGAGTGGGAAGAGGGTTATGAGGTTGGAGGTGAGACCAAGTCCATTTGAGGAGCACAGAGTAATATCAGACCATGAGGGAGGCAATGTATGGAGGGGCAGAGGAGTGGAGGCTTTGTAGGTTAAAGATAGAATTTTAAATTTTATCCTAGAGCAGATGGGAAGCCAGTGGAGGGCACTGCAGAGAGGACCGGCCGAATGGGAACAATAAACAAGAATGAGGAGTATGGCAGCTGTAGTTTGATTAGATTTCAGGGGAGAAAGAGGAGTCAGAGGTAGGCCAGTCAGGAGGGTATTACAGTAGACCAGGCAAGAAATCACAAGGAAGTGCACTAGGACAGTGTCTCCCAACCCAGTCCTCAAGGCACACCTACCAGTCCAGGATTTAGGGATTACCTGGGTGTGTCTAAGGTGTTTTTACAAAGAAGAAAAAAAACACCTTAGACACAACTGGGTAATCCCTAAATCCTGGACTGGTAGGTGTGCATTGAGGCAGGGGAGGGCTGGCAGCCTTAGGCCTGGGGGGCACATCCAGTCAAGTGGCCCATTGCACCACCGAATCGCCTTCCTATCCATGGCCCTCTTTTCCTTGTTTTATAACGAATATGCCAGAATTTTCCCCCACAATATGCCAGGATTATGCCCCCTCAATATGCCAGGATTTTGCCCCCCAATATGCCAGGATTTTCCCCTCAATATGCCAGGATGATGCCCCTCAATATGCCAGGATGATGCCCCTCAATATGCCAGGATTTTCCCCTCAATATGCCAAGATTATGCCCCCTCAATATGCCAGGATTATGCCCCCTCAATATGCCAGGATGTTCCCCTCAATATGCCAGGATTGTCCCCTCAATATGCCAGGAGTTTTCCCCACAATATGCCAGGATTATGCCCCACAATATGCCAGGATTTTATCCTCAATATGCCAGGATTTTACCCTCAATATGCCAAGATTATGCCCCCTCAATATGCCAGGATTATGCACCCTCAATATGCCAGGATGTTCCCCTCAATATGCCAGGATTTTGCCCCTCAATATGCCAGGAGTATGGCCCTCAATATGCCAGGATGATGCCCCTCAATATGCCAGGATTTTTCCCTCAATATGCCAAGATTATGCCCCCTCAACATGCCAGGATTATGCTCCACAATATGCCAGGATTTTATCCTCAATATGCCAGGATTTAACCCTCAATATGCCAAGATTATGCCCCTTCAATATGCCAGGATTATGCACCCTCAATATGCCAGGATGTTCCCCTCAATATGCCAGGATTTTTTCCTCAATATGCCAAGATTATGCCCCCTCAACATGCCAGGATTATGCCCCCTCAACATGCCAGGATTATGCCCCCTCAATATGCCAGGATTTTCCCCCACAATATGCCAGGATTTTCCCCTCAATATGCTAAGATTATGCCCCCTCAATATGCCAGGATTATGCCCCCTCAATATGCCAGGATTATGCCCCCTCAATATGCCAGGATTATGCCCCCTCAATATGTCAGGATTTTGCCCCACAATACACCAGGATTTTGCCCCACAATACACCAGGATTTTGCCCCCGAATATACCAGGATTTCCCCCCTCAATATGCCAGGATTTTCCCCCACAATATGCCAGGATTTTCCCCCACAATATGCCACCATATTGAGTACTTACCTCCTTGTTGCTGCTCTGTCTCCATCTCCCGGTGCTCTCATCTGCCCGTCTGTGGCTGTGAGGGAAACGTTGTGCGCTCCCCTCCAGCCAAGCGTCTTCAATAAAGTTTGTTTAAACTTTTTTTTTCAACAAACTTCATTGAATGCGCATTGGCTGGAGGGGAGCGCAGAACGCTTCCCTCACAGCCACGGACCTGCAGCACCGGGGGACAGCAGCAAGGAGGTAAGTACTGGGAAAGTGGGCTGGAAAGTATCGGCCGTCACCCCCTGGGGCGCCCAGCGTTAAAGACAGCCCAGCCGTTTTTAGCATGCATTAGGGTGGCCTGGGGGGCAATTACCTCCCTGCCCCCCGGCCCAGCCCGCCCCTGCCTTGAGGACTGGGTTGGGAAACACTGCACTAGGATATTCACTGAGGAACGGGCGAACGTGCACAACGCTCCATAGGTGTAGAATTTGGCTAGAGACTGAATGTGGGCAGTGAAGGAGACGAGACAAGAAAACCTACACCAGTTCATAATATTTATGTACATTTAGAGATGTTGAAATATGTATATATTGTATTTACATTTACAGGATATGCAAATAAGGCCAATAACAGCTGGCTGAATTCATTTTATACAAGGAACTTTCCATGTTCCAGAAACAAACCTCATGTTGAAGAGTGCCACTAAGGATGGAATAGGTTGTTTTCCGGCACTGCACCTCTATCCTAGGTTATGTTTCAACAGCTGTCTTGTACCCTTTAAAGGACAACTGTAGCAAAAAAAAATTACTTTTTTGTTTTATTGAAAGATTGTATCAATTATAGATGATTAATACATAAATTATTTAAAGAAATAATACAAATTAAGTGCCTTATGAAGCCTTCTTTACTCAATATAGTTCTCTTGGGGGACAAACATGTTGTTTAGAATCTTGGGTCAGACCTTCACTTACCTTGGTTCAGATGAAGAAAGATCTGACCCATCTGACCAAAGATTCTACACAAAATGTCTGCCTCCTGGTAGAGCAATATGGGGTAAAGATGTGAACCATCTACTCCATAATTATGTACTTTATTTGTTTTCATTCATTATAGCATTTCTGTTCATTTTTTGCTACAGTTTTCCTTTAAGCATATGAATATGGATTGAAAGCTATAAATGTATATATAATGTGGAGAGTTTATACGGGGATACATATTTATACAGCTAATGAATAATTATAAAGAGAAACTTATTTATACAGAGTACACATGCACCTTTAAGTGCATAGTTTCATTGGATGAAACTCCTTACTTCTCCACTTATGTACTATGAACTAACCACTGCTCAGATTGCTCAGGATGTGGTTTGAGAAGCATTGTTATAGAAGGCTGCAATGTTGTTATGGATCATAATATAGATTTGTCAACATAATTTGTGTGCTGTATCAAACTCTGGATCTAATGCAGTATGAATTATGCAGTGAGTATACGATAAATGGGTGAGCGCATTAGAGATGTGTGAATCTGTCAAACACAATCCATCTGAAAGATCACGCCAATTTCTCAAATTAGTCTCTGGATTAAAGACACAATAGAGATACAAATGGAAGTGCAGCTTATTGAAGCAGGAGTTTAAAAACGTTTGCAGTTTTTTTGGACCCAGGCAGATCTCAGCTTGAGCCAATCGCTTGGCTTAAATAAAAAACAAAAAAAACAAGCAACTAAAACAGATACATCCATAGAGCTCTATGTGAACATTAGAGAAGCCATATCTTCCAGGCTCCAGAAGTTTGCCAACTTATCTATAAAAATGCCCCTTCTTATTATTAAGAGCAGGAGCTGTGGGTCTTACTATCTGTCCTGCTGGCTAAGGACATTTTGGATTATTTTACATTAATGTCTCCTCTTTCCTATTTCCTAAAAATAACTTGTCTGGCTCCAGAATTGGCTCCTAAAGTCTACAAATAATTGTCGAGCCTTGAATAAAGCTTTTAAACTAGGATAACTAAATAGTTCCCTTATGGGGGAAAATGTACTAATTACATTATATATATATATATATATATCATTATTATTATTTTTTTATTTAAAAAGCACCCTTAAGGATATAGCATTTATGTTAGTGTTGCTCTTTACTACACATTTTCCATAGCCATCTCACCTTAAAGGGGCCACCTGGTCACCCACATTTTAAAGTCACACAAAATATATATTTTCCATTATCAAACTTAAGTTCCTCATACCACAAAGTATGACAACTGTGCTTGGAATAACACATTAATCATGTGATTAGGTCATGTGTGATTATTTTTGCCACAGACACATTCCAGGGTATTGAACTAGGTAATAAAAACACAGGCATTGGGCGTTTTTTTTTTTTTTAGTAATTACTAATTAGATGTCAGTCATATGATCTGTGTAATTGTGCAGCTACATGTCCATAAAGTGCAGTCAACACAAAATAGAAAACCTTCCACTACCACCTTCTTCCTGGATCTGCAGTGCAGCAAAACACAAACAATATAGGAGACACAGATAGATTACAAACAGCTGCATAGGCCTATAAAAGTAGAGCAGACCCATCAAAGAACTGGCTTTTAGGTTCTTAGGGCTTATGACTGATAAATCTATGTTCAAGTGGAGGCAGTATGGAAGCTATACTGTTGGTTCCACATAAGGAAATGCTTGGATAATCAGGATTATTTTCCCACAAACACATAGCCTGTTGGTAACTTTCCATGCCATCATGTTTGATTGTTGTTGTGTTTCACCCTGAAATCCTCTGATGCATTAACTGTCAATCAAGGTACAGAAGTCCCACAGGCAGTAGTGTATCTTCCACAAGGCAAACAAGGCACTTGACTGGGGCGGCACTTTGCCTGGGGCGGAACTTTGCCAGAGGGTGTTAAAGCACACTTCTGGTGCTTCAAACATTTTTGCTCCCTCCGCCACGGCATTTAGTGTGTATGCAATGTGGGTGATGGGGGCATGTAATGGGGTGACTGAGCATTTAATGTGTGTGCAATGTGGGTGATGGGGGCATGTAATGGGGTGATTGGGCATGTCGTAGGTGTGCAACGTGGGTGGCGGGGTGTCCGAATTTTGTCTTCCTAGGGCAGAACAAAACCAAGATACACCACTGCCCATAGGTACAGTGTGCTCAACAACAATTTAATTTAGTTACAATGTCTAGAAAAGTAGCTGTGTGGCTAGATCTCATGGCTAGGCCTTATGGGCATTGGAATGTGACATGGAGAAACTGGGCTCAACTAAAAGGACAACTAGACTTTTAATTGACTCACTGTTTTTCAACAGTGAGTCTATAATTAACTTAATTAAACTTTTTGGGGGGCGGGGGGGTTTCTTACTGTTTACTTTGGATGCCACATTTATAGCGTCCCTGCAAGGGACTCTATGATTAAGATAAAGTATAAAGTCATCCCCCCCCCCCCCCAAAAAAAAATAAAAATAAAAAATAAGTGAAAGACATTTAAAAATAAGTTTACTTGTCCTTTAACAATCAAAAACTGCCCAGTGTGGAAAGACATTTAAAAATATCATCCACCACGTGTGTTAATATACATGTATATATTAGACATGTGCATTCGTTTTCGGACGAATGCATTTTCGTCCGAAAATAGCATTTTCGTCCATTCGTCCGAAAAACGAATAACGAAAATGCTAAACTAACGAAAGACGAATGAACGAATGGTTAATAAACGAAAATCATTTGTCCATTCGTCCATTCGTGCTATTGGCATTCTATAAACCGAAATAGAGTCGGTTTATAGAATACCAATAGCATTACATATACATTCCATAAACCGACATAATGAACGACTTTCGGTTTATGGAATGCATGTAATACTACTGGCTTTCTATAAACCGAACTAGAGTCCCCATTCATAAGAATTTCTTATGAATGGGGACTCTAGTTCGGTTTATAGAAAGCCAATAGTATTACATGTATTCTATAAGCCGAAAGTCTATAAACTGAACGAAGTTTGGTTTAAACACTTTCGGTTTATGGAATGTGTAGGTCAATTGATGCGTATGAACGAATAAAACGAAACAAAGATAATGAATGAATTTCGTCTGAAACGAATGCAGTAATGACAGAAATTCGTTTTAGATGAAATAAATAACATTTTCGTCCGAATGGACTAAAACGAAACGAAAATGTTAGTTTTGCACATGTCTAGTATATATACACTTACACACACTGGTAAGTCACGGTGCCATTTGTATAAAGTTTAATAAAAGGTATAAAAGCGCTTTTATATAGTATTGGCAGTGGAAGAGTTAAGTGTCGGAGAGAGAAATCACACGCTCTTTAAGTACTGTGTGAGAAAGGAAGGGCTGTCGGACCTCATTAGTTGTCAGAACTAACAATACAGAGCTGACAATGAAGGTAATTTGGAGTCTGTTGGCCATTAATCATTTTCATGACAAGTCTGACGGGAGCGTGGAGCCTCAGCTCACTTTAGGGTTACATGTGTGTCTGTTTATACATGTGCATTACTGATGGTGCTTCTCATGTCATGGAGGGGGGAGAAAAAGGCTCATTAGTCAGGAATCCTGGGCTGTTAAGTGGAATCGGTGACAAGGTCCAACAGTTGCCAGAGATGTCACAGAAATATACAGACAGAACGACTAACTTAAAAGCTGAATAATACAGCATGAAAAGATAAAAGCCGACTGGCACCTTTTAATCAGGCTAATTGTATCTATACTAAAACATACATTTTTGTGGCTTTTTTATTATGCTTAACCCCGACCCTATTAATAAAAGGGGGGGAGCAGAGTTGTATACCGATCACCTCACCCCAGTTATTATTCGAGGGGCCATATCATATATCTTAGATGCTGGTATTATTTAGGGAGGCCATATTGGAAGCCCCTTCCCTGTGATTTGAAGGGTAGACGGCCAAAGGGGAAGTTTCCGTAGACTCCCCCAGATGTTATGGTGGTCCAGAGGGGTATTGACTTTACCACACCAGTTAACTGATTTATTTTTGTCCTTTCGTTTATGGCATGACGCACTTTTTCCAATTAACGTGCGTCATTGAATCTGGGCCATTAACTGTACTGTGTAGTGAACGAAAGAATAAAGAGCCAAGTATTTTACTCCTTTTTGTCATGTACAAAACCCACTGAGACAAATTCCTGCATTACGCACGGGAGCGGATACAACAGCAGTTATGTCTACAGTTAAAACAGTGCCATTATTTGTACACAGCCATCAAAGAGCTAATTTCCAAGATACGTTTTTGTCATAATAATTAACATAGAACTGTAACAATGTTTGCAGTCAAGTGAAGCCAGCGCCGATTGCTCCAAAATTAGCACTTCACCCTACACCAGATCCAGTTTTGCCTGACAAATATAATTGGTAGTTTCCAACAACCTAAAAAAGTTTTCATGTTGGATAAAACGTTCACAAAAATCTGTCGAAAAAATAAATTTTTGTAAATACAAATTTTAGCCATAATAGGCCCCAACAAGATATTTGCCAGTTTGGAAAGGGAGTATTGGCCAGTTCTGCCCAACCACATTTTGGACACATTTAAACAGAAATGTTATCCATTTCATTGGGTTGTTTTGACACGTAACCTATGTTTTTTCAATTTATTATAACAGAGGTCTGCTCAGCTTACCAGATTTAACGGAGCTAGGGTTGCGATATTTATAAGACGCCCCAACCCAATGCTTAATCCAACGCAAAGAACACAATGGTGTTTCTAGAAAGGTCTCCTGGGTTATATTGAGTTCTACTTTATTTAAAAACTAGCATTGCATATACCAACAAGGATACTTAACGAACCTGAAGACTTCCCAGTTGCCTCAGTGGGAATGGGCAGTCTGCCCGAGCCAGGCAAACACTCTGAAGCAAACACATTATTTCTCAATGCCATCCAGCAACCCTTGGGTCTCCATTTTTGCTTGAGTAATGTTTATCAATCCAAAAGGTCAATGGAATCATGCAGACTTCCGGACTTCATTTGCTGATGTGCTCGTAGTGTATTTTCAAAAGTAGGTAACACCCTATATGTTCAACCACTTTTTAATCCAGACTTTGATTTGAAAATATATTTAGTGTTTCTACAGGGTCTGAAAAAAACCATTCATAAACTCCAGTTCTGTGTAATACAACCCATTCTACATTAAACATCAAATCCAAGCCTACATACTAGCTGCCCCAGCTCACAATTATTATTACAGGCATGTCAAGTAACCTACAAAAATGAAAGACGTAATGGATGGGATTAGGATGGTATGAGAAAACATTCCATTAAACCACACCCACTTACTTCATTCTAGTTCTCTGAAGGGGCTAAAGCCAAAAGTGTATTTTTTTGTATAAAAAAAAAATGCCATTTATTCCCATGTGATATACATTTTTAATATAACTTCCATACTGTGTACAAAAACAAAAGACTTTAGTCAAATCAGCTTGTGAATGTATGGTGTGTGAACCGCGGGGGGCAGCAAAGGTCTGTGAACTGAGGGGGAGGAAAGCGTGTGACCCAGCGGGAAGAGGGAGCAGAAGCCGTGTAGAGTTCTTTGCCACCACCCTTGGAAAGGGCTGCCCAAAGCGAGTTGCCTCGCTGAAGATGCTCCACTGGCTCTGTCACATAGCCATTGTATACAAAGATAAATCAAAACGTTATCTTTACATCGCTGAAGCAGAGTTGCATCGAAATACAACAATTAAGAGAAAAGGTTGTTTTAAACATGCGGTGTCTCGTGTTTATGACATCACCTGTGGCTTAATATGCAAATAAGCTATTCTTATGTCTCTGCCACCATTGCACCTGGAAATGTGAATTCATCGGCTCAATAAATGTTTTTTTATGAAGGAAGTACTGCAATAAAATTCCATATAGGATAGTTAAAGCTGCAGTAAGTGTATATGTCAGATATGCTCTTTTTTTTTTACAGATCATACAATGTTCTCCGTTTTCAGTGTTTACATGAGTTTTGCCTAATTTTGTCGATGAGATTAAATCACATTTTATTAATTTATTTTCATTTCGAATATATATATATATATATATATATATATATATATAAACAGTTGTATATATTTGATTTAAGAATATTAGAAATCTATCCCTCCAAAGTGTTTCCTTTTTGGGGTTTAAGACTCTCTTTCCTAAGAGGCTATTGAGTGTGTATCCACAGCAATATACCCCATAATAAAGAGCGTTAAACCGTATTAAATATACATGTTAACTACACTGGCTATATAAGTTATATAAAAATGATTTCCTGATTATTATCGGAAATGCAAGGTGGTGTTTCAACTCATTAGGTACTCCGTATTCTAAACATTGTCTACACTGTATGTAGAGAATAAAACATAATCAATAAAGATCTACACATTGCTGTACCAAATTTGCATGGGAATACATAAGCCGGGAGGGTGGGTGCTATTTAAATGTATCTATGGTATCTCCTGTTTATGCTTGATATGAAATGTGCTATTTATTTTGAAGGGAAATGTGTCATTTAGATATCAACATTTCATCTCCTCAATTATACTTTGTGCAGGGACAAGTCCGGTGAATCAGCAAACAGTTTATACCAGTAATCTATAGGCATTTTATGTAGGTCTTTTTGTAACTGAAAAGAAGAAGAAAAAAAAAGCTTAATTTCTTTTGTCAACTTTAGGAGTTACGTGGATTTTGAAACATAGCGCAGTGACCTCAGATTAGTAATAGTGTTGGATTTGAAAGATTGTGCTGAAAGGTACATTACAAGTAGAAGCTGACTCTGTTATTTTAAACCATGTTTATAAACAACATGTTGTATTCTTTGTAAGAAAAGCCAGCCCTCATCATACAGAGCAAGAAGTTACAGTCTAAAGCTGACCTCTCTAAACGTGACAAGTTAGATCTAAAAAGGACAACCATAGCAAAGACATAAGTAAAGTTTTATTGAAAGATTGTAACAAGTCTAGAAATTTAAATTAAAATGTTTTAATTAAATAATATACCTTATTGAGCCCTCTTTGCGCTGTATTGCTCTAATAGGGAGCTGACATGTTGTTTAGAATCTTGGGGCAGTTCTTCATTCACCTTGGTTCAGATGAAGGAAGATCTGACCGATCTCACCACTGATTCTAAACAACATGTCTGCCCCCTGTAAGAGCTATACAAAGCAAAGAGGGCTCAATAAAGTACATTATTTATAGTCTTTCATTAAAGCATTTCTATGAAACTATCTACACTTGATGCAATCTTTCAAATATACTTTTTCCAGTTGACAAGTAACTTACCTTCTGGTACGTATAAGCACAATAGACAGTTAAATAAAGTATATTAGAGGGTTAGGGAATAACAGAAATCAGGCATTAATAGCAGAGTTGGAATGATGAGAGAGATGGGTAACTTCAGCTAAGCTATTGCCCTGAATTTGGCCGTTAGGTTGTCAGCTCACTATTATACTAATAAGAAATGGGAGGATAGATAACCCAAGTATTGGAGTGTCCAGTCAAAACTGTGCACCTGGCAACCCTTTATGGACTCCAGCCCAGTGGCGTAGCGTGGGGGGTGCAGGGGGGGCCGGCCGCACCGGGCGCAATATCTGGGGGGGCGCACTAGCCCTATGCGGCCGCGTGGCCGCCAGGGCCGTCTTTAACGCGGGGCAAACGGGGCAGCTGCCCTGGGCCCATTTACTCCTGGGGGGCCCCAAGGCAGCTGTCCCGTGGGCCCCCAGCCCCTGCTGCCGCGTTCACAGTGTATTGCGCTTGTGAACGCTTTTTTCCGGCAAGCCGCATCCGATGGATGCGACGGCCGGAAAAAAAAAAAAAAAAAACTGACGCCGGATGTGACGTCGCGTCACATCCGGTGTCTGTTTCCCTCCTCCGTGCAAGAGGGTAGACTGCACGGAGGAGACATCCGGCGGGGGACACGGAGCAGGTTCATGTAAGTACGGGGGGGGGGGGGGGGGGGCTGGCTGGCACAATATTCCTGGTATCTGACTGGCACTATATTACTGGGCATCTGATTGGCACAATATTACTGGGTATCTGATTGGCACTATATTACTGGGTATCTGAATGGCACTATATTACTGGGCATCTGATTGGCACTATATTACTTGGCATCTGATTGGCACTATATTACTGGGCATCTGATTGGCACTATATTACTGGGTATCTGATTGGCACTATATTACTTGGCATCTGATTGGCACTATATTACTGGGCATCTGACTGGCACTATATTACTGGGCATCTGGCTGGCACAATAATACTGGGCATCTGACTGGCACAATAATACTGGGCATCTGACTGGCACAATAATACTGGGCATCTGACTGCAGTGGCGTAGCGTGGGTTGTCAGCAACCGTGGCAAGGCAAGTAATTTGCGCCCCCTAACCCGTGGATTTTAGCACTCGAGTCTCTTCTACTAGATTAGTTAAAGAAACCCTTACCCCCCAAGCACATGTATTGTTTGTTATGAAAATACTTATGTAATTAAAGTAAAATGCATCTAAATACAAGTTTATTTTCCAACACTTTATTGAGTGCGAACATGCATTACACACATTCTCCACATTTTCAGCAGGTCTATGAATACAAATATACACATGTAGTAACCTAGCATGGGCCATGCTATTATATGTCGTCTCACAACCATCGTAAACGACAAAAAATATCAAGAACAAAAACTAAACATCAAAATGGAACCATACCCTGGAGATGATCCAAGACTGGGCTAGATGGAGCCAACTTCCTCAATCCTGTACCTCTAATGTTACCCCCCCCCCCCCCCCCACACACACACACACACACATATGCCATAATTGTTGTGCCATTCAGATGCCAGTAATATTGTAACTTTCGGATGCCAGTAATATTGTGCCAGTCAGAGCCCAGTAATATTGTGCCAGTCAGAGCCTAGTAATATTGTGCCAGTCAGATGCCTGCAATATTGTGCCAGTCAGATGCCTGCAATATTGTGCCAGTCAGAGCCCAGTAATAATGTGCCAGTCAGATACCAGTAATATTGTGCCAGTCAGATACCAATAATATTGTGCCAGTCAGATACCAGGAATATTGTGCCTGTCAGAGCCCAGGAATATTGTGCCTGTCAGAGCCCAGGAATATGGTGCCTGTCAGATGCCTGTAATATTATGCCAGTCAGATGCCTGTAATAGTGTGCAGTCAGAGGCCAGGAATATTGTGCCAGTCAGATGCCTGTAATATTGTGCCAGTCAGATGCCTGTAATATTATGCCAGTCAGATGCTTGTAATAGTGTGCCAGTCAGAGGCCAGGAATATTGTGCCAGTCAGAGGCCTGTAATATTGTGCCAGTCAGATGCCTGTAATATTATGCCAGTCAGATGCCTGTAATATTGTGCCAGTCAGAGCCCAGTAATATAGTGCCAGCCAGATGCCTGTAATATTATGCCAGCCAGATGCCCAGTATTATTGTGCCAGCCAGATGCCCAGTAATATAGTGCCAGTCAGATGCCCAGTATTATTGTGCCAGTCAGATGCCCAGTATTATTGTGCCAGCCAGATGCCCAGTAATATAGTGCCAGTCAGATGCCCAGTATTATTGTGCCAGTCAGATGCCCAGTATTATTGTGCCAGCCAGATGCCCAGTAATATAGTGCCAGTCAGATGCCCAGTAATATAGTGCCAATCAGATGCCAAGTAATATAGTGCCAATCAGATACCCAGTAATATAGTGCCAATCAGATGCCCAGTAATATAGTGCCAATCAGATGCCAAGTAATATAGTGCCAATCAGATGCCCAGTAATATAGTGCCATTCAGATACCCAGTAATATAGTGCCAATCAGATACCCAGTAATATTGTGCCAATCAGATACCCAGTAATATAGTGCCAGTCAGATACCAGGAATATTGTGCCAGCCAGCCCCCCCCCCCCCGTACTTACATGAAGCGGCTCCGTGTCCCCCGCCGGATGTCTCCTCCGTGCAGTCTTCCCTCTTGCACGGAGGAGGGAAACAGACACCGGATGTGACGCGACGTCACATCCGGCGTCAGTTTTTTTTTTCCGGCCGTCGCATCCATCGGATGCGGCTTGCCGGAAAAAAGCGTTCACAAGCGCAATGCGCTGTGAACGCGGCAGCAGGGGCTGGGGGCCCACGGGACAGCTGCCTTGGGGCCCCCCAGGAGTAAATGGGCCCAGGGCAGCTGCCCCGTTTGCCCCGCGTTAAAGACGGCCCTGGCGGCCACGCGGCCGCATAGGGCTAGTGCGCCCCCCCAGATATTGCGCCCGGTGCGGCCGGCCCCCCCTGCACCCCCCACGCTACGCCACTGTCTGACTGGCACTATATTACTGGGCATCTGGCTGGCACAATAATACTGGGCATCTGACTGGCACAATAATACAGGGCATCTGACTGGCACTATATTACTGGGCATCTGGCTGGCACAATAATACTGGGCATCTGGCTGGCATAATATTACAGGCATCTGGCTGGCACTATATTACTGGGCTCTGACTGGCACAATATTACAGGCATCTGACTGGCATAATATTACAGGCATCTGACTGGCACAATATTACAGGCCTCTGACTGGCACAATATTCCTGGCCTCTGACTGGCACACTATTACAAGCATCTGACTGGCATAATATTTCAGGCATCTGACTGGCATAATATTACAGGCATCTGACTGGCACAATATTACAGGCATCTGACTGGCACAATATTCCTGGCCTCTGACTGCACACTATTACAGGCATCTGACTGGCATAATATTACAGGCATCTGACAGGCACCATATTCCTGGGCTCTGACAGGCACAATATTCCTGGGCTCTGACAGGCACAATATTCCTGGTATCTGACTGGCACAATATTATTGGTATCTGACTGGCACAATATTACTGGTATCTGACTGGCACATTATTACTGGGCTCTGACTGGCACAATATTGCAGGCATCTGACTGGCACAATATTGCAGGCATCTGACTGGCACAATATTACTAGGCTCTGACTGGCACAATATTACTGGGCTCTGACTGGCACAATATTACTGGCATCCGAAAGTTACAATATTACTGGCATCTGAATGGCACAACAATTATGGCATATGTGTGTGTGTGTGTGTGTGGGGGGGGGGGGGGGGGGGGGTAACATTAGAGGTACAGGATTGAGGAAGTTGGCTCCATCTAGCCCAGTCTTGGATCATCTCCAGGGTATGGTTCCATTTTGATGTTTAGTTTTTGTTCTTGATATTGTTTGTCGTTTACGATTGGTTGTGAGACGACATATAATAGCATGGCCCATGCTAGGTTACTACATGTGTATATTTGTATTCATAGACCTGCTGAAAATGTGGAGAATGTGTGTAATGCATGTTCGCACTCAATAAAGTGTTGGAAAATAAACTTGTATTTAGATGCATTTTACTTTAATTACATAAGTATTTTCATAACAAACAATACATGTGCTTGGGGGGTAAGGGTTTCTTTAACTAATCTAGTAGAAGAGACTCGAGTGCTAAAATCCACGGGTTAGGGGGCGCAAATTACTTGCCTTGCCCCGGGTGCTGACAACCCACGCTACGCCACTGCTCCAGCCCCCATTATACACAGCCAGCCAGCTGTAATCCACATTACCCGTGTGTTTTATAGATATATCAACACTTATACTTATAGCTAGCTGGATGTTACACTGAATAAGCAGTTTTTCTGGAGAAAATACCTCTAACTAGCTGCCAGTCCAGTATAAACGCGGCCACTCGCTCCACCTGGCGATTACTGATCAGACTGCAGGCTTGGTCAACTTGCCCTCATCAAACATGGTCGCTTCATTCGTGAGATCGACTCCAGGCTGTGACGTTGTATAACAGCGACACCCGGAAGAAGCTGCTGCTACTACAGGTGGAAGAGAAAGACGATTAAGAATAAGCAGATCAGTGGTGTTCTAGAGGTGGTGTAAGTAAAGGTCACGCTGTGCTCCACTTGAAGTAGAATATTTCTGAATTAAACATGGGGATACATTTAGGGTTATGTTTGCATTTCGGTCGACATGTGTTTATTGGGTGTCTCTATTTCTTGTCTTGTTACAGCAGATGTTTTATGGCATAAGGAGTTCATATCATTAGTAAGAACATTATATGATTTGCATCCACACAACGCGATCTCAGTGTGTCTCCATGAATCATTGTTTAATTTTAATCAAAGTTACTAATGAAGTGGCATTTAGGTTGACCTTGCAACATTTCTATTATTGCAATATTCTTTTTAAGGTCAAGTTAGAAACAATGTCAATTAGTATTTTAATAAAACTCCTTAAATTAGTGTAGAGACAGTCTATTGAATTGCTCTATGTAATACTAAGGTGACCACATTTATTCAGAGATGCCTATTAAAAAAAAAGGCCACATTGAATGAAATAGGACATCCATTAAAGAGACTCCATCACCTGCATATAAAAATATGCATTGTGATAAAATTGCAAGTAATGCTGTCAGATCAGCCATTTTTTCCTCAATACAAATAACATTTACATGCCACCCTAGAATGTAGATTTCATGTTTCCAGAGAAAACCAGTTAATTAATCAAGGTTGTTTCCATGGGATCCCCTGCTTGATGGCAGCATGCATATTTGTCCCGGACATATGGCAGATCTGGCAACCCTACAAGCAAGCAAAAGCATATGAACTAAAAGCAGCTTAAGTAACATTCATCCAGGTTGAATCCAACTGCCTCAGGTCAAGAAAGATTATTTCTTTCTCTTTGACATGACATTAGTGTCTCATTATCCCCACACCTCTTTATTCTGGATTCAGAGAAAGGGCTACTAAATTGGTTCATGGATTACCATGATAAAACTTACCAGTAAAGGTTAAAGTATCTTAACACGTATCGCTATGAAGAGAGACGAGACAGAGGGGTATGATTGAAACATTTAAATACATAAAGGGAATCAACACCATAAAGGAGGAGTGTATGTTTAAATTAGAGGTGAAAAGGTTTAGAAAAGAATCAGGAAGTATAACTTTACTGAGAGGGTAGTAGATGCAATGAATATCCTTTCAGCAGAAGTGGTAGAGGTTAATACAGTGACAGAGGTTTAACTCAGGCTGCTAAAATGTGCTTTTTGAGCATATACAATAAGTTATAACTCCCCTATCCATACCTTTTCCTTCTTCTGGGTTTGTATTGTCCAGTGTTATAATGTGAAGGTGCGGTATACTATTGAGAAGCTTCACTCCTAGCTCATTGTTTGTCAAGCTCTAGTCACCAGTATCTGTGAATACAATATTACAATAAAAGCCTGGTTTACATGTGAAATGTTCCTGTTATCTTGAAGGTAGTGATTTAATGCCTGATCCCCCTCTCTCTCCATGACAGGATTCTAAAGATGTCACAAATCGGGGCTTTGGCGGCCATTGGCGTTGCAATTATTGCTGCTTCTCTGTTGTCAGCCATTCACAAGATTGAAGAGGGGCATATTGGAGTATATTACAGGTGAGGCCACAATTGAATGCCATGGGTGGACACCAGGTTGCATTATAAATCCACTGCATTTTGATAAATGACTCATGTTGCTGTTTATTAAGGCGTCTAATTGGTTAAATCTGCCTCTTTTAGCAGTATCATTGCCGGGAGGGTTGTTTTCCCAACGGATACAGATCCGGGAATGATGTTGGCGCGGAACTGTTGGCTTTAGCAGGTGGCTTGTTCAACTTGTTAAGCTGGAATGAATTGTCCTCATTTGCATGTCCTCCTATAAAGCTAATGAGAGTGCTGGAAAGGAAGGGACCATGTGACAAGTCCATTCACTTTTTACACTGTACTACCCTTTAAATCGGGGCTTGACAAATATTTGTAGCCTGTCAGAGCCAGGAGAATGGTACTGCCATAAAGTGCTATGTAAAACAGTCACAGACGTTTTCTAGGTGCCATGGCTTGCTTTGTCCTAGGAAATGCGTATGAGTAGATTTCATACCTTCCAGGAAGGGCAGTCTGTATTAAATTTGATTTGGTCTTAATCCAAAAAGGGATTAAGATTTATCCATTGTTGGATCTTTTATTATTATGCAACAGTGAATTTTTATTACAGACCTATAAACCGTGATCTTATCAACCGCGTCTCCTTCATCTTGGTCTTTATGGCAACCACAAATATGGTGTGTAAACATGAGTATTCGGTGCCAGGTGTTGTAATACTTCCCACTCCTTTCAAGCCCCAGCTAGTGGATATTACAAAAAGCAATAAAGTATGATTTGACAGCACATGTTCTCATGAATACTGAAACTCCCAATTCGTAAACCTTTCACTTGGAACATATAATCTTCCCTAGCTGCTGGGACCATTGCCTTGTTGTTTTGCTACATTTAATGATTATTGAAGGTTCTCTATAAAGAGAATGGTATGGGAAGAGTTCTAAAATCAGAGCTAAACCTGTCACTTTTTATTCACCAGAGATGAAAGCAATTGAAACTATTGTAAATTACATCCTTATTATATCTCTTTTTAAAGCAGCTTTTGTGATGGCAGTGCTTGCTGTCAGTTTTATAAAACTGCATGACTCAGTGTTTCTATTTTTATACAATTCTTTAATATATAGCATTTTATGCAGTTCCCCATTTACATTGATACTTCAGCTGAGGATGGTGATTTCATGTATCACTATTCCCCCGAGTTTATTACATTGCACACCTTAAACATGGTCACCAGGTGATGGAAATGTAGTATCAACTAGGCAACGGTTGGAGTCCATTTACTAAAGCCCCTACTGTACTTTAACATGTGGATTGAAATGATTTAGGTGACCCCTTCAATCTGCTTTCTTTTTTTCAGGGGTGGAGCCTTGCTGACTTCTACCAGTGGTCCAGGATTCCACCTGATGCTCCCATTCATAACTTCATTCAAATCGGTGCAGGTAATAAGTGTTTGTTTCTTCCTATGAGTGTGATGAGGTTTTAGCTGTGTCTATGGATTCTTCTGTGCTGCTGCTAGCTATAGAGGTAGCAGTATTACACAAAACCAATAGACTTTGAAATTAAAACTATACTGCGCTATTGCTGAACATTCTTTTGATCTACACGATTGCCATCCTTTACTATATATCATTATCCATTAGCTATCGCTTCAGTCTTTAGGGTTGCAGGTTCAACTCCCAGCAAGGGTTAACCCAGCCCTTCATCCTTATGTGGTAGATAAAATGAGTACCATTAAGTTGGGCAATGGTAACATCCCCTGGATTTTGGACCATAGTAGCATCCCCAGGATGTACTTGAAAATGCCAGACTATCATAACTACCTTTCCTGGTTGAATATTGTATTATTATTAAAGCTATTAGTCACATAGGCTGCATCCAATCAGATGGTCCTAGGCTAATACCCTTTTTAAGCTCTGCAGCTGCACCACCAAAGTCATTTATTCCCCTGGTCTTGCAGATGCTTGTACCATTTTATCTACCCCTATTACTCTAGTAGCACAGAATTAAGTCTTGCAGCCATTTGGGATTTTTTAACCAGATGATGTGGGAGGAAAAATTAGCACAGAGATTTAACTACTGTTTACATATATTTCCTTATTTGATTTTAATTAACAATTATCATAAATATGTATATTAAAAACCATTAAAGTAATCAAATTATTTTGTGCATATTATATTGCCAGTGTTCTACCAAAAAACGTCCGGGGACTCAGAAGTTCCCATCAGGGGGAACTGTGCATGTGCATGATCACTCACGGTGTAACTTGAGTGATCGCATGGCTGGTTCACTCAGTGGTAGGATCTGAGTGATCGCGTGCATGGCTGGTTCACTGAGTGGTATGATCTGAGTGATCGCGTGCATGGCTGGTTCGCTGAGTGGTATGATTTGAGTGATCGCGTGCATGGCTGGTTCACTCAGTGGTATGATCTGAGTGATCGCGTGCATGGCTGGTTCACTCAGTGGTATGATCTGAGTGATCGCGTGCATGGCTGGTTCACTCAGTGGTATGATCTGAGTGATCGCGTGCATGGCTGGTTCACTCAGTGGTATGATCTGAGTGATCGCGTGCATGGCTGGTTCACTCAGTGGTATGATCTGAGTGATCGCGTGCATGGCTGGTTCACTCAGTGGTAGGATCTGAGTGATCGCGTGCATGGCTGGTTCACTCAGTGGTAGGATCTGAGTGATCGCGTGCATGGCTGGTTCACTCAGTGGTAGGATCTGAGTGATCGCGTGCATGGCTGGTTCACTGAGTGGTATGATCTGAGTGATCGCGTGCATGGCTGGTTCACTGAGTGGTAGGATCTGAGTGATCGCGTGCATGGCTGGTTCACTGAGTGGTAGGATCTGAGTGATCGCGCGCATGGCTGGTTCACTGAGTGGTATGATCTGAGTGATCGCGCGCATTGCTGGTTCACTCAGTGGTATGATCTGAGTGATCGCGCGCATTGCTGGTTCACTCAGTGGTATGATCTGAGTGATAGCACACATGCAGTTCACCCGATGGAAACTTATGAGCTCCCTGTCTTTGTGGTAGAACACCGGTACCAATGTATACATATATTAGTGCCGTTAAAATCATAATCTAGTCCTCCTGTTGTCAGAGGACTAGTGATATATATTTATACATGGCACTGGTAGAGTTATAATGGGCTTTATGTATATTTGTCATTTTTGTTTCAGTGCCTTAGCCAAAACGACACCTACATATTTTTATTTTAAGATGTTCTTTGTGAATCTGAAGTCTCTTGGCATCAAAATGATACTTGGCTGGCATTTGATATTCAATAACAGTACTCTTTTAAATTAAAACAGGGGGGGAAACTGCTGACAACCCAACTTTATGGTCAATTAAAGTGTTTTTCATCCGAAAATGATTAAGAGCAGGTTCATGGAGGAGATAGAATGACCTTTACTTCAACCAAAGTGTCAACAATTGTATAAATCAGATGTAATTAGTCTTCTGTAGGTTTGCAGCTCAGTCTGACAATGAGTGCAAGTGAACAACTGTGCTAAGTATAAAATAGTGGTCTGTGCATGTGTGATGTCATCAGCCACTCCTGAATCTACGGCAGCATTTGTATTGTAGAAGATTGTTAAAGGACCACTAAACAAGATGTTAATTAACTTAAGTGAACTTATTTTTGGAGGAGGATTTACTTTATACTTTATTTCATTCATAGTCGCCAGCCCTTCCTACTTTTATTCCGGACCCCTTGGCTCTGTTGCCGACACAAATGAGCCAAGGGGCCCAAATGTGGCATGGCAATTGCCTTTTAATCATGCAGGACAATATCCATTTTAAAAACATTTGTTTTTAGCTGTAATTTTTCTCTTTCTTATTTTCTGTACCCACACAAATTTTTATATATTTTTTTCAGGATAGGGCTTTTTTTAGATACCATTATTGGATCATAATATATAATTTACTATAAAGAAATAATAAAATTATGATGGAAAGAAAAAAAACAAAAACTCTTTTCTAAATTTTACTTAACATCTTTTTACACCTTTTTATTTTTTTTTTTTTCAAAAGGCCTACTACTATATAGATTATAATATTTGCATTACTCTCAGCTGCAAAAGTTCTTCAGCTATTAATGCGTGATTTTTGTAGTTCACTTGTCAGTTCAGTTTTAGTGAATAATTCTTTATCTAAATATATCTTCACATTACTGAAAACCAGCTTTCAAATGAGGCATTATCAGGGGTGCAGGTTACATACAGCACACACTTTATCCGAATGAAAGCAACACTAAACATTATATTTCACATGTGCTTTTAATATAGAAGCACAAGTGAAATGTTAGCTGTTCCTAGTGTTAGGTTAAACTGAAAATGTTTTGATAGTACACGCTAGTGTATCCTCTGACCGACAGCTGCCATGCTTCTATATGAAGCAGGCTGCCGTCTGGTCGAGAATCAGCTCTTTCTTAACTAGGTCCCCCCTGCTGATCACATGCAAAAACAAGGGGCGCAACGAAAGACCCTCCCATTCGGCAGTCGAAGCGGGACGAGCCCCCGCTCTGATTCGCTGTGTGCGTGCTGACGTTGTCAGTGCACGACAACCAGGAACTACTGTCTCACATGTGCATCTCTTAACATGTTAACTTTTTTTTTTAGCCCTTGCTTCCTTGAAGGTGCAAGGGTTAAACAAGGAGCAATGTTCATTTAACTTAAATTTTTTTTTTAAAAAAATGACTTGGTACTTTATATTAAAAAAAACAAAAGCGCATTCGCTGTTTTATTATTCCCGATACTTTGCAGCGTGGGAGAAAGGTTCCCCCGACACATCAGGTGCGTTTCAGCCTATAATTTTTTTTATGCCTCGACCGGGCCGGCGCAGTGTGCTGACACAATCTAAATCATTCGGCATAGATAACGCACACTCTCGTGAGTCAGCTTTATACATTGACGCACACTCTGATTGCGCTGTATTTATACATGCCCCCCATTGTGTGCGCACCTGTGTGAGTGTAAGGTATACAAAATGCTTTATTTGCCCAAATTGTTCATTTTTCATGTGTAACACTTTTCATGAAATCTCTTGTAGAGTACCCTGCAGACAGATGAGGTGAAGAATGTTCCATGTGGTACAAGGTATGTTTTATCTACCTCATGATGATCTCCCACCCAGGCAAGACTAGGATGCTG
This sequence comes from Pelodytes ibericus, assembly GCA_036172795.1. Taxonomy (NCBI): domain Eukaryota; kingdom Metazoa; phylum Chordata; class Amphibia; order Anura; family Pelodytidae; genus Pelodytes; species Pelodytes ibericus. The sequence goes on along the minus strand of CM069858.1, from coordinate 186,388,269 downwards.
GGAAAATTCCAGACGAGCCGCCTGCCCTGGAGCTTGCTGATTGCTACAGTTTTACCACCTTGCACCAGATTCTGCACTTTAACTACAACCCCTTTTGTCCTTTCCTATGTTTATTATTTCTAAAGAATGTATGGTGCAATGCTATGGGGCCGGTATAATTTTTTTTTTCTCGGTCCGGCCCTGGTTAATTTGCTGCAGCCATTCCTCTTACTTACTTACTTACTGCCTAATAGGATCAAATTTGTTAAGAAGAAGTTATTTGGTATCATATAACAGTTTTAGATTTTGTTCCCACAAGTCAGTCTTTTTGTAGACTGAAATAAACTTTTGTTGAATCTGTCGAGCTGGCTATGAACAAATGAAATAACCTTTTTATTGTAGTTCCAAAAATTTGCCAAGCAGTTACACTGATACCTAGTGTTTTTCTTTGAGAATCCTCAGGGTCAAGGTCTATGATTTTGGTAAATCCACTTCCTTCTGAAACCGTACCCTGTAGAAGGGCTGTGGATATGTTAGCCCTTTAAAGCTGTTACATAGAGCATTCACATGGTGGGCATCCTTTTGGACATTTAAACATCCATTTCAGGGCTTGACAAATGTAATTTGATTTTAGGAGCCAGAATTTTTTTTTAGGAGCCAGACAATCACGCAAACATAAACACAATTCATAAACACACACGCCTACTTCACATATATACAAACACACCTACTTTACATATACACATATATCCAAACACCTCACACACACCTACTTTACATATACACATATATACAAACACCTCACACACACCTACTTTACATATACACATATATACAAACACCTCACACACACCTACTTTACATATACACATATATACAAACACCTCACACACACCTACTTTACATATACACATATATACAAACACCTCACACACACCTACTTTACATATACACATATATCCAAACACCTCACACACACCTACTTTACATATACCCATATATACAAACACCTCACACACACCTACTTTACATATACACATATATACAAACACCTCACACACACCTACTTTACATATACACATATATCCAAACACCTCACACACACCTACTTTACATATACCCATATATACAAACACCTCACACACACCTACTTTACATATACACATATATACAAACACCTCACACACACCTACTTTACATATACACATATATCCAAACACCTCACACACACCTACTTTACATATACCCATATATCCAAACACCTCACACACACCTACTTTACATATACCCATATATACAAACACCTCACACACACACACCTACTTTACATATACACATATATACAAACACATCACACACACCTACTTTACATATACACATATATACAAACACCTCACACACACCTACTTTACATATACACATATACACATATATACACATATATACAAACACCTCACACACACCTACTTTACATATACACATATATACACACACACACACACACACACACACACCTACTTTACATATACACAAATATCCAAACACCTCACACACACCTACTTCACAATACATACAAACACACACCCACCTCACACAGTCTTTTCTTGGGGGTTTCTTCTTGATGTGTCCCCCTCCCTGCTGCTTTACCTCACTGCAGGGGAGGGGGACATTCGTGCTGCTGCTGATCTCCGTTGGTCGGCGTGCTGAGTGCCAGGATGTCACGTGACGACACCCGGCACTCAGACACGCGTTGCGCGAGGGGGCGGAGCTTGCAGTCTGTGCCATCGGCCTTCGGCACAGACTTTACCCCCTCGCGCTGCGGAAAAATCAGATGGCAGCGGCAAGGGGACCATGAGGCTGACAGCACCCAGGCGCCAGGTCTAATTTCCTGGTCGCCATGGCGACCTGGCGCCTGGGGTTTGTCGAGCCCTGATCCATTTGCTGCTTAACTAATTAATGGGTAATCATTTGAAATACATCCTAATTCCACTAACTACTTTTCTTGGATTTCAAAGATGATCCTTTGTTTGCTGGCCTAAGCATTGCCTGGTGTGGATATTACAGTACATCAGAAACCCCTCTCTCACTTCAGGATTCCTTCTGTAAATGTAAAGTTATTACCAAATAATAAAGTGTTGTACAAAAAATATATAAACAATACTTATGTTAAGATCAAATGGTTCTCAGCAGAGATACATATAAAAATGCAGAAATAATGTGTAGTATAGTATATAGGAGATAAGTAAGGACCCCCCCCCCCCCCAATGAAACTTCACTCACACAGTGTTGAGCCCTTAATACCGGCTCCAGGTGTATAAAATGAGGAGGACTCAAAGTCCTATCATCCACGAGAGTGGTGTAGGTAGACGGCAATAGGGATGAAGATCAGGATGTCTCAGATTGAGTAATCTTCCAAGTATTCAGTCGGTATATAGATGGAGAAGACCAAGGAATACAGAGAACAACCAGATATAGTAAAGTGTATCATAAATATTTAATATCTCTCCAAAACTCTGAGGCTTACATGAAAAAAAGTTAAAAACAACAGCAGCAAGGATATCACCAGTCCTTCCGTTGATCCTCTATGGAACTGTGCAGTTGAGAAATCTCCGGTCGGACAATACGGTGAAACAGTAGCCAGAAGCTGACTTTCGCATTCGGGTCTCGTATGACATCACAAAACTCGTTTCGCCCAATAGGGATTCTTCAAGGCAGACTGGGCTCAACAGTGTGAGTGAAGTTTCATTGGGGGAAATTACTTATACATTATCTCCTATATACTATACTACACATTATTTCTGTATTTTTTGTATATTTATATGTATCTCTGCTGAGAACCATTTGATCTTAAAATAAGTATTGTTTATATATTTTTTGCGCAACACTTTATTATTTGGTATTCACTTTGTTTTGTGTTTGATTTGGAGGAACTACACGAGTGTTTTTGCTGCATTGTTCACTTTTCCTGATTTATTCACTTTCTATAGCGCCTATCATTTGTACAGTTATTAACCAACAAAATGAATGTTGACTGTTGTTACATTGGTTGTGTTGGAAACATCCTTTAAATCTGTGCCATATGTACAAATTTGAAATAGGTTCTGAAATGTAGATTGATGTAAAGTGTATTGTGCTTTAAGAACATGTAATGATCTACATTTGACAATTATATTGGAAAGATGTTCCTAATTGATCTCTTTCTCTATCCCAGCGGTGGTGTCATGATCTATTTTGATCGAATTGAGGTGGTCAATTTCTTGGTTTCTGGTGCTGGTGAGCATTAAACTTAATTCCTCCTAACCAAATAAGTGATGTAATCGATACAGGCCCTATGCTGTATATGTCCATGTGTTGTCTTCCATTTTGTTATCCTAGGCTAAGTTGTTGCTTGTAAAATGCTTTTATTATTCACCTTTAATAACATCCTTCTCTCCCTAGTGTACGACATTGTGAAGAATTACACTGCAGATTATGATAAAGCTTTGATCTTTAACAAGATCCACCATGAGTTGAACCAGTTTTGTAGTGTCCACACCTTGCAAGAGGTCTACATAGAGTTGTTTGGTAAGTAGGACATTTCTGTTCCTGAGTTATTTTTCAAGAAATGTACTTGCCACTGATCTGTAACATTGGCACTGCATTTGTTATTAGGGTACCACTTCCCATGTTCATACCCAGGGGGGCAAAAACTATTTATTGACCCATGGTGCAACTTCATTATCCGCCCGTTATCATTGCAGTTACACAGATGTACTGATAGATAAGGCACAGAGATTAAAACACAGCAAGACGCATAGAACAGTGATTGGGCCCTATATGTATTTTTACCTGGTTTCCACTGGCCTTTTATAGCCACCTCTCTACCTCAGACCCAGGAATGAACAGGTGGAGAAGAAGGCTGTGAAGGTGGAGACAGCGAGGCACTCCGCTCTCACACATGTGCATGGGGAAGACCAATATATGTACTGTATATGCTTTATATCCTAAACAACTGACCCCAGCCAGAGTCTGCACTGGAAATTGGCTGCCTAGACTATTCATTGGGGCACTTAGGAGTGAAAAATGGTGCAGCCCCAGTCCATTGAGTCAGGTTAGAGGGCAGCCTGGGGTACAATTGCCCTCCTAACCTCCATTTTAGCCCTTCCCTGTCCCTAGCCGATAAGGATGATTAAATGTGTAATCCATGTAAATAAGCTTGTCTTGTGCTCTTCCCAGACCAAATAGATGAGAATCTCAAGTTGGCCTTGCAGCAAGATCTTAATTCGATGGCTCCTGGACTCATCATTCAGGTATAGCTATTTTTATATATATATATATATATATATATATATATATATATATATATATATATAGCCAGATGGGAAGATAAAGTAAATACATATAGAGTTGGTGATTGTAAAATGCTTGTATCTGACTGCCCAAAAGCAAGAAAAAACTTTCAATAAAACTCCTCTCTCGATGTATCAGCAGTTCTAATATTAATTAAATTGAAGTATTTTAATAGTATTTGGCTTCAATCATTCAATGTAATTAAATAAAACAAATTGTGGATATTCTTTGGCAGCATTTCTATAGTTCATTGCTCATACCTACGATCACCATATCACATCTATGATGCATACTACGGTAGGATATTTTGGTTATAGGGTTAGATTGACTGTGTGTGTTGTTTTCACTGTTGAACCATAACATCCAGGTCTGGCGACCTAAACAAAATGAGTTATTTTGGTAAACCAGTGGGAAAACCATGTGATCTAATGCCTTCCTTCCATCTTGTTCTTGGTGTAGGCGGTACGAGTCACAAAGCCGAACATCCCTGAAACCATACGCAGGAACTATGAGCTTATGTAAGATCTGACAACATGAACAAGATCCATTGTGAGATAGGCTACCCAATAACACAAACACTGTAAAGATTCTGTTGTATGTTACGGGAAAATGGGGGTAATACAGGACACCGGGATAAAGAGCCAGCCATAAAAGAACAAGCGTTTCTGTTTCCAAATATTTTATGTAATGGCTTTGAGGAACCGAAATAAGTGTGTCGGACACATGTAAATTGCCATAAAGAGGTAGGACAGATCCTTTTATATGGAATGTGAAGTAGCTGTATTTATTTTAAGGATGAAGGACAGCACCCTTTAAATATGAATAGGGAGAATCCAAAATTGCATTTGTCAGCCATTTGTGAGTATGCCGTGAAATTTAAAGAAGCATTAGTCATTAGGATAAGGAGCTGCATATTTTCATATCCAAACTACACTGTGCACCAGTTAGGAGCCTGCCTAGGGCTGGGTAGAGCATCTGTTGGTTGCCTCTTAGTTGTCAACAGAATTTCATTTGCCAGAACTGTCCCCTTTTTGGCAGAGCACAATAGGCAGAATTCTGTTTTAAACTATGTAGGTCTCGAAGATTTATATATATTTATATATACAGTGTAAATGTGTGAGCCTCAGACCACTTACCTTTGCCAGGTAGGCGGTAGCTCAACCACGTGGCATCAGGTAAATCCCAAAATGCTGGCAGATATGTTTCCTACTAGTGTTCGATTTCATACAAAAATTGTCCTTTTGGAAAACAGAGTTGCACCTTTTTTGTTGTACATTGCAGAGATGCGTAGGATGCATTTTCTGAAATGACTGAGGACCATTCCTAGGAATACCTTACTGTGCGCAAACAACAAATGCAGACGTAGGCTGGAAATGGCTAGCCTTTGGCACTGCAGCTGTTGTAGATTGTTTCCCATGATCCTTAGCTAGCCATTGGTTGACCATTGGTATGTTAATAAAAGTCTATAAGCGCAGTCCCAGTTTTAAATTATTTTACACAGCAGTTTCGATATATGAACTCTCATCAAAACCCTTCAATTTGCAGGGAAAGTGAGAAGACCAAGCTTCTTATCGCCGCCCAGAAGCAGAAAGTAGTGGAGAAAGAAGCAGAGACGGAGAGGAAAAAAGCTGTGATTGGTGGGTCACTGTTTCCTGTGTCCTTGGTCTTTGGCGTGTTACTGATAAGCCACATAGGTTTAACGAACATATGAGTCTTTGCAGTGACTCCATTTTTGTTTATCTATACCTTCGTTTAATGGACAATTGATATATTTGTATATATATATATATATATATATATATATATTGCACTGCATTATAATCCATTTTTTGTAGCACTTGTCTGCCCATACTCTCAAAATTATCTCCTAATAGATATTACCCAACTTAATGGTATTCATTTTATTGATCTCAGAAGACTGAATTAACTCTGAAGCAAAATGTTTTTTTTTTTCCCCATTGCAGAGGCAGAAAAAGTTGCTCAAGTCGCAGAGATAAAATTCGGGCAGAAAGTGATGGAAAAAGAAACTGAGAAGAGGATTTCTGAGATTGAAGGTCAGCTATAGAGCGAAATATGGCTTCCATTCTACTCAACCAGATTTAAAAGGCATTGCACTGAATAAGGACCCCTGGCAATACGTAATATTCCCTAAAAGGTGAGCTGCAGGAGAACCGAGGTGAACTGAATGTTTCTTTTCACCAATTTAGTTGTACATTGTGCAGAGATGAACCTGGTTTTCCCTGCTCAGCAAACTCCCTGGACAATGTATAGCTAAAATGGTGAAATGAAATGTTCATCTCAGCTCACCTGCCACTAACCTTTTATTGAATAGCCCTTAATGACTTGCATTGAAGGCTAGCTGTTTAAATCCTCAGCTCAAATCCTGTTACAAGTCTAGTTTAATATTATATATTCATCTTATGTTACTTCAGACAGACCATACTATAGTAAGTGGCTATAATTCATTCCTCCTTCCAACAAAGTTATTTAATAAAATAATGTGCAGTTGGTATCCATAATCCCCATAAAGCAAGATTAGCAACAGCTAATGAATATTCCCCATAGTGCCCCAAGTCATGATTAGCCATTAATTAATAGTGCAGACAGCAGGTGGTTATAATACCGTATTTGCTCGATTATAAAAAAACATTTCGGAAAATTACCCCTCGTCTTATAATCGAGGTCGTCTTATAATCTGACCTCAAATTGTCGTGCCGGGCGGCAGCAGGGGAGGTCTGCGCTCATCGCGCAGACATCCTCTGTTGCCCCGCTAGCCACCAGGAGAATCGGGCAGCTGGGGAATGTCTGCACGATACGTGCAGACATCCTCCATGCTGCCCGACACTTCCATCTATTATGACGGACCAGCTGTCTGTCATAATAGACGGAGGTGTCGGGCAGCATGGAGGATGTCTGCACGTATCGTGCAGACATCCCCCGGCTGCCCCCACTAGCCACCAGGAATAAAGAAACAGGTGAGGGGAGCAGAGAAACGAGGGGGGGGGGAGAGACAGACAAGGGGAGCGTGGGGGGAGACAAAGGGAGGGGGAGAGAGAGACAAAGCTGGGGGCAAGGGTAAGAGAGAGGCAGCATTGGCAATTTGGCACATAAAAGGAAATAAAAATGCATTTTTTGATATCATAATTTTTTAATTAAAAAAGAAATTTACATGTGAATATATATATATATATATATACACACACACACACACACACACACAAGTTGAACTTTTTTCCTATAGAGTAGTCTTATATTCAGGCTTTTAGTTTTTTTCCTAAAGGAATATCCAAAGTTTGGGGGGTCGTCTTATAATCAGGGTCGTCTTATAATCGAGCAAATACGGTAGTCTGTTCTGCTGCATTTATGTGTGTGTGTTATCTCAGATCATCATGTGTTAAATTGCTTTGCATTCTATATAATGGTTGTAATTGCTTTGTGTGTCTCTTTTTTTACCTTAGAAACATGTTTTCTGTGTTTTACTTCTGGTTCTTCTGGATCAGGGTTGATATTCTCTGTTATTTGGGTTCTCTATGGTTTTTGTAGCCAGTTCTTGTGGGTCAGGAGTTTGTAGGATGCAGAAAACTTGTAAATACCTTTTTTTTGTTAATGTGCAAATCATTTTCTTTGGTTATTTTCTGCAGATACTGCTTTCCTAGCTCGCGAGAAAGGGAAAGCGGATGCTGATTTTTACACAGCACATAAATTGGCAGAGGCCAATAAGGTAAAATCTCCATCTTCAAAAAAAATCCGTCCTTTTGCTCTTTTTTTGTGTTTTAAATGAATTTACTTTGAGACTTTTTGGCCGCGTCAATCTTTACTGCTTGACATTTACTCATCCTTTCACGAGCACTGGTAGTTTTCCAGTCTGTAGCCCAATGCTTCATAGTCTTGTCATTCAGGTGCAACCAACAGCTCAGAATGTGAGGATCTCCTCGAACAAGTACAGGTGGATCTATCTGGGTCCCTTGTGCTGCCTTCTGTGCTCAGGCGAGTCGATCCAGACAGTAGTGGATATTTTAAGGTCCAGTCTGGAGAACAGACGTGTCATTATTGGCACTGAAAAAATGGATCCATGTTTGTAAAATGAAGTGCACCACGACATCTACACAATCTTGGCACACCTAAGCTATGCTAATGCACACTGCTAGTTATCCACAGAATCACATCACTGTGTTAGCAGAAATGCAATGTGATGCTACAGGTTCCGAACATCGAAAGCCAGATCTTGTGCCTTGATGGCTAGATGGGAAGTGATCATGGAACCACACTATATCCAGAACTTCATTATAATGCATAGCGTTCATAGCGGGGTTTACCTGGGATTTGTACACCTTTGCTATGTAGAATTGTGTAATGATGCAGTTTTATTATATTGAAGACCTGTCAGCCATAAATAAGTAAACAGATGTCAGCATGTTGCATTGAGTGCATGTTCTCCTATATACTTTCTTACTGCTGACCTTCTGTCCACAGCTGAAATTAACCCCTGAATATCTGCAGCTCATGAAGTACCAAGCCATCGCAGCCAACAGTAAGATATATTTTGGTAAAGATATCCCAGAAATGTTCATGGACAATAGCGGGGCAGCTCCCAAGGTAGCAGAAGTGGTTCCAGAAGATCCCTTCAAGTTTAAGGACACAAGTTCTACCGCAGCAGAGGAAAACTCACTATGAGGATAACTGAGAAGATCAAATTTTTTTTTAAAATAAAAAATCTGAAAATATTTCCGGTTTCAAAAAGACATTTTTTTTTTCTTTTGCAAATCAAGAAAACTTTGTACGCAGCAACCAAACCTATTTGTAATTTGTAGAGCTACACTCGTGGCAGAGACCATTCATGGATTGCTCCTTTTCTTGATGGATTTTCTGTTGTAACCCTGAGTGGAAGGGGGTATGATGTGACTATCTCATCCTCCTCGCAAGATGCCGAACAGTGACATTCATAGATTTTAGCCTTCTACTGAATGTGCAGCTCTCCGTAATGGTACCCGAGCATCATTAGAAAGCGACAGCTCACAAACAAGCCTGTCTGATAAATGGCTGCTAGTCTCTAAATCTGATGTGCAGAGATTATGACACTAATGTTCCATAATAGCAGTTAATTAGAACTCCTAAAAGTGACCATTAAGTGGGCACTGCCCATTAACCCTTTGTGTTCCAGAGGGATGTAACCCAAAGCAAAGCACTGCTTAACCATATGGCGCTCAGTCTTCTCATAATTTTTAGATACATTTTTTTTTGCATGTCATTTGTAAAATAAATCCAGTCTATGTTTTTTCTTTGCCGTTTTCTCAACTATGGGATGAAATACCACCTTAACAATTAATATGTGTATAAAACTGGATGGGAAAAAAAAAGTCCAGCAGCATTCCTGTATTCTACAGGAAACCGTGGTTCAGAAAGTTCTATGGCTGTTTAAAGTAGGAACATTAGCAAATGTCTCTGGTAATCGACTCCTGTCGTGAATTCGCACGGCTGAAATGATCCTACTGGGGGTAAAATCAGGTTCTAACCAGGCAGAAGGTCACTTCTACCTTTTGACCAGTTCCCCGACTGAGCACCGTACAAAAGTTATTACTTATTAAAAACAAAAAACAGACGACTTCTAATTGATGGATCAGGGTGTCATGTAGGCAGAGAGAGAACCAGTCTTATAGTCTATGTCATTGAGGTATAAGGGTCTACTTAATAAAGAGGGCATTACAGGGAACGTTAACCCAATGTAACGGAGTTGGAAACATTCACCAATGCAGGTGAATGGGAGAATTTTGAAACTCGGCTACTTAAGGCCTTAAATTTTAAATTCCTGTCTGAATTCCCCGTAATTCTCTCTTTATTGAGTAGACTCTTTATGAAATGGTGCTCACCAAGATAGTTACTCAAAAGCTCTTTTATTGGGACAGAAGTGGGCATCTGTCTGATTAAACATTGTTAGGCAGCTCCCCTTTAAAATGTGACCGATTTCAGGAACTCGGGTGTACAAATATGTGTCTCCAAAAGTGTGTCGGGTAGAGGACTTTCAGGGGTGTCAAACTGCGGCCCTCTAGCTCTTGCAGGACAACATTTCCCCTACTCTCCTGTCAGACTCCTAGCTGACCGAGTATTATGGGAGATGAAGGCCATCAGTTTGACACTCATAGTCTGTCTCCACCTTTGTCTCATCAAGATGTGCTAGTGAATAAGCTGCTTTGATGCACGTGATGAGGGAGTAAAGCTGCTTGAGAAAAACCATGAGAAATGTTATACTTTTCTATAGACTTGCATGTTTCTTTAATCATTGTTTGTGTTTGTTTGTTTTGGGTTTTTTTTTAACCTAAGATATGGTTATACCAATACATCCCTCCACTCTCAAGGATTGACAATTCATCTGCAGTATTTTAAAAACTGGTTTTGTATTGGTAAAAGGTGATTTTTAACAGGTTCAACATACTCCAAAGGGCTAGGCAGCTCTGGCTCTTAAAATCCTGGCTCCTAACTTGTTTTTGTTTGTGTTACATAAAACTCAATAGATGCACTTTAACAGATTTCCCTGGCTGTTAACAATAAATAGTCTGGCTCCTGAATTGGTCATTTTGGATGCTAAAGTCTACATTTTTGTCAAGCTCTGTTCTGCACAGTAGTATTCCATTTGATACAAGGAAGGTTTTCTAATTGACTTTTATTGATCACCTATATCCATAGATATATTAATCTTGTCACTTGGGATGCTGGATGTGGAGCATCAGAAGTTTACCCTTTCTTGTATATTGACCTAACATTACTTTTTAAAGACTCAGATTCTTGTAATATCTCTTACTGCATGTATTATGGGATTAGTGTGGCATTAGGTAATATATCTGCAGCATCTCCAGCAATGTAAGTTTCCCGAGATATTTTAGGTAACTCTCTTTTTGAGCTGCTTGTTACCAATAAGATTTTAGCATAAATTTCCCTATGTGTGCCCACTCAATTGAACGTGTGGTATTGCTTGACCACTCTGCTTTGCCATATTGTATTGCAACCAATCCTGTATTTCTTTTTTTTTATATTTTGATTTACTGACATTTTGTCCACAATTTTGTATTTTACTAGTCTTGTATAATTTTGGCCACATTTTTTCTTTTTACTTTCCATTTTATCATGCTTTTACGCAGGTTTTTTTTTTCTTCAATCAAGTAATTGTGTAATGGGATTAATATTTGTGTACTATTTCATTTCGGCAGAGTATACTGGAAGGGATTGTCACTCAAACAATTTTTACCAGATAATATGTAAAATGATTGTGTCCACAATGAAATCCTATTCCTTTTAATCAGGGAGAGGCTTCCCATAGAAACACATTGTTTCGTTGATTTCTCTGTAGACACCTATCCAGACTTTAAGCTGAAACATTCCTTATAAGTTATATTTTACATTAATATTTAACTTAGCCCTGCCAATTCTGCTGTGTGGTCTATACATGTTAATTTAAGGAAAATCGGCAAGTAACTGTGAAACATTAATCAAGGTCATTATTAAACTAAGGTTTTGATTGCAGACGTATGGGCCCAACTGATTCTTATCTAATTTAGAGCCCTGCCTATTGTGCTTGATTTGACCCATACATTTGAGCTTCAGATATAAGTAACATGGAACTGCAACCTTACCTCAGCCACCTTCAACAGGCACGGCAGAGGATCATGGGAGTTGTAAATTGCTTCTGTTACACATGCTATTGAAAGAGGCAATTAGTGCAGCTGCAAGGGACTGCATTTCTCACTAATCTTAGCCAGTTTTTGTTGGGAAACTATTTTATGCAGATAACTTTCAATCAAATTGCAAATCTAAACATTTGATTACAAATTAATTCAAAGCAGCCTAATTTTTTAGATAACGACCATTTGGTCCGTCCGACTGCCTAATCTCTGCTGTGCCTAAACGTCTCATTCTTATTAACAGGTTACTGTGAAAAGCTTTGATTTTAAGTACAACATATATTTGTAGGTGACCCTCCTAGAGATTAATTATTCCTGTGTTTTTTTTAATTAAAAAGTGTGTATTTTTCCTGATGGGGCCTAGTAATGTTTTAGCTGGATTATTCTCCCAGCTGCAGTGTACATCATGGGGACATTGTGCACTAGTGGTGTTGGGTCACCTGTGTGCATTCTGCCTTTTTCTGGCTGTAGAAGTGATGTAGTACACAGGAATAATTCATCCTCCCCCACCCCATTTTCGCGCCGAAAATGAGACCCTTCCATATATGGGAAATTAATTTGCCACTTTGCACATTGTTGTTTGGGGGGAATGTGTCCCAGATTGGTAGGAAATTATGGATTTTAGTGTCTCTAATACTTTATCTGGCTGTCCAGAGGAGTATGGGAAATGTAGTTCTCTAACAGTTGTAGGCCTGCAGTTTGACGTTCTTGCTCTAGAGTAGTCTAAACAAGTCTATACAAGTCTATGTAATGTGTGTAGTGGTCAGCATTCCTGTATTTGCCAGGCCAGTCCTTGTTTTTTTTAGTCCTGTTGCGTCAAATTTGGGTCTGTCCGACATTAATACTGTATGTGCATAATGCACTGCATGGTGCACACAGGCAGCATTGTGTTCAAACTCTTCAGAGATATACACAGTCTAAACTATGAGTATCGACTCCCGGACACCCTGGTATCTGTACTGGGTAGCCTGGCATTCAATGCTGCATGGTCACGCAACAGTGGTGACAGTGGGGTGACGTCGCACAGTGTTGTGTAACTCTGATCCTTTTAGGCACCAACCTTTTCATCCCTGGTGACTCCAACAAAAAACTGGCAAGTTTCTGAATGTGTTGTTTTTTTACCACAATATTTCAATGTCTACAGCAGGGGCTTTCAATGCGCATCCCAACTGATTTCACTACTCATTCGCCCAATACATATGTATGTTTTGTTTGAATAAAGTTGACTTAAACTTCTTTGGTTTAACTGATGAATAGACTAGCCTATTCCTCTATGGCTAACACACTGTTATCCACATTTGCTTTGAATACAAATAAATCAGAAATCTTCACATGCAATGCAGATTATGTTGCCCACTTCAGAAGCAAACTTGGGTGCTCCTAATCTATAGTGAGGAGGGGGTCAGACGCAATTCTTGTGGTCACTACGGGTGATTTCAGTTCTTATCACATTGTTCGCTATATATTTCTAGAAGAGCGGCCTGCAGCGGTCTCAAAACATTCCTGGTGTAAGGGGGGGGCAATCTACCGCAGCAATACAAACCATAAAAATCCATTCATTCCTATAAATATGTGAGTAATATTTCCTCTTTGTGTGATTATGAAGCAATACCCTTTCATATAAGAGCAGGTCCTTCACTATATTGATTTTGTCATTATTGATATTTATTTGGATTTTTGGTTAATTGGCAGCTGAATGTTAGCTGAAGCATATATGTTTTGAATGAATAAACCTGATTTGACACAGTCTGCTTTGTTGCGATTTATTAATTATACTTAATGTCCGAATGAGAACTAGAACTGTTTGTCCCAGATATGAAATGATTTTCTTCCCCCATCTATACTCATCCTTCTGTCAACTCATCCTTCTAGTCAAACGTAATCCCACTTCTTTATTTAAATGTTACGTTTCCAAGACAATGTATTCATTGTGTAAGCTGACATGATGGACTGTGGATATGATGCAGCAGGGGGTGGGTAGGTCTATGCTGCATCTGAGCCAAACACACCTCCTGCTTCACTCTCGCTCATTGTTTCCTCTTTTCTGTGGTATCCTCCTCGCTGTCTTCTGAATGGACTTTCTAGACCTGGACTGCAGCTTATTAAGTCTATCTTAGATCTTCTCTCTTTCTGTGTTGCTCATCTATCCTTATCCTCGCCTGTTTCTGTCTCTCTCGCCTGTTTCTGTATCTCCTAGAATCCAAACTCCTATGCATTAGAAATCTCTCTTTAATAAGAGAATCCCATATACACACTCACATCATTGTCTATGACCATGGTTTGCAGCAACAGGATACCCATTTAACTCTATGGGGCATGATACTCCTCCTTTTCACTAGCCGTCTTTCCTAACCCCCATATTGAGCTGATTACAGGTCTTGCATAGGGGTAAAAATAAATTATAATAACCTGCACAAAAAAGGCGCCAACACACAACCTGGTGAATAACACCACAGGTCACTCTTTAGTGTGCATTTTACTTCTATTAAGTGCATAGGCTAATGCTCTATGTGAGTTGGATACTTCTGGGGACCATTTTATGGTTCTTTTTAGAGGTCTTATATATTACACTATATTTCTGTTTTCTGTGTTCCTTTTTTGGTACCCCACAGATTGCAAGCATTACACGAGTTATGATCATTAAAGCAAATGAAAGACAAGTCAACCTCAATGGTCCAAATCCAGAAACAGTGATGCTGGAAATGAATCTACATCTCTACCTTTTTTGTGTGCTGTATTATTGGAAGGTTTCTTTACCAGTGGTTCATTTATCATAGGAGCGTACACGCTTTCATGTTAATCTTTCACATTGTATTATTTGGTGGTATATTGAAGGATATGATATTTAAGTTGATTGCAATAGCCCATTAATACTCTGAGTACCTTGAATTCAAATTCACCATGTGACCAGAAATCTACATGCACCAGACAAGCCAGAAGCTTTGCTTTCCCCACAGACTAGCAGTGCTACCACCAATGTAAGAGTATTGGGTAGGCATTCAAAATAGGTCAACAATGATCACCTTTTTATACAGGACCCCCTATTAGCAAATGTATTAAACAGCCTTTGAACATTGCCAGGGACAGAGGTGCAGTACCAGATAACCCCTCATGGACAGCTATGGACAGTCCTTAGTGGGAATTCTCAATATGAGCTTGGTTACTGTTTCAGCAGTCCATAAGTAGTTATCTGGCTCTGTCCCAGACTTTGTTTAAAACCTGTTTTGTACAGCGTAAATCTCCTCCAAGGTGTCCATGTATAGGACTTGTGGTGTGTGTAGATTTTCATCTAATAATCCTTCTGCTCCCTTTTTTTTTTAAATTATTTTTAAAAAGTTTTTTTTTTTTTGTTCAAAAAAACAATATAAACATCTTTTGTTCAAACACATAATTACATACATAAACATACAAATACAGTCCAAGCCCTCTATAATACTCAATTCCCTAAAGTGTTGTAGGTACGGCATACCCTTTCTACCTTGCTCCCTCCTCTTCTCCCTCCATCTAGATATTCCTATTCCGACAAATAACTTATTAGTATATGATTATACACAAAACTAAAAGTAGACAGAAGTATAGCAAACATATTCTGGGAGAAAGGAATGGGAAAGTCTGGCTTGGTTATAATTGAACAGTGTATTATAGAACATTAGTGGGAGATATTGGAAGAAATCTCCCAGCATCCTCCTCTAACCAACAAACCAATTCAATTACAGAGTGGAAAGTCCGAAACAGTAGGAAAACAAAGAAAAAAGGAAAAATAGTAGCTCTCTCTGGGGTGCCAGTGATCACAGGCCTATAGTGAGGTTGGGTCCGAAGGCAGGCAGGATCCCAGCGGGTAGTCTACAGCAATAAATCCCACAGATTTGGCTATACTTAATTATAAATAATTATACCCGTTCGGTAAGTGGAAATCTGTAGCGTCGTGGATATCTTCCTCTGCTACCCATTGATTTTTAAGTGAAGGGGCTTTCCCATCTCCTTTGACCCCACTAGAACTTTGTCTGTGCTTCGCTATCTATAGACACACAAAGAATTCTTATCAATAGTCCACTACCACACTGATGCATGTAGAGGCCTATTTTCTTCTATTTATTTTATGACATTTGGAAGACTGTATATAGAGATATAATATTGATATAATAATCTAAGTTCTACTTTTGATCTGACGTTTTGAATACCAAAATAGTGTATGTATGCACCAACTGTAAACAAACTTGTTGAATTTGTGGAGTTAATACTCCTTTAATTTTTGGACTATTTCACTGGAACAGTAGCATTAGTTAAGCAAAGTAAAAACTACAATTGTAGATAGTTAAAAACTACTGACAGCTATGTTTGTTGTGTTGTTGTTACTGTTGCAAGGTGTAGAACATTCTATGATTCTTTAGATGATGTCATAAAGGCCTGTGCATGACATTACAAAATCCTGGTGAAATAGAATGCTCCTTTCCATAGGCTGATAAGAAGCAGAAGGCTTCCACTACTGAAGCTCCTAAAGAGCGGCAGATATATTTGTGTCTGATCAGCAGCGATACAACTAATGGACAGCTCAAATAACAAGATTCATGAACTGAAGTTTGAGAATGCCCAAATCCTCAATGAAAATTCTGAACTACGAAAGATGACTAGCTTGATGCAGGAGAACCTGGAGCTGAAGAACAACATCAGGGACCATGGAACCAGAGAGCGTAGTAGGTCCCTGCCAAGGAAGCAAACCAAGCATTGTAGTGGACGAGGTAACAGGGAAGCCATTTTGTTTTTTCAATCTGATGCGTTTCAATATTAAAGCCGTGTAGCTGACTATATACGTGATTAGTAAATTCGTAGCGGCACAAACTGACCTATACATACCAGTAGAGAGAGGTGGGCTATGGGTACTCTGCAAAAAATGTTTAATGTTTGGCATCCTAAATGGCTGGCTATTTGAACATCTGGTGCCAGGTATAGAATATCTCCTTTCGCCTACCTTTAATTTGAGATAGTTCTATTCACCTATTTTCTAAAAGTTGAGTTAATGGTGAGATTAACACTTAACTTTTCAAACCTTCCTGCAAGAAGACCAAAGCTCGCCCTGCATAATACATTGGTTTAACAAATTGGAATTTTGGTTAAAAAATAAAAACTTTATCCATGGTCATAGACTCCATGACGATAATTTTTAATTGAGAACAGTATCTGATGTTCATCTTCTATTCTCTTTTTCCATATACTGAAAATTGAAGAAGGAAGACAACATTTTCACCTATCTCCTTGTCGCGGTAAGTGCTCTGTTCTCTTGTACTCTGATTACTTGCAGGTAGTAAGGAAAGATTAGTATGGTGGATAGAATGGACTGTTGCATATGAACATATGTATCCATGTTTATTTTTAGTTGTGATTAACTTTTTTTGTGTTAGGCAACATCTATATCAAATGTATAATCTCTTACAGATCCTACCTATATTCAGCGTTGCCAGCGAATAGTGGGAGAGATCGCTTTCCAGTTGGACCGCAGGATCCTCTCTTCAGTATTCATAGAGCAGAGCCGTCTGTATGGTTTCACTGTGTCCAGTATACAGGAGAAAATTCACCAGGTTATGAGAATGTTCTAAACTATGGTCTAAAAGGGAAAAGCAATGTGGGTGCAGTATAGTGGGATTGCAGTATAGTGTCACCAAATGTTCATCTTGACTGGTGACGTCACCGGGAAATAATTTTAAAAATATATATTTGGAATAACCTTAAATATGGTCATGAGTGCAGAGGAATGTGCTCAGAGATTCAAATGTCTCTTATTTGTCTATTTTGTGTCTCTGTTCATCACTATAGGTCACTACCTGCCCATTAACCAACAAAGTAAACGAAAGACTAAGGTCTGAGATGAACATTCGCCACATTGATATAATGAATCGGCTGAAGAAGAATGGTTACGATCCACACATACACCCAATGTTCTCTGAGTACCTTGTAAATACTTATGGAATTACCCAGGAACGCCTGATTCCTGGGAGCTGTGATCCCATATCCTATAGGGATCCTGAAATGTTGCGCAAGATGGTGGCTGATGCCATGCCATGCGATGTGGTGCCTGATGTCTGTCTCCTGCTTAAATGTCTGATTAGTTTGGCCGCAGAGGATGGAAAACCTCTGTTTATTGGAAAGGATCAAGTGCCCAGAGCAAGATAATGCTATTATGAATACCGATGTTCAATGCTTAAAAAAAAGTATTTATGTTATTGTGGTTGATCAGCTTGATGGATTTGAGAGAAGCATTAAAGTGATATTGATAGCAGATGGTCTGGTGTCATATGTTTGATAAGTAGATTGTCGTTCACTTTTGATAAAGTGCAGGGTGACATGAGTGCACATATGGGTCAGTTTTAATTGGACACATCCACAGGTTATAAAAGTTAAACTATATAGCTAAAGAAGACCTAGAGCAATAGAATCCAAAGTGGTAGCATGATACATACCTACCATGAAAGAAAAACCAACATCTAATATCCCACAGGTGAGTGCAGCTCACACTGGGCCCAGTCCTCACAACCAGGGGAAGTGTAATGCACATCTGAGAACCTATACTTCCCAACAGACCATAGCTGGAGTTTGGAAATGTCCCCATTTTTGGCCATGTGAATTGTGTAATAAGATGGGTTACATTACTAGATGTTAAGCTGAAGCACTGCTGTCAGTTGCAGACAAAGCATTTACATACATATTGATCTGTGGCCCAGGTAGGGTTGCCACCTGGCCGGTATTTTACCGGCAGGCCGGTAAAAAATTGGCATCAGGCCAATGTTAAGTCTATGGAGACAGTACCAAGGCCGGTATTTTTCTGAAGAAAAGGTGGCAACCCTAGGCCCAGGCCATGGGTAGGTATGTAGAACAAACATGTGAAAGTGTAGCACACTGGCGTCCACAGGATTTTTTCCAGGGGGGTGGGCCAAATATCAAAGCAGGAATGGACTCACAGCATGTGGAAACAAGAAAATCGGTGAGATAAATCCATGGAGTCAATAACAGCCAAAGTGATATCATGAGGAGGCAGAACTCAACTTCTGACGGCTCAACGCAGTTTGCACTATTAGCACAAAAGTTGTTGAGTACTCTCCTTCCCATGATACGTAACCCACTGGCTGAGAGTAATGGGAAATGCATTCTCAACAGCTGGAGTATTAAGTCCATTTTTATTTCAGAATCCAGCCCTCTGGTTGGTTTGGCATGTAAAGGGTTAAAAAACAATGATCTTCTTACCAGACTAGGAGCTCCCACACAAGCAAGGGAAACATGAATAAAGTGGAGGGAATAAAGAGAAACCAGCCAATCCCCAGGTAAAGGAAGACAGAGTGAATGGGAGAGAGACCAATAGGATGAAAGGTAGGATCTAAGGGAAGCTGGCCAATAGGTTATGTTAATAACCAATGGGGTGCACAAAATCACTGGTAGATGAAAGAAGCAAAGTGAACTTGGGCAATACCATGATGTGAGTGAGGGATAGAATAAGATATATAATAGTTTAACCCTTTAAGGACCAGGGATTTTCCAAGGCCAAGGACCAGAGCGCTTTTCAATTTTTAATATGCGTTTTTTGAAACATAATTTTCCTCTCTCTCATTTAACGCACCCATACTAGTTATATGTTTTTTTTTAAAGGACAGTTAAAGCTTTCTTTTGATACCCTATACATAAAAATTATTTACATTTTAGTATTAAAAAATACATATAAAAGAGGAAATTTTGGGGAAAAAAAAGGTTTTTCCCCATTATTTTCCCAATAATAAGCTACACAACTAGTGCAAGACTAACCCACTTATCCCCCCTAATTAACTAACTAATCAAAAAGAAAAATATTGGTTCCCAAACCCCCCTAAACAAAAAAGACAGAAAAAAAACTCTGACGGGTGCGATGTCAGATCCATAAAAATCACGCAACAGGCATGCAGGGGTTAAATTGTATTAAATAAATATATTAAAATTACCTTTATTTATTAAAAAAAACTTTATAAATTGAAAAAAAATAAAAAAATTGTAAAAATAAAAAAATTGTAAAAATAAAAATAAATGAGGGCCATAAAGTGGAAGGAAACTGATCATAGTTACAAACTGTGATCAGCAATGAAAGGGTTAATTCCCCCCCCCCCCCCCCCCCCTCAGGCAATGTTCTTTCTTTCTTTATTTTTATTTACCGGTCACTCTCTGTGCTTCACTATAAGAACGTGAAGCACAGAGAGTGAATTAGAGGCAAAGTCAGTGTGGGAACTAACATCTAATTTGCATGTTATCGATCACATGCCCGGAATTCCACCGATCCGGTCCAGGAGCTTTGCCTCGGGTGCGAGGCTTAGTCCTGGACCCGTTGCAGACTGGCTGGCGGTGCGCTCCGCCGGCTAGACAGCATGACGAGTTAACTCGTCATAAGGTCGCTAATGCTGCGGCTCTTATGACGAGTTAACTCGTCATAAGGTCGCGAAGGGGTTAAACCAGAATAATGTAATCTAATCTCATAGTTGCCAACTGTCCTGTTTTTACTGGGACAATCCCGGCAAAACCAAGATTTTGCTGAGAAATTCTCATCCCTGGTAAAAACCTGGCAATTTGCACAGTTTTATCACGATCCCGGGTCACATGACGTCATTGCGCAATGCAGGGCCGGACTGGGAGAAAAATTCGGCCCGGGCATTTTTTTGTCACAGTGGCCCACTAAGAAGGGGGCGGGGCAGAGGAGGTGTGTTTTGTCATCACCAATGACCAAAGTGAGCATGTTGGTTCAATGCTCTTCCAGGGCAGACCATGCGCAGAGCTCTGTTGATGAGCTCTAGCATGAGAAAAAAGCCCTGTATTTGTTCTGCACAGTGCAAGCAAATTTAATAACATGCTTGCACTGTGTTTCCTTGCAACTTGTCTCTGGTGTCTCTATAAATGGATACCATGAGACAAAAATGCCCGGAAAGAGTATTGAGCATGTGTTTGGAGCCTGCTTGTGGGATTGCGTGTGTGTAGAGTGAGCTGATTGTGGTGTGGTATTGTGTAATAAGGTCGGTTTTAGTTGTGTTGTGTTTGTGGTGTAATGTGATGCATATGTGGCTAGGGGCTGTAGAGAATGTGTGTATAGGGGATATAGCAAGTGTGTGCATACAGGCTTTAGTGTGTGTGTGTATATATATAGATGTAGTGTGTATTTAGGGGTGTAGTATGTGTTTGCTTACAAGGAATCTAGTGTGTGTATATATACATATATATATATGAGTCTAGTGTGTGTTTGAAGGACCCAGAATGTGTATAGGAGATCTAGTGAGTGTGTGTTTATAACGGTTTCAGAGTGTATATAGGGATCTAGTGCGTGTATGTGTGTAGATGATCCAGAGTTGGGTAAGGGATCTAGTGTGTTTCTGGAATGTAATGTGTTTAGGGGTGCAGTATGTGTGTGAGGGGTGCTGTGTGTATATATATATATATATATATATATATATATATATATATATGGAAGTATTGTGTATGTCTGTTGTGCAGTGTGTTGGGGGGTTCTGTGTCTATGTGAGGGGTGCAGTATGTGTGTGTGAGGGGGGCGGTGTGATAGGGGGTGGTGTGAGAGAGGGGGAGACCGGCAGGGGAGATCCTGGGACCCAGAGGCCACTGCTGGGACCTCCCCTGCCGGCCTCGGCCCATGGCCACCGCGGCCCACCGGGCATTTGCCCGGTATGCCCGATGGCCAGTCCGGGCCTGGCACGATGTCACTTGACCCACACAGGTCAGTCTGTGTGAGCTGTCATCTCCGGTGGGAAGCCTGCGCAGAGGAGAACATGATTTATCTGGGGGAACATGATAATGGGCTGGTCATATTGGGAAATTGTTTTCTGGCATATTAATGGACAAACAGTGGCATTTTAATAGCAAACTGTCTGTGGCATATTACTGGGAAATATGGCTGTGGTATATTACTGGAAAAATGCTGTGGCATTTTAATGGGCAAATTGGCTGTGACATATTAATGGACAAACTATCAGTGGCATATTAATGGGCAATCTAACGGTGGTATATTTTAATGGGCAAACTAACTGTGGTATATTTTTTATATAAGTACCTGGTTGAGAAATATTTTAATGGGCAAACTGGCTGTTGCACATGTTAATGGAAAAGGGACTATGACATGTTAATTGGTACCTGACAATGGCTTATTTTAATTGGCAAAGTGATGCTGTGGCATGTTCTGTGGGGCAAAATAACATATACTATGGGGGACAGAGACACGGGCAAGGGCAGTTCAGTGGGGCAAAGTGACACTGGTATGTTCTGGGGGCAAATTGACACTGTGACATGCCAAATCGTGTGGCTGCAATATGAGTGCAAACCAAGTGTTGTGGGTACTCCACAGGGGTGGATCCAGAGTCTGATCTCGGGAGGGGCACATGTCCGTCTGTCTTTTCCTCTCTCCCATGTCCGTCTGTCTTTTCCTCTCTGCCATGTCCGTCTGTCTTATCCTCTCTCCCATGTCTGTCACACTCCTCTCACTCCCCGTGTCCCTCTGTCTCTCTTCCTTTCATATCCGTTTCTCTCCTCTTCCCTTCCAGGTCCGTCTATGTATCCTCTTCTTTCCCATGTCCGTCTGTCTCTCCTCTCATTTCCCATCTCTCTGCCTCTCCTCTCCCATCCCATGTCTGTCTGTCTGTCTCTCCTCTACTATCCCATTTATGTCTCTCTCTTCTCCCTTCCCATTTATGTCTCTTTCCTCTTCCTTCCCATGTCTGTCTGTCTCCTCTCCCCATATCTGTCTGTCTCTCCTCTGCCATCCCATATCTGTCTGTCTCTCCTCTGCCATCCCATGTTTGTCTGTCTCTCCTCTGCCAACCCATGTCTGTCCGTCTCTCCTCTACCATCCCATTTATGTCTCTCTCTTCTCCCTTCCCATTTATGGCTCTCTCATCCAATTTGTCCAATAATATGCCAGTATTATTTGCCATTTAATATGCCCCAGCCAATTTGCCCAATAATATGCCAGTGTTATTTGCCATTTAATATGCCCCAGCCAATTTGCCCAGTAATATGCAAGTGTTATTTGCCATTTAATATGCCCCTTCCAATTTGCCCAGTAATATACCAGTGTTATTTGCCATTTAATATGCCCCTTCCAATTTGCCCAATAATATGCCAGTGTTAGTTGCCATTTTATAAGCCCCTTCCAATTTGCCCAGTAATATGCCAGTGCTAGTTGCCATTTTATAACCCCCTTCCAATTTGCCCAGTAATATGCCAGTGTTCGTTGACATTTTATAAGCCCTTTCCAATTTGCCCAGTAATATGCCAGTGCTAGTTGCCATTTTATATGCCCCTTCCAATTTGCCCAATAATATGCCAGTGCTAGTTGCCATTTTATAAGCCCTTTCCAATTTGCCCAGTAATATGCCAGTGCTAGTTGCCATTTTATAACCCCCTTCCAATTTGCCCAGTAATATGCCAGTGTTAGTTGCCATTTTATAAGCCCTTTCCAATTTGCCCAGTAATATGCCAGTGTTAGTTGCCATTTTATAAGCCCTTTCCAATTTGCCCAGTAATATGCCAGTGTTAGTTGCCATTTTATAAGCCCCTTCCAATTTTCCCAGTAATATGCCAGTGCTAGTTGCCATTTTATATGCCCCTTCCAATTTACCCAATAATATGCCAGTGCCAGTTGCCATTTTATATTCCCCTGCCAATTTGCCCAGTAATATGCCAGTGTTAGTTGCCATTTTATAAGCCCCTTCCAATTTGACCAGTAATATGCCACTGTTAGTTGCCATTTTATATGCCCCTTCAAATTTGCCCAATATGCAGTGTTATTAGCCATTTAATAAGCCCCAGACTATTTGCCCCCCATCTCCCCAGCACTTACCTTATCCCCTGGTGGCTAGTGGCAGGCAGCATGGTCTCCCCCATGCTGCCTGTTCGGCTCCCAGGCGGTTGTGCCGACAGGTCACGTGACCCGGCGCGCGTATGACGTCAGCGCGCCGGTCACGTGACCTGTCGGCAATTGCCCCGTTGCCCCCCCCCCCCCCCCCGGATTCGCCACTGGTACTCCATGGTGCTGTGTTAAGTCCTTTAAGTGTAATGTGGGTGCAGAGGAAGGGAATAAAAACAAGAGATGCAATTTTTCAATAACATATTTATTACATCTGAAAATAGTTCAATATAATCCCAAAAAATTAATATAAGTATAAATTCAACTAGTTATATACATATAGAGAAAGATATAGAGAGATGTCTGTATGTATAGATAGGGTTGTGATATATGTGTGTGTATAAATATTGTTACATATATATATATTGTTTTACAGTTATGCAATAGATGAATGTGGACAAGGGACCCCTATTAATTATGCCGCACACGGGACAGTGCGCGGCATAATTAATAGGGGTCCCTTGTGTGGCATATTTATTGGGCCCCCGTATGTGGAATAATTAAGAGGCTCCTGTATGTGGCATAGTTAATGGTCTCCTGCATGTGGCATAATTGCCTGCTCCCAATTATAACTGTATAAAATCCTCTTTTCCACAAATAAAGAAGCTATTATCTTTTGCTAATATCATTGTAACTTGATAAAATATATATATATGTATGTATAATTTTTTTTATTACTGTTAGTTCTGCACTATAACTGGACTAAAACAGGGCGCCTAAACACCTAAGGCCGGCCCTGCACTTGGCAAATCATGGCAAAATCAGCAGTTATTTATACAAATAAATATAAGATGACCTTACAGGGGGAAAAAAGTTTTACTAGTAGTGTTGAGCAAACCCGAACCGCACTGTTCGGGTTCGCACCGAACATTACGGTTTTTGGACCCCGGACCCGAACACGGACATTCCACTGTATGTTTGTGTTGGAGTTCGGGGGTTCGGCGATTACATTGTATGTAATGCTATTGGCTTTCTATAAACCGAAATAGAGTCCCCATTCATAACAATTTCTTTATGAATGGGGACTCTATTTCGGTTTATAGAAAGCCAATAGCATTACATGTATTCCATAAGCCGAAAGTCTATAACCCGAATGTCTTTCGGTTTATAGACTTTCGGTTTATGGAATAAATGTAATGCTATTGCTATTCTATAAACCGAAATAGAGTCCCCATTCATAAGAATAGGTCAATTGACATATTCATATGAATGGGGACTCTATTTCGGTTTATAGAAAGCCAATAGCATTACATGGCCATTGGCTTTCTATAAACCGAAATAGAGTCCCCATTCATACAAATAGGTCAATTGACCTATTTGTATGAATAGGGACACTCACCCACATTTTAATTCATTTTGCAGCCCTCTAGCCCTTTCCAGGACTTTTTTAGAGGCATTTTAGTGGCCAAAAGTTCGTGTCCATATTGACTTCAATGGAGTTCGGGTTCGGGGTCAAGTTCGAGCCCGAACCCAGACTTTTTTCCGAAGTTCGGCCGAACGTGCCGAACCCGAACATCCAGGTGTCCGCTCAACTCTATTTACTAGTAAATAATATTTCACGTGTAAAATTTTCATATTTAAAAAAATCTATGATTGAGAAAATGCATTTCTTGTTTTGATTTCCTTTTATTTTACAATCTGCCCCTCAGACTTGCCATTCTGCCCCCCCCATATTTGCCAATCTGATCCCACCGACTTGACAATGCATCCCGAAAGTTGCCACTCTGCCTGTCCGACCTGTCAATCTGCACCTCAGACTTGACATTCTGCACCCAGACTTGCCATTGTATTCCCATATTGCACACCCAGGACATGCCCCACCACCCACATTGCACACCTAGGACTTATGTCAGCACTGCAGTACACGCCCAATCACCCACATTGCACCCCAGTACCTGCCCCATAACCAACTTTGCACCCCATTACATGTCCCATCACCCACATTGCACCCTAGTACATGCCCCATCACCCACTTTGCACCCCAGTACAGACTTGAAATTCTGCACCCAGTCTTGCCAATGTTTTCCCACATTGCACACCCAGGACATACCCCATCACCCACATTGCACACACAGGTCTTACGTCAGCACCCCAGTACATGCCTCATCACCCACATTGCACACCCAGGTCTTACGTCAGCACCCCAGTACACGCCCCATCACCCACATTGCACCCCAGTACATGCCCCATCACCCACTTTGCACCCCAATACATGCCCTATAACCCACACTGCACCCCAGTACATGCCCAATCAATGCCTTGAGGCCCCTATTTTGCCAAGGCCCCTGGGCTGCAGCCCCTAAACCCATGCCTTAATCTGGCTGTGACCCTGGAAAGTGAGAATATAAAAAAAGGATTCAGAAAATTTAAGTAGCAGAATCAGTGGACCCTGCAGTGTCTGGACTCAAGGCAGTTTCCCCCCTCTGTGGTAAAAATAGTAAGCCCTGCGGG
This sequence comes from Pelodytes ibericus, assembly GCA_036172795.1. Classification (NCBI taxonomy): domain Eukaryota; kingdom Metazoa; phylum Chordata; class Amphibia; order Anura; family Pelodytidae; genus Pelodytes; species Pelodytes ibericus. The sequence goes on along the minus strand of CM069858.1, from coordinate 186,361,923 downwards.
AGCAGACCAAACCCCTTTGACATGGGGGAGGGATAAAATTAAATAAAAGGTTATAAATCTAGTTAACCAAAGCAGCAAACTGCTTCCCCCTTCCTTGCTGTAGGTCAGACTAGTGGCATCTAAGAACTCCGCTTATGCTGGACTTTTTCTAGTATAAATTCCTTTATGTGCATGCTATATGGGGCACATATTATCCCTAGAAGATTGCATGCCATACCTTAGTTCATTTCACGCGCCTATCATTGGGCATAAAGTGCACTGCTTGGAACTGTCATTTAGAACATACTACACTATAAGATTGTTTCAGTGTTTTTTTGTTTTATTCTTTTCTCTTTGAGATCTTTTATGCTACAATCAGTTGGAGCAAACACTAGTTGGGAAGTATAATTTATTTTTGTCTTAGATGTGCGCTCAGCTTTCACTTGTTTGTTCTACATACCTACCCATGGCCTGGGCCACAGATCAATATGTATGTAAATGCTTTGTCTGCAACTGACAGCAGTGCTTCAACTTAACATCTAGTAATGTAACCCATCTTATTACACAATTCACATGGCCAAAAATGGAGACATTTCCAAACTCCCCCAAACACATATGGAACCCACTCTGAGTTTAGACTGGTGGTTGACAGCTATGGTCTGTGTTACCTCTGATACAGCGTCCTTGGACTCGCCAGGATGCCTGCACCCTGCTGTCTTCTTCCTTCACTATGATCTCCTCTTAGCATTCCTCTGCTCCTGGTTCCCTTGGAATTCTGCCTTTTTCAGCAAGATTGTAGAAACACGCAGGAAGTGCAATAGAATGAACTGCGCATGTGCGCTATCATTTAAATCAACGTTCTCACAGTTCTCGCACGAAATACAAACCAGTGGGCACCACGCATGCATGAGCAGCTCGAAAAAAGTCTAAGATAACCCAAACTTCACTCGATGTCTCCCGGCTACAACTGTATGCAGCCTGCCCCTTGTAGCCATTCAACTAAAAGAGACTATTACATAGGGGGGACAAACAACAAAACGGCGATTAACCAGGAAGGGTACATTCAGATGTTCTCTGTTTTTTATGTATGTCATGTGAATGTTACCTTTGCTCCACATCCAGGGGATGTTAATATTGTCCAGTTTAAACCGCACTACCGTTCAAAAGTGTGGGGTCATTTAGAAATGTTCTTGTTTTTGAAAGAAAAGGACATTTTTGTCCAAATTGGATCAGAAAAACAGTGCAGATAAACATTGTTAATTTTGTAAATGACAATTTTAGCTGGAAATGGATTGTTAATGGAATATCTACCTAAGCCTAAGAGGCCCATTATCAGCACCCATCACTCCTGTCTTCCAATGGTTGTGTGAGCCAGTCCAAGTTTATCATTTAAATTTGATCTATTTCCTATTCATTTTACAAACTATTTGACGTATATTTTCGTGGAGAACAAGGAAATTTCTAAGTGACCCCAAGTGAACATTTGAGCAGTAGTGTACATCAGAAGCATGACCCCCTGTGATTAAAAGTATACTAATGCCCCTGTAAGGGTTGATATTACACACCTTCTTAAAATGTGAAACTGTTACCTACTCACATGTAGCGTTGCCACCTTTTCTTCAAAAAAATACCGGCCTTGGTACTGTCTCCATAGACTTAGCATTGGCCTGATGCCAATTTTTTACCGGCCTGCTGGTAAAATACCGGCCAGGTGGCAACCCTACTCACATGACTTGAATAAAATATTCATTTGAGGACTGCAGCAATAAACAAAGGGCATTACATACAGGATATGAAACATTATAGAGAAGAGATCAATCATTTGATAAAAGATATGATATTGATGCTTACATTCAGAGATATCTTCAATTTGTGTTTGTGGGAGAGGCTTTGTCTTACCACAAACCTTAAACCAATCTGCCATGCACCTTGAGTCACAGTAGATGACAGCATAATTGCCTGCACAATGTGTAAGTGAAAGACTGGCCTGGGTATGTAAGCAGATGAAGGCACCGGCCCAAGGAACGAAACATGGAACTTCTCCAAAGTCATGAACTGGATGATATGATAGCCCAAAATGCCCACTTGCTCAATGAAAATGCAGAGCTACGTAAGATGGCAAACTTGATACAGGAGAACCTATCATTGAGACGCACTATCTTAAACTATGAGAGAGAAGTTCATAGTCTGTCACCACCTAGAAAGCAGCCCACCACTGAAGTTCATGGTAAGAGGACATTAGTACTGTTAATCTAATTTTCATGAACACAAAGGGGTTATGGATAAGAAGTACTGCACACAAAGGAGTCAGGAAGGTAGCAAAATAGCAAGAGGTTGACATCGGGATTCTAATTATGATCTAATTTCTGAGGAAGGGACCTAGCTGCTTGGTCTTTGGAAGCATAAATAGCACCAATTTTTGCACATGCACCGGTTCCATACATAACACAAATATATTGTAAGGTATTTCTACACAAGAATAGAGGTGGGAAGAAATATATGGTCGATACAGTGAATGTTAAGGTTATTTGGCCAGCAATTGATAAATTAGCGAAGTATTTTAATTTTTTTAAACCGTATGATATAAACTAAACAAATAGTTATTCAATGGCGGTTGGAATATATAATGGCACAAAATTGGCGGCAGCCAATAACTAATCTAAAACTTTTTTTCTTTTTTTTTAAATGTCTTGGGAAAAAAAGAAGAAATAGTAGAACATCAACAGCAACATCAACAGCAGCAACATCAACAACTGCAACGCTCACTCCAATGTCGAGGTAAGACGCCTGGTTTAACCTCTACTTAAATATTTGGAATAAGCACAGGAATGGCAACCAACGCCACAGTCACCACATACCAGGTTATTTACAGTATATACAGGACCAGTCACCGTATATATGTTCTGCCAACTTCTCGAATCCTCACTCTTGTTATTTCATCTTTTACAGATGCGAAATATCTTAAGCGATGTCAGCGAGTTGTCGGTGAAATAGCCTTACAGTTAGACCGTAGGATTCTTTCTTCCGTATTCATTACGCAGAAGCGTCTTTATGGTTTCACAGTGTCCAATATACAAGAGAAGATTAACCAGGTTGAGAGAATGTTCCCATTTATGATAGAGGGGTTTGTATGGCAGCAGAGAATGACAGAATGACACATCTACATGTTTTGTGCCACTCGTCGTTTTTTTAGTTGTTAGTCTACTATTAGAGTTTGCGTTTATGAAGTCCATTGCCAAAGCTCAATATATCTCCAAACAACAAATATCACTGCATGTGTTTGTGAACTTTGTACCATATATATCAACTTTTGTGCTGGGCCACACACCAGGCCACACACCAGGCAGAAGCTTAGGAATCCAGACAGGATAGGGACCACATACAAATCTTTTTTGGCTACATCTGCCACCGCCGGTCACTAGTTAGACATCGATGATGTATGTGAAGTTTGCAGAAAATATGTTTCACGGCTTGTCCATTTATTATTATTTCAAAGTAACAATTTATTCAAGAATTATGACAGATGCCAAATACATAAAACATGGATTAAAAAACTGTTACAGGTGTTTCATTACCTTTTACCTGCTATAACACTGTTCTAATTGGTAAAATCAATTAAAGACATAGTCTTGTGAGGAAAAAAATGGAAATTTAATATCTAACAGCTTAAGAGGATGGGGTAAGGGTATGGGTATTAGAGGGGGAAGGGAAAACAACAGTAAGGTACAGGTAGGTTGGACAGTATAAGTATGTGTAAAATGAGGAACATTATTTTTGAAGGGAACATATGAAGATATCAAGGTTAGCGGAGAATTGCTTCTCCATTTTTTTTTCCATGATCATTTTTCATCCAATTCTTCTTTCAATACAGATAACCAGCTGCTCATCGACCAACACAATTGATGAAACTCATAGATCAGAGTTGAATCAGCGTTATGCAAAATTAATGAGCCAACTGAAGGACAGTGGCTATGATCCACAAATGCATCCAGCCTTTTCTGAATACCTCGTGAACACATATGGGATTATCAAGGATCAGCTCTGTCCTGATAACAATGAGCTTGCAGCCCTCAAGGATCCTGACATCTTGTTTAAGATGGTGGACAATTCCATGCCAGCCGATGTGTTAAAGGATGTGTATGTTTTGTTGAACTGCCTGGTTGGCATGGCCAAGAAGGATGGAAAGCCGCTGATGATTAGCCATGTGAAATCTAATCCAACCAACAGCACCAACAAACTCCAAACCAAGAATCCCAATGCCAATGTTCAACAAGATGCAATCCCCCCGAAAAAACGCTGTGACAAGTGAAAATGTCTTGCCATGGATAGACAGCCATTAAATGTCCCATTCGTGATATGAAATTTTCCGTGAGATGTTGTACACATACTACTAGTGGTTTATTTGGACAATCCTTTACAAGAAAAGGGGGCTTCTTTTTTTTTTTGCTCTAATCATTTTTACTATCCATGGAGAGATATAAGTACGCCTGTACGCGATGTACAACCTGGATCATGATGGTGACAGGCCAGCTTACCTCTGCACAGTTTGGGGTGTTTGGAGTTATTTTTATTTTGCAACAGGATGCGAATACTGAGCCTTGGCAAATCTGCTTGGGTAATATTAAGCGGTGTTACTAGCAAGGAACAAATGGTGTTTTATTTGCATTAGTTTATTTGCATTGCAGGCCTATAATTGTTGTTTGTGGTGGGTGGTGGGATTGTAAAGTTTGTTTAACTCCTTAATGACAGACTGACATGCCAACGAGTCCGTTATAATGAGCGATGGATGCTATCAATGATTGCATTGCGGTAATGACTCGATCTCAAGGCATTAAGTGACAGCGAAATCTGGTGTTTAATCTGGTGTTTATTTCTAATTATGATTACTTTGAGGGGGGAATTTTACCTCCAGGTTTGCGGTACAGCCATGGGGACAAAGTTTGCATTTCAAAAAGGTGGATAACAACAGCTACATTGATACTAAGAGTTGTCGCCATCCAAACAGGCTAGACAACATCCCTAAAGGACAATATAGAATGATTAGAAGGAACTGCACTGAGATGTGAAAGAACAGGCCAGGTCCTTTGAGAAAGATTTCTAAAGTAAAATTATAAGCCAGATATTTTAGACAGAGCAGAACCTATCATACTGATAGAACAGATATCCTGAAAGGTATTAAGGGAGTGGATGTGACAGCAGAGAAAGATTTCAGTTTTTCTTTTATCTCTGATTACAATGATACAGCACCAGCTATAAAAGTAATCATACACAAACCTTGAAATGTCATTCTGGGGGACTTTGGCCCCTAACAAACCTAATGTCACTTTTAAGAAAGAAGAAAAACAGGAGATAGAAGCGGCAGAGAGACAGACTTCACAGGAATTAATAATCATTGGGTGTTTATTCATGTTGCTTATGTGTGGCTACAGACCAACTCTCCATATGAACCCCCTAGGGCCCTCAGAACCAATCAAAATAATCCCCTACCTACCCCCACCTACCTCTACCTTGCCCAGTTAGTGGAGGGAAAAGTCACCTCTAAAATTCCACGCTTTGGGTACTGAGGATGGCAGTAAGGATAGATGCTTTGCACTTTTTTTTGTTTTTTTGGCTGGCACAATTTTTATCATTCCCTTGGCCAAAGATGAGGACTCAAGGGCATAACAGACTGTCACTGGACATCAGGAATAGCTAATATTTTATTTATCACATTTATCACAGGGCACCAGGGGTGCAGGCAGTGATTTTCCCCTCTAAGGGGTGCCCCAAAGACAGATTTAGTTATTTCCCAAGATGGAGAAATTAAATGGACAAATACGTTTGGGAAAGTCAGATAAAATGTACACAAATATTTCTAAACTGTAACCCTTTGTCCCACCCCTACCAGGCTTAGTAATAGGCAGGATGGGGTAAACGCCTGTGCTTCTTCAATCCATTTGAATCCAATTTGATATATTTTTTAATGTGGGTGAGATGAGGGGGCCCACTATTGAGATCTTTGCCCAGAACCACCAGTACTTTAAAGCGGCAAACAGATTGTGATACTATGAATAAGGAGAAGACCACTAGGCAGGATTTGTTCCAAACACTGATAGCAATATATATATAATATTAGATATAGGAAGAGGTACAAACTGACACAGGTGTTTTGCCGAGATTGTGGGATCTGTATCTAAGGCTCTAAGGTTTGTATCTTGTGCTCCCAAGAATACCTTCCACGAGATATGAATAATATACAGTCCTGAAATAGAAGTCTAGTGATAGAGATATCAGCAGGAATAATACAATACTTGTAATCCAGTATGGTAAGAGTTAACCAGCAAGGATGACAGACAAGGACATAAGAAATTAGCAAACAGTCCACCAAGATGAGGGGAATCAGCAAACTTCATAAATGGTTAATCAGTCCAGGATCCTACACAGAAATTCAGCAAAACGAGTAACAGACCATGAGTAGAGAACCAGAAGACAGGGATAAGCCAGGCACAATCCAAATCGGTAACGAAGTAATTAAAATAAGAATAACGCCAGGAGTTCAGGAAACACACGAGACTCACCAAGCACAGGTATTACTGTGAGAGGCATTTATAAATGTTCCTGCTAGTCACGTGCTGACGTCGGGCGTGACCTCATCGGGGGCACGCCTGAGCTCCGACTTTGATGACAGTGGAGTAGCGCTTAAAAATAACTTCCTCTAAACATATAATAAAATATTTATTTTAAAGGTGATTGTGATAAAGCTCTTCTTATATTGAATATTTAGTAGTTTCTAATTGTAGGCAAGTGAGATTGATTTACTTTCTTCAGCTCTGTGTGAGTGAATGCGCTATATGCACTGTTAAGTAATGAATGGAGGTGCTGTCAGCAGAGGCGTCACTAGGGTTGGTGTCACCCGGTGCGATAACTTATGGTGTCACCCCCCTGGATTTCCTCCAATAGTATGCCAAACAGATTCCTTAGTAATGCCAGTCAGATGGCTCATTAAATATTCCACATACAGGAGCCCCACAAATTATGTCACACGCAGGAGCCCTTTAACTATGCCACACACAGGAGCCCCATAACTATGACACACAAGAGCCCCATAAATTATGCCACACCAAAGACCCATAAGCCACACCAGAGCCCCATTATTTATGCCTCACCTTGGAGCCCAATTAATTATGCCACACACACAGGCACCCCTTAATTATGCCACACACAAGCGCCCCATAATTTTGCCACATAAAAGAGCCTCTTAATTATGCCACACATGGGGCCCAATAAATATGCCACACATGGGACCACCATTAATTATGCAACACACAGGAGCCCTACAAGGTGACAATTGTACAATTAGAAAACAATACATATCTATAAACACAGACATCTCTCTATAACTAGTTGCATTTATACTTATTTTGAATTATTTAATATTATATTTAATAAAAATGTTATTGAAAAATTGCATTCCTATTTTTTATTCCCTTCCTCTGCACCCACATTACACCTAAAGGACTTAACACAGCACCATACAGTACCCACAGAGCTTGCCATGCACCTATATTGTACCCACAGTACTTGGCTTGCACTCATATTGCACCTACACAATTTGGCATGCCACAGTGTCACTTTGCCCCACAGAACTAGCCAGTGTCACTTTCCTCATAGTACATGTTATTTTGCCCCACAGACCATGCCACAGCATCACTTTGCCAATTAAAATATGCCAGTATTTAACCCCTCAATATGCCAGGATTTGGCCATTCAATCTGCCAGGATTATTTTGCCACTCAATATGCCAGGATTATTTTGCCACTCAATATGCCAGGATTTAGCCATTCAATAAGCCAGGATATTGCCATTTAATATGCCAGGATATTGCCAATGAATATGCCAGGATATTGCCACTTAATATACCAGGATATTGCCACTTAATATGCCAGGAATTTGCCATTTAATATGCCAGGATATTTCCAATTAATATGCCAGGGTATTCCCAATTAATATGCCAGGATATTGCCACTTAATATTCCAGGATAATGCCAATTAATATACCAGGATATTGCCAATTAATATGCCAGGATATTGCCAATTAATATGCCAGGATATTGCCACTTAATATACCAGGATATTGCCTCTTAATATGCCAGGATATTGCCACTTAATATACCAGGATAATGGCTATTAATGTACCAGGATATTGCCACTTAATATGCCAGGATATTGCCACTTAATATACCAGAATAATGCAAATTAAAGTACCAGGATATTGCCAATTAATATGCCAGGATATTGCCACTTAATATGCCAGAATATTGCCACTTAATATGCCAGGAATTTGCCATTTAATATGCCAGGATATTTCCAATTAATATGCCAGGGTATTCCCAATTAATATGCCAGGATATTGCCACTTAATATTCCAGGATAATGCCAATTAATATACCAGGATATTGCCAATTAATATGCCAGGATATTGCCAATTAATATGCCAGGATATTGCCACTTAATATACCAGGATATTGCCTCTTAATATGCCAGGATATTGCCACTTAATATACCAGGATAATGGCTATTAATGTACCAGGATATTGCCACTTAATATGCCAGGATATTGCCACTTAATATACCAGAATAATGCAAATTAAAGTACCAGGATATTGCCAATTAATATGCCAGGATATTGCCACTTAATATGCCAGAATATTGCCACTTAATATACCAGGATATTGCCACTTAATATGCCAGTATATTGCCACTTAATATACCAGGATAATGCCAATTAATATACCAGGATATTGCCACTTAATATGCCAGGATAAGGCCAATTACTATGCCAGGATATAGCCACTTAATATGCCAGGATATTGCTTTTTAATATGCCAGGATATTGCTTTTTAATATACTAGGATATTGCAACTTAATATGCCAGGATATTGCCAATTAATATGCCAGGATATTGCCACTTAATATACCAGGATATTGCCACTTAATATACCAGGATATAGCCAATTAATATGCCAGGATATTCCCAATTAATATGCCAGGATTTTGTCAATTAATATGCCAGGATATTGCCAATTAATATGTCAGGATATTGCCACTTAATATACCAGCATATTGCCAATTAATATGCCAGGATAATGCCATGTAATATGTCAGGATAAAGCTCTTCTTATATTGAATATTTAGTCGTTTCTGATTGTAGGCAAGTGAGATTGATTTACTTTCTTCAGCTCTGTGTGAGTGAAGGCGCTATCTGCACTATTGAGTAATGAATGGAGGTGCTGTCAGCAGAGGCGTCACTAGGGTTGGTGTCACACGGTGCGGTAACTCATGGTGTCACTCCCCCTGGATTTCCTCCAATACCATGCCAAACAGATTCCTTAGTAATGCCAGTCAGATGGCTCGTTAAATATTCCACATACAGGAGCCCCACAAATTATGTCACACGCAGGAGCCCTTTAACTATGCCACACACAGGAGCCCCATAACTATGACACACAAGAGCCCCATAAATTATGCCACACCAAAGACCCATAAGCCACACCAGAGCCCCATTATTTATGCCTCACCTTGGAGCCCAATTAATATGCCAGGATTTGGCCATTTAATCTGCCAGGATTATTTTGCCACTCACTATGCCAGGATTATTTTGCCACTCAATATGCCAGGATTTAGCCATTCAATATGCCAAGATTTAGCCACTCAATATGCCAGGATTTTGCCATTTAATATGCCAGGATATTGACACTTAATATACCAGGATATTGCCAATTAATATGCCCGGATAATGCCATGTAATATGTCAGGATAATGCCACTTAATATGCCAGGATATTGCCCCTCAGAATGCTCGTTATGACACCCTCCTCCCCCCTTCCCCAGCCAGTACTTACCTCCTTGCTGATGTCTCCCGGTGCAGGTCCGTGGCTGTGAAGGAAGCGTTGTGCGCTCACCTCCAGCCGATGCACATTCAATAAAGTTTGTTTAAACTTTTTTTTCCAACAAACTTTATTGATCCGCGCGGCTGGAGGGGACACACAGAGAAGAGACCTAAATTTATGTCACATTAAATATGCCACAGACCAGAGCTCCTTAATTATTCCACACATGGGAGCCCAATAAAAATGCCATACACGGGAGCCCCGTGAGGTGACTGCAGGCCACATTCATCTATTGTACAATTATAAAACAACGAAAATATATATTTACACACACATACATATCACAAGCCTATCTATACACACAGACATCTCTCTTTCTCTCTATATGATATCTATTAATACAACTAGTTGCATGAATCAACTTATTTGATTATGATTTTTTTAATATTCAACTATTTTCATATGCATTAAAAGGGTTATTGAAAAATTGCATTTCTTGGTTTTATTCCCTTCCTCTGCACCCACATTGCACCTAAAGGACTTAACAGGGCTTGACAAACTTAACAGAGTTTAAGGAGCCAGCAAAAAAATCTAGACTACACTAAATCACACAGTCACACACACATACAGAATGTCTGTCGTCAGTGGCGTCGCTAGGGGGTGGCTACTGGGGCTGAAGCCCTGAATCTCCTGATGATAGCCCAGAATGGAGACTCTGGGGCTAAAGTATGCTTAAGCCCCGAGTCTCCGATTCTGTTTTTTTTTCTCCATACACGCCGGATATGATATAAGTTCATATCCGTCGCGGTGATCAAGCCCTCACACAGCCCTGTGTGTTTTTGGCTGTGTGTAGGGCAGTCATGAAACATGCGGCTGTAATTTGTGTGTGTCTGTTGGAGACAGTGTGTGAGACACGTGTGTGTGTGTGTGTGAGAGAGAGAGCAACTGCATGTGTGTGTGCGTAACAGCATGCTTGTGTGTGTCTGTGTGAGACAGTGTGCTTGTGTGTGTCTATGTTAGATAGCATGCTTGTGTGTGTGAGACAGCTTGCTTAGTGTGGCATACAGATGGATGCTTAGTGGGCCATACAGACAGATATATATATTTGTATATATATATATATATCCGTCTGTATGCCCCACTAAGTATGTGAGCTTTTTTTTTTTTTACTCCACTTCTTCAAATCTGACATGGGCTCCAGTCCCAGATCTTTTGGAGACCTAGCAACACCCCTGTCTGTCGTACACACTCAGTCACACAAACACAGGTAGTCAGCTCAGCATCAGCTCAATCGATGATGCTTGCGCTCCCTACGCATAATGAGGATTCAGAGCATCGGAAATGGTGAAAAACTAAGAGGGGGGGGGTGGGGTTGGAGGAGGGAGAGAGACACCAGGCAATGGGGTGGGTGGAGACAGAAAGGGAGAGAGACACCAGGCTGTTGGTACGGGGAGAGGCATAAAGGAAGAGAGACACCTGGCTATGGGATGGGGGGTAGGGACTAAGAGAGACACCAGGCTCAGGAGGGGGAGGGAGAAAGGGTGGGAGGCAACAGGCTATGGGGTTGGGGGAGGCAGAAAGGTAGAGAGACACCAGGCTGTGGGGGGGGGGGGGGGGGAGTCGAGACAGACAAGGATGGCATGGGGAGAGAGGCACAGACAGGGATGACGTAGAGGGAGAGCAAGATAGACATGGAGGGAGAGTGAGACAGACAGTGTGATAGACATTGAATGTGTGACTGTGTGTGAATGTTTGGCTGCATGTGACATTTCATGTTTATGTAAGACTGAAAGTGTTATTGTGTGTGTCTGGGACCAGCAAGGGGCGGCAAAATATTTGTTCACCTAGGGTGGCAAAAAGTCTTGCACCAGTCCTGCAAGGATGTCCCCAAGGACTGAAGTGCAATGTCCAGTTCCCCCACAATAGATTTACTAATAGCATGCAACTAATCAGTTTGACCATATATGAAGAGCAATAGGTCAACAAAGGTCAAGAGACTGTAGCATATACAGCTACATAAGCCTTACACTATGCAACAGGGATGGGTCTTGGTTTTTGGTATCATTAAGTGCACATTCAGATGTTAACCCCTCTCCATAACTGGGCCCTTTAAGTTAGGCACAGTGGGGGGCCCTAACAGTGTAGGGGCTCAATGATGCCACTTTATTTGCGTGTACTGTAGCACCGCCCCTGCATTGCACCCAATAGCGTACAGTCTATGCATTACCCAAAGGGGAATTTATAACAACATCATTCTTGCTAAACACAGGAAGCGTTTATCACAGATTGTAACCCCTTACACATTGCTTGGATTTGTGATAACTTTGTTATTTTGCATTCTTGTATTGGATGAGACTGTGAAAGCTGACCAAAAATTTTGTGCAGTGGACCAGTAATGTCCTGTAATAATGCAATATATGAAAGGGCAGCATGACAACAGGTTGGTGATGCAGCCTTATCACAAGTCTGACAGTCATAGGCCCTCGGCCAGTAATTGCCCTTCATGGGCGGCCGTCCCTCCCCCTTGGGGGCTGGGCAAAACCTATATAAACCCTTGCGGTGGTTTTGCCCAGCCTCTTTTCTGGATTATAGAAATCAGTTTGCACCTTACCAGTTCTGATGGACGCTCTGATGTCACAGTTGAGGGATGCTGCTGTCCTGCACGGAGGAGATTGGCTGCAAGACAGTATAAATACTATATTAGGTACCTTGCCATCTCCCACCCCCCCCCCCCCCCCCACTGCACCATCTCTTTCCCCCTCTCCTGCCCCAGGTCCATCCAGGCCTACCCCTAGGAGGTCCAGAGCCCCTTCTAGATTTACCCCTGAGCCCCCCACTGTGCCTCAGCCCCTGCCCCAGCCCCCTGTTCCAAAAAGGAGAAAGAGGGCAGCTGCTAAAAAACATCAGTCTGCCCCTCTGTCCTCCCCTGCCCCTCTGTCCTCCCCTGCCCCCCCTTCCATCTGGGGGCCGTGTTACCAGGTCATCGGTGGCCAGTGGATCCCTCCAGCAGGATCCCCCTACCCATGCCATGCTCGTTTTGTCCCCCCCCTCCGCGTTACCCCCCCTCCCCCTGCTCACCGGAGGGCCAGAAGCATCAGGAGGCCCTCCGTGTCCGGTACCCCCCCCTCCCTTCCCCTGACGTCGGATCCACTGGTGGCTAGGGGTGGGAGGTGCTACCTCCTCCCCGCTTACCTGATCCGGCGGCCGCACGTGGGTCCCTGCTTTCTTCAGCTTCTCGCATGTCCGTCCACACGGCTGCGAGAAGCGCTTCTGTGCGCCCACATGGTTTTCCGACATCAATCTGACAGGGAACCACGTGGCCGCGTGCACAGGTCGCGTATACCGCGATCTGTGCACATTAACCCCTGCAGTGCCAGATTAGCAGTGGGATCTCCTCACAGGAGGGGATCCTGCTCCCCCCATAACCCCAGAGCCTCACCTGTCACTCATGGTAGTGACAGGGGTGACTCTGTGGGCTCCCCTCCCAGATTAGGTAGGGAATCCAGGAGCAGCCAGTATATCACTGGCAGATCTCTGGCCCCCAGGTCCCCTTCTTTACAGAGGGGTCTGGTGGGTCAGTGTTGTGGCCCCCGCTGCCACCACTCCTCCAGGTCCCCTTCTTTACAGAGGGGTCTGGATGGTCATCATAGTGGCTGCCGCCACCACTCCTCCAGTTCCCCTTCTTTACAGAAGGGTCGGGACGCTCATCATAGTGGCCCCCACCGCCACCACTCCTCCAGGTCCCCTTCCTACCGCCTTTCCCCCCCTGCACCTGGCGGACATGCCAGGCGGTACCCGAGGTCCAGGTCCCCTTCTTTACAGAGGGGCCCCCGGGTGTCGCCAAGGACCAGGGAGCCGGTGCGTCACGGATCTTCGTCTCGGACTGGACCGGCAAGGGATTCAGATCGGAATCACAGACATCTCATCAGGTCGGACAACCGGAGCTCCAGGTCAGCTTCCCCGAGAGTCTTCACTGCTGGCAGGCAGGAATCGTCAGCTGGAGTGCAGAACCCTTCCGGGGAGAGATCCCGCGCCAGGAATGCCCGGCTCCTCACATCAGACGGCACCCCTAGTCTTCCTCCGGCGGACAATCAGATGGGCGGTTCGGTGTTTGGCAGTCCTCTGCTCTTCTCGCAATCTCCACGAGGATCTCCGGTTCCTGAGCCCACGGCGGTCCCTCCTGCAGGGCACCTGTCCAGGGGTGAGTCCGATTTTATCTCTCCTTCTATCCCTAACTCACACTTACACATCCACAGTGCTGTTTCACACAATGCAGGGAATTCTCAGGGTTCCACGGGGACGGTTGGTGGCCTATCGCAGTTAGTGGCGAGCCTTGCTAGCGTTCTAAAATCATTTAAGTCTGGGACGCTGTCTGCAGCGGATAACCCTTCCCCGTCGCAGGTTTGGGGGGCATATACAGCTTCAGTGCCGACACCGCCGGTATCTACTTTAGTTGCTTCGCCCGGAGTTCTCCCAGTTAGTATAGCTTCCCCTGCTGTAGTTCCTGACCCGGTGGTATCTCCGGTAACTGAGCCTGCGATCCCTGAGGTCAAGTCGAAGGACGTAGACCCGGTCCGGCTAGCGGATTCTTCACGGGGGGACATTTACGTGTGTTTTGAGGGGCCTATGGGCGCCCATCTCAAGCAAGAGGTGCGAGACAAAATTGGCCGGGGGGAGTATGTTGAATTGTTCACCCTCCTCCCCTTAGAAAAATTTAATTTGGACGCTGTATCCAAACCGGATGATCATAAAAAGGAGGACGAGGAGAGGAGGAGGTATCGCCTCATCCCTCGGACCTTCTCCAACTGGCTCCAGGCTTTTTCCACCTTAGCTAGTATAATTGCGACTAAGAACCCGGAACACTGTGCTGGACTCTTTTGTTACCAGGAGTCCATCCACGAAGCCTATAGGGTTTATGGGGGCCAGGCTTGGCTTCGCTACGACGAGGAGTTTAGGCAGCGCTTGGCAGTCAGGCAAGGCGTGAGGTGGGACCATAGGGACATAGCGTTGTGGTTACGGATCATGGCCCCTGGTCGCAGCGCAATCCAACCCTTTCTGTCAGCGCCCGCTGGTCACTCTGCCTCAGGGTCTTCAGCCTCGGCAAAAAAGGGCACGTGTTGGCAGTTTAATGATTCGAGCTGCAAACGGGGGAGTCAGTGTAGATTCAGACACGAGTGCTCCGGCTGTCCTCCCCTGCCCCCCCTGCCATTTGGGGGCCGTGTTACCAGGTCATCGGTGGCCAGTGGATCCCTCCTGCAGGATCCCCCTACCCCTGCCATGCTCGTTTTGTCCCCCCCCCTCCGCGTTACCCCCCCTCCCCCTCCTCACCGGAGGGCCAGGAGCATCAGGAGGCCCTCCGTGTCCGGTACCCCCCCCTCCCTTCCCCTGGCGTCGGATCCACTGGTGGCTAGGGGTGGGAGGTGCACTGATGTGCTACCTCCTCCCCGCTTACCTGATCCGGCGGCCGCACGTGGGTCCCTGCTTTCTTCAGCTTCTCGCATGTCCGTCCACACGGCTGCGAGAATCGCTTCTGCGCGCCACATGGTTTTCCAACATCAATCTGACAGGGAACCACGTGGCCGCGTGCACAGGTCGCGTATACCGCGATCTGTGCACATTAACCCCCGCAGTGCCAGATTAGCAGTGGGATCTCCTCACAGGAGGGGATCCTGCTCCCCCCATAACCCCAGAGCCTCACCTGTCACTCATGGTAGTGACAGGGGTGACTCTGTGGGCTCCCCTCCCAGATTAGGTAGGGAATCCAGGAGCAGCCAGTATATCACTGGCAGATCTCTGGCCCCCAGGTCCCCTTCTTTACAGAGGGGTCTGGTGGTTCAGTGTTGTGGCCCCCGCTGCCACCACTCCTCCAGGTCCCCTTCTTTACAGAGGGGTCTGGATGGTCATCATAGTGGCTGCCGCCACCACTCCTCCAGTTCCCCTTCTTTACAGAAGGGTCGGGACGCTCATCATAGTGGCCCCCACCGCCACCACTCCTCCAGGTCCCCTTCCTACCGCCTTTCCCCCCCTGCACCTGGCGGACGTGCCAGGCGGTACCCGAGGTCCAGGTCCCCTTCTTTACAGAGGGGCCCCCGGGTGTCGCCAAGGACCAGGGAGCCGGTGCGTCACGGATCTTCGTCTCGGACTGGACCGGCAATGGATTCAGATCGGAATCACAGACATCTCATCAGGTCGGACAGCCAGAGCTCCAGGTCAGCTTCCCCGAGAGTCTTCACTGCTGGCAGGCAGGAATCGTCAGCTGAAGTGCAGAACCCTTCCGGGGAGAGATCCCGCGCCAGGAATGCCCGGCTCCTCACATCAGACGGCACCCCTAGTCTTCCTCCGGTGGACAATCGGATGGGCGGTTCGGTGTTTGGCAGTCCTCTGCTCTTCTTGCAATCTCCACGAGGATCTCCGGTTCCTGAGCCCACGGCGGTCCCTCCTGCAGGGCACCTGTCCAGGGGTGAGTCCGATTTTATCTCTCCTTCTATCCCTAACTCACACTTACACATCCACAGTGCTGTTTCACACAATGTGGGGAATTCTCAGGGTTCCACGGGGACGGTTGGTGGCCTATCGCAGTTAGTGGCGAGCCTTGCTAGCGTTCTAAAATCATTTAAGTCTGGGACGCTGTCTGCAGCGGATAACCCTTCCCCGTCGCAGGTTTGGGGGGCATATACAGCTTCAGTGCCGACACCGCCGGTATCTACTTTAGTTGCTTCGCCCGGAGTTCTCCCAGTTAGTATAGCTTCCCCTGCTGTAGTTCCTGACCCGGTGGTATCTCCGGTAACTGAGCCTGCGATCCCTGAGGTCAAGTCGAAGGACGTAGACCCGGTCCGGCTAGTGGATTCTTCACGGGTGTTTTGAGGGGCCTATGGGCGCCCATCTCAAGCAAGAGGTGCGAGACAAAATTGGCCGGGGGGAGAATGTTGAATTGTTCACCCTCCTCCCCTTAGAAAAATTTAATTTGGACGCTGTATCCAAACCGGATGATCATAAAAAGGAGGACGAGGAGAGGAGGAGGTATCGCCTCATCCCTCGGACCTTCTCCAACTGGCTCCAGGCTTTTTCCACCTTAGCTAGTATAATTGCGACTAAGAACCCGGAACACTGTGCTGGACTCTTTTGTTACCAGGAGTCCATCCACGAAGCCTATAGGGTTTATGGGGGCCAGGCTTGGCTTCGCTACGACGAGGAGTTTAGGCAGCGCTTGGCAGTCAGGCAAGGCGTGAGGTGGGACCATAGGGACATAGCGTTGTGGTTACGGATCATGGCCCCTGGTCGCAGCGCAATCCAACCCTTTCTGTCAGCGCCCGCTGGTCACTCTGCCTCAGGGTCTTCAGCCTCGGCAAAAAAGGGCACGTGTTGGCAGTTTAATGATTCGAGCTGCAAACGGGGGAGTCAGTGTAGATTCAGACACGAGTGCTCCGGCTGTGGGGGCAGTCACCCCCAGTTTAAATGTTTTAAGCGGAATAAGCAGGACAAATCCGGCAATTCCAACAATTCTGGGGGAAAAGGGGAGGACGCCGGTGGCCGTAGGAGCAATGCTCCCCTGGCTTAATCAGTATCCGGATCAGTCTGCCGCCACGCTCTTGAGGGATGGCTTCCAGTTTGGTTTTCGGATCCCCTCGAAGCGGTTGTCGACCCCCCTTTTCCCCAAGAACTTAAAGTCTACTGTTCAGTTCCCTGCCGTGGTGTCGGACAAGCTGCATAAGGAGGTGTTACTCGGTAGAATGGCTGGTCCATTCAGCTCCCCACCTTTGGTTAATCTGAGGATCTCTCCGCTGGGGGTGGTTCCTAAAAAAAGAGGTGGGCAAGTTCCGTTTACTACATCACCTGTCCTTTCCCAAGGGCGAGTCTGTTAATGACGGTATTGATCCCGAATTGTGCAGAGTGTCCTACACCTCGTTTGATCAGGCGGTAAGGTGGGTCCATACTATGGGTAAGGGGGCCCTTCTTGCTAAAACTGACGTTGAGGCGGCTTTCCGGCTACTGCCGGTGCACCCAGAGTGTTTTCACCTCCTCGGGTGCCATTGGGAGGGGGACATTTATGTCGATCTCTGCCTCCCCATGGGGTGCTCCATCTCATGTTTCTATTTCGAGACATTCAGTACCTTTTTGGAATGGGTAATCAGAGAGGAAGCTGGTGCAAAATCAGTTCTCCATTATCTTGATGATTTTTTATGTGTTGGTCCTCCGGACTCTCCTCTCTGTTTATCCATCCTATGTACCATTGAGCAGGTGATGGCCCAGTTTGGTGTCCCATTGTCACCTGAGAAAACCGAGGGGCCTTCCACCACCATAAAATTTTTGGGAATCGAGATAGATTCAGTGAAGATGGAGTGTCGCCTCCCCATGGATAAGGTCGATGATCTTCGGTCTCTGGTGTCGCAAATGTGCACATTACGCAAGGTTCAGTTGCGCCAATTGCAGTCGCTGCTTGGCAAACTGAATTTTGCATGCAAAATCATCCCCATGGTCGCATATTCTGCAGGCGTCTGTCTTTAGCTACAGCTGGCGCCCGCTCTCCGCACCACTTTATCCGTCTCACAAGGGAACTTAAGGCGGACTTGGCTGTGTGGGATTCGTTTTTGCAGTCGTTTAATGGGCGGACGTTGTTTTTGGAGCCAGCAGTTTCCAATGCGGATTTGAGTCTGTGGACCGATGCGGCTGGCTCAGTCGGTTTTGGGGGGTTCTTTCACGGGAGGTGGTTTTCTGGCCTGTGGCCTGAGGCCTGGCGTTGCTCTGGCCTTACTCAGAACCTGGCCTTCTTGGAGTTGTTTCCAATAGTGGTTTCCATCATCGTCTGGGGCCCATTGCTGGAAAACAGGAAGGTCCGGTTCTGGTGCGACAACATGGGGGTGGTCCAAGCCATCAACAATATCTCCGCATCGTCCCCCCCAGTGATCAATCTGCTACGACAGCTAGTTCTCCGGGGTTTGAGGCGCAATTTGTGGGTCCGAGCTGTACACGTCCCAGGTATGCACAACGAGGTGGCCGACTCTTTGTCTCGCCAACAGTGGGATCGATTCAGGCTGCTGGCGCCAGACGCTGACAGAGCGGCCACGCCATTTCCCAGCTGGATATGGACGTTAGCAGACGGAACGCCTTGACACTCCTGCACCGGTCCATGGTGCCAGCCACGTGGAACGGGTATTCTAAGGTCTGGGTTGAATGGCGCTGCTTTCTTCGGATGGCGGGCGAGCCCGAAACACATGAGGGTGTGCTCTCCGCTTTGCTATGGTTTATTGGGCATCTGTTCACGGAGAAGGTGACAGTCCCATCCCTGAACCGGAAAATGTCGGCAGTAGCGGCTTACTTTAAATTCTCTGGAGGTCCTGACGTGACGAAGGAATTTCTGGTGAGGCAAGCTTTGAGGGGCTACCGCCGGGGCTTCAAGCAGCTGGATAGCCGACGTCCTGTGACCTTCTCTATCCTGCTGCGCATTCTGGAAGTGTTGCCATTGGTGTGCTCGTCCCCCTTTGAGAATGTTCTTTTTGCTTTGGCATTTTCATGGGCCTTTTTTGGAACATTTCGGGTGGGCGAGCTTGTCAGCCCCACCCGTCTTAAGCATGGGGGGGTGCTATTGGAGGACGTACGGCATCAGGGTGACTCCATCTGCGTCCTCATCAGGAGATCAAAAACGGATCAGGTTGGAAAAGGTTTGACTGTATCCCTGCTGGCCCTCCCAGACTCTCCCGCTTGCCCGGTGCACTGTCTCCAGCAATTTTTACATCTCCGTCCTGATGGCGGCTCTCCCTTTTTGGTACACAGGGATGGCTCTGCAATGTCCCGGTTCCAGTTTTTCTCGGTTTTTAGGAAATGCTTGGCGTGTCTTGATCTGGACCCGGCTGCCTTTGGGACCCACTCCTTTAGGATAGGGGCGGCCACGGAAGCAGCTAGGTGGGGTTTGGGTGATTCTGTAGTAAAACTGATTGGTAGATGGGAGTCTGCCCGTTTTAAATCCTATATCCGACCCCACCTCGTCTAGTGTCCGTCCTTGGTATACCAGTTCATATGTTTAAAAAAAAAAAAAAAAAAAACATTTCATTAAAAAAAATTAAAAATGGTGTTGCAATTTCACACTTTTTCTTCCATGTTGATGTTTTTGTTCGTTTATGGTGTTGCAAAAAAAAAAAAAAAAAAAAATATATATATATTATGTGTACTTGAGTATGTCGTCTGCGTGCTTGGCCACTTACACCAGCACTGGGGTCACTGCTGTGTTCTTCTTTCAGCCTCTGCATGCTGCAGAACGTGGATTTTGGGACATTCTTTTGTCTACTGGGCAGCAAGGCGGGCTGCAGTTCGTCCCAATGGGGCTTCCTTGGGTCTCTGTTGGGACCAGGTAGATCTGCAGTGGATAGGCTGTCGTGGCATGCGCTGGAACGCCATGCCTGGATACGTGGCACAGTCAGTTGATCGCCTTGGGTCACCCCATGTGCTGGTCCTGCACCTCGGAGGAAACGACTTGTGTTTTACACCACTGAGGGAGTTGACCTATGGCATTAAGGCAGACATCCTGCAATTTCCGGGTCTGGTTCTGGTGTGGTCCGACATCATTTCAAGGCTACGCTGGCGGGGTGCCCGGTCTCCTTCGGGGGTGGAGCGGGCCAGGAAGAAACTGAACAGTGACATCTCACGGTTCATGTTGTACAACGGTGGCCTGGTGGTGCGTCATCCAGTGCTGGACGGTTCGGATGCCTCCCTGTATCGGAGAGACGGGGTCCATCTGACGGATGTTGGCTGTGATCTGTGGAATTTGGCGATCCAGTCCGGTCTCGAAAAAGCGGTAGCGGTGTGGAGGAGCCAATAGAGTGTAAGGTTTCACACTCAGTGGCATTGGCAGGGGGTACTCGAGGTATGACTTCAGTGCAGGGGGTTGGCTGTCTTGGGTATGGCCAACCCGGGAGGCAGTAGCTCTGGGAGCTAGCTGCACGGATACCCACGGGCTAGTCCCTGGGGAGTGAATATCAGGTGGCTACCGTGCAGGGGCAGCCGGTAGACTGATATTTTTGGTTACGCCTACGTCCGATCCTCGGGTACCCAATCCTAGATATGCTACCGCTTAGTGGCTTATACATGTGGTACTCCACAAGATGGTATCCTTTGTACATGGTATGTATATGTTATATATGTTATATGTGTTTTCCATGGTTGTATACGTTTTTAGTATACGTTTAAGTTGATTCGTTACTGATAATAATACAAAATCTTTGTTACAGTATTTTCTTAATAAATACTGTGACCTTCATATCCAGTTTGTTGTCCGTGTATTTTCTTGGGGGGAGGTTGCGTTAATTCGCCATACCTTGGTCAAGTGTAGCACAGTTATAGAGCTGAGCTAACGTCTTCATTTTTATTTAGCATATTCTTAAAACTGAAGAACTAGGTGAATTTCCCATCATACTGGCATGTCAGGTAAACACTTCTTTCCCCCTACACTTTTATAATATAGTCAGTCAAGGGCATTGGAGTTGGAAGTCAACTAAGGGCTGAAGATATAAATGGACCTTAAAGGAATTCCAAGCAGAGAATCGGAAAAGTGCTAGGCAGGCAGCCAGCAGGTTAGGAGCATCCTATGTATGACGTTTGTGCCATGTACATGTGACATGCATGTAACTGCATGTTAGTATGTCTGTAAGAGACAACTGCACTAATGCATGCTAACATTTCTAATCCAGAACCTACCATTTCCTCTCGGTCACTCCAAGCTCATTGGCTAGGCAACCATTCATATTTCCTGATGCTACTCAAAGTAAGCTGGTGATGGAGGATAGTATCTAGCCAAGGGACATATCGAGGCATAGGCAAAGTTTCTGTGACAAGGTATGTGAAGTTCCATAGAACATCATTAAATTGTCTCTGCAATAGATGTCCACCAGGAACATTGTTGGTGCCTAGCCCTGGAGACATCCTATGGTGGTAATGAAAGATGTAGGGTATAAGAGTACTAAAAATGTGCAGCTGTTGAAGGAAAAAGAATTGTAAAATGTCAGTGGGTCACAGTGATAAATCTAAGTTTCACTTTTTATTTTTATTTTGCATATTTGGGAAACTGAAGAAAGATGCACTTGTCCTGTGCCACTACCATGTCGAGGTAAGTGGTCTCCCTCCTCCCTAATTGCAGATGGGTAAAGATATTGGGTAGGATGAAGTGTACGTAAAAGGACACAGAGAAACGTCTTAAGCAGGACAGATCACACATCACAAAGGCTGCCAATACCCTGTTTTCCTAACCAGAACGTGCCCTTTCCTCCCCCTATACGTAGCCCTTAGATCACGCAATACATCCTTATGTCATTGGTCTGTGTAAAATAAGCTGGTGTGAAAGAGCAGTATCTTGGTGAAGAAGATATCATTAATAGAATATGTGGGGATTAGGAGTAGTTACAAAGTGCAGTTTAGGCAGATTTAGAGTTGTGGAAGTCGTTATGGTACTGGGTCTATTCTTTTCATTTTTCTTTTGTGTATTTGAGAAACAGAAGAAAAACGTATTTGTCCTCTTCCACCACCAGGTCGAGGTAAGAAGTCTCCATCCTTCCCCTTTTAGTTGTAGAGAGGTAAATATTTTAGTAAGAGGTATGAAGAGGACACCGAGAGTTGTCTTAGGCCATGCAGATAAAAGTGTTGAATCAACAAAGAATCTACACGCATGTTTATGTTGTAAACTAATTTATTTTGTACCACTTCTGCCTGTAAATGCTTAGAATAAACAAACATCCATGTATGTCAGGAGACGGATTTGGAGATCCACTATGACAGTGGTTCTTGGAGGGCCCTGGGGGCCAGAAGACTCCCTGTGGACTATGGACCCTGTCTGTGGATTTATTTGTTTGGGGGTACACACTTTGAGGGCACTAGTGGAGCCCTGTTTTCAAATGGACTTAAAACACAGGCACTCAGGATGTCAGCCAAGATGTGTACCCTTGAGTCCAAACCTTTGTCCCATTCACTGTGTTTCTCCCCAGGGTAAGATTGTATCCTATCCTGTAATCCCTGTAATTATGTCATCTTACCCATTGTCTTTATGTAAGTATTTAGTTTCCTGTTGTACAGTGATGTCCCTCAATTAACAAGTTACTTTAATTGAGTGTACTCTGTATGTATCTGAACTTGACACCTTTGTATCCTGAAAGGTGTGAGGCATGATTTCCCTTTGTCTGTCCTTCTGTTAAACTTTAATCCTGTTATAGTTCCTTTGTCTAATCTGTTTTGTCAAGATGTTCAACTAGATATATTCTGTGTTTCTGCATCAATAAACAGTTCTTATTGTTTTACCCAACACGACCAGTCTCATCTGCTATGTTGGGGCAATTGCTTGCAGGGAAGCAGTGATCATAGCCCCGTTTGGCATTTTGCTATTTACTGGACCTGAGGAGTGATTTTGTGGAACTGATTCCGGTAGGAGCTACCCATTTAGTAGCCCTCCCGTCAGGGGCGGGCTGGGCCGGGGGGCAGGGAGGCAATTGTCCCCCAGGCCGCCCTAATGCACGATAAAAAAACGGCCGCTGGGCCGTCTTTAAAGCTGGGCGCCCAGGGGGTGACGGACGATATTGGTGTCCCAGGACCGGCGGGTCACGCCAGGAAAAAAAAAAATCCCCCCCACTTTCACAGTACTTACCTCCTTGCTGCTGTCCCCCGGTGCTGTAGGTCCGTGGCTGTGAGGGAAGTGTTCTGAGCTCCCCTCCAGCCAATGCGCAATCAATAAAGTTTGTTGAAAAAAAAAGTTTAAACAAACTTTATTGAAGACGCTTGGCTGGAGGGGAGCGCACAACGCTTCCCTCACAGCCATAGACGGGCAGATGAGAGCACCGGGAGACGGAGACAGAGCAGCAGCAAGGAGGTAAGTACTCAATATGGTGTGGGGGAAAATCCTGGCATATTGAGGGGCAAAATCCTGACATATTGTGGGGCAAAATCCTGACATATTGAGTGGCTAAATCCTGGCATATTGTGGGGGGAAATCCTGGTATATTGAGGGAGCATAATCCTGGCATATTGTCGGGGAAAATCCTGGTATATTGAGGGAGCATAATCCTGGCATATTGTGGGGACAAATCCTGGCATATTGAGGGGAAAATCCTGGCATATTGAGGGGAAAATCCTGGCATATTGAGGGGAAAATCCTGGCATATTGGGTAGCATAATACTGGCATATTGTGGGGCAAAATCCTGGCATATTGAGGGAAAATCCTATCATATTGAGGGTGCATAATCCTGGCATATTGAGGGGGCATAATCCTGGCATATTGTGGGGGGAAATCCTGGTATATTGAGGGAGCATAATCCTGGCATATTGTGGGGCAAAATCCTGACATATTGAGGGGAAAATCTTGACATATTGAGGGAAAAATCCTGGCATATTGAGGGAGCATAATCCTGGCATATTGAGGGGAAAATCCTGGCATACTGAGGGGGCATAATCCTGGCATATTGTGGGGCAAAATCCTGGCATATTGAGGGGAAAATCCTGGCATATTGAGGGGCATAATCCTGGCATATTGAGGGGACAATCCTGGCACATTGAGGGGCATAATCCTGGCATATTGTGGGGGGAAATCCTGGCATATTGAGGGGAAAATCCTGGCATATTGAGGGGCATAATCCTGGCATATTGAGGGGCATAATTCTGGCATATTTAGGGGGCATAATCCTGGCATATTGAGGGGGCATAATCTTGGCATATTGTGGGGGGAAATAATGGCATATTGAGGGGAAAATCCTGGTATATTGAGGGGAAAATCCTGGCATATTGAGGGAGCATAATCCTGGCATATTGAGGGGAAAATCCTGGCATATTGAGGGAGCATAATCCTGGCATATTGTGGGACAAAATCCTGGCATATTGAGGGGAAAATCTTGGCATATTGAGGGGAAAATCCTGGCATATTGAGGGAGCATAATCCTGGCATATTGAGGGGAAAATCCTGGCATATTGAGGGAGCAAAATCCTGGCATATTGTGGGACAAAATCCTGGCATATTGAGGGGAAAATCCTGGCATACTGAGGGGAAAATCCTGGCATATTGAGGGAGCATAATCCTGGCATATTGAGGGGAAAATCCTGGCATATTGAGGGGGCATAATCCTGGCATATTGAGGGGCATAATCCTGGCATATTGAGAGGCATAATCCTGGCATATTGAGGGGGCATAATCCTGGCATATTGAGGGGGCATAATCTTGGCATATTGTGGGGGAATATTCTGGCATATTGTGGGGGAAAATCCTGACATATTGAGGGGAAAATCCTGGCATATTGAGGAGGCATAATCCTGGCATATTGAGGGGGAATAATCTTGGCATATTGAGGGGAAAATCCTGGCATATTGGGAGGCTAAATCCTATCATATTGAGAGGGCATAATCCTGGCATATTGAGGGGGCATAATCCTGACATATTGAGGGGGCATAATCCTGGCATATTGTGGGGGAAAATCCTGGTATATTGAGGGAGCATAATCCTGGCATATTGTGGGGCAAAATCCTGACATATTGAGGGGAAAATCTTGACATATTGAGGGGAAAATCCTGGCATATTGAGGGAGCATAATCCTGGCATATTGAGGGGGGCATAATCTTGGCATATTGTGGGGGAAAATCCTGGCATATTGAGGGGAAAATCCTGGCATATTGAGGAGGCATAATCCTGGCATATTGAGGGGGAATAATCTTGGCATATTGAGTGGAAAATCCTGGCATATTGGGAGGCTAAATCCTATCATATTGAGGGGGCATAATCCTGGCATATTGAGGGGGCATAATCCTGACATATTGAGGGGGCATAATCCTGGCATATTGTGGGGGAAAATCCTGGTATATTGAGGGAGCATAATCCTGGCATATTGTGGGGCAAAATCCTGACATATTGAGGGGAAAATCTTGACATATTGAGGGGAAAATCCTGGTATATTGAGGGAGCATAATCCTGGCATATTGAGGGGAAAATCCTGGCATACTGGGGGGCATAATCCTGGCATATTGTGGGGCAAAATCCTGGCATATTGAGGGGAAAATCCTGGCATATTGAGGGGCATAATCCTGGCATATTGAGGGGCATAATCCTGGCATATTGAGGGGACAATCCTGGCACATTGAGGGGCATAATCCTGGCATATTGTGGGGGGAAATCCTGGCATATTGAGGGGGCATAATCCTGGCATATTGATGGGCATAATCCTGGCATATTGAGGGGGCATAATCCAGGCATATTGATGGGCATAATCCTGGCATATTGAGAGGCATAATCCTGGCATATTGAGGGGGCATAATCTTGGCATATTGTGGGGGGAAATTCTGGCATATTGAGGAGGCATAATCCTGGCATATTGAGCAGGCGTAATAGTGGCATATTGAGGGGGCATAATCTTGGCATATTAATGGGAAAATCCTGGCATATTGGGAGGCTAAATCCTGGCATATTGAGGGGCATAATCCTGGCATATTGAGGGGCATAATCCTGGCATATTGTGGGACAAAATCCTGGCATATTGAGGGGAAAATCCAGGCATTTTGAGGAGAAAATCTTGGCATATTGAGGGGAAAATCCTGGCATATTGATGGGAAAATCCTGGCATATTGAGGGAGCATAATCCTGGCATATTTAGGGGAAAATCCTGGCATAGTGAGGGGGCATAATCCTGGCATATTGTGGGGGAAAATCCTGGTATATTGAGGGAGCATAATCCTGGCATATTGTGGGGCAAAATCCTGACATATTGAGGGGAAAATCTTGACATATTGAGGGGAAAATCCTGGCATTTTGAGGGAGCATAATCCTGGCATATTGAGGGGAAAATCCTGGCATACTGGGGGGCATAATCCTGGCATATTGTGGGGCAAAATCCTGGCATATTGAGGGGAAAATACTGGCATATTGAGGGGCATAATCCTGGCATATTGAGGGGCATAATCCTGGCATATTGAGGGGACAATCCTGGCATATTGAGGGGACAATCCTGGCACATTGAGGGGCATAATCCTGGCATATTGTGGGGGGAAATCCTGGCATATTGAGGGGGCATAATCCTGGCATATTGAGGGGCATAATACTGGCATATTGAGAGGCATAATCCTGGCATATTGAGGGGGTATAATCCTGGCATATTGAGGGGGCATAATCTTGGCATATTGTGGGGGGAAATCCTGGCATATTGAGGGGTAAATCCTGGCATATTGAGGAGGCATAATCCTGGCATATTGGGAGGCTAAATCCTGGCATATTGAGGGGCATAATCCTGGCATATTGAGGGGCATAATCCTGGCATATTGTGGGACAAAATCCTGGCATATTGAGGGGAAAATCCAGGCATTTTGAGGGGGCATAATCCTGACATATTGAGGGGGCATAATCCTGGCATATTGTGGGGGAAAATCCTGGTATATTGAGGGAGCATAATCCTGGCATATTGTGGGGCAAAATCCTGACATATTGAGGGGAAAATCCTGGCATATTGAGGGAGCATAATCCTGGCATATTGAGGGGAAAATCCTGGCATACTGAGGGGGCTTAATCCTGGCATATTGTGGGGCAAAATCCTGGCATATTGAGGGGAAAATCCTGGAATATTGAGGGGCATAATCCTGGCATATTGAGGGGCATAATCCTGGCATATTGAGGGGACAATCCTGGCACATTGAGGGGCATAATCCTGGCATATTGTGGGGGGGAAATCCTGGCATATTGAGGGGGCATAATCCTGGCATATTGAGGGGCATAATCCTGGCATATTGAGGGGGTATAATCCTGGCATATTGAGGGGGCATAATCTTGGCATATTGTGGAAGAAAATCCTGGCATATTGAGGGGTAAATCCTGGCATATTGAGGAGGCATAATCCTGGCATATTGAGGAGGCGTAATCCTGGCATATTGAGGGGGCATAATCTTGGCATATTGAGGGGAAAATCCTGGCATATTGGGAGGCTAAATCCTGGCATATTGAGGGGCATAATCCTGGCATATTGAGGGGAAAATCCTGGCATATTGAGGGGAAAATCCTGGCATATTGAGGGAGCATAATCCTGGCATATTTAGGGGAAAATCCTGGCATATTGAGGGGGCATAATCCTGGCATATTGAGGGGCATAATCCTGGCATATTGAGGGGGCATAATCCTGGCATATTGAGGGGGCATAATCTTGGCATATTGAGGGGAAAATCCTGGCATATTGAGGGGCATAATCCTGGCATATTGAGGGGCATAATCCTGGCATATTGTAAGGGAAAATTCTGGCATTTTGTGGGGGAAAATCCTGGCAATATTCTTTATAAAACAAGGAAAAGATGGACGTGAATGGGGAGGGGATTCGGTGGTGCAATGGGCCACTTGACTGGGCCACTTGACTGACCCCCTGCATGGAGGAGGGAAACACAGCCACCGGATGTGACGTTACGTCACGTCCGATCGCATTGATATATTTGTTTTTTTACTTTTTTCATACGGCTGACTGAAAAAAAAAAAAAAGAAGTTCAGCAGCGCAAGAAGTAGAAATTAAGTAGACGGCATGTGGAAGGACATATAGAGGTGTCCAGTGGCAGGTCAAGGTCTTCAGGATCCATCAGTATGTTTCTATTGTAGACAATGCATACAACTCTGGCCAATCACTAATAATAAGAGGCGTGATGAAGTAAATAATTACAACTTTGATAGGGTTGGACTAAGTTGGATTTATAGCAGGAAGATCTTCTTGCAGTAATATTAAATGTCTGATAAGTGTTTTGGATATGTTGCAGAGGGACCAGGAGCCCCATCTGACCCTGTTTCTAGATGCTAAGAAGGTGTTTTACAGCGTCATTTGTCCGCTGTTCTGTGGCGCTTTGGATTTGAGGGTAGAATTGCGCAAATGATTCAGGCTTTACACATAAATCTTATAGCAAGAATACTGGGAGCAAGAAGTAAATTCACTTCCGTCGCTCTGAAAATGCTGCTTGACTGCCCCTACAGGCAGCCAAGCAACATTTAAATGTTAAAAAAAAATATTTAATTAGCTCAAAACTAGTATTATCGTATTTGCTCGATTATAAGACGACCCCCCAAACTTTGGATGTTCCATTAGGAAAAAAACTAAAAGCCTGAATATAAGACTACCCTATAGGAAAAAAGTTCAACTTGTATATATTCACATGTAAATTGCTTTTTTAATAAAAAATTATGATATCAAAAAATGTATTTCTAGTTTTTATTTCTTTTTATGTGCCAACGCTGCCTTTCTCTTTACCTTGCCCCCATTTTTCTCTCTCTCTCTCCCCCCTCCCCTTGTCTGTCTCTTAACCCCCTCACTCCCCTTGTCTCTGTCTCTTAACCCCTTCCCTCCCCTTGTCTCTGTCTCTTAACCCCCTCACTCCCCTTGTCTCTGTCTCTTAACCCCTTCCCTCCCCTTGTCTCTGTCTCTTAACCCCCTCACTCCCCTTGTCTCTGTCTCTTAACCCCTTCCCTCCCCTTGTCTCTGTCTCTTAACCCCCTCCCTCCCCTTGACTCTGTCTCTCGCCCCCTCCCTCCCCTTGTTTATCTGTCCCACCCCCTCCCCTTGTCTCTCGGCCCCCTCCCTCCCCCTCACCTTTAACTCGATCCCTGGCTAGTGCACTATACGTGCAGACATCCTCCATGCTGCCCGACACGGCAGTCTATTATGACGGACAGTTGGTCAGTCATAATAGTCTGCCGTGTCGGGCAACATGGAGGATATCTGCACGTATCGTGCAGACATCCCCCTGGTGGCTAGTGGGGCAGCAGAGGATGTCTGCGCGACGAGCGCAGACTCCCCTGCTGCCGCCCGGCACGCCCGCCGGGACTTCTGTGACGAAAGCGGAAGTACCCGGCTTCATCACGCAGACATCCCCTGCTGTTAGAGAGGGGGATCCAGGTCCCCTGCAGCTCTGCTGGGGACCTGGATCCATGTCTTATAATCTGACCTCAATTTGAGGTCAGATTATAAGAAGACCTCGATTATAAGACGAGGGGTAGTTTTCAGATTTTTTTTTCTGAAAAAAACCTTGTCTTATAATCGAGCAAATACGGTATGTTAGATTAGGCTATAAGGTTAAAATGAAATCATTTTTAGCATAAGGGATAGGGTTAAAATTAAATGAAAATATATTAAGGGATAGCATAAGGGTTAGAGTTGGGGTTACATTTTGGGTTTCGGGTTGGGGTCAAAAGTTCAATATAGGAAAAAACAAAAAACACTAAACTCGCAAAAAATACCGAAAATATGGAAACATGCATATTTCTTAGCTCGGGACAACATTTAGAAACTATTTAGATGGGGTCTTTTTTAATGATTTTATTTGTGTAAATTATATTTTAGGTCTTTTTAAAAACTTTTTTTAAAACTTTTTCATCATATTTTATGATTTTTTTGTAGTAAATTATAAGATATGATGAACATAATGGTATCTAATGAAAGCCCTTCTTATGACGATAAAAAAAAATTATAATTTGTGTGGGTACAGTATGTGAGAGAGAAGAAAATTACAGCTAAACACAAACACCCCAGTAATGTCAAAACAGCCATTGTCACCAAGGGAATGTCAAGGTAAAAATGTCTTGTAACTAAGGGGATAATAGCTTTGTTTGGTTGGGGAGGACCCAAGAATAAGCTCTTTATTGTTATTGAAAAAATAGAAAGGATGGAATAGGATTACAAATAATCAAAAAATATCATGATGCAGCTATGATCTTCCATGTTGCTAAATGGCAAAGAAAAGAAGAATTAAAAGATATATGGTATGTGCTTGAAAGCAACTTAATACAAATGGATTTGAATATTCTTCTAGGGGCATATCTGGAAAGAGAATGGAATAAGAGTATGAAGCCAAACTTAGTCTTAATCTTATAATGTTCTGGTGGAGGCTTAAAAAATAAAGGTTTTAAAAATAGATATCCCCATAATATATCAATAAGACTCCTAGAAATAAATTTAGAAAATTTGAACTTAAGGGACTGGTATGACAGGGGCATAAAAATATTTTCTCAACTTCTATTGAATAATTCTCTTAAACCTTTTGCAATTTTAGCTAATGAATGTCCTCTATCTCCGAAAAGGATATTTTTCTCCGAGCTTCATGGAATGGGTGTTTCCATGGCCGAGCATCTGCATGCAAGCCTCACATTACCAAGTACATTGCCAAGCATTGGACTCTGCAGCAGTGGAAATGCTTCACTGTTTGGCAGTCTGATGAGCTAGTCTGGGTTTGGCAGGATGCCAGGCCCCTTAATTCCCGTGAAGGGAAATTTTATAGCTTCACCATACCAAGACTTTTTTAACAATGCAATGCTTCCAACTTTGTGGCCCTTTTCTATTCCAACATTACCATGAGTTTGGTGTGAAAGAATTTTACTGACCTACACGTACCCTTCCCAGAAGATTAAAAGTTATCATAGGGCGGATCAACTACATATTAATGTCTATGTACCATATTTGCTCGAATATAAGACAATGTTTTTTTCAGAGCAAATGCTCTGAAAAAGTCCCCTCGTCTTATATTCGAGGTCCTTTTATAATCTGACCTCAAATCGAGGTCAGATTATAAGACTGGGATCCAGGTCCCCCGCAGAGCTGCAGGGGACCTGGATCCCCCTTGCTAATAGCAGGTGGATGTCTGCACGATGCGCACAGACATCCTCCCCTGCCGCCCGGCATGACCGCTGGGACTTCTATGATGAAGCCGGGTCCTTCCGACGTTCATCATAAAAGTCCCGGCGGAAGTGCCGGGTAGCAGAGGAGGATGTCTGCGCGTATCGTGCAGACATCCTCCGGCTGCCTCCGCTAGCCACCAGGAGAATCGGGCAGCCGGGGGATGTCTGCACGATAGTGCAGACATCCTCCATGCTGCCTGACACTTCCGTCTATTATGACGGACCGGCTGTTCGTCATAATATACGGAAGTGTCGGGTAGCATGGAGGATGTCGTGCAGACATCCCCCGGCTGCCCCCACTAGCCACCAGGGATCAAAAAACAAGGTGAGGGGGAGGGAGGGGGGCAGCGAGACAGGGGGAGGGAGGGAGGGGGGCAGAGAGAAAGGGGGAGGGAGGGGGCAGAGAGACAGGGGGAGGGAGGGGGCAGAGAGACAGGAGGAGGGAGGGGGGGCAGAGAGACAAGGGGAGGGAGGGGGAAGAGAAAGACAAGGGGAGGGAGGGGGAAGAGAAAGACAAGAGGGGGGAGAGGGGAAGAGAAAGACAAGGGGGAGAGAGGGGAAGAGAAAGACAAGGGGAGGGAGGGGGGAGAGAAAGACAAGTGGAGGAAGGGGGAGAGAGAGAAAAGTTTGGGGTGAGGGTGAGACAACGTGGGAGGGAGAGAGAGATAACACTGGGGGAGAGAGAGGCAGCATTGGCACATAAAAGGAAATAAAAACAAGAAATGCATTTGTTTAATATCAAAATGTTTATTAAATATTAAAAATCAATTTACATGTGAATATATACAAGTTAAACTTTTTTCCTATAGGGTAGTCTTATATTCAGGCTTTTAGTTTTTTTCCTAAAGGGATTTCCAAAGTTTGGGGGGTCGTCTTATAATCAGGGTCTTATATTCGAGCAAATACGGTATATAGAATGTCATAAAAATATCTGTTGTTGTAATGGTCAGGTGTCCCTTTACTTTTGTCCATTTAGTGAGTGTGAGGTGTGAAGGTGTCCAAAATAAGCACAGACACACAAAGGGTGAAATTAAAGAAACGTTTTAAGATAAATTTGAAATATATGTTTATATTTTAATAAATGTAGGCAGGGAGGGGGCACTTAGAGGGGGAGTTGGCCCAGATCCAGCTGGCAAGAAGGTATGCCATATTGAGTTCCCAAGGGGAGGGGAAAAACTAGGTGATGGGGATGGTGTAGGAACAAAAGTTGGATATATATTTTCAATTGTTTAGATTTTTCTGCACAAGACACTCATGTGGCCTCGAGATATACAAAGGCTGGCCCAGTGGTTTCTCAAACAGAAACTATGATTGTCGGTGATAGTAACTGTCCCTTGAGACTCATTCATCAACTTAAAAAAAAAAACTCCTGCCTGAAAAAGATACATATCTGGTGGAATATAACATTGTTTGGAAGCTAAAATGGTCCCTTGGAGCCTGTGCTTAAATAAACCACCTGGTGATGATGAACAGGACTGGAAGTGTATTAAGGAATGGAATGATGTCCTTACTAAGAGTTCAGAAAAAGGAAAGCTCGTAAATTTAAATAAAGATCGAGATGATTATTTGAATGATTGTGTCTAAAACTGGTGCACGCTGGGGACATAAATTGGGGACATAAATTGTATTTTTGGGGCCAGCGAACAACTGCTTTAAAAGTACAATCCAGTTTATCCTCTGACCGGCAGCCATAATGCTTCCCAAGGAAGCATCAAGGCTGTGGTTGTTGTTGGCAACAGTCTCTCTACTGCTGTGTGGGATAAAAGGTGTGTGGGACAGAAGGTGCATGGGATAGAAGGTGTGTGGGATAGATGGTGTGTGGGATAGAAGGTGTGTGGGATAGAAGGTGTGTGGGACAGAAGGTGTGTGGGATAGAAGGTGTGTGGGATAGAAGGTGTGTGGGATAGATGGTGTGTGGGACAGAAGGTGTGTGGGATAGAAGGTGTGTGGGATAGATGGTGTGTGGGATAGATGGTGTGTGGGATAGATGGTGTGTGGGATAGAAGGTGTGTGGGACAAAAAGCTGCATGGGATAGAAGGTGTGTGGGATAGAAGGTGTGTGGGATAGAAGGTGTGTGGGATAGAAGGTGTGTGGGATAGAAGGTGTGTGGGATAGATGGTGTGTGGGATAGAAGGTGTGTGGGATAGATGGTGTGTGGGATAGAAGGTGTGTGGGATAGAAGGTGTGTGGGACAGAAGGTGTGTGGGATAGAAGGTGTGTGGGATAGAAGGTGTGTGGGATAGATGGTGTGTGGGACAGAAGGTGTGTGGGATAGAAGGTGTGTGGGATAGAAGGTGTGTGGGATAGAAGGTGTGTGGGATAGATGGTGTGTGGGATAGATGGTGTGTGGGATAGATGGTGTGTGGGATAGAAGGTGTGTGGGACAAAAA
Source organism: Pelodytes ibericus (assembly GCA_036172795.1). NCBI lineage: Eukaryota > Metazoa > Chordata > Amphibia > Anura > Pelodytidae > Pelodytes > Pelodytes ibericus. Next base: position 186,328,047 of record CM069858.1, on the reverse strand, counting down.
GCTGCATGGGATAGAAGGTGTGTGGGATAGATGGTGTGTGGGATAGAAGGTGTGTGGGATAGAAGGTGTGTGGGACAGAAGGTGTGTGGGATAGAAGGTGTGTGGGATAGATGGTGTGTGGGACAGAAGGTGTGTGGGATAGAAGGTGTGTGGGATAGATGGTGTGTGGGATAGATGGTGTGTGGGATAGATGGTGTGTGGGATAGATGGTGTGTGGGATAGATGGTGTGTGGGATAGAAGGTGTGTGGGACAGAAGGTGTGTGGGACAGAAGGTGTGTGGGATAGATGGTGTGTGGGATAGATGGTGTGTGGGATAGATGGTGTGTGGGATAGATGGTGTGTGGGATAGAAGGTGTGTGGGACAGAAGGTGTGTGGGATAGAAGGTGTGTGGGATAGATGGTGTGTGGGATAGATGGTGTGTGGGATAGATGGTGTGTGGGATAGAAGGTGTGTGGGATAGATGGTGTGTGGGATAGATGGTGTGTGGGATAGATGGTGTGTGGGATAGATGGTGTGTGGGATAGAAGGTGTGTGGGACAGAAGGTGTGTGGGATAGAAGGTGTGTGGGATAGATGGTGTGTGGGACAGAAGGTGTGTGGGATAGATGGTGTGTGGGATAGATGGTGTGTGGGACAGAAGGTGCATGGGATAGAAGGTGTGTGGGACAGAAGGTGTGTGGGATAGATGGTGTGTGGGATAGATGGTGTGTGGGATAGATGGTGTGTGGGACAAAAAGCTGCATGGGATAGATGGTGTGTGGGATAAAAGGTGCATGGGATAGATGGTGTGTGGGATAGATGGTGTGTGGGATAGATGGTGTGTGGGACAAAAAGCTGCATGGGATAGATGGTGTGTGGGATAAAAGGTGCATGGGATAGATGGTGTGTGGGACAAAAAGCTGCATGGGATAGATGGTGTGTGGGATAAAAGGTGCATGGGATAGATGGTGTTTGGGACAAAAAGCTGCATGGGATAGATGGTGTGTGGGACAGAAGGTGCATGGGATAGATGGTGTTTGGGACAAAAAGCTGCATGGGATAGATGGTGTGTGGGATAAAAGGTGCATGGGATTCATGCATCTGTTGTCAATCGAACCATTAGCAGCTACGATAAGACAAACGCAGGAAATCCAAGGAATAAAAATAGCAAAACAGGATATGAAAATTTCCTTATTTGCTGATGACGTCTTGATGACGCTCAGCAATCCCATAAACTCTCTAAAAAGAGTAATGGTACAGATAGATGAATTTAGCAAATATTCTAATTATAAACTTAATTTAAATAAAACTCAAGTCATACAAGCTAATTTAGAAGACAACGCACTAGACACATTAAGACACACCTATCATTGGAAATGGAATAATACAATCATAAATTACCTGGGGATAAAATTAAAATTAGATCTAGATACACTGATCCAAACGAACTATCAAGAAATGATAGATCATTTTAAAGATAGCCTTATTAAATGGAAAGGACTAGAAATATCATGGATAGGTCGACTAAATTCAGTAAAATCTTACCTTATCCCTAAACTATTATATCTGTTCAGATCGATTCCTCTTAGAGTCCCACAACACCTTTTGAAAACATTTAAATCTCTGATTATGGGTCATATCTGGAACAACAAAAGACCCAGAATTTCATATAGCTCCATGATAAGAAAAACTAAAGACGGTGGCCTAGCAATACCTAACGTTGAATCACTGCATGAAATAGCAATGTTTTCACATTTTTTAAAATGGGGCAACATGTCATCCAAAAATACAAATTGGTATAAGATAGAACGAGGAATTTGTGAGAAATATGAACCTTATCAATTACTATGGTTCGATAGCCTCAGCTCCTACCACTCTTCAAACCCAATTATTAACAATACTATTACGACACTATTAAAATTCAAAAAATTGTTTAAAATCATAGATGGGACATTACAATCATCTCCACTAGATGCCATCACTTGGAACATTAACAACATAAACATAGATAGCTGGAAGAACTTAGGGATAGTAAATATATCACAAATTTTACAAAATAACTCCCTAATCCGTTTTACACAATTACAAGAAAAATATAATTTACCCGCAACAGAATATTATTCATATTTGAGAATTAGGAATAAAATCAATTCTATTAACATTCTTCGAAATCCACAAATAGAACAATTTCTAGAAAAACAACACCATAATAAACTAATTAAGAAAATTACACAATTGATTGATGACAGAATTGAACCCTTTAAAGACCCATCTTGGATCAAATGGGAAATAGAAACAGGATCAGAATTTACAATACAATAATGGTTATCAGCCCAAAAAATAATGAAAAAATGTATTCATAACTTAACATTACAAGAAAACTACTATAAGATCATATTTAGGTGGTACTTAACACCAAAACAATGGGGCAAATTCTCCCAAGACCACTCCAAACTATGTTGGAGATGCCAAGAAACTGAGGGAACCCAACTACATATGTGGTGGTCATGTATCAAACTACAACCTATATTAAATAGAATAAATCTCCTTTTGAATAAACTGATTGTGGATTTAGGTCCAATGACACCAAACATTTTTCTTTTTCATTTGGGCACCCCAAGATGTCCAATGGAAATACATCACTTAATTATCCATATCTTCCAAGCAACAAAACAATGTATAGCAAAAAATTGGAAAAGTAAAGAACCCATCAAATGGTCAGAAATAGTATCTCAAATTGAATACCAATCCACAATGGAAGAGGGTTTCTACAACTCCTACGAACTTTATAAAAAGATTTGGGGGAAATGGAGGGAGCTGAGAACCCTTGGGCTTCGGGAGGAAACAGATCAAGATCAAACTGCCACCCAATGAGTCAACAAGTCTAGAAGGAAATGAGCTGCACAAGGAACATCAGGATTATACAACGTAAACAGGCTATGCTCACTCATATGCTTATAATATACATAAAAAAATAAAATTCCCAAGTGGAGACCCAAAAACGATAGATCAGTATCTAGATTGACATCAATTTAAGGTCTCATTTAGAATAACCCCAAAACATAAGGGAACATTACAATTACAACTACTATTAAATATAAAGGCAAGGTACCTGTGAATGAATGTGAAAATATGTCAATGTCATTGTATAAATGTTTTGTATCTGTAAAAATTTTTTATATGTTTATAAAAAAATAAAAAAAAAGGTGCATGGGATAGATGGTGTTTGGGACAAAAAGCTGCATGGGATAGATGGTGTGTGGGATAAAAGCTGCATGGGATAGATGGTGTGTGGGATAAAAGGTGCATGGGATAGATGGTGTGTGGGATAAAAGCTGCATGGGATAGAAGGTGTGTGGGATAAAAGGTGCATGGGATAAATGGTGTGTGGGATAAAAGGTGCATGGGATAGATGGTGTGTGGGATAAAAGGTGCATAGGATAGAAGGTACATTGGATAAAAGGTTGATTTCCCTTTAAAATTCCACAGCAACTTCTCTTCTGCATTAACCTCAAATCAGTCACATCACACAATTATTTTTGTATAAACTCCACAAAAACATTAACTTTTATGTAGGGTATCTGGCTGATCCGAATTTGTGAGTGAGTGTACTCTCCCCTTCAATGTAGATCTCTATGCAAGTTATGTGTCCCTCAAAAACAAATTGCCAATTATACACTTGCATGCAGATAATACGTGTATTTAAAGTAAATTCTAGTCAGCGTCACAAAAAAATGGTAGAAATTCAGAAGATGTGAATGAGAGGGTCAGCTGTTTTAAATGCAAGTAATAAAAATATAGCTTGGAGTGGGCCTTTAATTGTTGTAACTATTGCTATGGTCTGCATTCCATATCATGAGATCATCAAAGGCCAGATTCTAAAGATCATACTGTTCTATTCCACTGATATTCGAGTCTTTGGTAAGGATGAAGGAAAATTGCAAACCATAGAGAACAAACGTCTTCCTTTACTGCCAGGAGCAGATATGATGGATTTAGACGAAACCCATTCTTCAGGTTTGCACCTGAGCAATATGGAACGACAAATGAGTGCCACAGCCTGCTCCATTTTTAACGAGCTTAGGCTAGAGGGAAAACTGTGTGACGTAGTGATCAAGGTCAATGGCACTGAGTTCAATGCCCACAAGAACATCCTTTGCAGCTGCAGCTCTTATTTTAGGTCAGTATTCGAGGGCCAAAGCGCCTTCAGAGTCAAGAATATGTCTTGTTCCTCCATAAAATCTACAGTATTTAAATTTTGCTTTACAGAGATAAACTAATATTGCTATTCTAACACATAAATATGTTATGTGCTTCCCAAATGCTCCACAGACTCCACAATTCCTTGAAAGGTTATTTATCCCTTATCTGAAATGCTGGGGACCAGAAGTTTTTCAGATAACGGATCATTTTGGATAACAGAATATTTTCACCTATAAGATATATTAAAGCCCCAAAAAACGAAATATACAAAATGATCAAGTACAAACAATATATGCCATGAAACGTAAAAATGATTTAAATATACAAAAGTGTAAGTGTAAAATATCAACGTGAGTACAAATCATAAAAAATAAAGTGTCAGAGGTCCTGGGGGCCATTTGGGGAGCCCCTGGGACTTGGTTTTGACAGGTTTGGGAGGTTATTATTTTTTTTATGCAACTTGCCCCTCGTGAAGGAGGTGAGTTGCGGGAGGGCTGTTGGACTCCCAATTTGAGCTCCCTTTGGGCTTTATTGACTAGCAATTTGTATTGCTTTTCTCTGAAGGGTGTTCAAGAAATTGAGGTGGACTTTGGCTTGGTGGGCGGAGAGGGAGGTCAAGCTTTTGTTAGAGAATAGTGTGTGTGGAGGTCAACTTTTAAAGTGAAAGTCAACCTTCCAAGTTGACCTCCTCGAACTATTCTCCAATTTTAATGGATAGACCCAACAGTCAATTTATCAGAATTCACTGTATGGTGAGTTGACCCCAGTCTTCTAACATTAATCCTTGTTTTGGAGATATTTTACAAATGTTTAATACAAGGTATATGATTCCGTGCCTAGCTGGTGGATGAAATATAAAGGTTATTAAAATATGTATTAAACACAATCTTTGCTCCATGTATATTTCTCTACTTTTGTGATAGTAAATTAATTTAGGTGTCGAGGAAAATAGGCTCTTAATCTCTGTATTAGCGCACTGATCACTTAATATATATATATATATACTTCTCTTTTTTTCCAGCAGAGTTTTATTTACAAGTGGTTGGAATCATACACAAAAAAGAGTTTATACCATTCCAGGCATCTCTCCACACATGATGAAACTAATCATAGAGTACGCCTATGACAGGTCCGTACCCATCACAGCTCAGAATGTGGAGGAACTATTGGTTGCTGCTGATCAGTTCAACATCATGGGCATTGTAAGAATCTGCTGTGAGTTTCTTACGTCTCAGCTCTGTCCGGACAACTGTATTGGAATCTGCAAGTTTACAGATTATTACTACTGCCCTGAGCTGCGGCAGAAGGCCTTCATGTACATCTTGCACAACTTTGAAGATATGGTAAGATCTTCTGAGGAATTCTTAGAGCTATCACCACTGGAGTTGAGAGACATCATAGGCAATGACGAACTCAATATAAAGCAAGAGGATGCTGTGTTTGAGGCTATTGTAAAGTGGATTGAACATGATCCAGAAAGAAGAAGCCAGTACATGTCAATCCTGCTACCTAAGGTAATAGAAATTCTATAGCACAAATAAACTAAGCATGTGATTAAGTGGATATATTATCCAAGCAGGCTTAAAATACATAAAAACTACAACTTTGGAGTGGCAAGTAAGCAGATATTGTATTGCAGCCTTTCAATTAGTGGGTTACTCTGAGCAGTCTCTCTTCAGACAGTAACAGTGTTTCTATTCCTTGATTGCATTATACTGTGACAAGTGAGTGGAGTCCTGATTTGTTTCTTTTGAATTTGTAAACCACAATAAATCTCCCTAAAAATTGTTCACACCCATCCCAAACAATATACATTTACTTAATTTATATATGCATATAAACCCCCTTTTAGGAAAATGATAACATTGGACAACCCTGATCAACCCTAGATTTCAGCTTCTCAATCCCAAAAACACAAAGCACTCATTCCCTGAGTCTTATGTGAGGCTGAGTGTGGAGCTTAGTCATTAGGCCCTGCTTGCTTACCATGTTTGATTGTGCATATCATTTTACTTATCATACTATTTTATTTTTCAGTTTCGGTATTCTGTTTTTCTTAATACAAATGCTGTAACAAATAAAAGTAGCTTAGATAATGTTAATTCAGGGTTAAACTGACTGCATTTGCAGCCATGAAGGATCATTTTTTCTTGGAGATAAAATTAGAAGTTTCTTATGCCTTCTTCTGGATTAAAAATACAGGAGTGTTTTTCGACCGAGTTTGCTGTGTAACTTTTTAGTAGATCAATTTATTTGGGTAATATACTTGTTCAAGCGCTTCAGGCCTCTTTTTCCAGATATCACATCTCTAATAGTAGAGTTATGTCAATAACAAAACAAAACAATTTTGAGATATTATGTTTCAACTATTTACTAATAATTTTTGGTAAAGTAAGTCTCTTTCTTTAAAGAAACACATTTTGTGTATGAAAACTTTAATGACAAGACTTTCTTTGAAAGAAATCCATGGGAGTGCGGTTTTAGTAACACAGTGTCACTTTCTGTCAGGTTCGGTTGGGATTGATGCATGCTGAGTACTTCATGAACAATGTGAAAACAAACGTTTACGTGAAGGACAGGGAGGAGTGCAAACCCATAATTATGAATGCTCTCAAAGCTACGTATGACCGCAACATGAATGGTCCATCTAGTAACGACCTGACGAACCCATTATATAGGCCCCGCTTCCCTTACACTATCCTATTTGCCATCGGTGGTTGGAGTGGCGGGAATCCTACATCGGTCATTGAAACTTATGACTCCAGAGCTGATCGTTGGTTAAAGGTCAAATATGAAGAGGAGAAACCAAGGGCTTATCATGGAGTGGTGTACTTGAAGGGCTTTGTCTACATAGTTGGGGGCTTTGACGGTGGGGATTACTTCAACTGTGTGAAACGGTTTGATCCAATTAAGAAAACATGGCATCAAGTGGCACCAATGCATTCCAGAAGATGTTATGTCAGTGCCACTGCACTGGATAACCATATTTATACCATGGGAGGATTTGATGGCTATATAAGACTTAACACTGCAGAGCGATATCATCCCGAGACTAATCAATGGACATTGATTGCTCCCATGCATGAGCAAAGGAGTGATGCAAGTGCAACCACGATCTTTGGAAAGGTAAGATACTGCCAACAACCTATTATTTTAAGCAAATTAAATTAAGGGAGAAGAATGACCAAAAAAAAAGAAAGAAGAGAACGCTTCAAGAGAAGTGTCCTATGACTGAAAAATGTCTCAAGGTCATTAGAACAGGACATTTTTTTTGCAAATAGATATTTTTCACTAGTCCTACAATGTAATGGAATAATGTTTTTTTGTCTGGGAGTACTCACCTGTACTAAGCAGGTCCTTCCCAAACAGACTCTAACTCTGCTTCCTGTTATTTGTTCCCTGTCCAAGCATATACAGGTGGAAACTGTAACCAGGGCAAAAGCAGCTGGGGTCCCGTGTATGTTAATTGTCCCCTCTCTTACAAGTTAGGCACTTTGGGGTCCTGTAAGCAAGTGAAAACTGTAAGCAGATACTTGATTCACTTTTATGGTAGGGCCACCACTGACTGTAGCCAAAGAATAATGAACAGGAAGAAAAAATTGGATCCCACCTTGTAGACTTGAAAGAGTTTGCCACTCCTCTGTAGCTTCACCGCTCTGTGCTTCCACGGAGCAAAAAATCAAAACATGTAATGAAGAAAAAATAGTGGATGAATGTCCGGAGAAATAAATGGTACAGACAATGAAGAAATCAAACTGAAATAGGTGCTTTAATTCTCGGATAGAGAGACAGCCTCACCGCCACTGTCCTCCTACCCGGTGTATCCCAGACGCCTACGCGTCCTTGAGAAAGCGCCGTGTTTTGGCGCGAAACGCGTAGGCGTCTTTATTTCTCCAGACCTTCATCCACTATTTTTTCTTCATTACATGTTTTGAAAGAATAATGAACCCCTAATATTAACTTAATCTGAAGGATGATGGTCTGTGCTATAGAACTTCCAGCCCTTTTTGGTTGCACAGATTATGGCAATACCTAAAAAACACAAGTGCACACAGAAGCCATAGTGCAGTATATTTAATAACAATTGTAAAAAGCGGCCACGCTTCCTACAGGAGTTAAACACAAGATTGTAGAAGAAAGTCTGCAGTACATGGCATAAAGTCTGTCCAACTAAAGTAATACAGGTCCTCCGGCGAATGCATGATGTTCGGCACAATTTCGACTGTTCCAAATGGAAACACCACACCTCCGTGTACTACAAGTTGATCAGCAAGTCGAAGCGGCAAATTTATGCCTGGAAACACGTAGGAGTTCTGTTTAGATCAACTTGAACCACTGTCTGTCAGCACTTGCGCTTATTCCTGCTCGCTTTCTACTATGATCTTGTGAGTATCTCCTGTATTCGCTGGGGCGCAGCGCTTTTTACAATTGTTATTAAATATACTGCACTATGGCTTCTGTGTGCGCTTGTGTTTATTTTTAGATATTGACACAATTTCAGCCTTCCCAACTTCTCATCAGCTGCAGCGGATTCCTCTTGCATTATTGAATACTTCAGCTGTATGGACTTTATTGTTATATATTGATTGATTTATATTATTATTGTGTTCTTATTAGTGCTGCATTGTTTCTGTTTACTGTCTGCTTGTTGCACAGATTACTCCTGTGCAAAGCCCCCTTGCTGTATTGTGACTTATGTCATTAAGATATGATATGAAATTGTGGGTCATATTCTAAAAAGGTGTTTTTGTCTTTTTAATGTGGATTTGCTGAATGGATATTTGTATTTTAACAGGTCTACATTTGTGGTGGATTTAATGGTAATGAGTGCTTGCTCACGGCTGAGTTCTATAATCCAGAGACCAACCAGTGGACTATGATTAGCCCGATGTCCAGCAGGCGCAGTGGAGTTGGAGTTATTGCTTATGGTGATCAAGTCTATGTGGTATGGGAAGTTTCTAACACGTCATGGCCCTAGATGATGTATCTGCCGTGTCTCCTGTTTATGACATCAGCTACGCCTCAATATTCAAATTAATTATGTAAAGCTGCAACCTATACCATGTTACAGAAATATAGGGAAGGGGTGTACTGAGAACTCCTGGTGTCCACAGGCAGTAGAAGATCATGGGGCACCCACTTGCAAGCCACACCTTTTTGAAAGTACCTCCCCCACCTTCCTTTTAATGGTTATATTTGTCCACCTTTTTTTGGATTCTACCATACTGAAAAGGTGGAGGAATAGAACCATATTTTAAGAAATACAGCATGGCATTAAACTTTATTAGGACATGCCCCATCACCCACATTGTACGCCCAGGAATTGTGCCAGAACCCAGGGACATGCCCCATCACACACATTGCACAATTAGAACTTTCTCCATTACTCACATTACACACTAAGGACATGCCCCATCATCCACATAGCAGACCCAAGACTTGCCCTATCCCCCACACTGCACACCTAGGATATGCCCCATCACTCACATTGCACACCCAAGACATGATCCATTATCCTCATTGAATACCCAGGATTTACCCCATCACCCTCATTGCAGACCTAGGACATGCCCCATTACAAACATTGCAAACCCAGGACTTACCCCAGCCACAGCTCTCTGGTATCTAGTGGCAGGCGGAATGGTGTCTGTACACAAATATCCTTCCATGCTGCCTCTCCCCGCGCACTCTGAAGCATGCTCACATGAACCCAAGCGCTCTGACATCAGATCAGTGTGCGGGGACTGCAAGAGGCAGCATGGCAGTATGTCTGTGTACTGCACAGACATCATGCTGCTTGCTCACCATGCAGAGGGCTGCTGAGGGGAGATCTTTTGATCTCCCCAGCCAGTGCCTTTGCCAGCAAGCTTTTTTTTTTAGGGGGCAGCATGAGCTGTGGTGGACCCCCCTCTCTGGCCTGGCCCTCAAATGCCTGAGCTCGCAGCCTGCCCCTGAGATGCTGTGTTACCCTAAGTCACATAAAGAATATTACCTATAAGCGCACCTTTACCTATTTGTATTTTTTACTGTATAGGCGATGTTTCTTTAATTTGAGAGAAACTTTGCGAGAATTCATATTTTTGATTTGTTACATTTCAGGTAGGTGGCTTTGATGGCAATAACCGCTTGCGCAGTGCTGAATGTTACAATCCCATCTCCAACAGCTGGCGCACAATCCCCGCCATGTTCAATCCGCGTAGTAATTTTGGCATCGAAGTGTTGGACGATCTACTTTTTGTGCTTGGAGGTTTTAATGGCTTCATGACTACTTCTAATGTGGAATGTTACGACGACAAGAGTGAAGAATGGTACGACGCCAACGATATGTCTGTCAACCGCAGTGCTTTGAGCTGCTGTGTGGTTCCTGGACTCAGCAATGTTCGGGAGTACTCTGCCCGGCGTGACCCGCTTTTATAATAAAACAGTCACATCTTTTACAAACAAGCCCTAAATCTTACTATCAACAGGCTGTGTTTCTCCAGGACAAGCAGGAATCCACTGTTTGTTGCTCCATTTCACCTAAAATGAGTAAATAAAAATCATTAATGCTTAATCAAAAAGATGTGTTACTGTGGCCTGCTTTGACACAAAGGAACTGGAAGCTCTTAAAGAGTTAAACTGTGTTTGCAGTGGAAATACAGAGAAAAAAAAGTGATTTGTAGGTGCGTTAATAGCAAATACCCATATAAAAAGATAAAAGTATGTTCAAAATGAATCTTTGCTGTGATTGTGACATCATCTTGTGGCATGCCAAAGACAATTTCTCCACTGAAGTAGTTTATTTGAATATGAACCAGCAAGGACATGAAGGACAAAAGAAACATTTAATATACATTTGCTCTATGCATTTGATTGTAATTTTGGTAACATAATGTACCGTATTTATCGGCGTATAACACGCACTTTTTCTCCCTGAAAATAGGGAGAAAATGGTGTGTGTGTGTTATACGCCGAAAAAAAAAAAAAAATCTAAAACTTACCTCGTTCCTGCTCTGTCCCCCGGTGCTCTGAAGCTGCGTGGCTGTGAGGGAAGCGTTGTGAGCTTCCCTCCAGCCGCGCGGTCAATAAAGTCTGTTTTATTTAAAACAAACTTTATTGACCGCGCGGCTGAAGGGAAGCTCACAATGCTTCCCTCACAGCCACGCAGCTTCAGAGCACCGGGGGACAGAGCAGCAAAGAGGTAAGTACTGGGGTCTGGGGAAGGGGGGGGAGGAGGGTGGCATAACGAGCATACTAAGGGGCAATATCCTGGCATATTGGGGGCAATATCATGGCATATTAAATGGCATATTGGGGGCAATATCCTGGCATAATAAATGGCATATTGGGGGCAATATCCTGCATATTAAATGGCATATTGGGGCAATATCTGGCATATTAAAATGGCATATTGGGGGCAATATCCTGTATATGAAATGGCATATTGGGGGCAATATCCTGCATATTAAATGGCATATTGGGGGCAATATCTGGCATATTAGGGGCAATATCCTGCATATTAAATGGCATATTGGGGGCAATATCCTGCATATTAAATGGCATATTGGGGGCAATATCCTGGCATATTAAAATGGCATATTGGGGGCAATATCCTGCATATTAAATGGCATATTGGGGCAATATCTGGCATATCAAAATGGCATATTGGGGGCAATATCCTGCATATTAAATGGCATATTGGGGGCAATATCCTGCATTTTAAATGGCATATTGGGGGCAATATCTGGCATATTAAAATGGCATATTAGGGGCAATATCCTGCATATTAAATGGCATATTGGGGGCAATATCCTGCATATTAAATGGCATATTGGGGGCAATATCCTGGCATATTAAAATGGCATA